>ML681982.1:22684844-23023981 GCA_007922195.1 Podocnemis expansa
ACACACACACACACACACACACACACACACACACACACACACACACACAGTGAAAAGGACATCCATTCCAGATGCAGAACCACACAAACAAGAATGTCTCCCACCTGCCATACCACAGCAATAAGATTATGACAATACTAAAACATCTTGTGATATTCAAAAGCAGTGATTAAAAATAAGATATAGATAGAAGTTAGTGACAAGGAAATTCAGAAATCAGCATTAAGGAAATAAGCTGCTTTGGACCCCCCTTTAAGAGCACACTATGTGCTGATTATGTAATCCTTAAAATGTCATCACTTATCATCCCCCTCCTTTCCCAGTGTCACCGACATGCTGCTTACATAGCCGTGAGAATGTCCCTAATCACTCCCCATTTCCAGTGTCTCCCTACATATTGATCACATAGCCCCCCGAACATCGACCATCTATGCCCTCCCTAATGACCCCTACGTCATATGTTCCCCCACTTCCCCACTTGCCTACCTACAAATAGACAACTGGTCAGTGACACTTTGTGGAGTGTCTAAAGAGACCGGGAAGGAGGAGACCTCCACCCAGCAACACAAGCAAGAAAACCAAGCAGCAGAAAGAGTAGAGCAGATGTAAAAGAAAGGAGAGGCAGACAGACCGAGAGAAAAAGATATGGAAGGAAAAAAATCATCAGTAAGCCTCATAAAAAAGTATACATATATCTTAGGTTTTTGGCCACCAGGCTGACAGAGTTCCTCTTATATGCTCATAAGCATAAGGTAGGACAAAGTGGGAGGACCTTTTGATGAACCAGAAGGAGTTTGTAGAAGGTGAAGTAAAGAATACTTGGGTCTGCACATGAATACAACTTAAGTGACTGCCCACAGTCTGAATGAGGGTCTAAATTCTCCACCCATCCAGCAACCGTCTGATCAACATGTTAGCAAATGTTGCGATAATTAAGTTACTATAAATGCTAAGAATAAGCATTAATGATTCTATTATTTAACTGGTCTAAACTACTTGAATTATTAGAGCTTCATTCTCCATAACTGTCAGTCTGTGCTATATATACTGTAATATCTGTACCAAGTGAAAATTTTTGCTTTAATAAATTTACAATTTTAAATCTCATATTGATAGTTGATTCAAATAAATAACATTTGTTTTTTTAAAAAGAAACTGATCTTGGTGTCAGTTCTTGATCAGAGGTCTGTACCTCTGTTTCTTTATAGTTATTGAAAAGCCATTAAGGGGGAAGACCACACAGATTATATCCCAGAAATTTCTCAGAGTGTAGTGTTAGTGAGTAATTTTGATTTTCTGGGATAACAGTGTGGATAAAGGAATTTGGAATTCAGCACTAAACTGCTAGATCTGGCTGAGCCACAATTTCTAGGGGGCAACAGAAATATCATGCCAGCACACTCCAGCTCTCTCTCACATGTTCTGGACAGCCCAGAAACATCCCCTGTTTCTGGTGGTAGGAATGGTGATCGGAGGAGAGTAGCTCAAGCTCTATGTTGCCCACATATTTCCCCCTTACCACCCAACTGCAGACTCCCACAGAGCTGCACGAAGGGACAGACTCAGGGCCCATGATCCAGCCCTGAGTCTCCAGGCTTGTCATTTCTTTATGCCTCATTAGAATAAATTAAGGAATAAAATTATAAAACCCATCAATGAACGTTGCTACCAACCTTCCTTTTGTATACACAGGAGAAAATGCACACCAAACTTCTGGTGTGACCAACAACAGAAGTATCAAGAATTGAATTTCCCATCTCGATGTCTCTGCACTATTTAACCCAGCTGAAAAATATCAGCACAAATGGATTTTTCAGAAAAAGTGAATGCCCAGGTGTGCAGACAAAAGCTGGTTTATTTATTATTCTTTCGAGGAAACAGTTACACATAATGGCTGGACATTTTCAAAATCTTTTGAATAAGGATAGATCCTGTAATAGCATTACTCATATTGAGAGAGAATGCTGGCAATGGAAATATGCATTAGGTCACAAACATTAGCTTTTGTTGACTATAAAAGAGCACCAGCTTTATTAACTTCTTTAGGAGCACATTGCACACTGATTTAGCACTCAGAAAAAATGTAAAATATACACTCCTTATTGCTCAAAAGACAGATCTATAACTAGATGGATAAATCATTTACGTAATAAGCATCAAATCAATACCTTGCATGTAACTACATGGAAAAAGACCTCATTCTTCAACATCACAGAGAAAGAGGCATACAAGCCTCAACACCGGCAGAAGGCTGCAGGAATCCCACTTCTTGTCTCCACTGTAGCTGCAACAGCCAGCTGACTTAACTTGCATGTGTCTGTACTGGATCACATGTTTGCATCTACTTTCTGACTCTGATATTTTGTTCACACTTTCAGATGCCTGAGTGGTTTCCAGATATGCAGGATCAATTTGGGCAGCTCCTTCATTGGTACAAGGAATCTGCCCCATTGCAGGGCCACAGGAAATCCTGCAGAGGAATTAGACAATAGCAGCCTAGATCTCTCCCAATTATTAGGCTGTGATGTTATCTAGGGCAGGAGATCTCATCCTTTTGCAAGTCATGATGCACTTGGTGGTGTATTGCAACCCTGCAGGATAACCCCTCCTTGGCCGGCCAAATCCAGCCATCTCCCTGGGTCTCCACAACACACTTACTGCTGTATGGAGACACAGTAATACATTTGACTCAGTGGCTGAGAACAGCTGATGCAGGGTACCACATAACACTCCATGCACTAAATGTGTCCAGTGCTCCCTACATGTGCCAGCATCACTGTTCCCCTGTGAACAGCTGCTAGGGGAAAACACACACTACTCCTTTCCAGGCAAGAGAAATTTTCAAACCACTTTTTCTAAGCCATTAAAGCTCCACAAACCCCAGTCCTCCAGCAAGGTGGAAATTTTGCCTATAAATTAAAAACAAGTTAATCAGAAAGCTCTAAGACCTCCAAGTCATATGGTGTTTCCTCTAAAAATTTATTTTGATTTCAGTGCCAAATGTGTGAAACCAAAGAGGTTAAACAAACAAACAGAAGAATCAAAAGCACCAGTCATCTCTATGGCAAGAAATAAACACGTGGTTCATTAGAAAGATTGATCTGTCACTCATGTGCAAGGGATTTCCCACTGATTAATCTGCCAGTCTCGATAGTATACTGATGCCAGCTGCCAGTCATTACTGGACATATGTCTCCCTGGATCACTGGGGCACAGGTCAACAGAATGAGAAAGTGAACTGGTTTTGGTAAGAATGTATTTGCTTTGGAAGAGGGAGGAGAGATTCCATGTTTGCACAGACTCAAAGCACCTTCCCATCACCATCAGTGGTATATACACACACACATACTTCCCTACCTAGATTCAGATGTACTACAAACTTCAAGGGAGGAAAAAGGGGCATGAAAGTCAAAAAATGCCACCCCAGTTTGGAGTAAAAAATAGCTAAAATTAAGTTCTCTCTCACAAATTTCTAGTAATCATTTTTATAGGCTACAACTATGGCTGTTATTATTCCCCATCCAGCTTATAATTTCAACTAAATCGAGCAATGAAAATTTTATAGCGCATCCCTAATTGTGCACCAGACTGGAACTGTTCATACAAATTCCAAGCAATTATCATGCTTTCTGGGAAACATTGGCAGCAAACACAGGATTAAATGCTTATAACAGCAAGCCAGATGGGAAACACAGATAAAGAAAATCTCATGGAACTCAATTCCTTTTACAAAACTATGGTATTATTAAAATTAACCTAGGATTGGAACACATCACAACATATTTAAAGCAAGGTCATTTAGGTACAATAATTAGATCATAAATATGAGTATTCTCCATATACACACCTCCACAGGTACACAGTTATATATGTGTATAGAACAGACATAGATTTAAACATACACACATGCACACCCTATAATTTCTGTAAAGGTTAAAACAAAAAATTAGAAGCAAGCTAATTAACTGACTAATGTTCTTAAGATCCCCTGAAATTGGCTGGATGAGGGAAAAGGTACCAGAGCAGAGGATTAATTCTTTGAACTGCTTCACAAAAGAAAAATCTTCTCATAGACTTTCCTTGGCTGCTATCTCCCACTATTACTTGATTCTTAAATATTACATTCTCAGACTCTCACAAAGGACTCTGCAGAAGTGATTTTCTCTGTTCTGCAATCCAAAACCGCTCTTTTGAGGTCATGATCCAGCAAAGCACTTAAATACATATTTAAGTCCACCACTATTCAGCACAATTTGACATTTATTGATGATCTGGAAGCAAAGAAACACATGTGCCAGTATGTGGTTAAATACAGAAGTTGAAACACATTGAACTATTAACCAGTATGAAACCACGCTCCAGCTACCCAGCAGGGCCATTCCAGTTTGGTATCAATAGCTGTAAATTCTAAGCATGGTCTGGAATCTCAGAGCAATGTCTGAAGCCAGAATCCCAAACCATTATCCCCAGCCTCACTATAAACAGAAAACGAGAGAGAAGATTAGCGCCGTACTGCATAAGACACAGAGGCGTACTCCCACACAGTGCAACGTCATGCTCAGGGCTCCGTGCTCAAACAATCTTATTCCTTAACTCACTCTTTGCACTGGAACCCACCACAGGATCATAGAATCATAGGGTTGGAAGGGACCTCATAGGTCATCTAGTCCAACCCCCTGCCAGAGGCAGGGCCACTCCCACTAAACCATCCCAGTCATGGTTTTGTCCAGCCGGGCCTTAAACATCTCCAAAGATGGAGATTTCACCACCTCCCTTGGCAGCTCATTCCAAGGCTTCACCACTCTCCTAGTCAAAAAGTTTTTTCTAATATCCAGCCTCGACCTTCCTAACCGCAACTTGAGACCATTGCTCCTCGTTCTGTCCTCTGTTACCACCGAGAACAGTCGAGCTCCATCTTCCTTAGAGCATCCCTTCAAGTAGTTGAAGGTTGCTATCAAATCCCCCCCTCAATCTTCTCTTCTGCAGACTAAATAAGCCTAATGCTTTCAGTCTTTCCTCATAGGGCTTGTGCTCTAGCCCTTTAATCATTTTGGTTGCCCTCTGCTGAACTCTCTCTAGCATGTCCCTGTCCTTTTTGTAGTGGGGAGCCCAAAACTGAACACAGTATTCTAGATGTGGCCTTACCAGTGCAGAATAGAGAGGAATGATCACGTCCCTTGATTTGCTGGTAATACTTCTTTTGTTGCAGCCCAGTATGCCATTGGCCTTTTTGGCAGCAAGAGCACACTGCTGACTCGTATCTAGCTTCCCATCCACCATGACCACCAGGTCCTTTTCTACATTGCTGCTACTTAGCTGAATGTTTCCCAGCCTGTAGCGGTGCATGGGGTTTTTTCGTCCCACATGCAGGATTTTACACTTGTCCTTATTGAACCTCATAAGATTTCTATTGGCCCACTGTTCCAATTTATCTAGGTCTCCCTGAATCCTGTCCTTGCCCTCTAACGTGTCTACTGGTCCCCCCAGCTTGGTGTCATCTGCAAACTTACTGAGGATGCAGTCTATTCCATCATCCAGATCATTGATGAAAATGTTGAACAGAACCGGCCCCAGGACCGACCCCTGGGGCACACCACTCGTAACTGGCTGCCAGCTAGACATGGAACCATTGATTCCTACATGCTGAAACCGTTGATCTAGCCAGTTTTCTATCCACCTTATAGTCCACCTATCCAACCCATACTTCCTTAATTTGCCAATGAGAATGCTGTGGGAAACTGTATCAAAAGCCTTGCTAAAATCAAGGTGTATCACATCAACAGTTCTTCCTGCATCCAGAAAACCAGTCATCTGATCATAGAAGGAAATGAGATTGGTCAGGCATGATTTACCCTTCGTAAATCCATGCTGACTGTTCCTGATCACTTTATTTCCCTCTAAGTGTTTGAGGATGAATTCTTTGAGAATCTGCTCCATAATTTTTCCAGGAATCGAGGTGAGGCTGACTGGTCTATAATTCCCCAGATCCTCCTTTTTCCCTTTCTTGAAAATAGGCACTACATTTGCTTTTTTCCAGTCCTCTGGCACCTTCCCCGTTCTCCATGAGTTTTGAAAGATAATGGCCAGCGGTGCTGCTATCTCATCGGCCAATTCCCTTAGCACTCTTGGATGCAGTTTGTCCAGCCCCATGGACTTGTGCACATCCAGCTTCTTTAAGCAGTCCCTAACCTGACCTTCCATCACCAAGGGCCTCTCTTCTTCTCTCCCATCTGCCACACCCATGGTAGTGGGCTGGGAGCTGACCCTGCCTGTGAAAACTGAAGCAAAAAATGCATTGAGCACTTCAGCTTTTTCCTCATCCTCTGTCATGAGGATGCCTGCCCTATTCAGCAAGGGGCCTACACCATCTCTGATCCTCTTCTTGTTACTAACATACTTGTAGAACCCCTTCTTGTTATCCTTTACATCCCTCGCTAGCCGCAACTCCATTTGTCCTTTGGATTTTCTGATTTTATCCCTGCAGTCCCTAGCAATATCTTTATATGCTTCCTTGGTCATCTGACCAAGCTTCCACTTCCTGTAAGCTTCCTTTTTATGTTTAAGCTCAGAGCAGAGTTCCCTGCTAAGCCATTCTGGCTGCCTCACATGTTTGTTCTTTCTCCTAATTGGAATGGCAACTTCCTGTGCCCTTAGCAGGGTTTCTTTAAAATATAACCAACTCTCTTGGACTCCTTTCCCCTTCAGTTTAGCTTCCCAAGGGATCCTGCCCATCAGTTCCCTGAGGGAGCCAAAATCTGCTTTTTTGAAGTCCAGGGTTTTTGTTTTGCTTCTTTCCTTCCTTCCTTTAATCAGGATCCTGAACTCAACCATGTCATGGTCACTACTGCCTAGCTTGCCATTTACCTCTACGTCCCTGATCAATTCTTCCCTATTTGTGAGCAGCAGGTCGAGCGGTACAAGGTCCCCAGTTGGTTCCTCTAGCATTTGTACTAGAAAGTTGTCCCCAACATTCTCTAAAAATCTCCTGGATTGCCCATACACTGCTGTATTGGCCTCCCGGCAGATGTCAGGGTAATTGAAGTCCCCCATGAGCACCTGGCCTGTGATCTAGAAGCTTCCGCTAGTTGTCCATAGAACACCTCATTCACCTCCTGCTTCTGGTCTGGTGGTCTATAGCAGACACCCACCACAACATCCCCCTTGTTGCTTTCCCCTCTCAATGTAACCCACAGACTTTCTACTGTTTCATCGTTTCAATCCCCCTCTTGAAAAAACATTTCCAGCTAAATACCCAGAGGCAAAAAGTTTGTGGGGAAGACGTTCCACACAGCTTTTTTTCTTACTTGTTTGAGCCTACTTTGTTTCCGTTCCTGCTTGATGACTCTGTTTACTGCTTCCTTGCATATTAAGCAGACCACACATTCCTTTATTTGAGACAGACTAGTTTGCCAACCTCTCTTTGGAACATGTGTTAACACCACCACACTGTGGACTGTAATAACTTCACATACAAAGTTACCACACACATTTTACCAGTAATAATGATCAGCAAATTACAAGTTTTTAAATGATACCTCACAAAGCATTATTAGTACCAAGAATGACACAGTAGCGTGTAGGGTGTGAATACAGGTATATATACTGTCAACTGGTTTTCTAGACTCTACCCTGGAGCCCTTTAAATCTGACCAACAGCAAATCCAATATAAGAATTGGGGAATCCCACTGCCTATGCACAGAGGAAATGACTGATAATTGACCTGCAATTGCTGATGACACCAGCCCTATACATGCTAACAGTACCACAAACTGAGGAATGCAAGTTTCTGTGATTGGCCATATGTGAGGTAGGCCTGGGCTCATTCTGGAATCCATTAACTCTGAGAAATGGCTGTATATATTTAGAATGCAAGTGGCGCAAAACAGCTTTCCTGTTAGTCCATGTATTATTGACACTCAAGGTTTCATATGGCTTGAAGCATCACAAACTGATCCACCTGGAGGCAAATGAGAGCTCTTTTATCAACTCTTTCTGAGGAACATAAGCTAGTGCACCTATCAGGTAGAGGAGTCAGTTCATCTGTCACAGGGCTAGTTTTGAACATTCAGAAGATTTGGTTGAAGTGTGGAGGAGAAAAAAAGATCAGTGACTTTATTGCTCAGTTGAGGATTTTTTTTTTTTCAGAGTGTGAACAATTTTTAAAAAACTTCAGATAACTAACTATTCCAACTCTGGTTTTATAGCAGTTTTCTCTATTTTTAGAGGCAGTCATCTCATCACAAAAGCATGTGCTGTATAGTCCCCTTTACCAAACTCAGTGCCAAATATAATTAATGACAATGAAATGCTGAGATATTTTAGCTATATCACTGCTATTTCCTCAGTGCCTATACCCAGTGAAAATCCTGCATTTAAAGAGTCTTTTTCCTGGTGTGCTGTTTTCTTCTCCACAGCAATAAACTTGACAATTTAGAAGTGCACTTAGATAATCCACTCTTTCACTGTCCTAGGAATACAAAACCTAGTCTTGTTACAACCTTCCTGATTGGAGTGGGATACAGACATGAATTTTCACTATCTATGATTAAACCAAATGTTTTTAATACTCCATATTATCAGTACCAAAAAGTCCTAGAAACAAAAAACATACCCATGGTTGTTACTTAGTTTACAGATATCTGTAGGGAGGTACAGCCAGAAGGGCTTGGTATACTCTAGTCTTCTCACATAATGTATGCTAAGACTTTTGTTCAGGTAGAGTGACAAAAAAAGAACCGTCTTCCCTTTGACTAACTGAATAGGAATGATCTCAGCAAGATAAGAGAACAAGCTGTTCTCTGGCACCAACCATCTTAATCCCTATCCCACGCCCTCAGTCCAGATTGAGTTGACATTGAAACTACCCCAGAAGATGGCAAAAGAATTTGCCTTTCAGCATCTGGCTCTTGCCACACTAAATTAGACTCGCTCTCTGGATTTCAGTTTAAGCCACATACTTAAGAGCATGGTGTTCCCCTGATCGCTGCAGTGTTATGCTGCTCCATGGTTAATCTTCAGCTCCCAGAGTTTTTTCATGGTGATCCCAGAGGCTTTCTTCAGCTCTTGCAATTCTTTCCGGCTGGAAAGCCAATCTTGAACTTCCTTTTTAGCCACTGTTGCTTTGCCAGCCTTGGAAAGTAAAGTAATTCTGTAGAAAGGTCAGAAACTGCTTCTCCCTCTCTAACCCTCTCAGAGTGAGCTCACTGGTCCAGAAATGGAGCTCCCTAGAGCTAGAGTAAGGGTGTTCTGAACCTTGCCTTTGATAGTTACTATCATCAGGAATACATCTAAACTATGACCTAGCCACATTCAGGAAGTGGTTTAAAATGCACTTCTTTGCCAAGGTGTTCATTTTGCCAGCTGCAGTACCGCCTCCCCCCCATGTTTAAACAACTGATGAGGATTTCTACATAGTTATCCTATAACTTTGTGGTGTTAGGGATGTCCTGTCCTAAATTTAGGAAATGGTATTGCTTGCATACTAAGCAACGTAAAGCAAACAATAGAGATAAGTTCTGTATAAATGCTCTTAGTACATTAACAATATACCACTAATATAGTAAATTTAATATAATACAGGGTTGGTAAAATACTTTGAATAGGTCCTAGACTAGGATAAAACACATATATAGTACTTTAAGCACTGCTCTTTTTACTGTGTCGTGAACACATTGTTACGCTACTTTTCCAAAGGACACAGGGCAAAGTGCCATATCATTCTAAGCTGCAAAATGAGACTTTCAAACAAGCTACAGATAAAGTTGCTGATTTACGAAAGCTTTTATCAGTCTCATGATGGATTTTACAGAAGTGGAACACTATATGACCCATGTGATTTGTTTTCATTTACAAAGGTGGAAAGGCTTTGAATGTAAAAATGGAACTTTTTCTTCTCATGCCAAACGTAAACAATTTAACATCCATTTCCCATCCAGAGATTTTACCAGTTCAAAAGACTTTATATGAATCTTATCTGTATTATATTTCCTGCTGATTGGCAGTACCTCATGGTTCAGTTTAAAAGCCAAAAATGTGTTGGCTCTGAATAGCAACAGGAAACGAATAACAAAGAAAACTGGGAAATAGACGTAATGAGTAATTATGAAGTGCTGAAAACTATACTTAGTGTTCCTTATTTCTTTAGGGCTTGGGTCCTGCCATATTGATTTATATCTGGAAAGTATTTTATAAAGAAAGTATAACAAAAGCCTTAGATTATTTTGTCAACAAGAAAAACATAGTATATATTATCTTCAAAGCCTCCATCTATTCCTGACTTGACTGGTTCCATACTTCTTAATACTGAGTGGTATCTATGAGGCTTACCCTGTGCATAGTAATTCACTATAAAAGATATGCCCATGGAAGATCATATATCTGCTATTCATGGCTGGCCAAGTGATTCAGCAGGAATCATGCCAAGCCCTCTAAAAAGCAATGTGTTGTGGCTGTTAGAGTTGGATGCAGAATTGATGTGATCATCTACAATGGGCAATGTGGGTGGGGAGGGAAAAAATATAATTTGCCTATTACATGGAGCCATAAAATTTCTTTGAAGAATTGTCTGAAAGCCCCAAGCAATCCCAGACATTTAACAGGTCAGACTATTTTAGAGAGAGAGAAAAGAAACTTGCATCAGAATTATGAAAAGTGAAGGAAGCTTCATCCCAAGTGCAGCACTTTGCATGGCAGCATTTTGAGGAGGCAGGTGTTCTCTGTAATTACCCCTTCAGGGCCACTCATGATATTGCAGCAGATACTCCCTGTCTTCATCTGCCAGTCTACTTGGTAGCCTGTGCCATACACTTGGTGTCAGTCTCTGAACAATTAAGTAATAAAATAGCTCCTCAGGATTCAGCTGTCTGTGCCTTTACCCTTCAGATGTAAGTACACAGGGCAAGCCCCTGACCTGTGTTCTGAGTGATCCCTATGGCACCTCCTTTACTCTAGTCTCCCCCTGCTCCATCCTGAGCAAAAGCATGCAACCTTTCTTAACTGGGCCACTAGCTCCTGATTGGTCTGTATTGCCTCTGAACTAATTCTAGCCCTCTGGAGGACTGCCTTGATCACCCAGTCTGAGTATAGTTTCCATGGGTGAGAAGTGTCAGGCTACTGCTGTCTTCAGCAGGGAGCTGAGAAGGTCTAATAGTCCCCGTCACAGTACCCAAACTATATAAATCACTGAGACAAAGTGGGTGAGGAAATATCTTCCTTTGGTTGAACTTCTGTTAGTAGAAGAGAAGGCTTTGAGCCACACAAAGTTCTTCTTCAGGTCACAGAATCAATTAGAGAAGTCAGATCCAGATTAAAAAAAATTAAGAGAACAGACTGTATTACAAAACTGTTTCAAGGTTTATGTATATTGTGCCACAAATGAACAGAATTCTTTATGAAACAAAGAAGAATAAACAGAAAAGAGTACAAACCATGCCCTGAAAAATCTGTAAGGTAGTGGTTTGAATGGGTAAAATACAGTGAACAAACAAAGTGCTATATGGTCTTTAAAGCTGACATACTTCATGGATCAGTGCACAGCTAAATTAGTCATGACTTTTGAACTCCCAGCTAATGACATTCACTTCTTTGTATCTCCTGCTCCTGTCAGGTGCCCTGTTTTTCTGCTCACTGGTTTTACAGATATAGAATATAGGATTCTGACACAGTGCTGTCCATAAGTCCTTGGCACAGACATTTCCCATTTTCCTAATGATTTCTTAGTTTTATTTATAGGAACTAGAAAGGCACACTAACTCAAAAATTAGAAGTGAACATTATTTCTTCATATACACAGCAATGCACCTTGTTCCACACAATGCCACATCTGGTTGTGCGATTCCCTTAAGTGCAGTCAGACACAATTACAACAGGCCAATATGAATTTTTGGCACCGCCATAACATAAGGATCCACAGTTTGAGGGCCACAAGCTGCCATCTATAGCCTACCTATAGACAGAGACCACAGACCCACCAGTACTTCATTTTATAACCCTATATGCTTTTGGACTTATTGATCCACCTGATTTCTCCCTTGATATCAGAGATTATCTGGTCTCCCCTGATATTCACTTTGACCTGGCACCAGCAATCAAATCTAAGTTAGCACTGAATTAATATAATTGCAACAGTCTTTCTGTAACGGGGTCAAAACAGATTGCCCCAGTTGGAGTATCAGATTAACAGTTTTCAAGCTCCAATTCAGGACGCTCAATGACAAAACGTTTTTGATAACACCAATTTTCTAATGAAGTGTCTTTAACTGTGCAATGCTTAGCATACAATCTTCTCAAGGAATGTCTCTTTCTGTACATTTGTTTGGCACCTGGCACAATTAGACACCAATGTGAGTGATATCTTTGAGCGCCACTGTAGTTTTACTAATTAATAAATATAATATTATAGCACCTTTCAAATGAAAATTTCAAAGTGCCTTACAAGCAGTAGCTGGTCACAACTCACAACAATCCTGGTAGCTAGGGAATGGGTATATACGGATAATTTCATCTACAAAAATTAGAGCCATCCCTGGAATGGAACACAGCAGCTGTTCCACAGTGCATAGCAAAACCGAGCAGTTTAGGACTTCCGGTAAATAAGAACATTAGTTAAACATGATGGGAATTAGAAATGAGGGTACACAGAAATTAATTACCCAAACTGGAAGATGGCCAGAGTACTACCTTATTTTGCTGAAAGTGCCAAAATAAGGCAAAGTCATGTTCAGGAGATCTGCTTTATCTGAAGAATGACATCTCTAGCAGGACGAAGACTGCTATGCCTTGTGCTTTATTTCCTGATTCCAGAAGAGCAGCATCTGCTAATCACAATACCATATCCTGTAAACCTAGCAGTTCATTGGAGGTCTTCACCTCAAAAATACTAAAATAGTCAAGTACTATTTAGCTTGTAAAGGCTGACAGGATCACTGTGCAAGCTGTAAGAAGTCATTCTGGTCATATTAACTAGTTTTCCTGTATCCTTCTCACCTGATACAGAAGAAAAAAGATTCAATACCGACAACATTTTATTTTTTAACCAGTTAATCTAATCCAGTAATTTTCTTCACAGCCTCAAATTACTAGCTGTCTTGGATGCGCACCCTTCTAGGAAAAGTCCAGTTAGCTTTTTCTTAATGAAATTTAACCTGATTTCATGCCGTGAAAAGGGATAGGGAACTTTTTGAGTTGCATGAGTGCTCCATGCCTTTAATCAGTGTTTTACTTCTTCCTAATGTTTGTGTCTCCAGGATTAGATCCTGTGTCAGGTGCCATACTGAAGAAACCTGTGGAGCTTTAATACACTATACTACTAAAAAGACTATTTTGTTGTAAAGAGTATCAAAGCTTGAAAAGCAATAATTCATTGACACACACAAAATGCCACATGTGAAATGGTAAAAAAAAAAAAAAAAAAAAGGCAATTTTAAAGAGTCACTATGAACACAGGCTAAGGACTAAAGGCTATGTCCACATGTACATTGTTATTTCAAAATGAGTTATTTCGAAATAAAGTCCTTATTTTGAAATAAGTTAATTCGAATTCAGAAAAATGTTCATTCACATTAAGGGAAAAGCTCAAAGCAAAATAGCATGTCCAAACACAGGACTTGCTGTTTTGCTTTAGGAGAGGAGCACCATAGGAGGTGTGGCAACAAGGCCCCCTCCCTGGGCCATGCCCCCACCCAATATAGGCTAAAAGGAAGGCGTCCTGGAAAGGAGAAGGGCAAAAGTATTATTTCAAAATAATAGTTATTTTGAAATAACACGTCCGAACGGCGTTATTTCAAAATAACAGCTGTTTTGATTTAAAGAAGGTTTCAGCTATTTCGAAATGACGGCTCTTATTTCAAAATGATGGAGCCCATCATTCTGAAATAAGAATACGTTGTGTGGACCTAATCTCTTTTATTTTGAAATACCCAGCGTTATTTCGAAATAAGAGAGACATGTGGACATACCCAAACTGTGTCTGTAAGCACAGAAGTTTCACTAAGGCATTGCAGAGCTGGAGCAGTGGAGTAGAAGTAGCCTGAGGCATTCAGCCTGCATAGGATGGGATAGGCAGAATCCCTCGTGGCTAAACAACATGGGCTAATTCATTCAACAACAGAACTTGCCACATTTATTTTTAAAGGTGCTCCCACTAGCAAAAGCCTCCAATCTCATGAAGGTACCCTAGTGGAGAAGGGGAGGAGTGGATAGCTGGCTATTCACCATTCTTTCAACCTTCCTGTCAAAGCACCAGCCTCTCCCTCTTGCCAAGCCTCAATCTTTCTAGTCTCCTATCACTTCCAGCATAAAGCACCCCCTTCATAAAGTCCCTTGACAAGCAGGGAGGAGAAAAACTGAACATAAATTAAATGCCAATCACTTGTTTAAGTTCACAAAGGCATAAAAAAGTATAAAGCTGTTGTAACTACCCCTTTGATTAATCTGCCTCAGGATGTCTACTCCATGACTGGACACCTTCAACATTTTCACAAATAGATGATATTTGATGAAGACATACTAACAATAATATAAAGAGATGCATTTAGGTGTAACAGAGGGATGACAGGCAGTGTTCTCCATAAGGTCCTAGGCACTTTGCAGTGCCCTTCTTTAGTCTAAAATAGACTGGATTAGTCAACTCTCAGGGCCACTTGGGGCTTGCAGTACAGTTAAAGTGGCACAATTTTCCTTATTGTGAATGCAGTTATGCTGGTACAGATAAAAGTGCTTACAGAAGTACTGCTAGTCTCATATGGCAAGGAAATCAACAATACAGTCCCCTTAATATCTATATAATTGCAACCATGCCAGGGCTTTTTACAGGTATACCTATTTTAGGTTAAGAAAAATCACACCCCTAACCAAAATTGTTATGTTTGTCAATTTTTGAAGATAGACCAGTCCTTAGCATTTTAAGAGCAGTGGGGTGTGGGGAGGGTGCTTGATATACAGACATAAGCATAGAGCAGTGTTTCCCAACCAGTGAGCCACAGCACACGTGTATGCCATCAGGTCTGACCAGGTGTGCCCCAAATTTTTTTGACACTCTACTCAAAGAGCTCTGGATTGGCTCATTTGCTCATGAATATTCATGAGTTTATTTGGAAACTATATAGTGCTGTGCCTCAGATTAATTAAAGTAGCAAGGTGTGCCACAGCAGAGAAAATGTTGGGAACCACTGACATAGAGGTGTGAATGCTGAATTACATGCTGCTGCTTAGACCCTAGAATGATGCAGGGTAGAACCTCTGCCCTCCCACAGGAGCACCAGGCTCCATACGGCTTATCCCATGCCAGCCATCTTAGTGTTAGGAAGAAAAACTTTTGGAAAGAGCCAGTCAAAAACAACCTGGCAGGAGCAGAGACAAGCAGAGGCAGCAGGGTCCTGTTGGCAATGAGGACACCAGTGTCCAAATGCTTCCCATTTTTTTTGCTGGACATTCTTTCCCATGCATAATTGGCTGTTTATTCTCTCTCTTCCTTCCCAACTCCCTCATAGTCCTTTCGCTTCCGCTGTCTTCTACCTTCCTCCTTCCCCCCTGCTGTCCCTTTGCCCCTTTTATGCCTCCTTTCTCTTACCCCTAAATCTCCTTTTAGCTAATCCCATCCCAACAAAACCTCAAGCAAAGCAATTAAAAAAATGTGGAACTTACATGATGCTCGCAGACCATTACATTATTCATTCTGTTTGTATTTGATATTCCCTTTCACCTCAATCCTTTGTCTGTTTTTTTTTCTATTTAGAAGAAAATCTTTTCTGGTCAGGAATAACAATTCAGCCAACTTCAGGTACTCAGTAATTAATTAATTAGGCCTCCCTCCACCATCACAAAATTAAAAGAAATGACTAGTTGAATTCTTTTGATTTCCCTTTTGGTTTTTGAGATGTTTATGGATCAAGTGTCAAACTTTTCTTTGTAAACAAGAGGTCTAGTAAACTAAGTAGTTTATAGAAGCACCTTATTTCAGGAGTTGGAGCTCTGTGAAATAAAATTAAGTATCACAAGAGTTGGCAACACAGACCATTGCCTCTTCTGCTTTTGTTTTACTTAAGCTAAATTAAAAGAAAGTAAATAGAATTAAAAATATTGTATTTAAATTGTTCTTTGAAATAGGGAAAAGGAGGGATAAACACATTTAAAATGTCAGTCCTGGGACAAATTTAAGCAGGTCTAGGAACATGGATTAAAAACACATTTAGGATTTCAGTTAAATAATCTGCAATATTTGCGTGAAAATCGAGAACTGAAGTAAGGAATCATCTAGCTCAATAAAACCTTTCTACATTATACCAATGGCACTGAACTTGTGCCTTGAGAACAGCATCCACATAGGTAAAAAAACCTTTCTATCCAATATTTAATTATTAGTAGGTAATACCTTTTTCATACGAAATCATATTGCACCATCTCTGGAATTTCAGTGCAGTTTCAAAGCTTGCTACATTTTACTAAATTAAAGCTCGAGTTCATAATTGCTTCTTATCTCTCTTGAGTCATGCTTTTCCACTCCTTTTGTGTAATCAATAAGAAGAACTCATAACTGACATATTTCAAGATACAATGAAAACTTTAACCTTCTTATCAACAAAAATCTAGCAAGGCGTTGGAACACACTTTCTCTCCTGCTGATCCTCCTGACTGGTGGACTTTTTCTGAACACACACCGACTCTAATTTAACTGCCTGAGCTTAATGAGATGTTGATCCTAATTCAAAGCAAACAGAAAACAACAAATCCTATGCAGTCTCTTCTTGTCCTGTTATAACTTATGTTATCTACAACTATGTAACGTATATAACATATTTATATGATTGGTTGGTTGTGTGGCTGTCAGTTTCTTCTCTTTGTGTGACTCTTGTTTGGCATTCGTTTTTCTTTAATAAGTGCACAATTTTTTTTTTTAACTACTGTCCTACTCTAGAAAACCTGATTTGCTGCCACATGCACATGAGAAACTCCTCACTATGGTCCACAGAAGGAGCCAAGTCACCTTGCATTCTGAAAGTCGTGGGTAGGGACCCCAAAGAGAGACAGTTGCCCTGGAAAGCATAAAGGGCTGTTTTTCAGAGCTAATGCGTTCCTGTGGAAGAAGCTCCAACAGGGTGACCTGACCCCTGTTACTGATCTTCAGGCAATTATTTACTCTAGTGATGATCCTAGTAAACAGAGATCTAGGCTGATAAGCCCCTGTAGTCAGACCAAAACACTCATATGTAATGTTCCTGAAGAGTTACAAAGAAGCCAGCAAATAACCTCTAACTGTGCTCATATAGTCTCATGGGTGAAATCAATATAGATGTAAATGTTAAAATTCATCTGCAGAGCCACTTGATTTCTATCAGAAACAGATCATTACAAAACATTGCACTACCACATAAAAAACCAAAAGCATTTACTTAATCTGAAAGGTTGACGTCATCTTTAAATCTCAGACGCTGCACTGGCAGTAAAAAGTGCAGTGCACTGGCACTGTTCTTAATTGAAAAACAAAACCATGTTAATCATGAACGCTGGAAACTAGGGAAGTTCCAGACAAAAGCTCCACACTCACTACAGCTTCCCTCCTGGATCTAGCTTTAATAAATTAATAGATTTGAAGGACACAAGGGATCACTATAATTATTTAGCCTGACCTGCTTATACAGACAGGAGAATTCATCATGAAGTCCTTGAAAACCAGTAAATTCTGATTCAGCTAAAATGATCCCTTTTAGAAAGGCATGAATAAAAAAGTAGTTACAAACTAACCCTGTATGAACTTCAGACAAAGCCTTTGCCTCAGGTTTAATTGTTCTTAGGTTATTTCTTTCAGTACCTGTCCATCCCAGACTCTCTCCTTTGCCCAGAGGGCTACTCTCATCTTCTTTATATTGTGACTGATTAAATCCTCCCTCATCTGCTTCAGTGGTTCAGCAGTAATTAGCCAGCATCTCTCTGCAGTGTCCCAACACATATTAGCAAATTGGGAAATGAAGAGAATCTTGCTTTCCACACAGAAAACACATCAACCTGAAAGCAGTCATTAAGTTAAAACACACAGACACAAATAATACTCCCCAGACTGCATGTTCCTATTTAAATAAACAAGGACTCCTGTGGCTCTTCAAAGCGTCTGACAAAGTGGGATTTTCTCCCATGAAAGCTCATGCATAAATAAATGTTAGTCTTTAAGTACTTTTTGTATGTTTTACTGAACTAGACTAACATGGCTGCCCCTTTGGAACTTGTTCCTATTAGGTACTTAGCACAGCACTAACCCTTTGAATGTTTGAGGAGCCAACACTTTGGCTAGGGAAGAACAAGCTTCAGTTCCTAGACTCAGATTCCCAGTAAACCAACTAGCAACTTGTTCAATTTTCCTTTGTATCAGTGTATATTCCAGACTGAATTTGTACCATAAAAGTCACATGGGCCCTTAAAGGAAAGGGAAGGCTTTCTTCATGAGACATTTTCCTATCTTTCTCCATGAACACACTCCTGGAGAGATCTTGTTAAGAGTAATATCTTAAGACACACAAACTAAGTATCTTTTCACAAACTGTACTGGTATTTTCAATATAAGCTGCTTTTTCTGCATGAGAGAGACTCCCTCTCAAAGGCCCCAGAACGTGTATGTGTGTGCCTCCTCACCACATCCCTGCTCTGCATCATATACTTGATATGTATATCAGTCTAGACTTTCTTAACAGACCAAATTTGAGATACTGTGCAATGGTAGGAGAAAAGAAAAGTTTAGAACAATGTAATTTACCTTTGGTTTAATTTTGCCTGAAAGTTATAGAAAAAAAATCACATTTGATACCATAACTTGTCTTGAGCAGACTATCAAACAACCAGAGGAGCACTAGCCCCTGGCATAAGTGAATCATTTCTTTGCAAATAAATACAATTGGCCATGTTTAAAAAAAACTCACAAAGAGATGATCCTGACAACATGAAACTATTTGTTCTGCTGATTAGACAGCAGGCCATGGGAGCAGTGTCCTTACTGTCAACCATGCTATAAACACTTCAGGAAGTGTTGATCCTAGAGAGATTTATGCTGGTCCCCACAGAATGAAGATTTTTTTAAAAAAAGGAAGTACACACAACCAGATGCCTATCAGACCACTTGTTTATTTATAAAGAATGAATGGAGGCTTCAAATAGTGACACAATTTAAATTAAACTTCCTAAGTTTCTAGATTCTAAACTGAACTTCTAGTTTTGCCTTCTTTTACTATTTTTCCAAGCCCCAGCATTTTTAGTTATATTCCTTCTGTTAGGGTACTTAATAATGGGTGGCTCTTTACACTGGTATGGAGGTTTGACTTTAACATAGAGCATGGTCAGAAAAGCACTAAGGACTTTGCCTATAATAAATGTACTCAAAATTCCTAGAGTCAGAAACCCACAAGAAAGGAAGTATTGAATATAGATATTTTATCTTTGTAATTCCACTGAAACAGCAGTGAGGGTAAGAAAACAGTGACAGTGAAAAGCTGAGAAACTTCAGCAGGCCATCAAATAAATATTTTTCATCCTCTCCACCCCGAGAGAGAAGTAAGCCAGACATTTCAAAGAAGCCATTATTTGTGCCCACTATTTAATTTTCTTCCACATCTCAGGATTTTTTAGATATACTATACTGAATGGATACTAACAGCTACTGCTCACACTGAACACTAAACTGTCCATTACATCCTACCCCATTATGCATTCCATTCTTTGCTGGAATTTATTTCACAAAAGTACATTACAGGGAAGAGAGAGCCTTTAGGGTACAGTATATTTCAAAACGCAATTAAAATGAACTCTTCAAGTGGAAACGTAAAATGTATTTGTCTTCTATTAAAGCCTTTGGCCTTATCAACTCCAGCACACTATATAACAAGGTCATTAGTAATAAGCCACATACAATGGAGAACATACATCAGCAGCAGAAAAACAAACATCAGTTCAAAACATCACAATAACTTCCTGTACCTGCTCTTGTTTGCTTGCTGAGCTCTCAAACATTGTGAGTCGCTGAAATACAGAAAAGCGTAACAGCTTGAGTCAATATTTGCCAACCAAAGGGAGCGATTTTATTTAGCATGATGACTGGACCCCTTGAACAAATACAACTTCTTGTACATATCGTAACAACTGCAGTCCAGCCTGCAAAACAACCAGAGATGTCTAGCCATTCAGAGCATGGAACTTGTCTGGGAAACACTCAGTAGAAATTGACCGATATCGGCTTCCCCACACAAACAAAAGATAGAAGGTGATTCACTCACGTTTCTAACATGTTCATTTTATAAAATAATCACTACGATGCTATACTGAACTTGAGAAGTGGCCATTGCTGCTGTTTTTTGGAGTTTCCATTTTGTTTTGAATTTCTGGGAATGCAATGCCCTGAGGCTCTGCAAATATAAAATCATCTTAAGAGGTCAGGTTTCCTTTTGACTGTTTTCTCCCCTCCTCCCCACCCCTAAAGATTAGCCTCTCATCTGGATTGTCGGAGTGATTCATAAAGAAAATTATTACTTTAATACAGAGTGGGACTGGAGATGGTTTCCACAAGGTGAATTACACATGGAAATCAAAAAGAGCATTGGGAAATGTCCCCATTTGCCCATATATGTGCTGCCCAAAAGGCCAATCACTGAAATTAACCTGGAATTTCTTTTTTTTAAATAAAGCAGCAGTGCTGTACTAGAGTGATTAGCTAGCACTCTATTCCCTCAACTGTAAACAAATGTCAGCACAGGAAAGAAGAGTTTAAAGGACTATATCATTTTTACACATGATCTATACACTGGTATTAAGGCTTCCATTCAAATTAAAACAGACAAATATTTAGCACAAAAATCATCAGAAATATGAACAGTTGCTGATACATGACAAATATATACCCACTTAAGGAAGGAGCATATTTTTCTCCTCCACAGGTGCATGGGATCACAGTCCCCTGTTCCAGAACTGGGAGCAGCAGGATCTTAGCAGAAACCTTACCATGAATGCTGCCTCATGAGACAGAATGTAATGGCTTGACTTCAGTGCAAGTCTATCAGCCATTGCACTTAGCAGCAGTGCCCGAACTAAGTATTTTGGCGTCCGGGGCATGCCTCGCTAAGCAGCACACAACACACCCTCAAATCGCATCATGAAATGGAGCCACTTGATTGAAATCTCACTCTAAAATACAGCGCCAGGGGGGCAAAGCCCCAGATGCCCCACCCTAGTTACAGCCCTGCCTAGTAGTGCAGGTGTCCTAGAGTCACCAAGATTATATTAGCCTAGAGCCATACCAGGGACCACCCTTATTGCCTGAGAATGTGGGAAGGGATCTCTTCCCTTCCTCTTGCCATGAAAATCCCCAGGAAAAGAATTTGCCTTTAAGTTCAGATTGTAGCGTGCTATTTTGCTATGCAAGCATATGTTGGGGTCATGTATAGGCATGGAGTAAGGCAGTAATACAAAGAAAACAAGGAGTTGTGTGGCACTTAAAGACTAACAGATTTAGTCTTTAAGTGCCACACAACTCCTTGGGTTTTTTTTTGTTTTTTTTTTTGCTGGACTAGACTAACACGGCTATCCCTTTGGAAATTGACAGCAATATAAAAACCTCCAGGCCTCAATCCTGAAAGAAAACAGGTTAGCCAGAGTAACTGGGGTTTATGGCCTAAAGTCTTGATATAAGCAAGTAACTAGCAAACGACCCAACATCACAGGACAGAGTGCTACGTGAAGCAGTTGTTGCTATACAGTTGACAGGTAGCCACAGAACACCAGTTTGTACCAGTTTTGGATATTTTAGGTTAGAAGCATCAGTAGATGTTGAGCCACAATAGTGTCATGATAACTAGTTGACATATGCTAATAAGCCTGAGACAAATATCTTAGTAATCTATGGGAGAGGAAGTATAGGTAAAGAAAAAAGGACAAAATCCCTATTGCATATGTATGCCTTGTAAGGGACTTTAGCATAACCCATTATCAAAATTGGTTCTCAGCCAGTTTACTCCAGGGAGGTGTGTGAGAAACTTTCAGACGTAAGGCACTTGTGGGTTCTCTCACATATTATGGGGCTCCTCAAATCATCATGTAAGTATGAGAGTGCTGGATGCCCTATTTTCTCTATTTTGCTATGCTGCAGTGTTTGTGATATTGCTGATTCTTCTAATAAATCTACTACAAATTCAGGTGGTCGTCCCTAAGTTTGAGTGTCTCTCCCATGCAAACTGGAGTCCTTACTCTCACACTATCTGTAATACTGTGGCAAATCTAGAGACAACTGAACCCTAACCAAATATGTCATGCTAAAGAGAAAAACTCAAGAAAATACCCAATCACTGTATCAGGCAAAAAACTGAAAGGATAATTCAAGGCATGGGCACTGAAATCCCCCTAGCCAAAGACCCAGATCCTGGAGCCATGTGATTGTTGCATCAGAATCTTGGCTTTAATTTAAAAAGGGGGTGGGGAGGACATTTTAGCAGCTTGATCGTGAAGAAAAGCTTGAAACATGGACTGAGGGAGACTAGTAATTCCTGGGTAACACTGAAGACAATATAAAACAATAACTCAGACTGCTAAATCTCAGTCTCAAAACCCAGAGGTGTAGTCATGTTAGTCTGTATAAAGCAGAAACAACGAGAGTCCTGTGGCACCTTAAAGGCTAACAAATTTCTTTAGGCACAAGCTTTTATGGGCTCCAAGCCAATTTATCAGGTGGGTCGGAGCCCATGGAAGCTTGTGCCCAAAGAAATTTGTTAGTCTTTAAGGTGCCACAGGACTCTCAAGACCAATTATTTTGGTAAGTCCACTGTCCCAGGCGAGAACTGTGTGTGTCTGTGGACAGGAGAAGAATGCAACAGGCCTAGCCCTTCCACGCACCCAAGCACTAAAGCATGCTCTGAAGTGTCCCCCTACTACCATCCTGCCTCTTAGGGTAGGAAGGAGGGGAAGAGACACCTTCTGACATCTCTACTGCTCCCTAGAGGAAGAAAGGCCTTGCCACTGCCATTGAGGAAGAAAGCAAGTTCCATATGGCCTTTCCTCCCTCTCTGGTTTGGGAAGGTCTCCTTTACATAGCACCACTCTTGGTGGAGGGTAGGTCAATAGTACAGGAATACTGCTGCCAGAATGGAGCCATAAAGGACCTCCCACACTTAGTAAAATAAGATTCAGCCCTGTCAAAACACCCATTAACTTCTGTGAAAGTTTTGCCTGAGCCAAGTTCTTCAGGTTTTGGTCCATGAGCAGTACCAAGAATTGAAGCTATCTATATGTCTGAAGGGATAGCAGTGGCCTCCACATAAAATGGCTGTTCTGTGGGGACACAGTTATCCTTCAAAGGCTGAATTAAAACAAACATATGTATAATGCACCTGTGTTAGAAGAGGCATGGTGTGAGTAAAATGGAAGGCTTTTTAAGCCGTATGTTCCAGTTAAGCAAATACTCCTTTCAGAATCTAGAATATCAGGAACACATTTTCATGACACAGTACATTCCAACTATATGCCAGAATAAACAACACCATGATCCTCAGGTGCTCCGTCAATAGAGACCTATTTGCTTAAAGTATATATAATTTCATATATCTTTTTGCTAAATCAAAGGTTCAAATGCAAAATCCAGCACACAGGCACAACACAGATCTCTGCCACTCACAAGAAGGTTGCATCCATAACATACTAAGCACTCATCCATACTTTTTTAAATTTCTTATAAATAATATGAATATTATTCACTTAATAATTAACTTTAATTTAATAGACATTAAATGGAGGCAACTTTTATTTCAGGAAACCTGTAAAAGAACATACAAATGAACGGAAACAGATTATAGAAAATGTGAGGAGGCTTCAGCATTTGTTGATGCATGTAACGCCTCTGTGAAGAGATAGGCATGTGACACACAGTTTTTCTGGGCAGGCACATTATCTGGGCTGGGTTGTCACAGCTGAAAAACCAGTTTGTGAGTGATGTATCATTTCACTAAGCAGTATGCAACATGATACAAAAGGATAATGCTTAAATTGTTGCAATACATATTGGTCCTGTATAATGTAGTACAGTAAGAATGAGGACATATTTATTTAGTCCCCTTTCAAATCATTGCATCTAATAGTGTCAGAGATTATACTTATTCATTTGTTTAAAAGGGTGCTATATACAAGCAACTTCCACATAAACTTACTATCAAATAGATTTGCTCTGCTTCAGAAGCTTGTGGCTTATACAGAGATTTTAGCCCTGTGTACCAGTTATTTGCACACTCCTGTGTGAAACGAACACATTTGGGAAGATTTGCGAGGAACCATGGTTTTATGGCTGAAACAGAAGACTGAATCATGAGATCTGGAGGGTTATCCTATCTTAACATTCAGTAAGTGACATTGGACAAATCACTTAATATCACTATGCCTCGTTTTCTGCATCTGTATAATGGGGATACTATATTTTACAACTTCACAGAGATGTTGTCAAATTAATTAATATTTGCAAAGTGCTTTGAGAATATCAAATGAAAGCATTAGAGGAGTGAAAGGAATTTTAGGTTATTACACTATACACAATTAGTTAAACAAAAACACAATATGTAGGGTCAAATATTGTAGAAAATACTTGGATGTATGGGTACCTATTTGCTCCTGCAAAAATGGGAATGGAAATCAGACAACTACACATACAAGCACTTGGGCTAATAGAACTGTACCTCCAGTTTCCCAATTTGTGTGTGACTGAATTGCGCATGGGCACTTTTGTAGTTATAGTTTTTGTATCTTTAACTGAAGGAGTGGCTCTCTTACAGATGCAGTAGGTTAAACAGTGTAGAGCCTACACTTTTGGCCCTAGATTGTTTATTCCTCCTGATGTAAGCAAAGAATCTGGTTTTTAAACGTCTCATGCTATTTAACTTTATTCTCTAACATCCCCTCCCATGTTTAAAAAAAGACAAGCATCCACTTGTCAGAACTGATACTTGCTAAGGCCTTAGTTCAGCAAAGCCTTTATGAAATTTAAGCCAGAAGCATGTGAAGAATCTGGCTGATGTCAAAAGAGTCACCAACATGCTTAAATGTTCTGTAGGATTGGGATTTACATTTGAAAAGCTCAGTACTTTGTTCAGAATGTACAAGTCATCATGTTGCTCCAGCAACAATAACCAGTCTATAATTGTATTGCTGACTCATTCCTACTTTAAACAATTTCACACAGAAGTATCTTCACTTACAAACAGGTTTTGTCAAACCCTGCAACAAATTCTTCCCTGCTGTGACTCCACTGAAGTAAATTACTTTGGCCCAACATGTTTGATGAAATTGTCCCACAATGGTCTTTTCTTGTTTAAAATGTATTTACTGTTTCACTGACAACATATTTTCAGGTCATCAAAAGTTTCCATTTATTCAGAACTTTTTATTCCCCCACTTTCCAAGTGCTTTTAATTTTCTGTGCCTGTCATTTCATGCCATTTCAGTCCTGTGGAGTAGATGAGGAAAGGAAAATATATATACACTGTATATTATATATGATGGCTTATCTCTGTTATAACATTTATCTTCATAAGCAAAGAGAGATAGGCTAACTCAGGAGTGGTGCAACAACCACTGCTATTCATGAGTTATCCCTCTTTTCTGCGCTCTAGAAAACAAAGGGCATAATAGAGATCAAACATGACGTACTGCATTGTTTATATAAAATATTACATTTTTGGTTTCTGTGCTGTGAAGAATCTTAGGGCTGTGGAATAAATATAATTCTGTAGAATCATCACCTGGCAAACAACTACTTATTGCACTAGGCTACACAGATAGATTCCTGCTTAAAACTGGAATGTAGAATTGTTCAATATTTGAATCCATGTATAAACCTACACAAACAAAACAACCTCTTTAGAGGTGACACAGTAAAGATTATTTCAACAAGCAACTCTCAATCTTAGACAAAGCATGGTTTTATTTAAACAGGGTATGCCTCATAATTCACAGTCAATTTTGGTCAATTTCATGGTGGAGAGAGAAAGGATTAAAATTAGTCAGTTTCGTGCTTTCAGGTGTTCATATCCGAAATTTCATAGTGATGTTACCATAGCAGTCAGGTAGGGGGAGTCACAACGCTAGTGCAGGGGGATCATAGGATTGGCACCCTTAAGGAGCACTGCCTTCAGAGCTGGGCAGCCAGGGAGGAAGGCTGCCAGCCTGGTGCTCAGCTTTAAAGCCAGTGCCACTGCTAGCAGCAGCACAGAAGGGAAGGACCCAGGGTACAGGGATTGGGTTACCACATGTTCAGTTTTCCAGCAGTCTTCTGACCGCACCAGAGGTCTGTGTGAGACAGCTGAAACCAAAGCCTCTCCTCACTGGGGACAGGAGAGGGTGACAGCTGAAGCCCAGGAGCTTTTTGCCCCCAGGGGAGGTTCCCAGATGTGGGTCTGACCTGCCCTGGGAACAATCCCTGCAAGGGAAGGGGAAGTCCCAATATAGCCACATCCCCAGCTGAGGCTAGTAGTTGGTGCACTGCTCAGGGTAGGAGGCCCTAGCTAGGTATCAAATTTCATTGGGGGATTCAGATGAGGTTCCACAATCTGTGACATCTTTTATGTCTGTGAATTTGGTAGGGCCCTATGGTTTCTGGCTTGTGAAACTGGCCCTATTAAAACACGAAGTGAATATATTTCACTGATAAGACTATTATTCTGTACACAACCAATAGGCTGATAATCCAATTTATTCAGCAAAATACCTGTATTATAAACACACACTAAAAAAATTAGCATCTATCCACAAGCAGAAAGTCTAACTCAATTCATGCAAATATTACTTAAAACAACTAATTCAACTGACCAATAAGATAAAAAAAAAAAATCAGAGCAAGTGAGGCTCAAAACAAATCTTTTGGAGACAGAAAAAAAGGCTGGGTATTTTTTCTTCCTCCATTGCTTTTCATGTTTGGGTATCTCTAGACTTCACTCTTTCATCAGGCACCAGAAGCAAAACTGCCAACAACATGATTGAAAAAAGGAAGATCTTATGAAATTTTCAGCTAAAATTTTACAGACTCATGAGGTCTGGATATGGTTCAGCTAATAATCTGAACTTCTTTATGCTCATTTTATCCTTTAAACATTTTGAGACATGCCCATCACTCCTCTTTTCCCCGCAGGATGCTTACCTGCCTATTAAGCAGTAAGCTAACACAGCCAAAATTTCATCAGTTTTGGGGGAACAGTTTTGGAGATGAAGGCAGGTAACTGTGAAAACATCAGCAGCAAGTGGAGACAAGTGGGCAGGAAAACCCAGAACAGTGGCTTACCAGCTGTCAAGCATTCAGAAACTGTGCCAGTTTAGGGGAGGAGCTACAGCAGAGTGCCAGTTTTGCATACTGGAGGTGAGGCATGCCAGCTGGCAAAGGAAAGAGGAGGGAAGAGTTGAGCCTCTAGGGCAGCAGGATAGGCAGGCAGGAGGAGGAACTACAGAGTCAGCCAAGGAGAGCAGTTTCTGAGGCTACACTTCAGTGGCACATCAAGACAAAACAGTGAAGATCAGATGAGAAGCATGTAAATTTTTTGGTTGATTTGGTCCTGCCTTTCTGGCAGCATTGTGTAAAGAGAGACCTTTATCTCTCTGCATCACATACACACATCATCATCATAAGAGTAAGCATATCTACTTCATACCCTCAGTGCTTGTACACATTATCTTACTTATCCTATGCCTCAAATCCTCCTATCCCTTTCCACATCCCTTTCTTAATTGTGCTGCCAGAAGGAATGGTTTAGTGATTGAATCTTCCCATTTTGACTCCTTCAAACCAGAGGTTCAAATCCCTGCAGGGTTGGCAGAGACTTTTGTCCTTCCAAGGCAGATTAGGCTCTGAATAGTTTGTACAAGGATCTTTCAGATAAGCCCTTAAGACAAATCACTGTTCTGTTTGCTATGCATGGACATTCATTCATTCATTCATCCAAAGTACCTATAAAGTGCTCACCAATAAAGAATACAAACTCTTGAGAGTTCTTGAGCCAGAATATCCCATTTGGAACCAAAGGACAACTTGATCATCCTTCCAGAGCACTCAGACATACACAGAACTCAAGTTGGGTAGGAAAATTAAATTAGGACCTGATGTTGCCATGAAGATTCTCCCTGCATTGACATCCCACTCTGTAAAGGATCAGGGCCTTAACCCTTAACACATCTTGTTTAAGTTGATTGTTTATGTAGCAAAATGTGTTCTAACAGAGCTATTTTTATAGCTCTAGCATGGGTAGGATTTGCAAAAGCACTCAGCACTTACCTAACTCTGCTTACTTTGACTGACTGGAAAATCCCAAACTCCATCTTTGTATTGCTCAACTGCTATTTACGAAGTTTCTGCTTTTTAAAATGTGAAGTATTGTCAAATAGAAATAATAAACTTACTTCAGACACCAAACATATTAGACAACTCAAACTGTTACATTCCAACCAATAAGTCCTACTGACACTTCACCAACTTTCTCAGCAGACTCTGTATTTGATAAATACCCAGCTGTTCATAAACTGTTCCCCAGTATGTCCAAAATAAATTCAAAATAAACTAAACATATTGACTGAGTAAAAACATTCATTTCACAAATATAATATAGATTCTGTTGTTTTCCCTAACAATTATCCATTTACGACAAGCAAACAGACTTCTTTTTGCAAAGTCCTCAATAAATCTTCACGTACCAGATGAAAATGAAGTATTTACTCTACCCTATCTTTTAATTTTACTCACCACTCAGTGAGTTATTCTTACAGCTGGCATTTCAAATGTATTAGTAGCATTTATCACTCAAAGGCTTATAGAAAGACTAAATTGCACTAATGAATTGACTATGAATTTGAAGCCTAACATGAGGCCAAATATTTTCTGGCTCCATTTCTGTAACTCAGCAAACTGCTTAATTTTCTCCCTACTTATCCATTACTGCTAAATTGTTCTGCTATTATTGTACAAAATTGCAGCAAACACTAGCTTGCCCTAAGGCCTAGACTGAACAAAGTAGAATGAGGATGCCTGCCATGAGACTGGCAAAGGCTAAAACCTGTCATCTACTAATTTTGCCAAGTGGAAAGAGCAAATGGTAGACATATTCTACCCTATATTCTTCAATTTTTTTCAGCAGTCAGTTATTCTTACAGCTAGCATTTCAATTGTATTAATAGAATGTGTAACTCAAAGGCTTACGCAAGGGTTAAGTTACATTAATGAACTGACTAAGCATTTGAAGTCTCACAGGAGGCCAAATACATTCAGGGTTTGGGTGATTTGTTTGGTTCCCCCCCCCCCCCAGTCTATTAATTTCCTTCCTATTCACCAATCATTCTAAAATTGTCTTTCATAGCAATGCCACAGTTAAGAGTCTGGGTGTTTCCATTAAAGGCTCTTATTGTATAGGTGTTTTATCTAGAGGTACAAAAGATCGCCAGAATTTCAAGGTTTCTTCCCTGTAGCAAACATTTCCTCCATAAATTAAGTCAAATTTGTTCTGTAGTTCATTGACAAGACTAAAAGATTTCTCAATGTCAAGTAATTTTGGGTGTTCTTTCGACACAAATATAGCTTTCTAAAACAAATTGAATTTATAGTTTGTTAGTTCTTAATGCACAAAGGCTATGTGGATAGTTTTATATTGATATACTGGGTCAAAGCTCTTAGTTCTTACTCAGCTCTTTTATTGACAAATTTTGACTGAAGTAAATGGAAGTCCTGAATGAGTAAAGAATCACTACATTATTGGTATTTACCAATGAAATACTGCACTGGCACACAATTTTTGACTACTTCTTAAAACACAAGCACCTATTAAAATATAACTATTCTATGACAAAGTTTGCCACTGGCCATAGATCTTTCCAATCATCTATAGTCTTTGCCTCCTCCAGCCCCAGTTAGGAATTATACATCTAGAATGCTAAGAGTATCTTATGTGAAGGGACCAAAATAGTTCATGTCTTTGACTAAAGAACCCAAGATGCATTGAAGCTTGGATGCCCCTCTCAACTTCTCCAACATAAAAGGCATTTTGGAGTTAATTCACTCAGAAGTAGTTAAACTGACTGAAATTAATCTTTTTAGCAACCTATTAAAACTCCTATTTTTAAGGAAAGTTATTAAATCCAAAGAAGGGCTCTCATGACACCACCTCATGTAACCCACTTGTAACTGAATAACAGTTTAGCCAAACAAGGCACATTTCTTGCAATCACAGATTCCAGCTGGCATAACATAGATTCTATCCCTCAGGTATTTGGGTCATCATATCAAGTTCTTTCCTTTTTTTCCTGTTCAAATTGCAGACTTATGACTCAATGACAATCTCTCTCTACCCTTGGTCAATATTACTAATGCCTTTGAAATTTAAGTGCAAGTCGGGCCTGCTATATTAAATGAAGAGTTCTACTTTATATCGAATAGTTATGAGATTTTTACATGGCAGAAATGCCCAGTGGCCATAGTCAAGAGCATTAGGATCTATACATTGATGGCCTCTACTCTGTAGAGAACTGGTTTTGTGTAAATAAATGTAAAATAATCCCCTTACTTTCATGCAACATTTTTCTTTATTATTATATTACAATACCAAAATAAATACTTTGAGGAAGTAATTTTCCCCTTGCATAGTATCCAGAGAAGTGGACAATCCGGATCCCTGCTTCCACTTGCACAGGAACAAGTAAAATTTCTCATTGCTAATTAAGACACAAAGTAGTTTACATAGGGATGGCTGTGAATTATGCAGTAAGTGGGATATGTATATGGAGTCTCTCCCCTTTCCCTTTCCTCCCCAGTGAAGCGAAGCCACCACCTCTCCACCCATCCCTGTCTGTGGCCAAGATAAAGATCTGGGCCACCTTTCTTTCCCTCATTAAACTCTCGGAAGCTGGTCATGTGAGAGCATAGCCCAAATAGCTGTGATGGGTCCAGAGTCGGTCAACAGCAGGGCCAACAGCCTGACAATGTGTGCTGCGGGGATGCCGGAGAGGAGAAACACTCAGTGCCGATTTAAGCTGTCCCATCCCAGAAACATTGCCCTTACTTGCAGGTTGGCTTTTGTTTCACCAGCAGACTTCTTAACTCAGGTGGTAGAGACACTGGGAAAAAAAATTCCTTCAAGCCTTCCTCTTCCAGACTTCTGGAGCTACAACTCATGCTGCTGCTGGTCCACATCTTTAGCACCAGCTGCTGCTGAATGTGGAGCACTGAATTCACTCTCCAAATCACAGGCTGCACTGATATTACAGAGATCTGAGTGCCCTCTGTAGATCCTGCTGGTCCTCTTTCTAAGTACTGTTAAAGGCAGCCTAGGGAGCAGTTAGAGCTTTGTGCTGCCTGTGGCTTGGGTAGTGAATCTGCATACCCCACGTCTATGCTGCTGGACCTTCATCCTGTCAGATGTTGACTGTGCATCTGTACAAGTGCCACAGAGATGGCAGAGGAGATTATCCTAAGGGGTATGAATTGCCAACACAACAAATCTGTAGCAGCCTGCCATAGATTTGCTTTGTTCTCCATTAGTATAGTCTCTGTCTCTCTCTCTCTCTTACACACACAATCATTTATATCTTGTAGTCATGTATACCAGTATAACCCACTGTGCTTTCTCACCTGACTGTGTATAAAATACCATCATGCACCTTCATTGAAAGAGCAGATTGGTACTTCTAGATCAAGAAGCAGATGTAGATATTGCTAGCCATCTGTGGACTTCCTCAATCAGCAGCAATGCAGTTCAACCTCCAGTTCTAAGTCAAAAAACTAGGGTGTGAGGAGGGTCTATTGTGCCATTGCTCATATCATTTTAAAGATTTGCAGGCTAGTACATCACACACCTTCTTAACAATTTACAAATAATGGAAAGAGCATTTTTACATTCATAGTCAAGTATGAAACAACACACCCTAACACTCATGGCATGGGACACCAAGAAAAATTGCTATAGGTACAGATTGCCCTCACTTTACTTGTATCAATACGATACCTAAAGCTAGCAAGTCAGCAAGCCCTGTACCAATCAAAACATTCTAGTTACGTTCCTCAGGCTCTCTCTCTTTATCTGGAAGAACACTTGAAGATGATAATATAAATGAACTGCATGAAAAACATAGCTTTGTCTATTGGCAAGTCAAAAATGCCTGCAGATACCCGGTGACCAGGCTTGTCATGTTTGCTGTAAAGTACAGGTAGCCTTGGCAGAATTCCATTTTTACTTTTCTATACCTTTTGATGGAGTATATTGATGCTTATTTTTCAGTATTGTCTCAATTTTTGTACATCTAAGTTTTCAGTCATACATAATTATTAGTTTTATGCATATTTGTATTTAATTAAATGTTTGCAGTTGCTGGAAATTATGGGGGACAGAATTTTTTAATGACAGTGAACATTGCGCTTCAAAGAGTTTAAGCTTTGTACCCATTCAAAACACAAATTCTGAACATAACACATCAAAATACATACAGTAAGTATCCTTAAATCAAACTTCAACCAGTTCTTAAGCAGCAATTTTTCATCCTTCACTTATTTGCAAAGTTTTGTTTTTAGGTTACAATGGAAATATTTTTTCAATCATTTGTGTTCGTGTGTAAGTACGGTGAAATCATCATTTAGAGACAAAAATTTGATCTTTCCAAGTCAAGTAAAAACAAGAGAAGCATCCAAGCAAACTATTACTGTGTTTGAGACTGGTTGCTCAGCAGCAGCAAGTCATGGGCCAAAGGAAAGGATGCCTGCACCTCTTCTAGTGCTTGTGGTTTAACAGCAGCCTATCCTTAAAAGAAAAAAAGAAGAGTTACCTGCCTTGTGTGGTAACTGGAGTTCGAGATGTGTGTCCCCATGGGTGCTCCATCTTAGATGTTGCAGTGGCCACAGGACACGGCTTGGAGGCTGCAAAGCAGTGCTCATCTCGGCCGTGTGAGCAGCCAAAACTGAATTGTGCCAGTTTTTGGTGCCGTTCCAGTGACTGCACAGCCAAGTCCCCCTTCGGTTCCCTCTCAGCTGCGGAGCAAAGGACATTCTATGAAGCAGAGAGGGGAGGAGGGTGGGTGATGGAGCACCCACGGGGACACACATCTCAAAGAACTCCAGTTACTGCACAAGGTGGGCAACCCTTCTTTCTCCTTCGAGTAGTGTCCCTGTGGGTGCTCCATCTTAGGTGACTCCAAAGCAGTACCCGTTCAAGGAAGCTGGGCTTCATAGCTGCAGTTGCTAACCAAGGTAAGTACAGTTAGGCCTACTGCTGCATCAGAACGGGAAGCCTGGTTAATGGCATAGTGCTTAGTAAAGGTGTGAACTGAGGACCAGGTGGTGGCTTTGCAGATGTCAGCGATGGCTACATTATGGAGAAAGGCAGTGGTTGTGGACACCGCTCTAGTCGAACGTGACCGCACGTGGTCAGGTGGAGGGATGTTGGATAACTCATAGCATGACCATTTGCAGCTAGAGATCCATTTGGACAGACATTGTTTGGATATAAGACAGGGGTGGCCAAAGTTATGGAACTCAAGAGCCACACAATTTGATTATTAAACCTTCAGGAGCCGCACTGAGGCATATAGCCATATACTTTTCTACTCCAAAATTACTAAGTTTAAAATTCATTGCACACTTTAATTTTATCATAAAAAGAGGGCAAATATTGACCCTACTAATGTCAGATCCTAATAATTACTTAAGGTTACCATGAAAACTAGGTCTATATAGTAAAAATTTAGCTGTCATTTGATGCAAAAGACCACAGGCTAGTGGTGAGTTTTTTTAAAATCCTGACCACACCACCGCTTCTCCCTGCCCTCCCTGGACTGCGCCGCTGCTTCTCCCTGCTGTCCCTGACCACCTCCCAAACCCCCAGGTCCTGACGCTAGCTCCCTTGGGCCAACACCCTCCCACACACCCAGAGCCTGCTCACCTGGCCACTCCAACGACTAGGCACAGGATGCCCCTCCCAGCCCCCCAAGCATACTCAGGGCGGGAAATTTAAAACTCCTAGGCTGGGGCTACTTTTCTAAATTGATTTGCTGACGTTCTTCCGGGAGCCAGAATTTTTCATTCAAGATCCTCATGCTGCGCCCAAGCCGCGGTTTGGCCATGCCTGATATAGGCTGTCTCTGATTCTTATTTGCTATGGTAATAAATAATTTATTCGTGGATATGATAGCACTTGTCTGTTGCAGGTAGAAGGCCAGGGCCTGAGTACATCCAACTTGTGGAGTGTGGCCTCGAGGGACGTGGACTGTGGTTTTGGCATGAAGACTGGTAAGTGCATGATTTGACTGAGGTGGAACAAGGGTGAAACCTTTGGTAGGAATTTTGGGGGTGGCCTGAGGGAGACATTGTCCCTTGTGGAATGTCATGTAGGATGGAGTCATCATGAGGGCTGACAATTCACTAACTCTATGGGCAGAAGTAATGGCTATGAGGAAGGCTACTTTCACCAATAGGTGAAGCAGTGAACAGGTTGCTAGTGGCTCAAAGGCAGGCCTGGTAAGGCTTTTGAGTACTAGGTTCAAGTCCCATGCTGGAGGTGGAACATGAACCTCAGGTACAAGTTTTGAATTCCCTTAAGGAACCTTTTCACAGTTGGATGGGCAAAGAGAGAATCGTGGCCTGAGGGCCACAGCAGTGCAGATACTGCTGCAAGGTGGACTTTCAACGCACTCAAGGAAATGTTTTGTTTTTTCAGATGTAGAAGGTACAGGAAGACAGTGGATAAGGTTAGAGCCTGAGATGAGTTGTTATTTTTGGTACACCAAAGTTGGAATCTACGGCATTTTTTAAGGTAGGTCTTCCTGGTGTATTGCTTCTGGCTGTTGAGTAGGATGAACTAGATAGATTCAGGACACGTCAGCTCTTCCTTGGTGAACCAACAAGGAACCAGGCTGTTAGATGGAGTTTCCTCGGGTCTGAGTGAAGGAGGTGACCCTGATGCTGGGAAAGTAGGTCAGGAATTACCGGAACTGTAATTGGTGCCCTGGCAGACAACTGCATTAGCTCCAAGAATCATAGTTGTCTGGGCCAGGAAGGAGCAATGAGTAAGATCGTTGTTGTGTCCTGTCTTACCTTTTGTAAGATGCAGAGGATCAGTGGAATGGGCGGGAAAGCATAAAAGAGTGTTTTCATCCAGGGCAAAAGAAATGCGTTGCCCAGTGAATTTAGGTCCCTCCTGCCTCTGGAACAGTATTTCTGACATTTGCGATTGTGGTAGAGGGAAAAAAGATCTATCTCTGGATGACCCCACTGTGCAAAGATCTCCCAAAGGATTTTCTCATTCATTTCCCATTCGTGGTCAGGAATGAAGGAGTTGCTGAGGAAGTCATGGTTGTATTCTGGATTCCCCGCAGGAATGACGCCAAAATGAGGGGGGTGTTATCGATGCACCACTTCCATAATCTTGTGGCCTCTGAGCACAAGGGAATGGATCTCGCTCCCCCGCTGCCTGTTTATATAAAACATGCATGAGGTATTGTCTCTCATGACCCTGATGTGTTGGCCTGCAAGGAGCCTCTGAAAATGCAGGCAAGCATACTGACTACATGGAGTTCTAGAATGTTTATATGAAGGGTGGACTCATAGGGGGACCATCTCCCCTGAGTGGTTAGGTGGTGGAGGTGGGCACCCCAACCGGTTCTCAAAGCACCTGTAGTAAGCACCATGGTGGGTATGTGTTGTGTAAAGGGGATGCCCTGGGAAAGGTTTTGAGCAACCATCCACCATGTTAGGGAGCATTTTATCAAATGTTAGAATGGCGAGAATTTTGCGGTCTGAACTTCAGAGCAAACCACAGTTGCAAAGGGCTCATCCATGGTCTCGCATAGAACACCACCAAAGTGGTGGCTTCCATATGTCCCAGGATTTGAAGGCAAAGTCTTGTCGATAGCATCAGGGCTAATATGGCCGAATGAACTAGCTGCGTGATCTTGAGAGCTCTGTCCTCAGGGAGGAAGGCTCGGGCCACTATAGAATCCAAACGGGCACCAATAAAGAGAATGTTTTGTGTCAGGATGAGAACGGACTTTCTTGGGTTGATGAGGAACCCCAAACTTTGTAGGAGGTGCACTGTGGTTTGGATTGATTGCATCATGAGATCTTGGGAAGGAGCTCTAAGTAGACAGTCATCTAGCTATGGAAAAATGAACATGCCGATTTTCAACAGATTAGCAGCCATTATGGCAAGCACCTAGGAGAACAGCCAGGGAGCTGCAGAGAGACCAAAGGAGAGAACAGAGTATTGATAGTGAGAACCGTTCACTATAAACCGCAGGTATTTCCTGTGAGCTGGGTGTATTGGGATATGGAAATATGTGTCCTGTAAATCAAGGGACAAGAACCAATCATGACTTTGTAGAGCCAGGATGATCGTGTTGAGGGACATCATCTTGAATTTATTGTACCTAATGAATCTATTTAACCTCCTTAGATCCAGTATGGGACACCGGCTCCCTGATTTCTTTTGCATTAGAAAGTAAGGTGAGTAGAAGCCTTTGCCTCTAAATTGTGGGGGAACCTCCTCAACCACTCCGATTTGCAGGAGGTGGGAGATTTCTTGTTGAAGCAAATGTACATCAGAGGTGTCCCTGAAAGGGGACGGGGAAGGGGGATGGTGAGGCGGTTTCTTTATAAATGGACTGGTGTAGCCGAATTTAATCATGTCAGGGACCCACTTATCCAAGGTGATATGTGACCACAGATGGTAGGACTGGAAGAGACGGTCTCTAAACAAGACAGGAAGAGATGGCTCTACTGGGAGAGTAACGATTGCTCATCCCTCAATCCCATTCTCAAAACTGCTGTTTGGAGGAAGGTGGTTGATTGTTGTTGTTGGGTTGGGATGAAGACTGTCTACGCCTCTGGAGATGCTGTCTTGGCCTTGGATTAAATTCTTGTCTCCTGAACTGGGAGCGGATAAGAGGCGGATAATGATACCTTGAGTTGTAGGGTTCATATCTGTAGGCGCGGTGGCAGGTAACAGGCACGCAAATGCAAAAGGTGCGAAAGGTGGCCCTGGAATCCTTCAAACCATGCATTAGTTGGTCCGTCTCTTCCGAGAAGAGCACCTTCTTACCAAACAGCAGGTCTTTCATAACCAATTGCAATTGGTGTGGGAGTTCAGCAGAGTGCAGCCAAGCACAGCGCCTTAACACAACACCCAAGGCCATTGTATGGGCTGCCATATTGGCCACATCCAGGGCCACCTGTAAAAAAGTTCTTGAAATAAGCTGGGCCTCCTTGATGATGGTATGTAAAGCTGACTTTTTCTCCTGTGGGATGTTGTCAGTAAAGTCTGCCAGTTTCAGATGGTTATCATTATCATAATTCGCTAAAAGAGCCAGATAGTTAGCTACTTGACATTGTAGAGAGAGGCTGAAGGTAAACCTTTCTGTCCAGTAGGTCAATTTTTTTTTATCATCCTTGTCCTGGGGAGCAGAGCAATTGTAATGTTGTTTGTGGCGATGCTTGGCTGCTTCAACCATGAGTGAGTTTGGAGGAGGATGGTTAAACAGGTAATCTGAATCTTTGCTAGACACAAAATATTTCCTGTTGGCCCATCTGGAGGTCGGTGTAATGGATGCTGGTGTCTTGCCAAGGCTCTGAGGCAGGTTCAGACAAGGCAGAATTTATTGGCAGGGTGATTTTGGAAGACGTTCTAGATTGGACTATTCTTAAAATTTTATGTTGGGACTCGGGAACATCTTGCAGGGGGATTTCTAATGACTCTGATACTCTACACAATAGCTCCTGAAATTGGTAGAAGTCGTCAGCTGCTGAGGATGTGGATTGTATGATGATCTCATCTGGTGAGGAGGATGAGTGGTGTGGAAGTGATCTGACCACTGTGGATCCATGTTCTGAGTCATCTTCGGGCTCCGTATCTCATGGTGAAGACAAGGGTAGTGTGTCTTGTTTGCGTTGACAAGAAGTGGAGCATCTGTAGAGCTGGGAGGAGAGAGAGAACGAGCATCCCGTTGCGGCCATTGATGTGGATACCAAGGTGGTGGAGGATACCATTGATAAGGGGGATAGGATGGATGTTGGTACTGGTGTGGTGGTACCGGAGTGCATGGAGGGCCGCAACAGCACTCTTCTATGATTTCTGAGGAGGAAGAACCCGATAGGGATCCGGCCTTGGAGATGTTTCTAATGAGGATGATGTCTCAGTCCCGAACTATAAAGGTGGATGAATGGAAGCAAGTTCCTCCATTGGTACCAGGTCAATGCATTTTGGCTTTCTGAGATATTTTTCGAGGCTGGTGGTATGGTGCTGTCCTCAGTGCCTAGCAGAGCTGGTAGTTCTGGCAGTGGTGTTGTTGGTGCTGAGGAAATTGGCACCAGGAGTATCGGTACTGGAGCAAACATCGGTGCAGACGGTTCCGATCATATCAGGTCGGCCTGCTGCATCGGGGAATGGACTGTCGGTGCTGTTGCCGATGGTTCCAAAGCTGGAGTTAGCTGAGGGTGTCTAGGTGCCAAGGGGTCTGGATCGTCAAGATGTTTCCGTTTCTCCCGGTGGGACTTACTCTCATGCCCTTTCAGGGATTTAGATGACGATGGTGGCGTACGTGAGGAACTTGGAGCCTCTTTGGTACACATTCTTTTGGGTGAATGAGACCTCTTTCTCTTTGTCTTAGAGTGAGGAGGTGTAGGGCGCCTATCAGAGGGGCATGGGGAACACCCCAAAATCTGGCCCAGATCAGATGCGAGGTGAAGTGACCTCTCCATTAATAAGAGCTTCAGGCAGAGATCACGATCATGCCTAGCTCTGGCGCTCAAGTTTTGGCAGCGGGTACACTTTTGCGAGACGTACGCCTCACCCAGACACTTGATGCAGGCTGAATGGCTGTCTGATGCCAGCACGTCATCGTTGCATGTTGAGCCGCACTTGAATCCTGGGGATCATGGCATCATGAAATGCTGAAAAACTACTATTTTTTTTTTAGGTTGAGGAAGACACAAAGATGAGAAGATCCCAGAGACTTGGATGGGAAAGTAAGGAAAAGAGGTAAGGAAAGGGCTAGGAGGACAAGCAAGTAGGAGCAGCTGGAAACTCCATCTGTTGTCCGCAGTGGTAAAGAGGGAACTGAAGGAGGGCTTTGCCACACAGCTGCCAAAATGGCACCAAAAACGGCTGAAACCAGATTGCGCCAATGTGACGACCAGTGCTTTGCAGCATCCAAGCCATGTCCTATAGCCACTCCAACACCTAAGATGGAGCACCTACGGGGACACTACTCGAAGGAGAACTTGAGGATTATTCTGTTGGTTGCTTGACATACTGAAAGGTGTGTCCAGTGGTTAAAGTATAATTTGGTCAGCCCCAGAATCCTCCTAAATTTCCAGTCCCCCTTCCTATGTTGTCCAGGCCCCCTTCACCCACCCCAGCTATTGCCCCCCACGTGCCTGTCCCCCCAGCTACTACCCCCAAAAGCCTGCCTCGCCCATTGCATTCCCACCTCCCCTCACTCCCTCACCCCAGCCTCCAGCAGCATGCAGACTCTCGGGAGCTGGGGAGGGGCAGGAGAGAATCACTGCTTACTCCCACTGTTGCTCCAGGCTACACTATAGGCTCCCATCTGTAGTGCAGCCTACCCTGTGCATGTACAAGGGAGCCAACTGGCACTTTTTAGAGCAGGGTAGGTGCACTTCTGCTTGTAGCGCTGTCTACCCTGCCTGTTGGAACACACCGGAACATAGTGTTCCAGAGCATTGTTCTATTTTTAGGGGCCCCAGAACACGGACCCCTAAAAATAGTGGGCCCCAAAATGGTGTTCCAGCTTACTTTAACCCCTGAGTGTGTCTTCTCTAGAAACTCTACTGCAGTACTAGTGCTGTAACACTGTAGTGTAGACACAACAATGGAAGGAGGATCTTCCATCACTGTAGTACAGTGGTTCTCACCCTTTTGTGGGTCACGGCACACTTGGCAGAACATTGTGACTCTACTGGACACACTAGCCTACCCCCTCCAGGCTGAATCCAGCCATCTCCCCAGCTCTCCATGACACACTTACCACTGTGAGGTAGCACAGCAATGTCCCAACACAGAGGTTGAGAACCAGAGCCGTAACTACAGCAGGGCCGACAGGGCAAAGCCCCGGGCAGCCCGGGGAGGCTTAATGGAGCCACTCTATTAAAGGGGTGGGTTTGTGGCCCTGGCTCTAAGCGCCGCTAATGGGAAGGGGCATGTTCTGATCGGAACACACCCCGAGCAGCAAAACACCACGTTATGGCTCTGTTGAGAGCCACCGCTGTAGTAAATCCACCTGTCTCAGAAGCAGTAGTCAGTCAACAGAATTCTTTTTTCAGCCTTCTGATGTCTGCATCATGGAATGGGTCTGCTTAACTGTGCCTCTCAAAAGATGAATTCATCACACCCCTGGCCATGTAACTAGGTCAACCTAATTTGTGTTGTAGACAGTTCTTAGTTAACTCTGTGTAAAAGCTGGTACCAATACCACTATGTAACTGCGTTCTTCTTGTTAGCATTCAAAACTGGAGCTGGGGAAGTCCCAGAGCTCAGGCTGCAGCCTGCACCCAAATGTCCACACCACAATTTAACAGTCCCTTTGAATATGCCTTGCAAGTCTGAATCAGCGAGCACGGGCCAGCTACAGGTATCTAACTGTAGTGCAGACATATTCCTTAGCACATCATACAGATTCAATGCCTATGATATTCCAAAAAAGTCTTTCCAGCTTAAGCTTTGGGAAGCAACTTTTCTCTTCTCACACAGCAATGCAAGCCACTGATAAAGTCCGCCTTAACAAACATTATCAGGTAGCGCACTAGTGTGCCCATAACAGTCTGGGAACAGTGAGAGCCCTACTCTGATCTCACATCAATTTGAATAGAAGGCAATGGCATTAAGTTGATTTGAAATCAGAATCAGGCTTTAAAAGGATGATTTCTGCTCAATAGCCAAATTTCAGCTTCCGGGTGTAGTCTTGCAAATATACTACATGTTGCACTAGAATAATTCCAGACTTATGCCAATGCAATTTACAGCAGAATTTTTCCAAATGCCTTTTAGTTCTATTTCACAGAGATCTTCTGAAGATAGTAAACTTTCATCTAATGAACAGTGTTATCTATCATTCCTCAGTGAATATCTCCCCCCATTGTTTCATGATTCACATTCTGGGAATGACCCAGGAAAATAATGCTATTCATTCATCAATGCAAGTTATTACTCCAAGGCACTTTTGAAGTACTCTTCCTCCCCTGAATTAATTTTTTATGAACATGAAAAAATACCACCGCAGGCTCCTTCTTAATTTTCTCATGTTATTCTAGGACATTAACAACGAAGCACTGGTTCTGTATTGCTTTTGACATTTCTGTATTCAAGAACAGTTATTTTATATGAAACAAGTGTATACTGTTAGATCACCTCAGCATGGTTAGTAACAGCATCCTGGAGGAATTGATGTAGTTTGAGAAATTTTGCAAAGTTTCTCTAAAAGAGGGGTGGCCAAACTTATAGAACTCAAGAACCATACAAGTTGATTATTAAACCTTGGAGAGCCGCACTGAGGCATATAGTCATATACATTTATCTACTCCAAATCACTCAGTTTAAAATTCATTGCACACTTTAATTTTATTGTGAAAAAGAGGAAAAATATTGATCCTACTAATGTCAGATTCTACTAATTACTTAAGGTTACCACAAAAATTAGCCCTATACAGTAAAAACTTAACCACTGCTCAATGTAGAAGACTGCAGGCTAGTGGCAAGTTTTTTAAAATCCCGACCATGCTGCACTTCTCCCCACCATCCTGACCCCCTCCTGAACTCCTAGGCTGGGGCTGCTTTCCTAAATTGATTTGCTGACATTCTTCCAGGAGCCACAATTTTTCATTCAAGAGCCACATGTGGCTCCCGAACCGCATTTTGGCCATGCCTGCTCTAAAACAATTCTGAGACTTCAGTGAACTTTTGAAGAACTTATGGTGAGTTACATATTGCTGCAACGAGTAAAATCACCACACTTTTCAGATGATGGCAATGCAACGGTCTTGGATACAATTCATCAGTGTCCCTTCAAATCTCTGAAGCCTTTGCTCAGTGAAATGACCATCCTACAGTTTTTCCATGTGTACAGACCCCGAATTAATATGAAGCACCTGCAGGTAATGCCCCAGATTCTGCCAGCTTTGGTTTGGGGGGACTGACTTTCAGTTACTGAGCACTACTCTATGGTCATAGATTAAACTGGAGTGACTACTCAGCTATTCTGAAAAAAAAGCCCGAGAACTCGAGGAGAACTTTGGCCTTGTGGTTAAGGGACTGGACTGGCACTCCTAAAATATGAGTTAAATTCCCAGCTCTGCCATCGACTTTCTGTGTGACACTGGACAAGTCGCTTCATCTCCCATGCCTTAATTCTCTGTCCATTTAATGGAGAAAACAATACTTCCTCTCTCTCATCCTTTGTCTTGTACTAAACTGAGCAGGGGTTTTCTCTTGTGAGGTGTATGCGTACAGAACCTAAAATACTAGGTCTCTTATCTCAGATGGATCATGTAGATGTTTCTGTATTGCATCTGCAAATAGCTACCATTAATTCCATCTGAGGAACATGTATAGAGCAGAGATTAGGCCCAATGGAATAGAAAAGAACATAACTGAATTTGGATTTAAATATATCAGTTACTACAAAACATTTTACATAGTCTTTTAGCTCTTTTATAGCACGTTATACATCCTCTTCCCTACTGCACTGAGTCTAACTAAAAATAATCCCAGAATCAAAAGATAGGAAATCTGATAAAGGCAGCTGGCCAGTTCTGAATATGTGGTCACTGAAAACATTATTAATACAAACTGTCTCATCACAGAGAATTGAAAACTAAAAATAAAAAGTCTGAATGACATTAATGGAAACCCAGATTATCAAACGTTTTTTTCAGCTAGCTATTATTTCATATGTGCAGGGCCTCAGAACACAGGACACACACAGGGTGACTCCTGCTCCTATTTAGATTATGCATCACTGCCTTTTAGGATCTGCAGAATACTGATTGTTCACATTTTGTGTGAATTTCAATCCCAGACTTTCTTGGGACCCAAACTTGATCTCATTAAAAATTAACTGACTTCAAAGTGAGCAGGATTCTGCTCTTTTATGTTTAGATGACAGGAGAAGCAAGGATTTATTTTTTAGTCCTTTATGATGCATTGAAAAGCATGAATAAAATGTTATTTCATTATGTCAAAGATTAGGTTTATTATAAAAGACTGCATGTACCTGCATCTGGGTGTTAGAATTCTGGGTGGCTTTATTCCCAGTTGTTTCACTGATTTACTATGTAACCTTGAACAGGCCAATTACCATCTCTGTGCCATATTGTTCCTTTCAGTAAAATAATGATAAGGACTACCTAGGTCACAGGAGATTATGAGGATTCATTAATTAAGGAGCTGTGAACTCGTTTTAGGGAAAGTGCTAAGGTACCTGTTTTGTCACAATTTAAGTGTACTTTGAAATATGACTTTGCAAAATGACATCTTGTTCACCAGATCTGATCCTTATACATCTTCTGACTTCAGTGACAAAAGTAAATTTCAGCTGCTTTTTACACCTGTTAGCCCAGACAGCTAAGAAAGAGTGTGCTGAATTGCATTCCATCTTGTACTTCACCAGTGGATGGTTTGCTACCACGACCCACCTAAAGCAGAAGAGTCAAATGGGCATCAGTGGAGGCATAATCTGAAGTAGGGCTGAGTGAATTATTGAATGATAATTTTTCAATATGTTGGCCATACTGAAAACAAAACAAAAAAACAAAAATTTCAATCCCAAATTTACCCTTTTATAATTTTCTCATAAAAAGGAAAACCCAGAGAAATGGTGTTTGGATCGAATAAAAATGTTCAAAATGTCAGTCCCAAATGCAAAGCTTCCCCATTTGTAAACTTTTGTATATATATACACTGTAGCATCAAGGCTGCTTGGGAGGAGATTTGAATTTGTAATTGCCTATCCGTGCAGTACTACTAGCCTTTGAAATATAGTAGAAACTAGCTTTTCAGAACATTTTAGTTCAGTGACATGTATGCACAGGTCAGTATTAGCAGTAAAGATTACAATCCACAGCTTTGAATTATGAATGTGCAAATGTCATAAGAGAAAGAAACAGCCTAACAACAAGTACTGAAGATGAAGTCCACAAACAAGTTCCTCATTTTTGCACTAAACAGGGATGAAAAGCAAGTTATAGCTCTTACCCACCATGTCATCAACAGTATGATAAATCCACTAGACCCTGAATCACACCCAAAGATACTTGTCAACATATCTACTGGACTGAATGTAACAAAAGATGTACAAGAGTCTATTGAAAAGTAGCAAACGGTAGTGAAGAACACATTGAGAGATCAGCACTGAATTCAGATGGAATACATAGTTTCTTCAGTCCAGACAATAAAGCAGTTCCCAGAAGATTTGCTGACACAGCCATGATGACCAAATTTAAGTCTGGAAAGGAAAGACAATGAGAGCAGCCAGCAGTCCAGAAATTATTTTCCATAGAGCCATGTTCTTAGCAAGATCCAGAGATAATGGTTCAATGGCAACTGTTCTCATTAGCTAAGTAGGACCTATTCCAATATATCCCTCTTCCACGTTGATGGAACAATAAGAACAGACAAAACTGAAGTAATGCATCAGCTGGAAACTCAAGATGAAGAAAATACATGAGCTAAGAGCAGCAACACAGAAATCAGTGTGCATCAGAGCTGTCATACATGGCAAGAGACCAACTCTACACATTCAACAAATTCACTGCTGAGCACTGAGGCAGGTCCTGAAAGGATTTGACCATGCTAATTCTGTAATCAAAGTCTTTGAAGGATATGACACAACAGTAATTCTGTGAAAAGGGCAGCGAGCGTGACAGACAGACAGTATCTAATGTTGAATTCAAAAAACACCAGGTGCTTGGTAATCACCTCTGTCTCCCTGCAAAATATTCCTATAAATGGCATTCAACAAGTCACTTGTAAACTGTACATATATGGTTCAAAATGCACTTGAAGAGTGTAGGACCACAATCAATACAAAACACATTCTTGCTGGAGGCTTTTCCAGTGGTGAAATAGCAAAGTGGAGGAGCTGAACAGTGCTCAAGAAGAAGTGGACACAAGAATGTTTCTTCATACTGTATGTGCCAATATTGTATTGGGTCACTTGGTGTCAAAGGAACCATAGGTATTAAGTCATCTAATAGAAATATTTTGGTCCTTGCAGTTCACTATTTTCCCAACATGGTGCACACACATAACGTGGATTGAAGCAGGCACCATCCTAAACCGTCACTTCGTACTGGTGCACGTGATTTATGGCACTTCTCCTGACTTCAACGTATTTCCCGCTGAACACACATTCACAGGATGTGACTCTGTGTTATCCCTATTTGACCTTGGGGGTGGAAGATCAGCTTTAATGTTTATTGGGAGTGAGTGATTAAGAAGCCACAAATTCTGCAACAAAGAAGTTGGTAACAGAACTGTATGACCACAGTAAGAAAGAAAAAATTACTCATATACAACTCAAATTGCTTGCATTTCAATCTAGCCATCAAGAAGGACAAGTCACTGGCCACCACACAAGGACAATTTTGAATAGCAGGTCAGAAAGCCCGTAGGCAAACAAAAGATTTGGATGTCTTTGCACATAATTCAGATATTGATCCCCATTACAATATGGAAGGAAAAATGTTAGGCGGTTAGGATGAACTACTTTCTATATCTTTTGGCATACATCCCTGTTCCTGTACAAAGGCCCAGTGGCATTTGTGCTTTCTACAAGACATTATTTGTGCCTGTAGTAGTAAGGGGTCACTGAACAATCTATTGTGTCTGTAATCAAAACAATCTTTCTTGCACAGAACTGTTCATCTGCCAAGGCAGCAAAGACTTGCAGTAACCCAACAGAGATCATAATGATAAGCAAGATGGCAATTCTATTGACTAGAAATGTCAACTAGTGCTACTACATTTCAGTGACAGCTGTACAAATTTATTCGATTTTCCTACCCATTAGATTATTGCTGTGATCTAAAGATGTTGTTTTGAGATCATAAAGAAATCCAATTTTGTGTCTTGAAATGATGCAGAGTTATTTAACTAAAAGAAATGAATACAGATATTTCAAAGTGGTCATTTTAATGTGTTAATGGTGCCATCGTTTATTCCTGTTTCTGTGGTAATGGCATCATTTGACAGCTTGACATCACACCTCATCTTAAAGTAGACATAATAAATTTTCAAATGATGTATGATGTGCCTGTGTGTAGAGAGGGTACATTAAGTCAGCCAAATCAGCGGTGTCTGCTGCTCACCTGAAACATGACAAAAGGCTCCTTTCCCCCCAGTCACCTATCTTCCTTCATCAGTCCCCTTGTTCTTTCCATAAAGATCTATTTCAGAGGGAAAAGAAGTTTCGCTCAAAACTGTCAGTTTCCATGTACAACGGAATAATAATTTAAGGTGCAAATCATTTGTAACTCTGGGTTTGCCAGTCTTTGAAATAACCTAGAGGTTTTTCAGTTTCTATTCAAAGCACCACATGCTAAGGACATTGATTGCTATTGTTGAAAGCAGGGGTGTTGCTGCCCCGGGGAAAGACCCGGGGCACAGGCACAGGCCCCGCCCCCAGCCCACAGGCCCCGCCCCAGCCAGGGACAGGGACAGAAGCCACCACGGGCAGCCAGGCCCTGCATCCCTGGCTGGGGACGGGGCTGGAAGTGGCTGCAGATGGCCGGGGATGGGGCCGCCACTGCCATGGGCAGCCAGGCCCCAGATTCCCCGCCACCACCACAGGCGGCCGGGCCTTGGATTCCCCGCCGTGGCCATGGGCAGCCGGGCCCCAGATCCCTGGCTGGGGACGGGGCCACTGCTGCTGCCGGTGGCTGGCCCCGGATCTCCGGCCCGGCTGGGCCGGAGACTGGGAGAGGGGTGGCACCGCCAGATCCGGGGCACCAGCACTGGGATTCGGGGCACATGCCCTGGGTGCCCAGCGCCAGCAACGCCCCTGGTTGAAACTAAATTTGAACTGTTCTTAACACGAGACTGTTTGTTCCTGAAAGATAAATGTTTCAGCTAATTTAATATATAGCACAGTGTTTTCCTTCCCAAAGGCCCTATTGCCACTTCTATCCTACCATTAACGCTATCAACTGACAATAGCACTGGGATGGAAGTACTTACAAAAAAAGAGAGTTTATAAGAGGCTCTCTAATATTTGGTAGCCTAGTTAGAGCAATCTCATAACAGAGGCCCTTCTAATGAGGCCAGAGTGTGGCTGTGTGTATAAAAAGACATTTCAGTTCTTAATAAACTGTTTACTGTTCAAACATTAAATAAATGTACAACTGTTTTAATCAGCTCAACAAATATTTAATGTAATTGTGTAAGACCTATGTTTAAAAATATTCTCTGTGTTACTAAGACATAAAGAATTTATGGAAACTAGTGACCTAAAAGGTAAAACAAACATTATCAAAACAAAACATTCACACAAAAATAAAAATCATGTTTTGTCCCTGTCTGCCTGAAATAATCTGTATTATTGGCATAGCTCATTAGCATTTGAAACTCAAAGTGCATTAAAGGATTGACTTGATAATAAAAATGCTTCAGTTTTAAGAACTCATAATTGTTATATAGAAATAGAGTAAGTTTCTAATAAACTATCACAGAAGGGTAATACATGGTAATGTTAACGTTATGTTCATGGCAAGGTTTCTCAGTAGAATAAATGTTTGTTTCCTCTCCAGGTTCCAAATACTGAAGGTCATTCATTTCAAGAGTAGTTGGACTTCTGTCTACAGCTGTTAGAAAGGATCTGCAAAAAACCTAACAGGAAATTGCAACTTCTTTGAAAACACATGTGTCTGAACAGTTTCTGTGTAAATACAGTACAATGCTGGCAGAAAAAGCACATTTTCCTAGGGATAGTCTTTTAAAAACACATGCACACATTTTACCTTGCCTCACCTTTTTCACGTGATTTTTGAAGTCTTCCCCTAATAGAATACTACTGAAATTAAAAATTAAGGAATGACAAAGAGCATTATACTCTCAATGACCTGGCAGTTGAGATAATCAAGCACACCACAAATTTAACACATATACTGAAGCTAGATTTAAAAACAAAAAATAAAACACAACCAAGGAATGAGGCCCCATTCCATAAGATGGAGAGTGGAACACACCGCCTGGAGGCATACATGTTGAACTTATGGTACTCAAATACCACACAGATGAGCAGCTTTTACACATCTAATTATAATTCCACAGTTACAGCCCTGCTATGGCAGAGCAAGTGTGGCTTTGCCCTGGGTGCACCGTAGCAGCTCTATCGTGCCACTCCATTAAAGGGTGCATTCCACACTGCTCACCCCAGGCGCTGACTATTGTAAGTGGTGCATTCCGATTGGAACATGCCCCGGGTGCCATAAACAGACGTTAAGGCTCTGTTCCACAGAATATAGATGGGGAGATGGAAAGGCATCTGCCTCACCTAGAAGTGTGTGTATGGGGGTGGGGGGGAATCAGAGCACTCAACATTTTGCAAGACTGGAATTAACATCAGTCCTGACCTTAAAAATATGAACATATCTGAGCCTATATTTTCAAAGCTATCTAGTGGCCACGCGCCTTCTTCTTTGAGTGCTCAAACTGAGATCCATGGCTTAATTTTCAGGACGTGGTGACTACCCAGATATCAATGGACTTCAGCAGCAGACGTGAAGTTCACCACTTGCCAAATTTAGGACCAGATAGGAGTCCAAAAACAAAGACATCCAAAAATCACTGGCCTTTTTATTTGGTCCTGCCCACAGACCACTTGTTTTTATGCTTTTTATTCAGTTGAGTTATGGTTTGGTTTGTTATTTGATTTTTATTACTTTGTTTTTGACTGGACTCTATTTTGATAGGACTCTAAGACTTGACCCTGCAAGCACTTCCATGACCAGAACTCCCATTTCTTCAAGTTGCAGGATCATAGCCTATCACACTGGTCCTTCTCCAGGACCATAGATGTTTCTTAAATAGCAACAAGAAGTATTTCGAGTGATTTTGATTTCTCTTCTCTAAGGAGAAGAGATCCTCTTAAATCTGAGTAGGAAAATAATTTGAGGTAAAGATTTATGGTCTCAATTTAAATTTATCTTATTTTTAGACTTAGCACTGCAAGGAATGAAAATAATTTCTCTTCCTGTTTATCTTCAGTGATAAAGTCCTTCAAATACTACAAAAAAGTGTACAAAACACAAACACACGAGATTCATACATCAAAATCATGTATCTGAATTTACAACAAAGAAACTAAAAGATAAAAATACTACCAATCAGAGAAACTTTGATGATCAAACAATATGCTTATGCAATTCTTGCCCTAAATTCCTTTTCCTAATGTAACATGATCAAGGGAGCTGAAGGCAGAGGGCCTATGGTCCCTTGAGGCTCTGTTACTGAGAGAACACTAGGAAAACATGGGACATGGAGAGTTAATCTAGAAGCAATTTAGCCACATGGACAGAGCAGTGTACAAGGTACAATAAAGTTCCACCTGTTCAACAATATTCATTCAGGTGCATGCTTTGCAAACAAAACATCTAGCTAAAGTTTTGGAGGTGTGGGGTAAACCCCATGTAGAGTAACAAATGAAAATCACCTAAACATGTGCTTAAAGGTAAGCAAGCAAATAGCCCTATCCACTTAATTGGGATTACTCATGTGCTACAGCGCTTTTGCTGAACTGGGTGCACTATTAAGAAAGTCTTAAACTATAATGAAACAGTTGCAAAGATGAAACTCCTGTTTTTCATATTGCATTGGTTTTTCATTTGTTTTTGATGTCTATGAGAAGAGTCAAATAGCTAACTTGGTAAGAGGTGCACAGATGTAGCATAAATATACCTGCCTTTGTTCTTGCTTCCCTTAGGGAATGATCAACATAAAATTGAACTTAAACAACATTCAAATGTTGCATTATGGTGCATCATTTGGGACCCTTTCTGCAGCAGTTTTATATTTCCCAGTATATGCTTTTGTAACACAAAGCACATTCAGATGTTCTGAATAATTTTCACATTTAAAGTAAAAGCAATGTAAGTACATGGACGTGCTTGCACATTTTCAGTCCAGGCACGTTTATTCTTAAAAGTATACAAAATAATTCCCAAAAAAATAAAATGTACTTAGACAAAACATATATATACATAATCAAAGAAGCTCCCTGCTGGTCTCATGAGCTATCAGTTAAACCTGTACTATCTGCCAGTTCATGGTTATTGCAGATACACACCTGCCTGCTCTCTGTCTAACGAGCAGCTATCCAGTGAAAAATAAGATTTTAGAGAGTATGAAGCAGGCTTGTGCACTAACAAAAAATGCATATCCTTTTTCTTTCAGGGATCATCCAACTTCCAGGCACGGACACAATATTCCAAAACACAGAGGTGGCTTGTCTGTAACCAGGGGTAGTGCATGCTTTCACAACTAACAGACTGTGGTACAAAGAACCAACGTTAGAGGGGCAGGGGTAAAAGATTCCTTAAGTACACTATAGTTTCGTCCACACTGTAGCAGGTGAGTTGGACTGCATTTTGCATTTTTCACCATAATAAAGTACCCAATCACAGCTGCCTTTTCTCAATTTAACAGTTCTTCTCAGGCTAAAAATTGCAGATTGCAGCTCTGTTTGTTTCTAGATCATGTTAAGCATATGCATGCTAGTCTATAATATCCATTCTGGTATAGCTGAATATGAGGCAATTATGTGGATGCAGTGTTACAGTACTAAAATACAAGAAAATGTCTTCTGTTGTGTATGAAATTCTGGGTTTACATCTGCATTTATACTGTAGTATTTTAAAGCATTATATTGTAAATTGAGTTAAGAACACCTGTCCATATTAAAATAAAATGTATATCCTGGTAGGTCACATGAGAAGGGAGCTCTGCTGCAAGTTCAGATTTCAGTGACTTAGAAGTCACTTAATATTCATGATTCTTCTTATGTCTTCAAACTAGGTCAGAACATATCCACAGTGAAATATTTACCAACAGCTAAAATAAAATGAAAATATTACTTGTATTTCCCTAATTAGTAAAAGTCTAGATTTGCAGAGAAAGGTGGTGACCAAAGATAACATTTATAAAAAACTCAATTGCCTGAACACAAAGTTTAATTCAGTTTGAACCTGGACTCCTCTAGGTATTTTTGGTGTCACCATGTACCAGCAAATCCTAATGCAAATATGTTAGGAACCCCATAATGGCCAGAATCTATGGCAGGGGTCTCAAACACATGGCCCATGGGCCACATGCTGACCCTAAAGCTATTTCCTGTGGTCCGCAACAACACTATTGTTACAGATATTTGCAATATCATTGTATGAAAAGGTTTCAGCAGTGCGGCCCTCAGGCTAACATACTATTCCTCATGCGGCCCTCGTGGTGATTTGAGTTTGAGACCTCTGATCTATGGCTATGTCTACACTAGGGGCTTAAGTCGAATTAAGCTCCCTTGGCACATTTGGAGTTCATTAAGTCAACTTAAGCACTTGCTTAAATCAGCTTAACTCCTACCCTTACAGCCAACTTCATTTGAATCAACTTAACACAACGTGCCCATTAAAGTCGACTTAATAAAGTTAACAGTGCAATACAGCCTTTTAAGTCAACTTTATAAAAAGTCAACTTAAGCAAGGGAACCCATTTAAAGACAACTTTAAATGGGTCCCCTTGCTTAAGTCAACTTAAACAAATGGGGCCTCACTAAGTCGACTTAATGAAGTTGACTTTAAGTAGACCTTCTTAAGTCAACTTAATTGAGCCTCTAGTGTAAACATAGCCAAAAGTCCTGACTCAGACAAAACAAGGCAGCTAACCAAACAAGAATTAAGTTCCAACTATCCAAAGCCATGTATGGTCATAGCTATTTAAAACTTAATAATTTCCTACCTTCCCAATCAGGATGATAGTTAAGGTGAAGATTATCCAAAGTGGGTGTCTGAAGTTAGGAACCTTAATAAGGGACTTAGTTTTCAGAAGCCCTGGCCCCCTAGCAGCTCCCACTGAAGTTAATGGGAGCTTGTGTCTTCAGCACTTATGAAATATCGTTATTGTATTGAAGCATTAGATCAAATTACTCTGAGTACCCAACTAATTGGGGGATGGGGGACATATTGAACATGAACCAGTAGTATAATACCATTCTGGAGTGTATTTCCAGTGTTGTGGTATGTAGGATTCGGGAGGTACCTCTTCTGCTCTACTCTGAGGACTCAGAATACTGAATCTAGTACTGGGTGCCACACTTTAAGAAAGATATGGACAAATTTGAAAGAAAGAGTCCTGAAGAGAGCCAAAAAAGAATGTTTAAACGTTTTCTAAACTTGTAGGAAAGATTAAAAAAGGTCATGGTTAATCTTGACAAGAGAAGACTCGGGGGTGGGGACGGACTGACAATGGTCTTCAAATATGTTAAATGCAGTTATAAAGACCATGGTGATAATTTGTTTTCTACGTCTATTGAAGGTAGGACAAAAAGTAAGCAGCTTAATCTTTAGCAATAGGATTTAGGTTAGCTCTTAGGAAAAGCCTTCTAACTATGAGAATAGGTAAGCATGGGAATAAGTTATCAAGGAGACTGTGGAATCTCTAATGTCAGAGGTTTTGAAGAAGAGATTAAACCAGGGGTGTCAAATTTATGGCTCGTGGGCCGGATCAGGCCTGCCAAGGGCACTGCTCCATCCCACAAAGCTGCTGCCCAGGCTGTGCCTGGGGCTGTCTGCAGCAGCGAACAACAAATACAGGCTACGCCTGCAGAGCAGGATTAAGCATGCTTGTGACTTGGATTATGAGAGTGAGTCAGGATACAGGGAAATACAGGAAGCTATCCAGCCAATCCTGGCTCAGCTCTGCTGTGGTCTACCAGCCCATCAGAGTCTCAGTCACAGCAGGCTGGGCCAGCTCCCAGAGAGCCACTGCAGCATCCCCCATCCCAACTGTTCACTGACAGTCAGTTAGCATGCTACTCTGATTGACTGCACGAATCAAATAAGAAAAGGTCAGAGTGCCTGGGATTCATGTGGGAAAGACTGAGCCAACCAAAGGCCACCAAGCTGAATGACTGATAATGAGTGGGTGGGGAGGGGGGGAGCAGGAGCCCAGCTTGCCTATGACTGAGACTGACTGCCTGCTGCCAGAATGGTAGGAGAAGTGGAAAGGGAAGAAGGGGAGTCTGGGAGCAGCCAAGCAGAGGAAGGGGGGTCTGGGACCTGCACAATAGGAGAAAGGGAGGTCTGGGACCCAGCATGCCAAAGGGTAGCCCAGAGAGTAGGGAAAAGGGAAGGTGTGGGAGAGCCTGCAGAATAGGGGAGGGGAAAGTGGAGCTCATGCCACTCAATGTGGCAAGAGAAAGGGTTGGGGAGCCTATGCAGCCACATAGCCTGCGACAGATGCCCTGCCCTCCAATATGGCCCCCCACACTGAATAAGTTTGATGCCCCTGGGTTAAACAAACTTCTATCAGGGATGGTTAGGTAGAAGTGGTTCTGCCATCAGCAGACCACAGTGGTTTTCAAACTTTTCCTCGGGACTCAGTTGAAAAAAATCATTTATGCCCACAACCCAGCAATTACGTCTTTGAGAAATGCATTCCAGTCTTTTGGCAGCAACAGCAAGAGGTGCCACTACCCAGTGCTTGAGTGTCTGCAACCCAGTACTGGGTCCCGACCCTAAGTTTGACAATCACTGGACTAGATGACCTACATCATGGATCCATTGTGATAGGTGCTGCACAGACACCTGAGAAGAGAGTTCCCTTTCCCACAGAATTTATACCAAAAATAGACAAGACAGACAAGAGATGGGAGGAGAAAGAGGCGCACAGAAAGTGACTTCTGAACAGGGGTTAAAGTATCATTTGGGGGGTCCTGAAACACTCCAACATGGGTGAGCCCCCTGGACCCAAGCTCCTGGCCCCCCGCTCCCAATACTCCCCCAGCCAGCATGAACCAGGCCACCCCCACACTTATTAACGGCACCATGGCTGGGAAGGTGGTGGCAGTAGGCCCCAGGTTGCGGCAGTAGGCCCCAGGTTGTGGCCTCAGCATGGCTGGGGACGAGGCTGCAGGCCCCAGATTGGGGTGGGGCATGGAAGCAGAGGGGTTTGGGGCAGGGCTTGGGCCCCCCAGAAACACCCCTGGCAGCTGCCCCTGCTTGCCAGAATGCAGTGGAACACCGCCCCAGGGCCTGCTATTTTTAGGGGCCCACTGTTTGGGCCCCTAAAAATAGGGCACAGAACCAGAATGCTGCATTCTGGAGCCTACTATTTTCAAATGGTGGGCCCCGGAATGCAGCATTCTAGCTCCACGTTCCCTTTTTAGGGGCCCCAGAATGCTGAGCCCCTAAATATAGTGGGCCCCGTAACGGCTTTCTGTGGTGTTCTGCCTTACTTTAACCCTTGCTTCTGAAAGGTCATCCAGCATATGAGTAGTGGAGCTAGAAGTAGATTCTTGAACTCAACTCCCCATCCATTTCCTAGCCCAATGGGTCTCAACCTTCTGCAAGTCGCGACACACTTGGTGGCACATCGCAACCCTAGGGGATATACCAGCCCACCAAACCTAGGCCAAATCCAGCCATCTCCCTGGTTCTCTGTGACACACTTACCACTGTGTGGCGACATAGTAATGCATCCCAACACAGTGGTTGAGAATAACTGTCCTAGCCCATTCCACCACCCTGAAATTTTCAAATACAAATACCTAAAACTAGGGTCCCAAGTTCACACATAGGTACCTAAAAAAATGGACTCCTCTGGAGAAGTGCTTAGTGAATTGAAGCTTTCATCACAGTCAGTTTTGCCATTGTCTTCACCAGGAGCAGACAACACAGCTTTAATCCTTCACCACTAAAGTCAAATGGGAGCTTTGATCTTGATGTCAGTAGGAACAGGAGCAGATTCTAAATGAATGCATGAGTCAGTTTAAGAACCCAGACGTATACCACCGTCAAAGGGTGTGTGTGTATACACAAACACATACACACAGATTGGTGCAGAATAAAATATTTGCACAAAAGGTAGCAGAAGATGGCTCTTCCAGATTAATTCAGTCATGATTTTCATTCAAGAATTGTGTATCTGGCCTTCATTATTCCTAGGCCAATTTAGATGAACAGATGAGTCAACTAAATAATTACTGATGCGTGGGAATACATTAAAATCTTTCTCATGTGTTTAAGAGCTATGGTATTTCTTTGGAGTTACATCTAGATTTGAAGGTAATATGAAATGGTTGGCAAAGTGATATACAGAAATAGTTATTCCCTTCTTTACCACTAAAAGGAAGCCTAACATTAAAAAAAAAAAAAAAAACAACAAAAAACCCCACACAAAACACCCACAGGAATCAAACACTTGTTTATGATGATAAAAATATCATTAACCTTTATTAGGCTAAATCTTGTTTAAAACAGGTACTATTCTAAGCAAAATAAATCAATATGCCTTCTTCTTGGAAACAAATTCTGCTCTCAGGTGTACCCATACTACCTCACTCATTTAACAGGTTTAACAGGTGTATCTATATCTTTATTGTGCCAAACACTTTAGTATATTTGGTATTCGGCACTGATAGAATAATTTGACTCATACACTATGTAAACATCAAGCTTACTTGATTACTGAAGCATTTGTATTGTCTTGCTAGTTTTTTTTTATTTGTTCTGTGAGCTATTTATTAATTGTATCTCACTATACAACAAAATTTCCTTCTTTAAGTATGCCACCTGACTTTTTATAAACATGTATGCATATACTACAGATTAATCACTAACAGACATATTAACTTACTCACCTGCTTAAAAAAATTGACACTAAAAATCAGGCCATCAGAAGGAAGTTCAGGTGTAAGGCTACTTTTCTATGATTGAATAAACCCATTGGTCAAATTTCTGTCCTCACATACATGCATATGTGTCTTCCTGAAACTCATAAGACAATACATGTGTTTGAGGATAAAATTTGGTCCAGAGCATCTAGTTATTTCAGCACACAAAGGTCAGATGAACTTTTGTGAGATGTTTGCAGCATCTTCGCACAAGGGAATAAAACAAAGCTACCCCTTTGGAATTTGTCACCTTAACTCAGATCACCTTTGCTTTTGTGAAGCCATGCCTAAACATTAATATTATTTTCAGCACTTTTAAGAAAAATGTGATGTTCTGCATAGCAACTTCATTATTTTCCACAACCATTTATCATCAGTAGAATTCTGATAAGGTCTTAGATGTGATCTCTATTTTATTTTAGCTTCACAGGACAACCTCAGTTGAGTTTTACTGTAGAAATTGTTTCTGCTCTGCAGATTCACCCTCTGATGACAGAAAGTAATATTCAACAGGTATACACTGCCATCTAAAGGCCAGAATTTATGCTCTTCTAAGTTCTCTCTTTCTGCAGAAGCTTCTCACAGTACCAATACTTAAAACCTTTTAAGCCAAGAAGGAAGCTAAACTACTGCAAGCAGATGCAGAGAAGCATGCATTAACTCACACTTGAAGATTTCACATAGCACTCACACACATTCAGCCTTTGAAGACATCTTGTTAGTGACAGCTCTAACTTCAGTATTGAGATACAGATATTTAACAAAAGGAATTCACTAAACTTCAACCAAACAAACAACTAAGAATCTTTTGCTAAGCATGAAGCTGGCATTTTAAAATTGTGATCAGATATATAACTGCAACATTGCTCCAGTGTGACCATAATTCATTATCCAAATCAGAGTTGTCACTAAGGTAGCAAAAACAACATGAAGATTACAATTCAGTTCACATAAATAAAATACTGGGATTTTGTTTTACACAGATGAAAGATTTTAACTCATTATTCCACACAAACAGAGGTTGTCTTGCCCACCTCTAAGCAAATGTGAGGATTTTTTAATAAATGATTATTGTGAGGATGGTGATTATTTTGGTTGAAACTGTGGCCCTTATGAACTCCATGGGATCCTGGAGAAGATGGAAACAGCAGTATATCAAAACATGCTATGGAACTTTTAGTGCTTTGCAGAAGGTTCTACACAGCAACTTAGTGCACTGGTGAGCTGTAGATTTACAAAGCAGGTTGCAGTGCACTGAGTCTCCATGGAGACAAGGAAAGGATAGGGTGCAACATCCACTGCCGGTATACTTGCACCACCTTGTCGCCAAAGAGACCTAGGATTCCACACTTTTATCTGGATAGATCTTCTGCATGGGCTCAAATCCATGACTGTCAGCATTCCAATGCTTTGGAGATTGCTAGCTAACCCAAACCACATCCTTTGTATGATCTTTGAGGGGGCAACCTCTATATCAGTGTTTCCCAACCAGTGTGCCATGGCACACAGGTGTGCCCTGAGGCCTGAGCAGGTGTGCTATAGCATTATTTGAAAAACTACTGGGCGTTCTGGATTGGCTCCTGAATATTCATGAGGTCATTGGGTGGTGTGCCTCAAAATAATTAAAGGTATCAAAGTGTGTCACAGCAGAGGAAAGTGTAGGAGCTACTGCTCTGTATCCAGCATCAGCCTTCAGGCTGACAAGGTAAGGGAATAGGTTTCCTTATCAAAGCTTACAAATTACTTATGGAACATCTTCTGCAGCACTTCAGCCATGGAACAAGACAGCAGGGCTTTTAAGAACCAGTAGCAAAAGCAAAGGAACATTTCCTTATTCTGTTTTTGTTGCTAAATAGGGTCTAGCACAGTGGTTTTCAAACTTTATTTCTCAGAACCCTGTTGAAAAAAGTCATTTATTCATATGACCCAAAAATTGCATCTTTGAGAAAGGCATTCCAGTCTTTTGGCAGAAGCAGTAGGGGGCGCCATGACCCAGTGCCTTAGAGCAGGCAACCCAGTACAGGGTCCCAACCCTGAGTTTGAAAACCACTGGTCTAGCAGCTAATTCATTCTACTGATATAAATGTGGGCAGAGAAGGAGAGCATTAGCTTTAGATGTAGGTTTCTTTGGCATCTGAATTCACAGGGGTGTCAAACTCATTCAATATGGGGGCCACACTGGAAGGCAGGACAGCTGTCATGGGCTATGTGGCCACACGGGTTTCCCAACCCTTTCCCTCTCCATGTTCAGAGCAAGAAAGTGTAATTTTGCAGTCCATTCTCTGTGATCACAACCAAAAGAAACTGATCCTGATCTGGCCTGCGGGCCAGGAGTTTGACATCCCTGATTCTATGATTCACATGAACCCGGAACTTTAAAGGTGGGAACTCATCATCAAAACCAGATTAACAGATTGCCAAGAGCTCTTGTTTCGGGCCACTTGTGCCAAACCAGACAAACTGCATGGTGTGACTTGTTGTCTCAGTGGGTCATCTCTCTCCAATAAAAATGGGGGCAGACAAGAAATACACTGTTGAATGCTGCAGGTCATATTTCACACATGGGCCACACTGACCTGCAACAGTTGCACAAAATAAAACACTGCAATAAGTACTGACAATCCAAATCCCTTTGTGGGAATGGAATGGGACAGAATGGAACTACAACAGGGGGACAACATTCTGGCTAGTTTTGAATCACAGTTACAGTTATAAAATAGAGATTACAGGTTAAAAATAGACTTCAGGTGCTAAACTGAGGCTCAATGCCTCACCAAACTCAACTGGCCCAAAATCAGAAATACCCCTAGGGAAATAACTGACATAGCTTCCAGTCAAGGAAACAAAGAGACACCCACAAGAAACATAATTGAGTTGTATATAGCATCCTGCAAGTGAAAATGTGGATGATCAATGACCACTTTTATACTCAATCTTTCACCATTTCATCTTAGTGTTATATAAACTACTCAGATTTCAGTTCTATTTATACAATACTGTATATACAGTGAAATTTCTCTTAAGCAATCAAGAAGTTACCATAGAAACAGAAATATACCACTCTTGACTAGCTTATCAGTGATAGTATTTAGGACATTTCACTGCCCATAAATCTCTGTAAATTTTTAATGTTTTAATATAAAAAGTTATATCAGCCATACAGCAGATTAGTCGAAAGCACATACCCATAATGCCTCAGTATTTATGAAAATGAGCTGTTAGAACCACCAAGGACATCAATAAAGTCCCCTATTTTTGTTAAATATGAGTAGTTCCTGCTCTTTCATGTAAGATTTTTGCACCATTAAGCCACTAACCATAGGCAGATGATTTAGGTAATTCACAGTTTTGCAGTGGGTGGTTGGGTGATTTCTAGCAGTCAAGTGTGGCTCCTGCTTCCTCTTCCTTACTTCCATCCAAAAATCATATACCAAAAGTAGAGGTAGATTAAGGGCGGGATAGGAGGGGTAGATGGCAGGGTCATTACTTTCACTTTCATTTGCAGACGTTATTTTTCCCTTGATAATCTTGCCTGCCAATTTCCCATAAGCACTTACTGCACCTTTGCTACCCTGAGCATGGAAACATTGAGTACTGTACTGTTACTACAACGGGGAAGGTAGATTATGTATCATCATGACTGCTGCTTACTGGGTCAGATCTCCTGCTGGCTCAAGTCAGTTATATCAATGGGACACGTCTGAGACAGGCCTACTATTTCTGGTTACAAGATATGTGAGTCACCCTCCCTTTCCTTCTGCTTTTATTCTTGCTCTCACCTCTCCTCCAAATCTAGTTTTATTACGAGTTCAGTTCAAAGCATACACACATACCACTAGTATTAGGTACCATTTGGATTCTTTACTGAAGATATTCTTTTCTATTTAACTTTCCTGCGGCTCATAAAACTTTCTGCTGTAATTTTTTTTCCTTCTATCAAATCTTCAGAAGCCTGCAAGAAACAGGCCCCCTTTTAGATTCTCAAACTCTAGTGTGCAAATCCGAGAGTTAAAATTTCTAATAAATATATTAAAATGCACCTTGTTCCAGGCAGAAGGCAGACTGAACATGAAATAACAGCTGTGAACTTTTTATATTAAATGTATGTTTTTGATACAGAGAGATAATATATAATCTCTTGGGAAGGAAAGCTTGATTGAACACTAACTGTCCATCATCAAAGGGCATTTATAAGGATCCATCTTTATATCCCAACATACTTGATTCGCTGATCAGATATTTTATTGACTTATTAACACTGTGCTTTATGATTGTTATTCATTAGTAGATGACTATAGTTTTACGAGCATTACAACAGAGATGCAAGAACAGTTCAGCATCTTTTAGCTTGAGGGGCAGTTTTTGTACTTGTTCACAAAACATAACAATTCTTTTGGAATGAAGTTAGTATCTTTTCTGACCACTTTTCATATGCCAAGTTAAAAATGTCAGCAGTGGCTTTTGCAGGAAATCGTGGAAAGCATCCAATATGTAGCATAATAAGAGCCTCAGCCCTATGAAAACTTAATGACTTATTCCTCAAAACAGAATGAAAAAAGGGAGGAAAAGTATATAGGAGGAAAAGTATTGTTCCAGTTCTTCACAAAGCCTTGAAAGATGTTCAAAAATATTTTATGAGGTCACGCGAAGAAAAGAGTAATTGGAAGAAAAATTCTGCTTGTCTAAGCGAAGAGCACATTTGTAGCGGTAGGGTAAATGTTTTATCGATTGAGAAACTGGGAAGCTCACGTCATTACTCACCATGGGCTAAAGAATAATTGCTAATGCTCTGGCGGAAAGATTAAAACCAGTTTCTGGAAGTATTTTTTACAGTGATCAATGGTGTATCATCCTGGGCCATTGGATCTTCAATAACATTTTTCCCTTTTGGGATACAATCAATTTTTATAATATGATTCATTTGCCAGTGGGCATGCTTTCTTCATACAATGAAAAGGCACTTATGCACCTTATATAGTGGAAAAGTAATCTTATACAGCTAGGACCCAGACTGTGATATAAAAGATTCACTTGCATTCATCTCTATTTTTAAGTTGTTTGAGAAACAGTAGTGAGGAATGGCTGCTGGCCAGTGTATTGTTGTTTTCAGTTTGGATTTCCCCACCACAGTACATTTTAGAGCTCTCTAAGTAGTCTTAATTATCATATCACAAAGATGTGCAAGGAAAATTCAAAAGATATTACAATTGGTTATTCTCTGACCCATGAGTAGGTTAGGTGACTTCCTGCCTACACTAGTAATTGTCATTACAACCCAGGTCAGGGATACATACCATCATAGGTGATAGCCTAGTTTGACACATCTGAAACAGTGTCTACGGCTTTGCTTTAATAGTTCAAGTGTTGCCATTTCTTCTGCATTTATCTTCCTTCTTTTTCACAAATAACTGCTTCAATCATGAAAGAACATTGGACTGCAAGGCTTCCCCTGTTCACCAAAAAATGTTTCTCACCCTTTAACCTCTGTCACCAGCAGACAGCTCCAGACTGATAAACCAGCCCAATAGATACAAACACCTAACTCACTCATGATGCTGATTCTAAATGAGAAACACCCCACAATGGAATAATGAGCGTAGTTGTGAGGCAGAGAGGGTGTAAACAGATACACTTACGACTGTGTCACATCTTTGTCAACTCAAAGATGATCCTTTTAGAACTTCCACGAAGAGTAAGTTAATCTAATTTTCCCATTTTAGATTTTTGCATGTCTCTGGTTCCTGGTAGAACTTCCACAAAAATAGCTAGTCATGCTTATCAGCTGAATTTTATTGATGAAAGCAGCTCAGTTAAATTTGGATAAAATTGGTAAAAGCAAACGTTTCCTGTCAGAGCCTCTTGAGGTGTCAGATTGCCAAAACAAGTTGAATAGAGTTTGCTACATGGAGAGGTGGAGACTCATATTTGAAGAATAAGTGTCACAGGACTCCTTGTTTGTTTTACTGAACTAGACTAACACGGCTGCCCCCTTTGGATCTTGAAAGTCATGGGTTAGTGTTCATGCCATCTCACCTTTATCAGATTAGTCAATGTGATGTTTTTCTAGTCAGTCTAAAATACACCTAATTTCAGAAATACTTGACCAGATTTAGTGATTTAGGGAATCTTTTCCTGTATTAACACTAACTGCACACTAAGCTATGGGACAGTTTATCAACAGTAGGTAAAAGTTTCCTTATGATTTCTTTATCACAATAACTTAAATTAAACTCCCCAGAAAAAGCGGAAATCTACCAAGCCATAGACACTTTAACACCAATTTGGTCAGGAGACACTGATGCTCTGATGAAGTAGGAAAGGACACACATTTTCAAGGACAGAAAATGAACTAGAGTAACACTGGTAAAGGTTTAGACTGATTGAAATTTTCAATGTATAGCTACTAAACTTACACTGTGCCTTGACCCAAGGTAATGAATCATGAGTCATACAGCAGGATTTTCTGATGAACTGATGTACACTTGATCTGTTAAGTACTACAGGTAGCTATTTATTCTTGATGCTGCCACCTAATTTACACTCATCTGAAAAGCCTGACAGTATAAACTTTTTCCAGAGGACAGAGACTGTTAACTAGCCATGATCCTTTCCTGCAACTACCTCATCTAACACAGAATGGTCAGGGTCTCAGTCTCTCCAAAGAGTAAGTATTTCCAACCCATGATTAGTTTGATTGCTTACTAAACAACTCATTTTGCCTAATTTTGAAGCCAGTCCAAAATAATGAGTTTGATAGTTTCAACTGACTCAAACATTATTGGGTTTGCATGCACGTTAGGAGAAACTGCAAAGAAAGGAAAAGCTAAGCAGAAAAAAAAGAGTACAATGGAATAAGGCAAAAACTGGACAGACAAAGTGAAAAAAACAGACACTAAAAGAAGCAGAGAGGGAGAGAGCTACAATCTGATTAAAAAGAAAAAAACTAACTCCTGTATAAAGTGCCCATTTATTCATGTGTAATTTTGAAGGAACAGGCTTTTATTTAGCTACAAAAACTATGCATTTATTTAAATTAAAACCCTCTTGAAAAAAATAATGTTAACATAGATTAGAGGGCAGGGAAGGTTTGCTAGTCCCCAAAATAGTATGAGAGAGTCTAAAATTTCAGCGCTCTGAAATTCACCAAGCCTCCATACAGTTATGAAGAATCTGAATCCATATGGTATACGTAATCTGAGGGTTTCAGAGAGTGTCACAAAAGTGCACTAAGCATTGCAGCTGCTAAGGATGGGAGCGAAAGAGCAGCCTCCATGGGACTATTACTTCTTGTCCCACCCAGACAGACAGGATCAAGGATTAGGTGGAGCCTGTCTTCTACCCCTCCACAAGTGGATCAGCAGAACTGAAGTGGCATAGACGGGGAAGTAATCATCTATTGGCTAGAGAGGATTATGCCCCTCCAGACCTCTTGGACCAAGGGGAAGTCAGGGACTAAATTGTGTTGCTCAGAACACAAATTATTCCATAGTGTGTTCCTAGGATATTGCTGCTATGTGTTGTCCCACATGTAGGACAAATTCTCCTGGCACAATCTAGCTCATATACAGTACCAGTACAGGAAACTGCTGTTTTGGATATTAGTAGCCATCCAATCCTGGGCTTCCTAAACCAGACAGATGGGAATCCATCAGTCACAGTCATCATAAATAATTCTACTATTAACAGCAACAAGACTGGCTTTAAACAAAAAAACCAAAAACTTATTTAGGTTAAGGCATTCCCTAGAGTCAAAGAGTCAAAGGCTTCTAGAGAAGCAATTTTTGTAAGCTGTCTGTGATTAATAAAGGTAGGACCTCAAAGGTTAATCAGTTTTAAGTGATTTTAAAACCTGGTAGTATATTACAACAGGAAAGTCATGCTGGGGGCACAGGAAAGCAATAGCTTTACCTATAGTACTGTTAACAATGCAGTCCAAACAAGTTTAAAGAAACTATCCCCTAACCCAACTATCCTGGGCAAAAGTCAAGGATGGGGCACCTCCATGCTGTGTGGGGGGCTTCATCCTTGACTTTCGTCCCCCGGCTGGCCTCGCTTGGGCTCACAACAGCACCCCCCCACCCCAATGCCAATCTCACCAGGGTCCTTGACAGTCCTGTGGCCCCATCACAGGCCCTGTGGCCCTGCTGGCGGCCCTTCCATGCCCCCCCCCCGGCTCGCACCAGTGCCCTGGTTCCACTACCAGGAGATTTAAAACAGCCACAGTGGCACATTGGCCTCTCCCCCCATGGGGCACTGGGCAAATGCCCAACCTATCTCCCTTCACTAAGACTGCCCTATGACACTACCCAAATCATTTTCACCCTTTAAAAGAAAACCCAATTCAGGCACTCCTCTCAGACTCATCAGGCTAGAACTTGTGGAAAGCAGACAGTATTTGAATGAGCAGGCTAACAAATATATTTGAAAATTTGAATCTGGTCTTGATAGACTTTGGACATTGTGGGTGCTCCAAACCCTATCAAGTCAGAGTGAGTTGCTGATATTCAGCCCCTCTCAGGAACAGGCCTACAGCTTGTGTTCCTGAATCCGCTGCTTGGGGTGACCATCTTGTTAAAAATCTTTAAAAAGTGACTTCATTTTCAAAAGTGAAAAGAGTGGAGCAGAGTTTAAGACAATAGATGCCAAAATGTCCAGGTGAAATCATGGCCTTGTTGCCCCCAAACTCTTCAAACCTCAATGAAGCCAGGATTTCTCCACCCATGTTGAGTTTAATTATATCTATCTTTAACACACCTACACACGATCCCTGGGATATCAGCTCAGGCCCCACTACTACAATAAGCACCATAAAAAGTTGGGCCACAGATCCGGACAGAGTCTTAAGATCAATAGGTCTGCACAGCCTGGTGCTCATTGCAGGATTTTGATATCAGCATATCAGATAATAGGGTATAAGTTGGTGTAATGGAGCCTAACTGATGATAAACAAGTCTAACAATACATCTCATGCGTTACCTCTGTATCTTGCCAACAGTGTCCTATTTTAAAACAATTACATATTTTTAAAAGTCTATGATGTTAAAGGCTAGAGGTCAGAGTGCCTAATGCAATATGATGGCACTGGGTGGCCAAGCTAACAGACTTAAGCTGTCACTCAATAAATAAATGTGTTAGTCTTTAAAAGTGCCACCAGACTCCTTGTTCGTTATAACTGAGAAACTACCACTTGTTGTTCAACATATGAGTCTGATAATATTTTATTGCAGAGCTTAATTTAAAAATAGGGGGACAGATTTATTTTTATAAATCCTTCATATTTCCCTTCTTAAATACCATTTTTTGTTTCTATATTTTATTTGGTACATCTCCATGGCATCATGATCAGTATTAATTATTCAGTTAATACCGTTACTGCAGGTCCCATTTGATAGTACCTGTATGGTTCTCTTTAACAAAAAATGTTATTTTAGAAGGGTGCATGACTTGCACAAGTACTTGGAAAGCGTCCAATGTCTGACCTATCAGACAAGAAAACACTAAGGAAGTTATCACTACAAAGTCTGTCAAGCCCAGCCCTTCATTAATTGTTTAAACAAGTAGAGAGCACCTCTCTTCCTCTTCCCCAACAAAAACTGCATTTCCACACAGCTCATATAATGGATTTGATTCAGATCTCGTTGTGAACACAGATCACATATTACAGACTTCTGAAATATTTGTGAGAAAAGTATTGGCAAGTCTTTCTACACTGAAAGAAAGAAAGAAAGAAAGAAAGAAAGAAAGAAAGAAAGAAAGAAAGAAAGAAAGAAAGAAAAAGCACAGCCCAAACACACCAAACTTGTTTGCTTTGTAAATGTGAAAACTCAGGGCCTGATCCTAATTCAGTGAAGTACTGCCATTGATCTCAAGAGGAGGTTGATCAAGCTCCAAATCCAGTAAATTATCTGAACAACTTTCCCCCATCCCCGCAAAAGGCCCCAAACATTTAAAAGGTAAATATTTTTTCTTTCTTTTTAACACAATAATTTAACTGGAAATGCTGAAAAAACACAGCAGTCCAGCACTTTGCTCCTGGTCCAAAGAAAATCAGGAATATACCAATAAGCTTATTGTCCAGTATCAGTTTATCTAGAACACTTTTATCCTCAAAGAAAACTCAGTTCTCATTAGTTTCAAATTCTGGAACTTGGTTCATTCTCATCTCATCCATTCCTAATCTAATCCCATTGGTTATTAAACCTTTTCTTTTATAATGTTATAGCTGACTCCTTATTTGGCAACTGAAGGCTGAGTAACCTTTGATTTTTTTTTTTTCCAGGAAAACTGATGAAGAGGAATTGGAAAATGGGGCTTAACTGTAGGTCTAGTCATAGGGACAAAAAGTGAGGTCATACATGCTGTTCCCTTGCCCATAGCGCTCAATCAGCAGCCAAAGCATTAAGTTGGAAGAAAAGAGTGGTTTTTAATTCTTTAAATAGTAAGCAGGAAGAAAGGGGTAAGAGTAGCATGACCTCCATGAACCTAGTGCTTGAGAAGTAGATCCCTCTTAGTGGGGGAAAATGGGACTGAAGAAAAACAGTGAGTCTTTAGGCAATTATTGCATGGTCTCTGATTTGTCAACCAAGGAACCTCGCCACATAGGTTTAACAAACAGTAATTAACTGTGGGCAAAGTAGGATCTTCAACTTCTGTTGCTGAGAAAAACGAAGCTTTCAAGCCACACAGAGCTCTTCTCCAGATCTGGTCTCCCTCAGCAACAGAAGTTGGTCCAATAGAAAATGTTACCTCACCCATACTGTCTCTGTAACACTTTAAAACCAATATGACTACATCTGCACTGCACACAATAATTAACTAAAATCTATTGAGGCAGAAAATATACATTTTCTCTAAACAATACCCCCCCAGCACTATTCTGAAGACACTACGTGACTATCCCATGAAATAAAATTTGAGAGGCAGTACAGCACACCCAATCATTTTCTGTATATTTTTATGAATCACAGTCAGTAGAACCCAGGACCTCCAGAATCCATTAAACATTAATGAGAATTTTTGTATGCCAGCAATTATAATATATTACTCTATGCTCCAATTCAGTAACTATTTATGCTAGCACAAGCCCACCACAATGTACCATAAAAATTACTTATGGCATTTACTACCAAGGGAAAAAAAGCTCAGTTAATGTAATGCTATTAATTTTTGTATTTTATGTTACTTAGAACTATACACAATTGTTTGCTTTGCTGACAGTGGCAGATTAAGATTTAGAGTATCTAGTTTAATCTCCCTGCTGTCTATGGTAGTTTAAGATTTAAAGGATCTATTTTTTAAAAAAAAAATCTCATTATATACCTTCCCTTTATTCAATGTGTTTCAGTGGCATAGCATAGTTAGTAAAGGTGGTAGCTTTTTCAGACAGCTTCTTTTCTAGAAGACATCAGTTATACAGTACAGATAGCTTGAATTTAAAAATGGAGCTCTGAAGGTAACAGGACAAATTAACCAGAAATTTTTGCCAGAACAAATGGCAGTTCAATTAACTAAGATGTGGGGACTCAATCTGAAATCTGGAGTGAAGTGACACAAAGTATCTGCAATTTCATTTAGGGGGCAGAGTGACATAGCTTCGAACAGTGCCAAAAGTGACACAAAGACAGGACTAAATTGCCTACTAATATTAATGGAAGAGGTTTATTTTCACTTTAGAAAATAAATTCTTGTTGTTTCTGAGCTTGCCCCTAACCCTTTTTTTGTGGAAGCCCATAGTCTCATTTGTTTGCTCACATTTGTGTGGCTTATTAAGATCTTGGGCCAACTCCAAGTTTTCATATGAACTTCAGAGTATTTCAGGCTTGCATCAAACCAGGAGATACAGAGATCTGTACACCAATACACATATTGATAAAAACAAAGAGTCTTGTAAAACTAACAGATTTAGCTATCACATGAACTTTCATGGGAGAAAATCTCACTTCGTCAGCATCTGACAAAGTGGGATTTTCTCCCATGAAAGCTTATATAATAAATAAATTTGTTAGTCCTTAGAAGTGCCATAGGACTCCTTGTTTGTCGAAGCATCTGAGGAAGTGGGATCTTCTCCCACGAAAGCTCATGCAAAAAATAAATGTTAGTCTTAAAGTGCCACACAACTGCTTGTTGTTTTTTTTTTACTGGACTAGACTAACACGGCTATCCCTTTGGAAACTGAACCAGATTGACACAGCTACCCTTTGGAACTTGTCAGCACATACTGATAGGTAACAATAATTATCTGGGGAAGTGCTGTCATTAAAAAGGATAATTTTGAACCCTAGAAATTTGCAACTCTCTTCCATAATATTATATGTATACAATGTGAGAAGCACAGATGCCATTTAAAACAAATTTGGCATTCTCCTCCTGGCTCAATGAGGGCACGCAGAAGGACATGAAAATTTTTTTGTTCCTTTTAATTCCAAGTGTTGGCTCTGTATAGCCATACACCTAACAAGTCCACCAATCAGAAGAGGGACTGGAAAAACTGATTCAGTCGACTCTAATGCCTGGCTTCCTGCTGACAATCACATCAACCACATTCAAGGAGAAAATGAGAGATGTTTATTTCCAGCATCTCTATTTTCCCGAAGTCTTAAGTTATACAGTGTTAAAGAACCAGAATAACTGAATAACCTCCTACTAATCACACTTTCTAACAGGAAGCTACCATAACTCTAAGTGATTTTCATTTACATGTTCATTTCTCACTTTTCACTTGGGAAAGGTGTGTTCTGCTCTAACTGTTTTTGATCTAATAGGTTTGCAGACTAACCTACTTTCATTTTTCCTTACTGCTCACATCTATGTTATTTTATTTGGTTAGGGGCAGACAACAGAACAGGTAATCAATATGCATGTAGGTCATTGAAATGTGTTCCTGTTTCATTTTGCATTTTCTATTAAGCATCTAATATTGCTTTGGAAGACTTCAGATATTTAGAATGTGAAAATCTTTCTTGTTCTTAAATCCAGATTGAAAATAAAGATTTTTTTCTTTGTAAGAAAACACAATCACTTGGTCATCCAGGATCATATACTGTACATCAGAAGTAAATGCAGAGGTTTTGTTTGGCATGTGGTTACAACTGATAGAGAAGCAACATTCAGGTAAAGAAAAGGGCTGCTAATCTCTTTAAGAAACCATTCTTCTACTGAAAAAATTAGGTTTGAAACACTACTTCACACAATCTCATGTAAGAAGTTTTATTCCTGTCCCAAAGGGCAGCATCCTATGAGACAAATTGTGGAGAAGCAGCAAAGATACGTCAGGGATTTTATACCACAAGATCAATATTGGGGTACTGAAAACAATCATCTGCTTGAAATGATCATGCCGCCTCAACAGCCACACTGTACTAATGTAAACAGGATAGATACCTACATTACCGCTTTCTGCTCTTCTTTGGCCTACTGTATCTATTCAACAGACAGATCCATGGGCAGAGTCACATTTGACTAGATGAATTTGTCATTGTGAATCCCACCTTGTATTTAGCCCAAATATCCTGGTTACCTTCCCTTAGACTTGAGGAGCGACACTGTGATGCTCGAAAACCTCTCCCCTCCACCATTAGAAGTTGATTCAATAAAGGATATTAACTCACCCCATCTTGTCTCTGATGTTTGTACCAACATGGCAATAACATTATTGCAAACAGTTGCCAACCTATCATAGGATAACTGTACAAAAAACCTCATGTCAACAACATATTTATAGATAGAAAGTTATGTGGGATGAGTTACAACAAAGTAACTCCTGAGAGATACACACTCAAATCCACAACTTTCACTTGCCATTTTCATAAGCGAGTGTCCTACGGAAGTTTCATTAGAAAAATCACTTGAACAGAGGTGCTGTTTGACAGCCCTCCCTATCTCCTGGACATTCAGGACATTTTACTTTTAAAAGTATTACTTCAAAGAAGGTGCAGAAAAGAAACTCCTTCCTTGCCTAAAGGAATTAAAATATGGAATTCATTTGTAGTGTTTGTTCAACTACCAGACATAGCTATCTTAAAATGAAGAAAGTACTTTAGGACCTGATCTCACTCCCATTACAGTCCATGGCAAACTCCAGTAAGCACAGGATTGGACCCAAAAATCTCAATCCTGCAAACAACTGGGCACACATATCCATGCCCCCATATGAAGTCCACTGATAGTTACTGTAAATGGTATGCTATGCAAAAGTAAGTGACTGTACTATGGTTAGGTCAGAGTCCTTCAAGAAAAAAAAAATGAAAAGATTCCAAACTTCACTGGTCTTTGCCTCAGGCCTTACAGATCTGTTTGCAAATCTGTATCCATAAATGGGAATATTTTTTATTTTTACTTACCTTACTCATCATTCTATTCATCTAGTAATATTTTCAGTTTCTTATGAAATATTAGTTCTTTTTCAAGAGTATATCAACCTCATTTACTTCAGTTATTTGATCTGACTCATTAATCCTTTGCCTCTTCCACTAAAGTTAGACCATATTTGATCACTACAGCATGTTGTGCAAAATACATTGTCAAGAAAATCTCAGATAACTTTAGAAAGGCAGCATAAAAGGGTCTCAAGAAAGCATTTCTTCCACTGGATTTTAGGCATACAAATCTAGTTTTTAAGATTCCAAGTGTTTTTAATTATCAGTGGGGTGAGCTTTAAGCTTTATAATAATTTATTTCTGAAAGAGAATCTGGGAGGATGAGCTGTAGAAGTTATTAGCCAATTCAAGAAATGCCCATTATGGTGACTTTTTTTTGATAGAACAAGAACATTAAAACAATGATAATTTATGATTAATTCCAACCACCATTTTTCAAAAATTCTACAAAACCTGATGATCTAAGGCATCATAAACTAACTCAACAAGTGCAAATGTCATATACATATTGAAGAAATAAAAGATTTCTGTCTCCCATTGTTGTCTCATTAGAATAATAATATAAGAAGAAGGACACTCATGCAATCTTGAATACATAGAACTAATACAAAATTAACAAGAGTAAATAACTGGAAGCATGTGCTCACATATGGGCATACTATATCATAGTGATCAGTTTTCTTGGGAGAAAAAATATCAATAGATTTGGAAGTTGTGTGCTAGTCAATAATTACAGCATATCCAATGATGGTCTGAAAAAAATCATGTACATATAACACACTACTGGTCTTGTTATACTGACAACCTTAAGTAATAAACAGCTTCTGTTAACCCAGGCAGCCAGATCCACATGTAAATCATCACATGCCATAGTGCCTGGATAGTAGCAAATAACCTATATTTCCACTTTCCTCATTTGCTCTCCAATCCAGCTCCCACAAAGAAAAGTCTTTTCAGAGGACAGGCCTCCTTGATCAGCTCCTGAGGATAACTTTTATAAGAAAGCCTGAGCAAAATGCATTTGGTAGTTTAATAGGTTTCAGTGTGCTGAGCAATAAATGCTTACCCTATTGTAAAATACAAATGAATATCTTTTCACATGTCTCCAATGTACTTGAACTTAGCAACCAAAACACTGAGGTCTTGATTTGACTAGTCCTCAATGGAGGGACATATTCATGAGCATGTTTGGAAAAGCATTGGCTGGAAGCTGAGTTGTGTCATGAACAGTTTTTGCATGCATGCAACACACACACAAACTAAGATTTCACTAAGCCCTGGTCTACACACACTGCAGTTTTTGGTAGCAATCAAAGGGAGATACAAAAGTTACTGAAAATAACTTGTGAATCTTCCTTTGACGGCCTAACACTACTCACTGCAGTGTCTTCAGTGTGCTGAGTAGACAAGAAATGGCCTCCCATCAACTCAGCACTACTCTTTTTTCAAGGGCTGGTCTTACCCAGTCGACCTCCTGATTGATTGAGTGGGTCTCTACTGACCTGCTAAATCAATCTATAAAGATTGATTGACAATGGTAAAATTGCCACCATAAGTGTATACCTGCCCTTAGACTGAATGTTTGCACTTCCACAAAAGCAATTTTACAAAAGCCTACACTGAAAATTAAATTGAAGATATAGACTTTTTGCCACCTCTGCATCTCCTTGCTTTTCAGTTACTATCCAAGCTTACTTTTCACTTATTTTATTCTCTTGGTCCTTCTCTTCAAGTCAGAATATTGCTACCCCAATATTCAGAAAGGTACATTGGAAAACATAATCCCAAATATTCAGAAAATATGGAGTCAAGAAAAAAATCTCTGAGGCTGTGGGATAGCTCTTTGGAAACACCTGTTCCGTGAGCAACAAGTCAAAAAGGAATGTTAGGAAACATTAGGAAAAGGATAGATAAAACAGAAAAATCATAATGCCACTATATGAGATGCCTACACTTTAAATACTGCATACAGTTTTGGTCATCCAACTCAAATTATTTTACATATATAAAAACATGATTCCCCCTGCTCACACCACTCCCAGTCAATCCAGCAGCTCTGTGCTATGCACTCTCCACCCACCACTGCCTCACAGTTGCTGCTCCTGGCAACACTGCTGCTGTTGCTTGCTCCACCACTCAGGGAGTCCAAGAGCCCAAAGGGGAAGCACAAGGCACTGAGCCAGTGGGAGGTGGTCGGCATGGTGAGCCAGAGATGGGGGGTGGGAATGGAGGGGTCTGGAGCAGCGTGAGTCGCAAGGGGTTGGGATGGGGGAGTGGGGAGGGATGGAGTGGGCACAGAGACAAGGAGACTGGGTAGGGGCTGAGTAGTGGTGGAGGGGACTATGAAGGGCTGGCATGGGAACTGGAGGAGGCTGGGGGGCTGGAGTAGGGACTAGGGACAGAGGGAGCTGGAGACATGCAGAGGGGGTTGGGATGGCTAAAGGGGAGTGGAGTGAAGATTAGGGGTGGGGTGTTAGGAGGCTGGATTGGGGGCACGAAGCTTAGAGAATGGGGGCTGAGGAAGACATGGGGAAAGAGGGGGCTGATGTGCGCACTAGTGGACAAGGTTGGGGTGATGTGGATTTGAGGCTGTGCTTCATTTGTAAGGAAAGAGCTGGTGGGGCTCAAGCAGTTTGTTTTGCAATCATATTATAACTGGGACCCACACATGCATGAAGGGGGCCCAAATAATACGGGAAGGGGGCCCAGAGATTAGGAGAGTTCCAGGGCCCATCAAATTATGCTTTAACCACTGCATATGGTCATTCTTTTGTTCTTGATATGTCAGCAACCTCCAGTCAGTCTCAGGGGCTCAACTGTACTCCTATTGACTTCAACAGCGGAAGACAGGCTCTTAAAGCAGTTTCAGGTTTTGTGTGGCCTTGAAGAAATAGAGTCAAATCTCAAGCAGTGGCTCCCATTTCATACAATATGACTTTGTGCCATATGAACAGGTTATGAACTTGATGGATGAGTTATGTGGCCCAATCAGCACTAGTATGTAACACAGTTAGACCATGGACTGTGTAAGGTACTGGGGAAGAATAGCAGCTAAGGCCCCATGTTCCTCTGTAGATTTGTACCACCTGATCTTTGTTCTTTGGAAACTGCTTCTTCATGCTCATGACACACAAAGCTGTCTCAGATCTCTCCACCTAAACAAAGAGAAGACACCAAGAGCTCCTTGTGTGAGCTCTCTACTGCCTTCCTTCCTATCAAAAATATAGCAGTTAGCATTTAGGGCATCACAAGTCCATGTATAAGACATGCTGAAGCTGAGCTAAAAAAAATATGGACAAAAAAGAACTTGTTAGTGGAACATTTAATTAAGCAGCTGCTGGAGCCCAGAAATCTCACATTGGAAACAGTCAATGAATTGAGGTTGAGAATGAATGATGGCAAACTAGAAGTGGGGGCAGAATGAGAGGAGCTAGATCCAAAGCCAGGCTCCTTCCCCTCAGAAATAGAAATATTTATATTTAATATCCACACAGCATAGGATTTAGAACTGCTCTATCAAGTCTGTCTTAACGCATCTTCCTCCTCTTTGCACAGCTTTAGGCAGATTTCATGGTATTAATATTAGGGAGTGAAGAACAAAGAGTACTTGGAGTTACAAAATCAATTCTCCCTATCCAGTTATGTTAAGTTGGCCACTTTTAGCTGTCCCACAAGGATTTGTTACTGCTCACAGCAAAAATACTATCCTTTACTTCAAGTAGTAGAGGCCTGTGATCTTCAAGATGAAGGGGGAGAGGTCTAGCCCTATTATCTGAAAGGGGTACACATGTGGCTTGAGCATGTACATGTGAAGGCATACATATAAAGAGACTTATCTAACTGTATTTGTAGCATCTTGCTTCATTACACTGTAAATTTTCCTTCCACTTCCAAGCATCCCACTGGAATCTGAAAGCTGATTTCTAATCTCCCATTGGGAGGTCCAACTCCACCCGCACGCTGTCTTCCTGGTTTTTAGTCAGATGCAACAAGAGAGCCCTTGCAGTGCCTTGCCTGCTCCAGACAGCATGAGTTTAGTGGCTCCTATTGCAGTGCAGCTGCCGAGAAACACTGGAAAGATGCCATAACAGAATTAAGAAAATTAAACTGTAAAAAAATAAAAATAGAAACAAAAATACTGATTTAAAAACCCATGATAATGATAGCATTGATTTTCTTGCTAACATACAATAATTTTTTTAAGTAGTATTGGCTATCTCTGCAAAAAAGAGTAATTCTTTAAAGAAAATTATCAATTTCCCATTAATGAGGCAGCAATAGCTAAAATGACACAAAAGGCAAAACTAGATCATATCCCTTAGACTTCTAGAGAAGTGAGGGTTCTGTCCCTCTAATCACTCAGCACCTCAAACTTCCATTGCTGTCAATGGGAAACAATAGTGCTCAGCCCCTCACAGGAAAAAGCCCTGAAACAGTAAATTAGGTTTCTAATAAACTCTGCTTCTGAAACATGGGTGATAACTGGATGCCTTAAGTCTGAATAATAGGCTTTGGAAGCCAGAACTGTATTCCCAACAACAAAATACATTATTCTAGACTCCTCTTCATCTTATGCATAATTTTGACCATGTTTGGAAAATTTCGTATGTCCAAAAATCATTCTGGTCTGGAAATCATGGTGAAATGCGGCCAGGTATGAAAGCTCTGTACAAGACCCAGTGCTATATTAAAGCTCCACATTGCTCCTCTGTTGTGGGAAGGCATAGCTAGGGTCCCTCTAAATCCTTTGCATGCTGCAGACGGGGATTGAATGTTGTTTGTAAATAGGACACCATGGAAGTGAGTACAGAGGGCATTAGTCCTACATCTGCACTCAGTTGAACCCAGTCTCCCAAATGCCAGATATAAGTTATCAAGAAATGGCTCTGGATGACATCCTTGTTTATCTAGACTGGAGTAACTGCTTCAAAGGGGTGGAGTTATGACCTGTTTGCAGGTTTTCAAGTACCTTTGGCTATGTCAACACTAGCCAATTAGTCCAGACTAAGCAAGCTTAGTTCGGACTAATTTTGGCCCATGGCCACACTAGCCTTTGGCTAGTCTGAACTAAGAAATTTTTTAGTTGGGGTGAGGCAAAGGTTAGGCCAAACTAAAAAATACCCCTGGTTAGTTTGGACTAGCTGGCTTAGTTTGAACTAAGCACAGGCAAGCTGTAAAGTAATGGCTGGTTTGAACTTAAAAAGTTTGAACTAAGCCATTAGTTCAAACTAGCTATGCATTCTAGTTCAAACTAAAAAGTTAGTTCAAACTAGGACACACAGCTAGTTTGAACTAAAAAGCCTGATTAGTCTGAACTAGCCCAAGGCCTAAGTTTTAGATGTAGACATAACCTTTTTCACCTACTTATTTGCCTGTGCAATGTCTGATTGTCAAGCTGTAAGCACAAGGGTGAAACTCACCCCATGTTGTTCATCGTATGCCTAACATACCAATACTATATACATTAGCAAAGCACAGGCAAGAAAATACAGTTTCACATGTTATATGCAGTTTTAAACCTAGCACTTCATGTTCCATTTTGGTTTCTAATTGGCAAACAGAGTTTTGACTAGGGAGTAGGATCTTTGGCAATTTCACATCTCTGTCGTTCAGTTGCAACAAAGAGTAGAGAAGCAGGCTCAAGTTCATCACTATCCATCTGACTTAAATGCTTCATTAATCTACATACAGTCTATGCTCTTTCTTGGTAACAAATGGACTAGAACAGGTAGAACTAATACATTCACCATCAGCTATTTCTGTATCCCCACATCAGGCTTCCCTTCAGGTGATTCTCAGAGCACTTTCCTCCTCATGAATTCTTAAAGCAGGTCTGCCAGAGTTAATTTCAAAATTAACAATTCTTCTAAAATAGGTAGTTCCTATTCAGCTGCCACTTCTTTAATAAACTCTCAAAGATAACAATGAGCTGCTCCCTGCTCCCTTCTGTTCCCATACATGGATTCCATGCAGCTTTGCCAGGTTTTGTAGTAAGGACTCTAAGAACTGAAGCCCAAAACTGTGGGTCAGATCCTCAGCTCTGAGAACAGATTCACAACACTGAAGGCCCAGCCCAGCATCTTCACCATGACTAAGTTTAAAACAGACATTTAATCTGGTAATATAACAGCTATGTAATAGTTTACAAAATAAATTTCAGTCTTTAAACACTGGTAGAAAAGCAACATTTTCCAGACATTTAAGTGGTTGAGTTTTACCAGCTGCATTTTGATATTAAACCAAGTTACCTTTTCAATCAATCATTCAAGACATCCCAATTATATCTGACTTCCATTAATAGAAAACTGGTAAGAAATTAATGTCATCTCCTACAGCAACTGGTTGTTTATATGAGCTAGTAAGTAACCTGTTCTTCAAGATCATCCTCCTCCTATAAAGAAGAGGAGCAAGGCCCAGATGCTGCAGACATTTATACATATATCTAACTTTAAGGATGTGTGTGTTTGTAGGATCTGGTCTTAAATGCCCTGGGCAAAATGAAGGGGAAAATGTGGTAGGACTTACCCCCTGGAAGATGTTGAGCTACTCTTCACTTCAGTAAGAATGCTCTGCATTTTCTGCAGTTGCTCAGCACCTTGTGAGATTAGGCCCTTAATTACCTTTTAATCCATATGGTACTTGGGAAGAAAACATTAAAAAAACAGCTCCGTCCTCTCAACATCTAACAGTTCTTTCTCTGTGAAGCTTCACCCCTGCTACTCACAAAATTGAGAGCACCTTTGCCTCTGACCCCTTTTATTATGCAGCTGTGCTTTGAAGGAGAATTGATTCAAATTGCCTCAACAGGTGAAAAGATTTTAACCAGAAGCAAAAGCAAGAGTTCTTAAAAGCCTACAACTTTAGATGCTCTTTGATTTTTTTAGAACAGCGATTTTTTTTAAATAAAAAGTTTTAATGGTGTGGCAAACCAAGTAAATTATTAATTGGGGGAGGCAGGAATCAGGAATGACACAACATAAATACCCTCAGCCAAATTCTGGTCCAATTACATTTCTGACTTTGGGATACTAGATGTGTATATTCAATATTAGCATCATCAGTTATTGTTTACTATAAGCATCATACTTCAATTATTTTCCTTGTGATATAATGATGAAAGTACAGTATTTGTTGAGATACTAAATATGAAGCAGTCAATATCACGGAGCTAACATCACTGGGTCAATTCAGATGTGAAGTCAAGTGGCTCTAACAGAGTTCAAGGCGGTATAATTTACACTTTCCTCCAACTCCCTCAGTGCCTAAACTACACTAAGTTATATTCCTTTACAGTTACATTGATTTACCAATGTGTCATTTACACCAGCTTACACTTCACCTCTCAATTTGGCTCCCAGAGTCTAAAGGAGTTTAAATTGGTGTCATATACAGAGTGAGGAGTGGAAAATGACAAATTATGTCATTTTAGCTTCCTCCTTCAGCCTGACACGCTGACTTTAAATATATACTTTTGGTGTCCAAATTTTCATTTTAGAAAAATTTGCTGTTAAATCACAAATTTAATTTTCTTTCAAGAAAAAATATTATTAATAAAAGTTCTTGGTTCAGAACTGGTGCTAGTATTTTAGAAAATTCTGAGAGGTCTATGGCAGAGTTCAAAAATATTTTCTTCTAAACACTTGTTACCAAAAAACCAAAACAAAACAAAAAAACCCCCCAAACTTCAAAACCAAACAAACCATTATTGTACAGAATAATTTAGTTTTGATCATCATTGTTCAGTATTTCAATGAAAAATCAAAACCAAAATAATTTTGTTTTTCAAGAAAAAATGCTTGAGCTATAGATAGCCATTTTCATTTTTCTCTGTTTTTCAGTACCTTTTCAGTTTTATGTTGTTGAAAACTGCGCTTTATTTTACAGAAAATCCCATTCTAAGTTCAAATTTTTTAATTAAAAAACAAGCAGAAAATTTCAAAAAAAGTTTATTTTTTTCATTTCATATGAAAAAAATTGGCATTTTAAATTGACTATAGTGTATGGCAGGTCTTACTTTCCCCTTAACACGCAACACCACATTTCCCAAGACAGTAGAAAAATCCTCTTTCCACATATAAATGTAGGTTTCTATGTGTACATGAACATTAGAAAACAATCAAAGTTTTTCTTTTTGGAACACTTTCCCCTATCCACTCATATACTTTTTTTAATGTTCGTATTTAGGTTACAATTACTAAAAAAAAAAAAAGCTGCAAGTGCATTACTCTGAGATGTTATCTTGTCAACTTCCATCTAGTCCTGTTCCCTCTGCTAAATTCAGCCCCCCCTCACTCCAGTATGGGGGGAGAAGGAGTTGACATTGCTATTTTGTTGTTTCTTGGATATATTCTCACTGAAAGAAAAGGGAGATGGAATGTCTCCTCTTCTATGCTTCTTGCCCCAACAGTGAGGAATACTGTTCTTCCCCTTTCCTCCTGAAGCAAAACAGGAGGTAGAGAGGCCAAAGACCAATCTGTAAAGAAAAGCTGTGATGTGTAACCTACTTTCTCCTCCATCAAGTGCGGCTGTTCTTCTACCTGCTAGGACAGAAAGATCTGGAGACTCCCCAAGCCAGACACCAGCTTCTCCCATGTCTCACACATCCATTCCCCCTGTCAGGTGAATCCTTGGTTTATTAGTCACTGGAGGAGCCCTGTGACCTCTGAAGAACCACAGGTCTGGAAGAGAAATTAATGTTCTTCTGCTCTGTCTCAGTAGGGATGGGGCCCTCTTACTCTTACCTAGTTATTGATCATCAGAAATATTATCAAGTTCAAAATCACAGTAGAGTTAACATAAGTGCAGTTTTGCTTAGATGGGGCACTCCACATTTCCTGCAGTGAGCCTAATGTAATGTCACAAATGCATCTCAGGACAGCCATTGCACTTGAAAAAGGGATGCTTCATGTTTCAGAAAGGTAATTTGGCTCATCACAACTAGGTTTCATATTCTGGAGCCTATGAACTTTCAATGAGGAAAACAGGGAGGTGGGCAGCAGGGGGGCGGGAAGTGAGGAGGTGTATACAAATTTGAATTGCAGCCCTATCTTTAAGGCTGAGAGCACCACCTAGGAAGAACAGAACTGAATCAACTTTATTCACTTAAGAGTCTTTAAGTGCCTCAGGACACAGTACAAACTTGTATCACATTATCAGACAGGCCCCCTCATGTCACCAATGTCTGCAAAGGCTCATGAATATGTAAATACTATATGTATCTTGGAAACATGCTTGACAAGAGAATAGCTAAAATGAACTGATTCTAGTTATAAGCCCATCAGCATACCATTCTTTATGTTTGAACAGGCAGCCTATTGCTAGGTGACAGATCATTAAGGCTATCTACTCAGTCAGCGGAAATGAAGAAATAATTCGTTCATAACAACCTTCAGATGACCTCTCAGGCAAAAGGGAGTCTTTAAAATGCTCTCTCCACTGATACATGTCACGCCTGCATCTGGGGTAGTTCTGGCCCTGCAGTAATAGCAGGGCTGCTGGTGAAACAGAGTAATAAACACCTACTGACAGGGCCGTAGCATGAAAAGATCTCATCACTTGCCATTAGCAAGCTGATGAATAATTCAGGTCCCTCCATCAGAGGTAGGGATTTAAGTCTGTGCTGTGCTGTACACACTTATAGACAAAAAGCAAGCAAGTGGGAGCTGATTGCTAGAATTAAACAGGAGCTAGCTAAGCTCACATATTAGACCACATGGATGGCTACAATAAACAAGATGCATGTGAGGTGGTTTGCATTGAACGGCACCACTCTGAGGCACGCAAGGGGAAGCTTAACGTTAGCAGGTTCACCGCACTCCCCTACTTAACAGGCTGCAGGACTGCGGTATGGAAGATGTTGTTTGTCCCTTTCCACATGGAGGCATCTCTTTTATTAATTTCCTCCCTATTCACTGCTCATTATTCATTCTTCTGTGGCCCAACAGTAGAGTCTGCCATTGACCCCATAAAACACATACGTGTGGATATGTTCATCTCCTACTCTCTTGAGAGTCTCAGAAGTGGAAAGAATAGCAACCACCCTCTGAGATTACATCTACTAATGTCCAGCCCACCAATCTACCTGCCTCTCTCCCCCCATCCACCATTCTGTATGTGGAACAGCTTTCCTAGGTCCACTTCCTTCCAATATGAAACATAAAAGTTGGTCCTCTTCTGTATGCTACTGCAGGTGAGAGAAAAAATTGGCTTTCCACAGCCCCAGGACAATTCTCAACCTGATACTTACTCCCAAACCCCTTTCCCTTGCTAAAGAGAAGAAATGGAAACGGCCATCTCTTGTTTGGCTTTACCTTTTTTTCTTTTCCATTATGAAAAAGGAGAAAATGACATTGCATCTTCCCACATAATGCCAAATTTCATGTAGTCTGACTCCAAACCTAATCCATAACTGCAAATCACACACTATTTACAGGACTTCTGGATATTCATTAAAACAAGGTCTACCGTAAAATAATGGGTGCTCCTGGAAGGCAAATCAAAATATTAATTTGACAATGCCCTAATAATAGAGTTCTTTTAAATCCAGCATTACAATAAATGTTATAAAAAAGTATATGGAATCACAAGTTACTAAATGAGTCAGAGCTGCATTTACTAGACAATTTCCCATCAGTTCACAAAACTACAAAAATCTTTAAAATCTAGTGTGCAATTACTCTTGATTGTGCAAAGAAATTGCTCCTGAGGTGAGGAAAGCTCCCTTAGCCTACCTGAAAATAAAGATACGTTCACATGACAGAATTTCCTTCTTTTAAGCATCTTATTTACAGTATAAAATTAACAAAAATAATGAAGAATTTAATGTGATATAGAAAAAAGAAGGCATCTTATGAAATCTTATCATAGTTAGGGGTAGGGTTTTCCAAAGATCTTAAGTGATTTAGGATTACATGGTTTATTAATTTGTAATGGGACTTGTGCTCCTAAATCACAAATGTACAGCTGAAATGCCCACATGGGCTGTTACTGAAGGTATAATCTGAAAATCTTCTTTGTAGGTAAATAATACCTACTACTGTGAGTAATAGAACTGACCCTAATAATTCCTGGTAAGTAGTTTTAGAGTAAGGGATGTTAAAATATTAATGAATACCTTAATTACTTTCTCAGTGATCAGATATATAGATCCCTGCGCAGATACAAAAATGTGGATCCGCATCCACTCAGTGACACTATCTATCCAGTCCATGATCCACATGCCATGTTTTGTCTCTATCTGTAGCCACTTCCACAACCGAGCTTGGGGTCACAGTCAGCATTTTAGCCTTTGATTGACTCATTTCCCACATAGGTCCTATCCACATTTTTCTTTTCTTGTTTGCGGTTCCCACACTGTACTGTCAGTCAGATTTCCTTGGCCACCAATGAAATCTCTAATTGACAGCATGGAATGTAAACTGCAAAGAAGAAAAGGAAGAAGTGGGCAGGAAAGTCATGGGGAATGAGCCAAACAAAGGCCAGAGTGCTGAATGACTGACAGTGAACAGTGACCTCTCCAAGCCCCAGCTTGCTGTGACTGAGATGCTGATTGGCTGGCAGACCACAATCAGAACTGAGCTAGGATTGGCTGGAGCAGTTCCTTGTTCCCCTGTGTGCTGATGACACAGATGAGAGCATCAGCTGCAGCAAATGTATCGCACCCTGGGCAGCCAAAAATAGAATCTGCATCTGCAAATCAATCTGCAGCAATGGGTCTCCAGTTATCTGCACACTCATCAGCAGATGCAGAAACCCATGGATTGCCAGGGCTCTACAGCTATAAGTTCAATCACTTGTGCAGGTAAAAAAAAAAAATCACAAGTGTTTGCAGCTCCCCCTCCCCCACAACTGATCCTCTGATGAATTATTTCCATCACCTCAGGAACCAAATTATTTCATTTTCTGTGAACAAGAAGAGAATGGAAGAAGATTGTTTCAGTTATGATGCTTCCTTCAGTAATGTTCTCTTTCTACATCAGTCATGCAGAGAGAGACCTGTGATCAAAACATTGTTGCTAATCAGTTCTTTTCTCATATTTTAATATGCCTGTACTCCTTTAAATCTTGCTTGTGGCATATTATGGGTTAATTTAAACTTAAATTATAGGCCACAGTTCATATCCATGAGGAGAACCCTACAAGATCCATTCACAGGCTAAACCCTACTTGTAGAATTTGAACTTCCAAGGTTCACTTCTAGAGATGAGTTGGTGACCTGAATTCCTCCCACTTTTCTTGGACCAAAGTCTCCCAACATAGGCTATAAGGGAATCCTAGGCAGGAGTGCTGGAACACCTTTTTACAGTGGGGGAGCTGAAAGTAGGAACCATGTATTAGGTTGTTTCAGCTATTTTAAACCAGCAGTTACAGCACCCCTGATCCCAGCTGGCCTGTAAAACAGTGTGCTGACCCTGCAACCCACCCCCACTAGCCAAGCATGGCTCTGCAAAAACCTGTTTCAGGCTCACTGTCTTTCATGGCTCCATGCAAACCTTCTCATGATCAACATGATGCTGAGGACTAAGCACATAATAGAAAAATTCAAAGCAATCCTCCCAACTCTCAGAATAAAGCCCAACACCACCACAAAAGTTTAGACTTATCCTGGCATTTTCAGCCAACCCTAGAGCACTTCAGTGCCAGTCTACTCCTCACCAAGCAGCCTTTCCCAGCCCTTCTGAGCTTCAGGTCAACCTTCTTCAACTCTCTCTGACTCAGAGGTCAGCAGGCAAATCACATCTGTTCTCTTGCCACTAACCACCACCTCCACCCTAGTTCCTTCAAGCCCCCTGGCAGGAGCCTCTTGATCTTTGCAGTCTTTGCCATAGCTTCCTCTAAGAGCAACCTTACTTTCCTGGCCTGAGAGAGCTCAGTAAGTAATATAACCCCATCCCCTTTCCTTACTGCTGTCTCCCTTGTTATAGTGTCCAAATGCCACCCTTTAAGTTCAACTGGGAACCCAGTAATCTGTCACAAAGGTTTTGGACCCTACTCACTCGGTAGTTCCAAAGGGTAGCCATGTTAGTCGAGTTCAGCAAAACAAATGAGGAGTCTGATGGCACTTATAAAGACTAACAAATGTATTTATTGCATAAGCTTTCATGGGAGAAAATTCCACTTTGTCAGATGCTTGAAGAAGGGGAACTTACAAAAACTGACTCCTTGTTTGTTTTAAACAGGCCAGTCAACCTACAAGATGGCCATCTTCCACCACTTCCTAAAAATACTCTATCAGGGTCTTGGAGGGAGCACAAAATGGTCCCCCTACACTGAGCAGCAGGAATAGGGAAACACCACACCTTCTGCTTCAACTAACTTCTGCTCTACCACAGATGACAACCATGAACTTTGGTTGGTAAGAACCCACCACTGAGATTCTCTTGGGAACCCACCCTAATTGGTTGGAAGCCCTTATGAGTTCTCTAGCAAGTGCCTAAACAGAGCTCATGTGGCACTTACTGCTCGTGCCTTAGTGGTTATTTGTAAATAAGCAAAGACCTGAGATAAGAAAAGCTGAACTGTTTGTGCAGCCTGAATAGCAAAATAATACATCTTTATCATGTACAGTGTCTTTCAAAGAGTTCCATTCTGTAAGTTCACCCATCGTCAAAGCATTTGACGAAGTGGGATTTTCTCCCACAAAAGCTCATGCAAAAAATAAATCCGTTAGTCTTAAAGTGCCACACAACTCCTTGTTTTTTTGCTGGACTAGACTAACACAGCTATCCCTTTGGAAATCTCCATCCGAAGTCAAACAAGAACAGAGAATGAGAAAATTAAGTATAGTGGGAAAGGGACAGATTTTCAGTGGCAATGAAATGAGAAAGAGTCAGTGAGGCAGAGATTCTGGGAACCTCTTCCAAATGGCAGACACTGGAGAGGAAAGGACTCTCACATGCCTCAGTCACCAAATGGGAAGGAAGGACACTAGGACAGATGAAGCTACTGTTGTTTTTTTCTTCCTACACAGGCAAAATTAATAACTATTGCACCCTTGCGCTGTACATTTGCCATTTCATGTTTAGGGAATAAAAAGACTAAGATGTAATTGCATTATCTTGCTATGCTTTGAATGGAGTGGTAAACATGAACAACAAAAGATGACATCAGGGTGCTCCAGGAAGCATAAACAAGAGGGACTTGCAAAAGCCAGATGTTTCCACATTTTGCCAAAATGCAGTGCTTAAGCCACCATTAACCATATATGCACATACTTAGTCTATTATAGGTGTGTCTGTATGAGTATGGAACATACATACATGACAATTTTCTTCCTATGTAAATAAACTAGTCAAATTATATCTGATATGCTCCCATTCCAGATAATACAGCTCAGAAGGTTTTACTCTCTATATCCCTACACAACTAAGACATGACAGTTCAGTGAAGGAAAAGGTATGTTTACCTCAGGAAAGAGTGTCTTTATGACACCGATCTGCTCTGATGAATCCACTAATGTGAAATTTCTGACCCAATAGGCAGTGATTGCACAGTGCTGAGACTCCTCTCATTATTCATGAAATATGTGCTGTACAGTGTCAGCTCTCTCCCTGCAGACTTGCTGCCAAGCAATTACTCATTTCCATCACTTAGCTTTTTTCTCCTTTTCCTTTTATTTTATTATTTTTGCTGGGTGTCTATAGATTCAGCACACTTCAAGAAGCAAAAGCACAGTCCTGGAATGAAGATAATGCTTGTCCTGTTTGATTTTAAATAGAAAAGCACTTCCAAGTCCTTAAAAGTTGATATTGTTTTAAACTTTACAACAAGCAACAGGGGAAACTGATATCTGCAGAAATAAATGGAGAGCAATCAAGAGCATTTTCACTGTTATACATATTTGCTCCCGTAGAGATGGTGTGAAGACTATTTGCTATGACCTGATTTGTTCATCTGACTCTCCATGGGAACATCAGTAATAGGTATAGGGAATCGAAAAAGATTTTTTTCCAGTAGTACACCCACTTATTCTGGCCTTGAAATAGACATCAGGGATGGGCAATCTGAGTTTTCTAATTTGAACCCTCTCAGCTATTGCAAGTTCAAAAGTCCAACTCCAACATTACTGGGTTTGTATTATGCTTAAGGAGAATGTGGGAAAGGAAAAAGCAAGAGGGGAAAAAAGTGTTTATGTATGTTATATAGGATACTCCTTTATGGCAGCCTAGGTTTTGGGGGGATTTTCTATCCCTTGTACATAATGTATCTCACCCTTTATTTTGAAATACATATGGATTAAAATCCCAGTGAAGGAAACCACTGCCAAAGGAATTCCCAAACACCTAGTCTATCCAAGGAAAACCACTGTGTATAATCATGGTATTAAAACACAATTTGAATGTGGTTCTAAGCTAGTCAGTGGCCAAAGATGTTAAACATCTGATCTGACGTAGGTTTAGAGTTTTCAAAAGTGATTTGAGGTGGCTCCACTTTTGGGTGTGCATCTTGCCACAATTTAAAGGGATCTGATTTTCAGAAAGTGCTCAGTTTCTGGTGTGTGAAATTTAACCCTCTTTAGAGGTCCAACAAGTTGCTTACAGGGAAGACATGCTGAGCCTTTCCTAGACGTTACTGTTGCCCAGTGTGGAAAAGGACTACTTAACCCAACCAGAAATATTTTGTTCCAGTGAGAGGGAAGGCAGCAGGCAATATTTTGTTCCAATGAGAGGGATTGCTGCAGTTACCAACCTTGGACTGAAAGAGAGACTCACCAGTGCAAAGCCTCAAACGTATCAGACTGTCAGAAACCATGCATTCAGATGCTTATGCACAATGAACCTTAAGAAATCCTTCACCATTATTTACTTCTTTAGATTCACAGCAACTCAAGCTCTCACAACTCTCACTCTTGGTCCAGGTTTAGTCATGATCTCTTTTTGCTCTTGACTTCAGTAGATAGGTAGAAAAACAAGAATAGAAAAAGAAAAAGAATGCGACTACACAACTCTTTTCCTGTTTATTACTCAAGGAATCCCTCTCACCCATGAAATGGAACCTTCATTGGAGGCTGTGATTTGCCACTAGGTCAACCAATCACAATTTTGTATCCCTTTGGTAAGCTGGCAACCCCTATAAATTAATTTCCAAAGGGATAGCTGTGTTAGTCTAGTCCACCAAAAAAGAAACAAGGAGTCGTGTGGCACTTTAAGACTAACAGATTTATTTTTCGCATGAGCTTTCGAAGCATCTGATGAAGTGGGATTTTCTCCCATGAAAGCTCATGCGAAAAATAAATCTGTTAGTCTTAAAGTGCCACACAACCCCTATAAGTACCATGTTAGGCTTTTGGGTGGCTTGAAAAATGCTCATTACGATATACAAAAAATCCACTTGTATATTTGACAGCAGTTATCTAGCTGACATACCAGGGATTAAACAGATTTACATCTTCTGGATCTTAGGCGAAGAGGTACATACAACACACACTGCTCAGTGGAATGCAAATACACAAAACAAAGCAAACCATGGCTTCCTATTATATAACTTCATGTCTATCCTGCTGTGCACCACAGCCACTTGGAACTGTAGAACCATAGAAGAGCTATAACCTGGATACTACTGCTCCCAGAGCACTGGCCCCTTTACTGAGGTATCATCCCCATTATTTGTAAATTTTAGCAGTATAGGGTTTGTGGCATGAAGCACAGGAGTTCTGATTCTAGCCAATAAAGGTTATAGCCAAAAAAAGAAAAAAACCAAACCCCAATCAGATGCCTCTCTTCTGTTTATGTATTTATTTTCTCTTTCCTTTGTGCTGCTCCAGTATAATTCTGTAATTTTTGTCCCACACTCACTGTAGTAAATATGGCATCACTGTGATCTCAAGCATGTTTATTTTGCTTACATAGTATTGCATTTTATCTATAAATTAATGAAAATGTGAAGAAAAATTAAGACCCAGTTTTACTGAGGAAACTAGTATCCTGTTTAGACAAGATCAATCATTTGACAAGCCAGGACTCTGTCTAAGCCAGAGCAATAATAAAGTGCCCTGAGTGGTGTGTTCCACAGCAAGAAAAAAAAATGAATATTCAGGCTCACCAGCCCTTAGCTAGTGGACATTCTAATCCCATATCCCGTTCAGGTGAGGCTGGGATTATACAAACAACAACACAGGCCATACAGTATGAAAACAATGCAGAGTTACCTAATGTTGCTTCAAGTAGATCAACTATTTTTCCGCTAGGTTGATGTCTGTTTCTCTGTCTTATTCTCATCTCCACATAAGAAAAAGAAATATTCCTTAGAAGACAGGCTATTTGTCTGACAGCGAAAGATCTTTAAAAACTCTGAAGTCTATTCTTATCTCAAGATATTAGAGATTTACACGTGTAACTCCCATTAGTCTTAATGGGAGCGACACATATCTCCAACATCCAGCCACATGAGAACAGACCTCTGTATCTTGAGAATCACTGATTTATTTCACAACGGACTTGCAAGTCTCTTTACTGACACTGTAGATTTATGGTTATACCACATAGTACAAATTAACATTGCTCCAAATGTATATCATGTTGATAGAGTCTTTTCATCTATTTTCAGCATACTATTATCACTGAAGCACTGGATTCACAGGAAGTGGGGAAAAACTATAGGAAAATAATGAGGATGATTGTAGTCCAACTCTTAAGAAAAACAAACCAGCTCACATACTGCCCATGTACAAGTATTTGTTATAAAGGCTGAGCCTTGATCAGCCATACAATCCTCTCTAAAGCAAGACAAACTCCACCCAGTTTTGTTGGATTTTAGACGTTTTTCTTCACGATTCAATTGATGAGAAATCTAAACCAGAGCAAAAGTAAAACCAGTGGGCATGGGCAAGTTTCATCTGTTTCATACTGATCCCCTCCTCATTACTTAACCTTATATGGCTTTCTTTAAGCCCTCTCTTGACAGCTTGTTAGTTAATCAGCTATGCTCCCCCTGACATCTTCATGAGATAGCTGGGTGCCACGCCCTTCCGGGTTTTTCCAGGGGAAGCAAGCTGACTGTGACTTGAATTTGTCTTTGAAAACTCCAACAAAGGTAGGTCCATTTCCCACCAAGGTCCTCCTGAATCGAATTGCTGCTTGCACATTGTTTTCTGGCCTAAACCACCTCAAGTATATTGCATGCAGGGATTAAAGTAAGCTGTAAGTAATGCGAGCAAGAGCAGCTGCCCACACCCTCAGTGGCGTAGGGGAGCAGCACTACCCACATCTCCCTCTTCTCCTTGGCTGATGAAGTAGGTGCGCCCTCTACTGATCCTCTTCAGTCTGGTTGATCACAAGGCAAGTAGGGTGGGAATCTGTATAGTCCATTCTCATCATCTCAGATCCCAGAAATGCAGTCAGCAGCTGTGTGTAGGCACCAACAAGACCTGATGGAAGTTTCTGCATTGACCTTTGCCACCCTACAATGCCTATCCCCTAAATATGGCATGTGGGCATAGGAGGTCAACTAACTGCCCTTAGAGGAAGATCAGCCAACTGCTTGTTCCTCAAAGACATCAATAAAGGGGTTGCAGGTAAATTTGGTGCAATGTATTTGTATGAATTAAAAGAATTTGTGAAATTCCTTGTAGTTCTGTTGAAATGAGGCATGGATCTACATGCTTGAAGTGAGCAAGAAGAACTCAGATAGGGAAATTACCTTGTTACAAGAGAAGTTCTTAAAGATGTGTGGTCCCTATGTGCATTTCACTGTGGGCACATACATACTATGCTTCTGAGATCAGAGAATTCTTCCAAGGAGTGCCCATTAGTCCATGCCTGAGCCCTTGCTATCCTCACACTCTGTACCGAGGAGATAAGGAGTACATGAGACTGGTCACCTCTCTAGTTCCTTTGAGTGCTGACTGACCAGCAGTATTCAGAGGCAGAAGATACAAGTGGTATAACTGCTTGTAGAACAGAGTCCCCAAAGGATGCATCAGTGGAGGATTCTTGAACCAATGCACATCTCATAAATGTGTAGATGGAACTCCATGTAGCTGCACTGCAAATATCAAGCTGGGATACTTCCTGAAGCAATTCCATTAAGGACTCTTACACCACTACAGAATAGGCCCACACCTTGCGTGGAGGTGTGACATTTTAGGTTCAACCCAGGCCATTAAGGAGTTATGTCACTGCCTGCCGTGCAACTCTGAGTGCCCTAAATGCTACGCTACTGTAGTTTATAGCTCTGATAGCAATAGCCAGCATACAAGCATGCAGGTCACACCCTGCCTTCCACCACCCAGTTACTTTTTGTAAAAAGTGATCCCAACATTCTCCCAGTTTCAAATTTACCCAAAATCATCTTCCCAATATTGAGTTACTTAGATACCTCTTCCTGGCACCAACTTGTTTGCCTTGCCAGCAAACTCTTCAGGATTCTGCTAGGCCAAACTTTGCCTTGGATGTAACAAACACTGAAACCCACCTGCCAGGTTTCCTAGGTATGTCTTCATACAGTACAAAGAAATAAAGGGAAAAATACTCTAAGGGTAGGTCCACACAGGGCTTTTATTTTGAAACAACACTGGTTGTTTCAAAATAAAAGTCCCTATGTCCACACCACGTTTTCTTGTTTTGAAGGGAGGGAGCTCCTTGTTTCAAAACAAGAGCCCTCCTTGCAAAACAGCTTAAACCACTTTGCTTTCGAAAGGAGGGTTATTTCGAAACCAGTTGTTTTGAAATTAGCCATTTGGACATGTTATTTTGAAACAAAGATTGTTTCAAAATAACAAGGATCTTCCTCCCAGGGTGCATAGCACCCTGGGTGGAAGGTCCCCCCCCCAGCACCCTGTCCAGGGTGCTGAGTGGAGTGCAGGGGGTCGGAGGCGGCCCCAGCCAGCTTCCCCCCGCTTCCCCTTGCTGGGAGCAGGGGGGAACGGGTACCTCGGCCCCCTTTACCCCCTACCCCCGGCAAGGGGAAACTGCCAGCTCTGCAGCCCAGTCAGGGGGGCTGCAGCTCCCACGGGGTGACCGCTTCACGGGCAGCTCACCCCGATGCTGGGGCTGCCCCCAAATCCAGGGCATCCCACCCCCTGGGGTTCCCCTGCCCCCCCCACTGCTCCCGCTGAGGGCTGAGGGCCTTCCCCGGCACCCCCCCACCGCTTCTGCCGCGGGCAGGGCTGGGGCTGCTTTGCACCCGGGATTTCCCAGCGCCCCCCCCCCTGCTCCCGAGCAGGGGGGGGGGGCGCCGGGGAACCCCGGGCAGGAGGCAGCCCCCCCCGCCCACAGCGGAAGCGGCAGGGGGGCAGGGGAAGCCCCCCACGCCCCAATCAGGAGCGGCAGGGTGGCTGGGGAATCCCAGGGGCTGGGCGCCCCAGCCCAGCAAGATTCTCCCTGCCCCTCCCCTCCCCTATTTCGAAATTGCATGTCCACTGTGTGGACATGCTAGTTCGATTCCCACTTTTTTCCTTATTTTGAAATAGCTTTTCGTTATTTCGAAATAAGGTGTTTTGAAATAAGGCCTTTATTTCGAAACAGCTTGTTTCAGAACAAGGGCTTGTGTGTGGACATAGCTTAAGAGTAAAATTTAACTCCAGCAAGTAAAAATCTTTGTCTTTTCAGGTTTCTCACCTTTATTCAGTTCTTAAAGGTGTCAAACCCTGTGTTAAAGTACCCTTTTTTTGTGATTTCAAGAGCCTTTCTCCTACTATTGAAAATGATTTTCATAGCTGCACAGCAGCAACATTCTAGGTGTCATTCCAAATACCAAACCATGCGATGGCATGTGACTGGGTTTGGGACACTTACCTCTACCATTTTCTTGAGTCAAGAGATTTGGAAAGCACCAGATGCTGATCAAAGGATGGGACCACATTCACAGGAGGCTTGGAAACCAAAATTGCCTGGGCCATTTTGCACTGATGAGAATGGCAAATCTTCTACAGAGCCTGAGGTAGTTGTGGGCCACGAGAGAAGGCATAGCTCAAGTGGTCTGATGGTGGTTTATGAGTAGTTATCTGAAAGCACCACCAGATTGCTAATAAACCACCATTACAGCTGGTCAGAGACATTTCAACAAATGGTATACCTAATATAGATGGCTACTGAAAATAAAACACTTCATGAAATCAGGTTGATTTCAGAGTTGTGTGTCAGAAGCAAACAGAGGAAAAAATTCAGACATTGTCAAAAATCCCATTATGACTTTTTTGAATTAGATGTTTTGATTGTCAATTTGAAAATAATTTTTCATTTCAAATGTCTTTCTTTTTATTGTATAACATAAATCTTTTTCAAAAATGATATTGAATCTGAAGGTTGCAATCTTGTCAAGACAAAAATCCATGACCCAACCTGATGTTTTTTCTTTTTGCATTATTTTCATTCACATTCATAATGAAGCCAAATTTCAAAATCCTGTGAGAAGCAGAATTTCATTCTCCACACATCTCTATTAGAAGTGTTACTTCAATGCCGGCAACCCTGACTCTGTTCAGTATCTATCTGATGTGTTCATTACAGAATAAACTTACTTTATAGCTGGACTATTTTCTAAACTGGCTAAGTATAGAATAAAATATGGATACCACAAATTGAAGGTGCTGATTTTTCCCCTCTAGTTTAGAAAAGTAATTTTGGAATCTCTCACAGCAACAGACACAATCCTAGTAGGAAATGGTTAATAGCATTTTAAAATAATCATTACTCATGATAATCCCAAATGACTTTTGTAGGCATCTGGTCGTCATTAACAGGATTAAATTAATCAGACAAGTCATTTTACTTAATTAGGTGGCTAACTGGCAGGACCATCCTCCTGAATAGCTTTAAAACCATCAGCAATAGCATCTAAAAGACCTTGTGTGGACAGACAGGGCTATTTTCTTTCTGTCTTATTGAGCATTACTAAACAGCCAATTATGTCACCCAACTTGTAGTTGGTTTAGTTTAAGATACCAGATACAGTCTAAAATACATTAGTTTTTTTACCAACTGAAGGCAGTTACCTATTTCTTCTTTGTCTTGAGCTTAAAGTAACAAGGGCAATCTGCTTATATTAATTTCATACAGTATCTTTGTTTTACCTTATTCTTTCATTTCCCATGCATCAAGTCTTCAAGGGCTATGTCTGCACTATGAGCTAAAGGTGGGACACCCAGCTCACACACATGCCTTCTAGCCCAAATGAGAGCTAGCACAAGTAAAAATTGTAATGTTGGCTCAATAGCACAGACAGCAGCAGAAGCATGGCTTAGTCATTCCTAGAATGTACCCATGGGGTTCAGGCAGCTTTGTACACTCCATGAGTAAACCATGCCTCTGCTAAGACTACTATACTACTAGTTATACTCCTTGAGTTGTACACATGACTATGTGTACATGAGTTGAGACCCACACCCCTAGCAACCACCACAGGCTAGGCAAAAACTGATCTCAGTTCAGTCTTCACTCAGGGCACTTTTACATTACAAAGTTAAGCTGACGTACAGATACCAAAGTAATCAAGTCATGCGAATGAAACCACAACACACTGGTGTTGGTGGAATGCATCCTTACTAGCAGCACTTGCATCGATGACCTGACCAGACAGAAGCAGGAGTAGGGAAGCACATGGTGACCACAGTTTGGAAGCTCCTATCCCATGTAGGTCCCCACAGTGTCTTGCTGGCTGATAGCACAGGCTGAGGAGCCTCTCTCAATGTAGCCAGGTTCAATCCTTAATAGTCCTGGGCTGCTGCACAGTTTTAAAGCCCTTCTGAGCATGGCAGGGTTCTTCCAGCAGCCATGTGGAGTCAAGGAGCAGTCCTGGAGCCCCCCACTTCACAAGGCCAGACTGCCCAAGCAGCAGAATTTGGCTGTAACACAGTCCTAAGATCCCTCCAGATGTGGCGGGGCTCCCCCAAAATAGCACTGCTCGACTGCAATGAAATCCTGCAGCTTGCAGCAGTATTTGCCTGCAACATGGTCCAAAAGCCCCTCGGGCCATGGCAGGGCTCACCAAGCAGAAATGCTGCACTGTACCATAGTCCTGTAGCCCCCTGAGCATGGCAGAAGTCCTCTAAGCAGCAGCACTTGCTCCAATTCAGTCCTAAGCCTCTTTGGATGGGGTCTGGTTTTGCCCGCAGCTGGCTTGTGGTCCCAAAGCCCTTCTGGGTGTGTTATTAGTCACGGACTGGAGATGGTGCTGGAGTCTCTGGTGGATGGGTTGGTACACCCTGTCACAGGGAGTCACCGCTGAGCACAGCATGCTGTTCATTGTAGAAGCAGCATGACTGCAGTGCAGAACCAGAATAACCATTTGTCTCCCTTGCCTTCTGGTATGCTCAGTGAAATTCACTGATTTTCATGCAGCTCTGCTGTTTGTCCTGGCTGTAGGCCTTGTCTCTTATGCCACAATGTTCTCCTAGATGCAGGGCTGGATTAACTAGCCCAGGAGCCTCAGGCTGCCTCCTGCTTCAAGACCCCTCCCCAACCACAGGGGCCTCCTCACCTAGCCCCCCCACCACATGGGTTGGCCGCCCCTGCCCCCTGGTCTCTGGGAGGGAGCCTGGGGCGAAGAGTGCTGCCAGCCTGGCCCTGTTCTGACCAGTCTGCCCCAGCAGGGTGTAGGGGAATCTGGCTGGCACCTGGTGTGAAGGCCTCTTATGCAAGGCTGTGGCAGCAGCCTCACCACCAGCCAGCCAGCCCCTGGGTGGAGCAAACAGGGGTTGGCGCACTCCACCCTGCCCCCAGGGATGGGCCAACCAGCCCAAGGGGTGGGGCAGAGCATAGAGCCTGGCCTCTGGCTCCTGGGCCCACCCCAAGCGCCAGCAGGATAGGAGTGCTTTCGGCACTCCTGCCCTACCAGTGCTGAGCCAGGCAGGTGCTAGATCATTGGGGTTTTAGGGGCTGGGGCCCAGGGCTTAAGCCCCTCCAATAATCCAGCCCTGCTTAGATGTCTCCTGAATGTCTACATTTCTCAGAAATAGAATTTATGGATTCTCTGAGTCTGAATGCAATAAACTTCCCTACAATTTGGAAAGAACCAACATACACCATGCAAATTCTGCTGTACTTTGCCTTAGAATTTACAAACAAAAATGAGAGGCCTGGATAAGATTCTGGAGCTTGGTGCCACAGCGTACTCACTCATTGCAGCTGATACTTCCTGCTGGCTGCTCTGAGGAATAGCTCTTTTCCACATCTGACACCTTCATTCGCAGTCTCTCCTCCCCATTATCCTCTTTTCCACTCTGCAGACCCTCTTTTGCATCAAGACCTGCAGCTTCCTCATCATGATTCAGCGTTCCAGCCAGGTCAATATGTGGTTTCCCTTTCCAGGTTATAAAATGTCTCTGGACCAGCTGTCAGGCAATGCCACTGCCAATGGCTGGTAGGAAATCCAGGCCCAACCACTACACCAGGTTCCAACCCAGGGACACTACAACTTGAAGACAAAGTTTGCTTAATCTCCAGTTCTGCTGCTTTCTTTCTGAGCAGCTTCCCACTTGCCTGTCACAGACTTTCTCCATCCTCTTCTCTTTTGAGTACTCTTCTTTCCTCTCTAATGCACAGAGAATGGCTAGAGACTGCTTCACTGCAGCCTTTTGTTGCCACCTTCCTGCTCAGCTGAGCTCCATCTTCAAACAGGGATTACCTAAACCCTTCATGTGTGGCTTCTTTCACTAACTGCCCCCTTTCTCAGTTTCCTTCACCTTTTCAGGACTGATGTGCGGTGACTACCTCATCAAATACTCATTGGCACCCTGGCATCATTAAAAAACTAAGCAAAAAACCACTGCCTCATTACTGAAACAGCACCAAATTATGCTCCATTAATGGACAGCTAATTCAAGTTCTTTCTTAAGTACCAAAGACCAGTTCAGTGATTTCAATGCCAAAAGGCAAAAGTTTTCTTTTGCATAAATCAATTTAAATAGGCTTTTACTGGAAGAAGAGAGGAAGCATGTCTAGAAGTAAGAGTATAATATTTCAGGAAGGACAATCATGCTTTCTTTTTTATATAAAGTGTTGCATTTAAAAAATGCCTCCTGCAAGGCATTAGATCTGTCCTGATGGAAACACAGTACTAAATTTATTAAAGAACAGGTGCTTTTTTTTGTTAAGTCAGTACTTTTTTTGGTGGTTTATAACCACTAAAATTCATTGGTATTCAGTTATATGCAAGCTCAAAACGTGTAAATTACACACAGAGTGTGAGTTATGAAACAAGTAACCTAAAATTAAACTTCTACTTTCTATTTAGTTTTCTTTTCATGTACCGGTGCAATTTTCTTTCATCCAAAGAGTGACACAAAGGCTACATCTACACTACAAGCTGCGGGTGTGACTCCCAGCCCTAGTGTGAATGTAAATAGTAGGGGCCATAGTAACCTGAGCAGTAGCAGTACAAACCCACTCGAAATAGGCAAGTAGGCACACAACATGGCATGGCTAAGCCATACCACTGCTGCCACTGACCATGCTACCATAGCTACATTATTATTTCCACTTGTGGTAGCTCTAAGAGAGAGTATGCATACGTGAACTAGAAATCACAACATTTGGCAGAAGCATAGATATAGCCAAATATTGACCCCAAAGCAAATACACCATAAGGTTATAACTCAGTTTGCTTTAGCTTAATCTTTATGTTACAATATTAACAAGAGACACAGCAGAGTAAGTTAAAACCTTTTTACTTTCCCATGCAGAGTGTTCATGACATCACCAGGAGAATCACAGAAACATTTCACTAGTGAAGACTCTCTGTGGGATGCAATGAATTAGTCAATCCCTATCTGGCTTGGACATATCCCTCTCCTGTTTTCAAGGCAGTGGTTCCTGCTATAGACCCAGACCAAAGAGAGATTGTGTGGCTGCCAAACTATGGGTCAGGACCCAGAACTGGGTCACAGACCCCCATGTACTGGGGTCATGGAGCCTCCTGCTGCTGCCACCAGAGGAATGGAATGCATTGCTCAAAGATGTATTGTTGGATCCTGGGCATAAATGATTTTTTTCAACTGGCTCCCAAGAAAAAAAGTTTGAAAACAGTGGATTACAGTCACCTACTTCCTTTTCAGTCACCCTCTGAGTGGACTTCCCAGCACTGGGAGTTGTCCAGAAGAGGGCAGAAACTAACAAAAAGCTCCACAGTGAATCACGCCTGATATTAATAAATTGGTTTGAATTTCTTGGATATAAATACTACTCTAAATGCAAAACACATTATAATTATCAAATCATCATCATAAACAGTCTAAGTTGAATTTATTAAATTATCTCCATTTCCCTGAATTTCTCTGCTAAAACAAAATGGACAGCGTCTTTAAAAATAATGAAGTTGCACCAATTTATAACAGTAAAGGATTCATCCTTTTGTCTTTATTTTAAATGGAAGTAAATACTATGTAAATGCAAAAAGCTGACAAATAGTCCTAGAAACAGAAGCCTTATCCTTTAGTTTGCTTTTTTATCTAGCTATTGTAAAACATCTCCAATTTGTGCATGATCTTGCATGCCATATGCACAGCGGTATTTTCAAAGATAATAAACTCATGGTGGAGAAAAGAGGAAGTGTCACAGAACCTTTCATCTCTAGGTTCCTGCTTTGTATCTGGCCCGCACCAATAATAAACAGAGAGTAGCTGTTTGGGAGCCATTGGTGGTCTCGGTCCAGTTTTTCGAAGATAGTTGTACACATCGTAATTGGCACCCTCATTGTAAGTTTCCACAGAAGGGACAAGGTAAGAATGAGCATAGAGTCAGTTTTCTTTTCATCAGGAAGAGTGGCCTCAGCAGGAAGAAAAGATGGGCCACATCAGTGTGGTGTAGAGCACTCCTGCTACCTGTGATGTAACTACTATTTGATTAGAGATCGCTAGTCTAAAGTATGTGAGACCTTTCACAAGCAATACTTTATTTTATTTTTAAAGCTAGAGTTTATAGTCTAATTTAATACTCTTGAGAGGTGTCAGCCTGACACTCCAGAGATTGAACAGGTACATAAGGACAGCAGCAAAACAGCTTTCCTAATTCTGCTTCAAAAACAGGCCTATTCCAAATCAGGGTAAGAAATCAATTTAGTTTTTCCAAATCTCTTCAGCCACTGATTTCTCAAGTGAGACTGTCAATGAAGTGTCAATTAAATAGAGTGGTAGTAGCATTGACTGATTTGGTGGCCATCTGTCCACCTAACTGAAGTGACATTTATCAAACTCAATTTACATAGGGCAAAGAACAAATGGATCAATAATAAAAGCTATTTGAAAGAATATGGTCACAAATCATTCCATGAATAGACAGGATCCTGTAAGCGACCTTACGGACTACACACATAATTCCAAATAGTGTTGTAATTTTTGTTGTATATTGTTACGGGGGTTCTTTCTCCACATTTTTCTTTGACTTTTCCCTGCTCTTTTTTTTTCATATTTATACTCCATAAAATAAAATTAAATAAATTGTTTTAAAGTTTTAAAAATAAAACATTTACTTAATATATAGACAAACAAGTCCAAAAACATACAATCAGATATTTTAACTTTAAAACATGAGTAGATCAAAGTACATTCAGAACTTAACACTTGGTACACACTTGGCAAGCCAGTGAGGTATAGAGTGACACCTGAGCTTGCCATGAACTAAGTGTTTAGATAGTAAGCTCTTTAGAATCGTTTTCTCTCTTTGTTACAAGTTTGGACAGTATGTAGCACAATGGGCCATGGCCTCTAGACAATTATAAAACAGTAATAATGGTAATTTTAATGCAGCCATTCTTGTTAGTCAATTACATTGACCATTCTTATTTTTCAGAGCCCTGAAGTTTTACATTTCACACTACAAATTAATCACTTGCAAATTTTATTCTTTGTTCAAAATAAATTAGTTGGATTTTGATGATGTATTCTCAATCCTGCACTTGGCTCCACTCAAAGCTTCCACTGCACTGTTTGTTTCAACTTATGGTTTTTTAAAGGTGCACTCCCATCTGAGCCCAGGATTCATTTTTTTAACATTCCGATTAGAAACTAGTGGTAAGAGAGATTGACGGTGAAAATGCTAACAGACCCTGAAGTTCAGTATACTGTTGCTGCCAGGCACTGCTGAGATAAACAAGTAACATTTTCATTTGCAAGTATTCATATTTCAGTCTAGATCATGTTTGCCCTATTTGCTTCTTTGGCATTAATGCATCAAATATCCCACAATGTAATCCTTCTCTCAGCAATTATCAATGAACTATGAAATAGTATTAAATAGAATTAATTAGAAGTTTTAATGAATCATGTCTGTCCTCATTTATTATACAATGTAATTTTCAAGGAGTGATTAATTATGATCTACAGATGAGTGAATGGTTAATGTAGTTTGTTAACCTTACTAAGGAGCTACAGAATGCAATGTGAGTTAGTTCTTCTCTATTATTGGCACATGCTTATATGCTCCTCACAGTTTAACTGAATGGAAAGGTTTTACTGACTTTGACATTAAGATGCAAAGTCAGCTAGTTAACATTTTTCCCTGTATTTGACCAATGTAACAAAAGAAAATGGCATATTTTCAAAGCAGAACATTGGAAGTCATATGCCGCCATCTTGTTATTTTGCAGTATTTTTATGCACGATTCCCCAGGCAGCTACCCTTAAATAAAATATTACACAGGTTATCTGAAATTACTGGTGTTTACTTAGTTCTTAACATGTGATATTGCTGTCACTATCATTTTACTATGCTCTTTATTCAAATGCTCAACATGAGCTGGGTTTCCCAGACAATAACTATAAGTCATTGCTAGTCATTTGTGAAACATATATTGCCAGTTTTTCAAACCATTCCACAGGGTATTAGCCACGCAAGTTTAATTGGAAGCTGTGTGGCTGAATTATGGGTAAAGCCCTGCACAGATGCAAAACTTGTATCTGCATCCAATCCACAACCCACAAACATGGTCCACCAATATCAGCATCTACATTCTATGATACTGATAGCTATGCATATAAAGTGGATATTTGCAGATTTACAGGACTCTAATCATGGGGACTGTGTGTAAGGAGGAATGCACTGATTCAGCTAAAAAACAAATTTGCTCAAAACTAAAACAAAGCATTTCAAAAAGTACTGAAAAAGTGTAAGTCCCCCTCTGTCCTCTCTTCCTTACTTCCTTCCCTCCCTGTCTACTAGGGTTACCAAACAGCAAATGTGAAAAATCAAGGCAGACACTGCTATCATAAAGCCCTGAATATCAGGATTGTCCCTATGAAACTGAGACGTCTGTTCACCCTGTCAGTCAGCCACTTTCCCCCCACATGCATGCTTCCTAAACATCATTTTCACTTGTACTTCATGGATGTAGCTGAGACAGGCAACAAGAGCCAATAAAAAAAATATTATGGCTGCAGCTGTTGTCACAGCATTCCTGGACCAGAGCGAGCAAAAGAAATACAATGCTCATTGGACTGGTACTCCAGCTTCACAGACTTAAGAGATTCAGATAAGCATGTTCAGATGTAGCTGTTTGAGTTTATGCTACACAGTGCTTGCAATTCAGACAAGACATTAAATTGAGGGTATTTTTGTTTGTTTTCTGCCTTCTCATATCTGTCCTGGTGGAAGTTAATCATCCAATCATTTAAAAAAAAAAAGCAGATAATACCAATGTCCTACCTAGCACTAGCCCTCTCAATAAATATGGTCTGTTCTCTGTGAGAGGTTCTGATCAGCACATTATCTTTGCTTCAGTTGTCTACAGGAACTACCATTCTTAGCAAGGGTTAAAATAAGGCAGAATGCGGGGAAATGGCATTCTGGGGCCCACTATTTTAGGGGCTCAGCATTCCAGGGCCCCTAAAAATAGAGCATGGAGCTGGAATGCCGCATTCCGGCGCCCACCATTGAAAAAAAGCAGGCCTCAGAACGCGGTGTTTCAGTTCCACATTCTATTTTTAGGGCTATGAACGCTGGGCCCCTGAAAACAGTAGGCACCAGAGCAGCATTCCACCGCTTTCTGGCACGCAGGGCCAAGGGCACTGTTGGGGGGGGGGGGGGGGGCTAGGTTCTCAGGGCATAGGTTCAAGAGACTAGGTTTATGCATAACTGAAGCTGGAGAATTTGTATGACTCTCTCCTTGGGAATTCCCCAAGAAATCCCTTACTGTCCCAAGAGTCCATACTCTTCTGGTGCATTTTCAGTACATTTTTTTTTTTAATTCACTGATCTTACATCTATCACATCACCTCCTAAAGAGGTTGCGTATAATCCTGGCCCACAACAATAATGTATATAAATTTTCAGTACAATAATTTCTTTCAGGAATATTACAGGAAATGGGTATATCTGTCATATGTAACCCAAAGTGTTCAAATATCATCACACACACACACACACACACACACACACACACACACTCAGCTTTTAGATTATACTTGGTTCATATTTTCAAGTTTTTCTCCACAGCCATGTGGGCTAGAAATTTATTGTAAGACGGAAAAAAAATCCCACACACCTATCACCACGAGAGGTTATCATGGAGCTTGGGGCTTTAAGAAAAGCAACAAGTAGTAGGATTTTCTTCCACAAAAGCTGATGCAATAAATAAATTTGCTAGTCTTTAAGTGCCACAGGACTCCTTGCTTGTCTTACTGAACTAGACTAATACAGCTGCCCCTTTGAAACTTAGATATCATGATACCATGATAAAATCATGAGTTAGCACCACTATCTAATTTTTAATAGATGGATGGATTAGAAGAGGTCGGCAACATTACCTTGTTCCTCTTCATTGAATCGTCCCTCTGGTCCAAATGATCAATTATTGTGTTAATCATGTGTTGTAATAGCCCAACCAGTTTAAAAAAACTAAATTAATTTCCAGGAATAAGACAAGACAAAACTGCAGTCCTTTTTGTTGACTAGACACACATAAAAAAGTAATTTTAAAATAGGAAAGGGACAATTACAATAAAGAAGGCTTTGGGAAGGAAGTCTCAGTTTATACTTCTTCACTAACCTTTCTTCTGTTTTTAGTTACTCTAATACTCATAAAATAGAGCACAAAAGTGTTTTATTTATGCTCAGTCCACATTTCTCATCTTCTCTCTTTGATTGTATGATGCCCAAGGATAAAAAAAAAAAAAAAATCACAGAAGCGTTCTTTCATTGGTCACTCAGTTCTCTCCCCCATCATCTTTCCAAGTCTCTTTGATGCTCAGTTCTTGGATCCAACAAAAATGAGTAAGATGTAGGCACATCCTGTTCAGAACAAGATTCTGTTATACTGATTACATTCTGAACACTACTTTGTAGTTTCAGTTCATGCTAGTAACTCCAATGCTTGGAGCACTCTGAACTTGGACTTTCTAGGTAACTTGACTTTCAGCAGAATCTCTCTACGATGTTCAACTTGGATTATGTATCCACTACCTACCTGCTTTTAACCAGTGAGAAATGGAAGCGTCTCAGTGTGTGTATTAAATTCCTTATGCTTTTATCAGCTGTTGAAGGAACCAAGAAACGAAAGTGTATTGTTTGGACCGATCATGCACATAATTAGTGGGCACTATTTATGTATTTTTAAGAGGCAAGAATGTCACTTTTCCAAGGCATTCTTGGGGATGAACACTATTCCCTTCACTGTGAATGGAATCTTGGTACTAATACAAGCCACCAGAACATTCTTAGGACTTGCCTATTACTGAAAATGCTGCATCATTCCTCATGGATAGACACAGAAGGATCAAGTGAGTAGCCAGTGGAAACCCACTCAATCAATCCCAGAAGAACTCTCCTGCCAATGCAGTAACTCCAACACTCCTAGTGGAGTAACACTGTGTCAGTGGGAGAGCACTGCCAGCCAACGCAGCCAAGTGAAGAATTATAGAATCATAGGCTATGTCTACATTGCACAGCATTTTTCACAAAAGCTTATTTCAAAAAAATTATCTCAAAATAATTTTTTTCAAAAATTCTATTTTGGTGGAACAGTCCAGAGACCAGCTCCTTGTCCCGAAATACCACAGCTTTTTTTCCCCCCGAAAGTGAAAGTCTACACCGGACTTTCTTTTATGAGAAAAAGAAAGGCAATGGAAGAGATAGGCAGGGTTTTTCGAAAAAAAGCCCTTGCCACGTACGGTGATGGCTTTTTTAGAAAAAGATATCTCAAAAATGGATTTTTTTAAAAGATAACCAGGTTTAGTGCTGGCAAAAAAGCGCTTCGGTATTTCAAGATACTGGTGCAGTTTTTCAAAAAGGCTAAACCCAACAGCTCTTTTGAAAGAAAAAGCCTTTTTCAAGGCAGTTTTTTTGAAAAAGGCCATCACCGGATGCCGCAAAGGCTTTTTTGGAAAAAGCCTGCCTATCTCTTCCATTGCCTTTCTTTTTTTTGAAAAAGAAAGTCTGGTGTAGACTTTCACTTTTGGGGAAAAAAAAAAAGCCATGGTATTCAGGACAAGGAGCCAGTCCCCAGATTGTTCCCCCGAAATAGCATTTTTGAAAAAGTTGTTTCAAAATAAATTTTTCCAAATATATTTCAAAATAAATTTTTCAAAATAAGTTTTTCTGAAAATGCTCTGCAATGTAGACATACCCACAGGGTTGGAAAGGACCTCATGAGGTCATCTAGTCCAACCACCTGCTAAAAACAGGACTACTCCCACTAAATCATCCCAACCAGGGTTTTGTCTAATCGGGCCTTAAATGTTTCCAGAGATAGAGATTCCACCACCTCCCTAGATAACCCATTCCAATGCTTCACCACCCTCCTAGTAAGGGAGTTTTTCCTAGTATGCAACCTTGACTGCCCTCAGCTGTAACTTGAAATCATTGCTCCTTGTTCTGTCCTCTGTTACTACTGAAAACAGCCTCGTTCCCTCCTCTTTGGAACACCCCTTCAAGTAGTTGAAGGGTACTATTAACCCCACCCATCTTCTCTTCCTCAGACTAAATAAACCTAGTTCCTTCAGTCTCTCCTCGTAAGTCATGTGACCCAACCCCTAATCATCTTTGTTGCCTTCCACCGGACTCTAATTTGTCAACATCCCTTCTGTACTGTGGCACCCAAACTGGACACAGTATTCCAGGTATGGCCTCACCAGCACCAAATAGTCTGCTGGCAACACTCCTACTGATGCAACCCAATATCCATTGATACTTTTGGCAACAAGAGCATATTGTTGACTCACATCCACCATAACCCCCAAGTCCTTTTCTACAGTACTGCTACTCAGCCAACAGGTCCCAGTCTGTAGCAGGACATGGGTTTTTTCCATTGTAAGTGTAGAACTTTGCACTTTTCCATGTTGAACCTCATAAGGTTTCATTTGGACCAATGCTCCAATCTGTCTAGGCCTCTCTGAATCCTATCCCTGCCCCCCAGCATGTTCACCATTCCCCCCAGCTTGGTGTCACCTGCAAATTTACTGAGTATGAAATCTATCCCATCATCCAGATCATTAATGAAGATGTTGAAAAGAACTGGCTCCAGGACTGACCCCTGGGGCACTCCACTAGTTACTGGTGGCCAACTAGACATTCAGCCATTGATCCCTACCCGCTGAGCCTAATGATCTCGCCAGCTTTCCATCCAACTTATAGTCCATTCATCCAAACCATACTTCCTTAACTTGCTGGCAAGAATGCTGTGGAAAACCATATCAAAAATTTTGCTGAAGTCAAGGTATATCACATCAACAGCTATTTCTTCATCCACATATCTAGTCAGCTCATAATAGAAGGCAATCAGGTTGGTCAGGCACAATTTGCCCCTGGTGAATCCATGCTGACTGATCACTCTATTTACCTCCATGACAGTGCAATAAGTCGAAGTAACTAAGTTGAGGGGAGATACACAATCTGCGATGTGTATCTCCTGTCGACTTAGCCCTGAAGTGTAGACTAGAGCGTAATTCCTGAGGAGGGAGTTGGGGGATGAAAAGAAGGAAACTATTTGTTCAAGGTCACACAGGTGCTCATTCAAGGACAGAACTCATCTCCTGATACCCAACTTATGGCTTCCGAAGAGTTCCTGCTCTTCGATATATAGAACATCCCACATGCACATATCCTTAGTATCACTTGAATTGCATAAAACAGGACTTTTACACCTAAATACCCATTTAAGACATTTGATTTTAGGGATAGGGCATTATCTATAAGTACCCATGTTTAGAAATTGGCCTCACTTTTCCATTCATTACTTGACTTGAACCCCCACCTGACTCCAAAAGCAAAGAACGATGGCTACAGATACAGTATGTATTCAATTGCCTCCAGGAGGTGATAGTTCTGAAGCTGATATTACAACATCAGCAAATCAGCCTGTGTTTATCATCATGCTGAACCATCACTCCGAATAGCACTGCTTTTAAGGGGCTGGTTGTTCTCAAGGTGATATAGTTCAGCCATTCATAGAAAAGATACACATTTTTAATTCCTAATGTACCCATCACCTTCCTCAACTTCCAGAGTTTAGAAAAAAGAGCAGGAAGGATGTCAGAGCAATAGGGGTAGCTTACATATACCATAAATTTTCCTGATTTTAAAACTTCAAAGCAACCATATGCTAAAGAAAATTGCTAAATAACACTGTTCAATAAAAGTAAATTGTAACCTTTGAGTACCAAGTCTCAGGTTTTATCTGCTTAAGACACCATTTTAAGACTCTGCTGTCACTTACTATAGATGATCATTCATTTCACAGTGTAAATCAAAGCTATCAGAATGATGTCTAGAGCAGAAATTTCTTAAATCACCTTAACAGTTAAGTGTCACCAAAATCAGCACTCATACAGCCAAGAAGGCAGGAGTGCATTTGTCTGCCAGAAATAACATATGGGAATGCCATCATCAGTAACTCCCTAAATCAGCTCCATGGTGAGTCAAGTAGTATCTTTTAATGGACCAACACTCTTCGGTTGGAGACAAGCTTTCAGCCACACAGAGCTCTTCCTCAGGTCTGGGAAAGATACTTCCAGCATCACAGCAAAATGCAAGGTGGAACTGATTGTTTAGCATTAAAAGTTAGTACATATTGTAAGGAACCATTCTAGGTAAAACAGTCTATTAACACCTCTGCACTCATAGGACAAGAAGAAGGGTTTGTGGGTCATAGATTGTGGTAATAAGCCATAAATCCAGTGTTACAGTTCAATCCACATTTTTTAGTGTTTAGCAGAGTAATAAATCTAAGCTCCCAAACTCATCTTTTTAACATGTTGTACAGGTTTCCTTGGAGGTAAGCACTGATAGATTAGACAAAGTGATTATTTTGTGAAATTGGTCATCCACAGATGATAGCATGTATTTGTCTTATGTTCCTGCACAAGTTTATTCAAGAGCATAGCGCATGTCTGATCTCACCCACATAGTTGTTGGAGCACATAGTGCACTGGATATAATATACTACGTGTTGTGATTAGCATGGTTAGGATCCATGGATCTTGAAAGCTGGTGTGGTGTTAATCACTGTAGCAGTAGAGATTCATCTGTGGGTTCTACATCTGTTATTCAGGCAGGGTTTGGCACTCTTTTGAGTTGATGTGTCCTGTGCTATGGGGTGTTTGCTCCTGATGAAATTAGAGAGGTTGGGGATCATTTGAAAGCCAGAAGTGCAGGTTCTCTAATATCCAGAACCAACACAGCTACAACAATGCTGCATAAGACAACGAAAATCGTCTTCAGTATTCAATTGGAAAGGCACCATTTCCTCAGCATTCTAATGGATTGGTACAGCATTCATAACATAGATGATTACAGTGTAGAGCTGACATCACCATGAATCATAGAATGAAAGAAACTAGAAGGGACCGTAAGAGGTCAAGTCCAGTCCCCTGCATTTGTGGCAAGACTAACTGTCCTCTTAAACCATCCCTGACAGGTGTTTGCCTGACCTGCTCTTGAAAACTTCCAATGATGGAGATTCCACAACAATAAACAATTTCTTCCAGTTGTTAATCACTCTGACAGTTAGGAATATTTCCCCCCAGTGTCTAACCTAAACCTCCCTTGCCGTAATTTAAGCCGATTGCTTCTTGTCCTATCATCGGTTGTTAAGAAGAATAATTTTTTGTCCCTCTTCCTGGTAACAACTTTTTAGGCACTTGAAAAGTGTAATGTTCCTTCCCAATCTCTTCTTTTCCAGATTAAACAAACCCAGCTTCCCTCTTACGTTAAGTGTTCCAGACTGTAGAAAGGAAGCGTGGCTGCCTCCAGAGATAGACAGGGAGCACCTGGCTGCCTCCATCTGAGCAGAGCCTGAAGGCACCTGTCCATTGAGTTGGAAAAAGGAGCAGGGGGACAGGAATTATAAGAGTAGGACCAGGGAGCTCAGTTCAGCCCTGGCCACCAAAGAGGAAGGATAGCCACCCACTTGCCACAGAGCTCCAATGCTCCCTCAGGTTGGAAAAGGTGGACCTCCACTGCAGCACTGGGAAGACTGGTCAGGGCCTCCCACAGCCACTACCCTGGAGAAGGGGCCAGATCGCAGGGGTGCTGGGAGTACCCTGGGACTGCCAGCCTTATGGGGTCCTGAACCCTTCCCCAAGCTGCAGGGCGTCTGCAAGCCAGGGCTGCAACAACCACCTGCAACCTAGAGGAGCTCCCACATGCTGGAGGGGAAAATAACACCCCTCTGAGTTGCAACCTGGAGGAACCACCACTTGTGGAGGAACAGGCAGAGTTGCTGGACCTACCTGAGCTGGATGACATGGAGGACTCCTGCACCTTACCCCCAGGTGAGTACCCAGAGGAGCCCATCGAGGATACTGAACAGGTACCTCTAGGAGAGGTGAAAGGAAGTAGCCCAAGGGAGCTACGCCCCAGATGCTCCATCCAGAGCTTGATGCCGGGTCAGCATGTTGCAGACAGAACCCTGCTGATCCCCCGGCTGACCTGGCAACCATAAATAAGGCCCTGGGCTGGGATACAGTGGAGACAGGTGGGCCTGTGTCCTCCTCCTCCTCTCCCTTCTTCCTGGGCAATGCCACCAGTGGTTGCCTGACCCCCAAAGCAGCCGACCCACCTTATCCCTGCACCTGCTTGCTCCTCCAAACCTAGAGACAGGAACAGTGCTAGCATTTCTGGTGCCCTCCCTGCAGCACAGCAGACACCGGCGCAGACGAGTGACGTCATAGCACAGCACAACGGCACAGTCCCCATTTTGGCGCCCCTCAAACGTTGGCGCCCCCCCTCTCCCCCACAATGCTTACTGGGCTTACCATGTTGCACCGGCCCTGCCTAGGGCCTCTTTGATTGTTGTCTGCCCTGCCTGAGACGCCAAGGACTACTGATTTGCCTTACCTCAGAGGACAAGGGCTGCTGTATGTTTGCTGCAACAGAGAGGCCAAGGACTACTGATTTGCCCTACCTGAGGACAAAGGGAGTCCACTCCAGTTAGGAACGGCAACAAATGCTTACACAGACCTTTTATCATTTGTTTTGCTCTTCTGTGGACTTTCTCCAATTTCTCCACATCTTTCCTGAAATAAGGAGCCCAGAACTAAGCACAATACTCCAGTCGAGGCCTTATCGGGGCTGAGTAGAGTAGAATTACTTCTTGTGTCTTTCTTAAAATACTCCTGTTAATACACTCCAGAGTGGTGTTCGCCTTTTTTTCCCCCCAGCAGTGCTATACTGTTGACTTACACTTAGCTTGTGGTCCACAATGACACCCAGACCCCTTCCCACAGTACTCGTTCCCAGGCAGTCATTGCCCATTTTGTAAGCATGCAATGGATTATTGTTTCCTAAGTGAAGTACTTTGCACTTGTCTTTACTGAATTTCATTCTGTTTACTTCAGATCATTTTACCAGTTTGTCCAAATTATTTTGAATTGTGATCTTATCCTCCAAAGTACTTGCAAGCCCTTCCAGCTTGGTATTTGCAACCTTTATAAGTGTACTCTCTATTTCATCATCTAAATCATTGATGAAAATACCGAACAGAACCAGACCCAGAACCCATTCCTGAGGTACTTTGTTCATTATTGCATTCCAACATGACTGTGAACCATTGATAACTACTCCCTGAGAGAAGTTACCCAACCAGTTTTGTACCCATCTTACAGTAGCTCCATCCAGGTTGTACCTTCCTAGTCTGTTAATGAGAAGGTGATGCAAGACAGTATCAAATGCCATACTAAATCTAGATATACCACATCTACCATTTGCTCTCTATCCACAAGGCTTGTTACCTCATCATAGAAAGCTCTCAGGTTGGTTTGTTACCATTTGTTCTTGACAAATCCATGCTGACTAATACCTTATTCTCTTCCAGATGTTTGCTAATTGATTCCTGAATTATTGGCTCCATTATTCTTCATGATAGAGAGGTTAAACTGACTGGTCTATAATTCCCTGGGTTGTCCTTATTTCCCTGTTTATAAATGGGCACTATACTTGCTCTTTTCCAGTCCTCTGGGATCTCTCCAGTCTTCTATGACTTTTCAAAGGTAATAGTGAATGGTTCAGCTATCTCCTGAGTCAGCTCCTTGAGTATTCTAGGGTGCATATCATAAGGCCCTGCTAACTTGAAGACAACTTGGCTAAGTAATTAACTTGTTTTCTCTATTTTAGCTTCTGATCCTATGCTATTTTACTGGGATTTTTAGTGGAGGAACCATTTCAGGTAAAGTAAGAACAAACTAGCATCTTTATCCAAAAATGGAAGAAAATATAATTTTTAAACCTACCCATTACCTCATTATTTTTTTATTTTTAAATATATTTCCTCAGTCCAGATAGTACCAGCAGTTGAACTACCAAGATATCTTGAAAGAAAAGATGGTATTTAGGACACTGATGTTATTTCCTGTTCGAAGGGGAAAATTCTGCTGTCTCAGATAGGGTTAAAGTATAATTTGGAGGGCCCTGGAACCCTCCTAAATTGGCAGGCCTCCCCTCATGCCCATCCAAGCCCCCCTTGCAGTGGTGCAGGCCCCCATCATGCCAGTGTGGGCCTCCCCCATACACCCCAATTACTGCTCCCCACCCCAGCTACCACTCCCCACCCACCTACCTGCCACCCCAGCTACTGCCCTGGTCCCCATCTCACCACTAATCCCCCAAACCTTGCCATGCTGTGCAGTCTACCCCCGCTGCCTCAGTCCAACTCCCTCTCCTGTGTCCTTTCCCCGCCAGGCCAGCTCTCTTGTCTGCGAACCAGAGATTTGCATAACACCCCCCTACACCCCCAAATTTCTCAACACCCCCTACTTGTCTGCTAGTACTCCCTACTCGTGAGCACCTTCTACAACCGCCCAAACCTCCCCCTCCACACACCCTAATTTCAAGTACTGGGGAGAATACTGCCCTGACCATCGCCAGGGCCCCCTTACCTGACCACCATGTCACTGGAGCAGCCCTAGCCCAGGCTGAGACTCTGGTGTGAGTTTGCTCTGACTGAGCATGCTCAGAAGCTCTGAGCATGCTCAGTCAAAGCAGACTTAGGCCAGAGCCTCAGCCCAGACCAGGGCAGCTCCCTGCCTCCCTGGAACAAGGTGAAATGGCATTCCGAGGCCTGCTATTTTTAGGGGCTCAGCATGGGGGCCCCTAAAAACAGAAAATGGAGCCAGAATGCTGCATTTCAGGGTCTACTATTTTTAAATGGTGGGTCCCAGAATGCAGCATTGCAGCTCCATTTCTATTTTTAGGGGCCCCAGAATGCTGAACCCCTAAAAATACTTGGCCCCAGAACATAGTTCTGTTGCATTCCGGCTTACTTTAACCCCTGGTCTCAGACACTATTAATAGTAACTTTTGGCAGGGCTCTTTTTTTTTTTTTAATGGTATCTTCTGTTTATCATCTGATGCATGTTAAATTATACTGGTTGCATGTATTCCTTCAGGTTACAGCCCCTCCACCCCATGTTATTACAAATGAGTAAACTGAAATTCTTCTATATTATACATAGAGACAAAGAACATTGAGGAAATCTGTATATTAGAAACTCCCATATACATACACACCTTTCCTATACTATTTGCTGTTACTAATCCCCCTATAAAAATAAAATTGTATATTATCTTAAAACACTGCAGTGCTGAAACCACAAGATAGTCCAAACCATGAATGTTTCAAACCCTAAACAGTACATAGTTCTGGAACACTTAAAAGTAACCTTTTTAAAATAACACAAATAAATTTAGAAGTGTGGATTCTATTGTCAATTTCCAAAGGGATAGCTGTGTTAGTCTAGTCCAGCAAAAAAAACCCAAGGAGTCGTGTTGCACTTAAAGACTAACAGATTTACCCTATATCATCGTGTATAAGCCAAGAATTTTGTGCCTTAAAATTGGCTTCGAAACAGGCACTCGGCTTATACTCGGGAGAATATGGTAGACAGCCCCAGCCAGCCCTTTCCCTGACCATGCGGCAGGGTGGAGTCCCAGTGTTGCCGGGCAGCCATCTTGGGCAGTCAGCTGGGGCTGGAGGTTGAAAGGGACCCTGGTGTCTGGAGTGGCCATGTAAGGGGGTCCTGGGGGGGGTCAGCCTGGACATTGAGGGGGGATTCCAGGAGACCAAGGAAGCAGCAGCAGGGACTGGAGGTTGGGGAGGGGGTCAGGGAGTTGGGGAAAGTGATGGGATGGCTGGGAGGGTTGGGGGGGTTTCAGCGAGGCCAGGGAAGGGGCAGCAGGGCTCAGACATTTAGGGGGTGGGTCAGGGAGTCCGGGGAAAGCAGCAGGAAGACCCAGGGTTTTTGGGGAGCCCAGGGAAGCAGTGACAGGGACCGGGGATTGGGGGGGTGCCTGGCAGGCTGGGAAGAGTGGCAGCAGGGTTTGGGCCCGAGGGGGAAAGAGGTGGAAAGGGTGTTGGGGAACAGAGGAGCAACAGCAGGGAACTGAGAATGGAGCAGGGGGCGGCAATGACGAGCCAGCGGGGCAGCAGTGAGGGAAGAGGCAGAGTGGGGGGCAGCAGTTAGGAAGGGGCAGAGCAGGGGGCAGTAGGAAGAGCAGGGGGCAGCAGTGAGAAAAGGGGGGAGTAGGGGCAGCAGGAAACTGAGAAGTGAGCAGGGGTAGCAGTGAGGAAAGGGCAGAGCAGGTGGGAGCAGGGGGCAACAGCAGGAAACTGAGATGTTAGCGGAAGGGCAGCAGTGAGGAAAGGGCAGAGCAGGGGGGGCAAGGGAAAAGCAGCAGCAGAGATTTTGGGGTAGGGAAGCTGTCAGAAACTCCAGGGGAAGCCAGCAGCAGTGAATTTTAGCTTCTTTTTTGGGCTCAGAATTGGGGGCCGGCTTATGCCTGGGTCGGCTTATACACAAGTATATACAGTATTTTTTGCATGAGTTTTCTTGGGAGAAAAATCCCACTTCATCAGATGCTTCGAAGATGGGTTTGAAGCATCTGATGAAGTGGGATTTTCTCCCATGAAAGCTCATGCGAAAAATAAATCTGTTAGTCTTAAAGTGCCACACGACTCCTTGGTTTTTTTGCTAGATTCTATTGGCCTACATAGGTCAGGTTTCATTACAAAATTCCTAGCTTAAAGGAATTCAATGTTCCATATCGCTTGAGGAGGATTGTTCTCACAGCTACTACTCACACTGGGCCTTATTCTGAACCCACTTACACAGGTGCATTATTGGAAGAAAATACATCAGAGCCTGCATGACCAAAACCAATCCACAAAAATTTTTTGTCATATGCCCAACTCCCTCATGTGTATTGCAGCAGCTCTTTCTATGCTGTGAAGAGCTGATGTGGAGAAGTGGAAGGCTGGAGGTGTAGTCACTCAATTCCAGCCTGGCATGAATCCACAAGGACTCCTAACCTAACCAACATATGGATAGAAAAGAGCAGCAGACTGATCTTGTTTAATACTACTCCCACCCGATATCCAACAGCAGCTAGCTGAGTCCAGCCATGCAGATGACATGACCCTTCAGCTCCTGCTGGATCTGCAAACTCCTTCAGTAACACTGTGCTTCAGCACATGTATGTTGAAATAAAAAGAGCTTTAAACTTGAGGTTTATTCGGTTTTGCAGGAAAGAAGAAAACAGGTTTGGGTATTCAGCCAGGGACCTGGGGTGGTACGCAGCAGGAGCCATGGCTACACTGCTATGAAAAAAAGGTGCCCCTGAGTACATCACAAAAATAAAGGTGTATGTATTCAGTACCCCTGAGTACCATCACAAAAAAAGCCCAGATGACAGGAAATTTTTGATACTTTGACTACAAGGAGATATAGCATGGTTCACATCAATATTCAGCACTTTAAGTTTTATCAGGATAAACATACATCTGACTAAAATATTTCTGTTTGGGTCTATGTGCCTGATGGTGTTTCTTTTTATTTACTCTAGCTCAAAGTAGAGCAAGTTCTGATTCAATATTTATGTCTGTACTCGGAACAGTAGATAGGAAAAAGTTATTTTTTCATTTCACCACATGGATAATTTTTTTTATAATAGCCTATACATTCAAAGATGTCATAGGCAGATGGGGTAGCCAAGCATTGATGTATTTTTGTGTAGACAGAATGATTTGGACAGGATTTGAAATAGATGGGGATCCTCAACAGCTGATTAGAGAATTTCCACTGAATCCAAAAGATTTCCCCAAATAATTTGAGTGCCCAGATACTCATGTATTCTTAAAAGGAAAAGGGGTTCTATCAGAAAACATACTAGATACTTGCCATATTGCCTATTAATATCAAGGTAGCATAACTGGCAACAGTCCTTACTACAAAAATCATAATTATCTCTGCTAAAAGGCCATCTGATCAAAGAGCTATGCATATTTCACTCTGTATTTGCTAACATTGTCAGTTTACGCAGCATTTCTTCTCAGCATTGGGGAGTTAAGAAAAACACTGCTGATTGAAAAATGAGGTTCTGAAAATACCCCCAGTGGTCATGAAAGATCAATTTGAATGGAACTGTGTGACTATAAATCATTATTTATTGCCTGGACATGTTAATGTTTAATATCCTCCAGCCATAGACTAGTATATCCCAGGTATTATCTTGACAGCTGCCCGTAAATATACTTCTGAGCTTCAGGACAGACCATTTGAAAATATATTTTAATAATTAAAAAACAACCCCAGAATATCTATGTCAATCAGAAAAACCTTAAGACAGAGGCATTTCATTAAAGTGAGGGAAATATTGGCAGCATGACGCTCAATTTGTGAAGAGCTGGAACCACAGGACTTCTGTTAAAGGAAAGCTGCTGCTGAGACACATCAAAAGATCACTGTTGTTGCTGAACAATTGCATGACCTAGTTTCCTGGTCAGCAACAAGCTTTTGTAGAAACTTCAGGATCTGATAAAAAAGCTCAGCAAAGTTAGCACGTGTGCTTTTATCTGTGACTCTAGTAAGAAGGGGGGACTTGAAAAGGTTTCATGGCCCTTTTGTCTCAGATTTAGTTGTACAAGTTTTAAACTTACGATCAATAAGGTAAGAGAACTTGTTAATGGATGCCAACTAATTGGACCCAGTGTTGTTGTTGTTTTGGCTGTCATAGACTTAGTGTACAATAAAAGGAAAACCTATTTGACCAAAGATTTACTCCATACATCTAAGGAGTCTTCATTCTCAATTCTCTCTCCTTCAGCAGCAGATCTTAGTGTATAGCACCTAAATATTGACCATTCAGGATTCCGATGTGCATCATAAAACTAATGTAAAAAAACCATGGTAGGTTCAAATATTGAAAGGAAGAAAGAATTCTCTGAAACAGATCTATGAAATAGAGTCTGGTGACAATGAACTTAAGACAATGGCAACAATGGTTTAAGAGGGTATTTGGTCCTGTCATGAGTACAAGGGAATAGAGCTGATGACCCCTCATGGTCCCTTACAGTTCCTATGATTCTGTGAAGGCAGGCATACAAAACTGACAGCCAAACATATGCTTGGAGCAAACATACAGGAGAGGAAAAAGCTTATTCCAGTAGCTGGCTCGCAATAGATCTTTATTTTTACTGTTCACACACCTCACTAGAAGGCACACCAAAAAAAAATCAAAACTTAAAAATATCTTCTGCTGTTCACCACCCCAGCATTTGATTGCCAGGTCACTGATTCTAGTGTTCTTGGGTTATCAGACAGGTTATCATGATTATGCCACCCCTAAGCAAGATAGGCTTCAAAAGAGAAGAAATTTTTTCCTTCTATAGGCTGCTGAAATATTCTTCCATTGAATGACTCCTGCTATAGGGTTAATTAAATAAGAGGAAATAATACCAAAATTGCAAATACTGTCACAATTTTGATTTATTTATTTACTGTGCTGTTAGGAAGACCATCTTTTTTTTAATCTAAAACTGGACATTTAGTCTGATTCCCTTCATGGGTGACCATATCCTGAAACAGAGTTGGGCAATTTTTATGGCAATAATAAATTTGTCCTAGAATACATTTTTTAAAGAACTGAAACTATTTGTGAAATGTAAAATTCAGTAAAGAGTTTCAGCCCCCAGAATTATTTTTCCCCGAAAGAGTTGGAACAGTTCATCTAAATCATAAAATGTTTGTTTTTTTCAGTTTTAGTTTGCAATGTTTTGAAATTCAGTTTTATTTTTAAAAGGCAAAACAAAAACAAACCCAGGGTGAATACACCCAAAAACAAAACAAAAACAAAAGACTGAAAAATCATTTGGAATCAAATGAAATGTGTTTGTTTTTCACTGCGGTGAGGAAAAAAAGGGTTGTTTTCAGTTTCAGTTTGAATCAGTTCAGTTTCCTCCCCTCTCCAAAATAACTGTGCCTAAAATAACTGACTGCAGTAATTTTGAATCATTTCATCAGAGGGAATTGTCCACCTTTCAGATTCTGTTTTGTTCACCAAGTCAGAAGACTGTGGAGGCACACTAATAGTACTGAGGTTTGATTTCTCTTCATCCCTCAAAAGGTAATCATGGTACTGCCTGATAGATCCATAAAAAGAGACACTGAAAGGGAAAGCAGACAATACAGAGATGCCAACCATGGACTATGAAAAGAGAAGAGTGGGCATGAGCAAAGTGGAATTGAATGGGTTTCTGCTCCCGCCTTCCCCACCCTATTCACTTCTCACCATAGCCAACAGCTAGCTTCTCTCTATTGCTGCTGCCCCATGAACATTCTGCGGAAGAAGCGGAGACACCCAGTTAGTTCCTTGGGGATGAGGACTGAAGGAGAGAGGATGAAGGTCCCCAGGTCCATGAAGGCCCTGGTCTCCCTATAATCTGTGTAGTAAAAAAGTGCCAATCAACATAATACCTATATTTAACTATCTTGGGGAAGATAGAAAAACAAATGCGAGTTGAAGTGGGGGGTCACAGAGAATGGATGGATGAAAAGTAGTGTCAAAAGAAGAGGAAGTATTACTCCCCCCAACTCCTGAATGGACAGGTCTAGTGAAGACCCTAGAATAGATGCATGGGACAGAAGAGAGGGAGGGTGGATGCTCACATCTGAAAATTTAAGCAAGGTAAGAGGACATTAGTATCAGGAAAGAATGCAACACTAGAAAAAAAATAAAGAGCAGTGCTTTAAATACAGCAGAGAGAAAATGACAGAACAAGAAAAGTAAGGAGAGAAAGATGTAAAACTCATCCTACCAGAAGAGTCCCTTTTGTCTACAAAACAGAAGGTGCTGACTTAAACAGAGCTGAGTCTGGCATCACCAGACCTAATGAAATGAGGAAAATGATCCCTCAGCTCCAATTGATTTTAATAGGTAGAATTTAATAGAATACCAGAATTACAGCCAATTCTCTGTCTCTGCTCACTGGTCAGCCCTTGCCACTCCACAGCCATCAGCTGGAATGCACCTGTCCACATCTGCCAGCCTGTGCAGCACCTTATCGCCTGTGCAGGTCAGCCCATTTCTCCCATACACCACAGTTCAACTCCTGATCCACTTCACTTACTTCCAAAAGCCTGTCTTTACAAATGCTGCATCTCTTCCCTCCTCTCACTTCCTGGTTCTACCCCATGTAACTGAAAATACTTCATGCTTCTGGGATACACTTTCCCAGAACTTGGTGTTTTCTAACCCATCTTCCCATCATTCACTTGCTGACTGGGCTTTTGCTCACTCAGAAAGATATGGGAGATGTTGTCACTCTTGAAGCTTTGGAACCTCAGTTGGGCCCTGTACACAGGCCAGAAGATGGTTTAGTGCAGAAGAATACACAACAGATTTATATGCCATTTTTCCATGTGCAATGTTCTTAGCTGCTGTCACACCCACCTGACTTGAGAAGTGTGAAGGGGGAAGAGAGCACACAGACACACACATACAAATATAAAACTGTGTGTAAGAACTTGTGCCAATCTCTATTCACTCCAAGGCAAAATCTACATAAAATCAAAGCCTTTGGACTAGAAATTCATTTCTAAATCAAATCACTGAAAAGATCTGGTCCCTCAACATTGCACAGACAACAATATTTCCAAGGGCTAGGAAGACAGGGAAAAAAAGTGAACATTTTTATAATAATTTTTTAATCATCTCACCCATACCAGTGCTGTATATTTTAGGCTGGCACTATGCCATGTTGTAAGGACCTGAAGAAGAGCTTTCTCAAGTGATGAAATGCAGGGGTGAGTTAATACAGCAAGCAACAGGGCATCCAGTCTCACTCACGCAGGTTCATGTACTGAAAACCCATTTCCTTGTAAAGAGAAAAAATAATTCTGAAAACTTCAAGTAAACTCACATTTCATCCATTTTGGTTGTCCACTCAGATCCAAAGACCCTTTCAAGAGTCATATTAGCTTCCCTAAAGCATAAAAATAAAAATATAGTTTGGGGCTTTATTTGTTTCTTGCTCACTGTTTATTTCTTTCTCTGTCATCACACAGCTGTGTCTATCCATCCAAAGAACCCAGATGCTCTGCCATTTAACAACAGCACATCCTCAGGTTTTTCTGCTTACTTAAGTTTCAGTGCAGCCATGCTTTGCTGCACAAGTGCTTTGCCCTTCCTGAGTGAACAGTTTTATGAGGCATGTCTTTCATAAAGCAAAGTGAACTCCAGAAATAGGCAGCAAACTGGAGCATTCACTGCCCAGGGTAGAGATACCTCACTTAAGGCATCTCTCTTCAGGTGGGGTAGAAGTGTTTTGTCAGGGGTTCTGCCAGGACAATTGCCGTGTACACAGCCATGCATCAGTAAAAAGGCACAGGAGAAACATTGGGCAGCAAGCAATTCTTTCGATTGTACTGAAGATGAACAGCTGGGGTTGAATGGGACTTGTGACAGATCAAGTCAGGGAACTTTTATTTATGAATATGAAAGTACCAGCTCGTACTGGAGCTTTGCTAATGTTTCCTTTGTTCATCCAGCAGGGGTTGGTTGAGTGTTCTTTTGAGCAGCAGTGGGACTCACACTCCCTAGGAAGTAGGGCACATCATTTCTGTAGAACTCCTTCAGTCTCCCACTGGGCCAGAACTACTGATTTTAGAATCCAGTCTCTCCCTGCCTATCAGTATGTCACACTACTCATTTGTTTGATGCTTATAAAGAAAGCTGGAATGAAATGAAATGGATGACAGGAGTTAGTAGACGTGTCAAATTGATGCTACGTCAAAAAAGCACCTCTTGTTTAAGAGTCAGGTAAGAAAACAAGATACAGCAAGGTATATAAAAGCTTTTCAAAATTAGAACTTTTTTCTAAAGTTGCCTTTCTACAAAATCCCTGTTTTATATGCACCAAAACATAATTCTCTCCCCTTGACGTTAACTGCACTTTTCCAGTGTGTGCTTCATCTCCATCATTCTCTTCCACGGGAGCAGTATAAAGCCTTTGAACTGCCCCAACTGGTGTTCTTCCCCCATACGCAAAGCACAGCCTACTTCACAGCAGTGCTCGCAGGCACTTACCTAGAGAGAGTTATTACATCACCCAATAAATGCTTATTATCATCTATATACTTGGCAAGAGTGCTACCGTTGGATACAGATCAAATATGTAGTATTGTATTTATTCATGCAAGTTTGAAGAAAACACTGATAGACAGCTATGTGCTATGAAAGGTCTCAGGAGAGAAAGAGATTGCTGTTTGCATGTTTCACGTTTTATAGTAAAATCCTTCATCTCATTTCTTGTATCCACATAGCAAGAGACCAATTCAATAACAAAATCAAACCAATACACTAATTTGCAATAAATATTCAGAGTTTTAATGTGTGCTGAAAATAAAAGAACAAACTATACCATGAGTTTGAACATTCAGCCCTGACTTATAGGAGTTGCCCTACTGTAGTCATTAGGTACAATCACAGCTACAGCACTATGCCACTTTTAAACTTCCCTGATCCTAGGCTAGCTAGAGATGCATGCTGACTCCCAGCATAAATGAGAGTAGTCTTTGGACTGATCACACTTACACAAGCTAAAATAGACCATTGAGTACTCTGGGTATCAGAGGAGCACACTGCACTTTTGCCTCACACCCTTTGGATCTCCTCTTACACTCCCTGCAGACTTCCAGCTTTGCTGGCAAGTGCCTGGAGTCACAAAGTGGCCATGGCAGTGCCTAGCACAAGGACCAGTGGTTTCAATAGTACTATTCTGTTGAGTAAGGGTTGTAGAATTAGCTTTTACATGAGTCACCTTCACATGGGGTGACTGAATCCAGCTGGTGGCCAGCAGTGTGTACCTGTTTCTTCACAAACCATCTGCTAAGATCAGTACTGCAGTGGTTAATGGGATCAGCATTGAAAGATTCAACAGATAATCTCCAGTACTTCTGGGAGGGGTACTACCTTCCAGTACTAAAACAGTTAATTTGTGACAGCTCGTATCATTACGCTTTTCCATTTGCATTCAAAATGTTATGAGACTATATGTTTTCTTCCATTCGGAACACAGCATATATTTGCATTTGGGAAAGGGTAAACATATTTGCATTTGGGAAAGGGTAAAATCAGCTATTTCCATCTACAGGGATAGCAAACTATTTAGGTTTCCATATTTATTAGTTAGTTACCAAGGTATCAACTATACAACAAAGTTAGATTTCCTATAAAAACTAAAATAATAATGCGTCAGCACTTACTCTTTGTGCTACACTACCAATTAATTAAACCAAGATGTATGTTAACAGAAGACTTTCATAAATGCAGCATAAGCATATCAGACTACATCATCTTCCTTTCTAAATGCAAACAACTGGACATTATACCTAATGGACTGAAGGTAAAAAAATCCTTTACAATCGACATATTACACAGACTACAGTGAGAGATTATGCCATACTCTCTCACAGAAACTCAGAAATCACCTGATCAGCGTCCTGTACAGCAAACAGAGCAAAATTAAAAATGAACTCTCAAAACTAGATTCCTTCTTACAAAACCAACCTACAATGCATTCCTCTACATGGCTGAACTTCACAACGAAGAGAAAATCCATCTATGACACGCACTTTGCTTTCCTACAGAGGAAAAAAGATACCAAACTATATAAACTTCTATACAGCACTACAGGAAGCAAGAGTGACACCTATAACCCAGCCAGCAACATTGTTAATCTCTCAAGCTACACACTTACTCCTGCAGAGGAATCTGTTCTATCTCGAGGACTTTCCTTCTGCCCCACAACTGCCACACAAGATAAAATTCTGCGGTGACCTAGAGGCCTACTTTCATCGTCTAAGACTCAAAGAATATTTCCATAACACCACAGATCAACGCACTGACACACAGATGCCTTCCTCCAAGCACTACAAGAAATATTCTTCATGGACTCCTCCAGAAGGCCGAAATGAGAGACTTGACTTCTATATTGATTGCTTCCGCCACCGCACCAAGGCTGAAATCGTGGACAAACAACATCCTTTACATCATAACCTCAGCCCTGCAGAACGCAATGCCATCCACAGCCTCAAAAACAACTCTGACATTATCATTAAGGAGGCTGACAAAGGAGATGCAGTTGTCATCATGAATAAACCAGATTATGACCAGGAGGCTTATAAACAACTCTCTAACACAGCCTTCTACAGACCACTTTCCTCTGACCCCACTGAGGAATACCAAAAGGAATTACAACGCCTACTCAAGAAACTCCCTAAGACAGCACAAGAATGTATAGAGACAGAAACACCACCAGAACCACGGCCAGGGATGTTCTATCTACTACCCAAAATCCATAAAAAAGGAAACCCTGGACGCCCCATCATCTCAGGCATTGGCACTCTTACTGCCAGCCTATCTGGCTATGTGGACTCCCTCCTCAGACCCTATGTTATCAACATCCCCAAGCTATCTTCAAGACACCACGGACTTCCTGAGGAAAATACAGTTCATTGGAGAACTTCCAGAAAACACCATTCTGGCCACTATGGATGTAGAAGCTCTTTACACCAACATCCCACACAAGGATGGATTACAAGTTATTAGAAGAACCATCCCAGATGATGACAAAGCGCAGCTCATGACTGAACTTTGCGACTTTGTGCTCACCCACAACCACTTCAGATTTGAGGATCATTTATATCTCCAAATCAGTGGCACTGCTATGGGCACCCACATGGCCCCACAATATGCCAACATCTTTATGGGCGACTTAGAACAACGTTTCCTCAAGTCTCATCCCAAGACACCTCTTCTTTACCTGCGCTACATCGATGACGTCTTTATCATCTGGACACACGGCAAGGATGCTCTTGAAGATTTTCACAGAGATTTCAATAATTTCCACGACACCATCAAATTGAGCCTGGAACACTCCACACAGGAGATCCACTTTCTTGACACTACAGTACAAATCAGGGATAGACATATCACCACCACCCTATACTGAAAACCTACTGATCGGTATAGTTACCTACATCCTTCGAGCTTCCATCCTAAACATACCACACGATCCATTGTCTACAGCCAAGCCCTAAGATATAACCGCATCTGCTCTGATCCCTCAGACAGAGACAGACATCTTGAGGATCTCTATCAAGCATTCTTGAAACTACAGTACTCAGCTGGGGAAGTAAGAAAACAAATTGACAGAGCTAGACGGGTTCCCCAAAGTCATCTACTACAGGAGAGACCCAAGAAAGAAAGCAACAGAACACCACTAGTCACCACATACAATCCTCAAGTCAGACCTCTGCAAAAGATCATTAAGGACCTATAGCCTATTCTAAAAGATGATCCCTCTCTCTCTCAAGCATTAGGAGACAGACCACTCCTTGCTTAGAGGCAGCCCCCTAATCTTAAACAGATTCTCACCAGCAACTACAGATCTAACAACAAGAACATTGAAGCAGGCACACACCCTTGCAAAAAACCACGCTGCCAAGTCTGCCCACATATCTACACAACAAACACCATCATAGGTCCTAATCAAGCCTGCTACTCCATCAAAGGCTCATTTACCTGCTCGTCTACTAATGTGGTCTATGCCATCATGTGCAAGAAATGCCCCAACACCTTATATATTGGACAAACAGGACGATCGCTCCGTAAGAGATTGAATGAGCACAGAGCTGATATCAGAAATCAAAGAACAAAGAAACCAGTTGCTGAGCACTTCCATCTTCCTAATCACTCGATGATGGATTTGTTAACGACTGTCATTAGAGATGTACCTGGGACATCAAGACTCCAAAGAGAAACAGCTGAACTCGAATTAATATGCAAACTAAATTCTGTGAAAGCAGGACTCAATCGAGATTATGGGTTATTTTCACATTACAAAGGGTAATTTGACTTCAGGCTTCCCATTCTTTAAGCCTGTAAACTGCTCTGATTTGCTGTTACTTTATGACCTGATCCTATGTTTTACACCCCCTTGCATTTAGTTTCATTCCTTTCTGTAAGTTCACCCATCTTCGAAGCATCTGAGGAAGTGGGATCTTCTCCCACGAAAGCGCATGCAAAAAATAAATCTGTTAGTCTTAAAGTGCCACACAACTGCTTGTTGTTTTTTTACACGTAATAAGACACCAGCAGTCTTTGCATAACAGATTGTAGAGGTAAACTGTTGGATTTTTCAGGGTGATGTACAAAATGGATATTTAGAAAGGATAACATTAATGAAACTGGGAACCAAGAACAGGTACTGTACTTACAACATACTGTTTAATTGTTAGCAGCAAAAGCTGACTTTCCTCAGTAACACTGTCTTTTCATCAGGTAATAAATTTGGAAAGAAGATGCATCCATTCTGTGCCCAAAGCCTATTATTGAAAGACTTCTTTATTTTCCTAAATGGTTTGCTGTCCACTGTAGAGTGCTCCATTCAGAGATTGCTCCTCATAGCAGCCTGCTGCAATTTAAATTCCAACTCAAGTACTTCTTTTGTTTCAACATTACCAGTATCACATAGAAAGAGGAGATTCCTCAGGTGAGGCCCCAAATCATTTAAGGCATTAGAAGGAAAACCAATACCTTGAATTCTATCCATACTGAAAGCCGGTGGAGATCCCAGTGCATTGGTACCATATGTTCCCGACATGTAACATTACTTAATAAGCACGCATCTGCATTGTGGACCAGCATCAGTTTGACGTCTGTGTGTAGCCCTAGAGAGAAATCATCATAATTCAGTCTCAGAAGACATGGATTACCATGTCAAGGTTTGTATCAAATACAAATATTTATATTGGGCTCAGCCCTGACCCCCTTCCCAGAATGTGCAGAGATGTGTTCCTGCAGAATAGTTGTCTCTATCCTGTGCTGGGCTTTGGTGCAGCAGCTGATTATCCTGTTCTGAAGATAACTTTCTGGGAACTTGAAAGGGTGGAATCGATTCATCTTTGTGGAGCACAAGAAAAAAATCAGCCACAGGAGCTACTGCAGTCATGGTATGGCATGAAGGTGACAGGGAGGAGATTCCTTGAGTCCCTGACAGTCTCACAAGAGTAGAGTGCTGTTATGACAGCTTTAAGCAAGGCCCAATTCAATTTTTTGCACTCTCCTAAAATTCAATTATTCTAAGGATCAACTGCAAACTTAGAGCAGGTTTAAAGGAAATCCATTTATTTTTACAGAGAGAAGAGTTCACTTCAATCTTAGCCCACCACTGACCATGGCAAATGGTCTTACCATCTCCTCAGGAAGAGGAGAAGAGCAGTTCAAGTTTCCTATAGCAGCAGTAGGATCCTGAGGTGTGCATCTACAGCTGCTTAAAACAACTTGCCTTGCACCAAATGGCACCACATTCCCTATACCAACCAAGAGACTGGACACCACGAGGGTCTTCAACCTCATGTTTAAATCTGCCATAACATAGGACTGGATAACACAGCAAGATGGATGGAATAAGGTCAAAAAAGTAAACAAAAAGGTGGGACATACAACATAATAGGTGGGAATGCATTGGGGGGAAGGGATAAATAGCTGCAAAACTTTGCAAAAAACTCATTTTTAGCTTGCATTTTGGCTGGAGATAATACATTTCTGAACCAAAAAATGTAAATCCTATACAATAGTCTGTTATAGTTTATTATATACAATAGTGTATTTTTAATTATTTTATTGCATTACTCAAATTATAACAGCATAATGACAAATTAATGACCAAATCAAATTATGAGGGCTAAATTCACTATGCCATTACTTGTGACTACAACCAGATATGAAGAATCTCTGAGCAAAATATGTAACACACTAAATTACAGAAGTTCATTTTTTTCCCCCAAGTCATGGTACAGAGAAAACACCTTGTTTTTTCATTCACTGTAGAACTATATACTAATAATTTTGCTATCCATTTGCATCAAATGACAGTAGCCAGTTATCACCAACTGTGGACTCATACCAAAATAAAACAATGCTGTTGATCTGCATTATAAACTCAGTGATACTGCAATATTACCACATCACCCCCAGGCAGTTATGGCTGAGATCTGTAAAATGAAATCTCTGCACTATGGATGTATCATGAATCCTGACAAGCAGGGACTGAAGCATGTCATGGATCAAGCAAAAACCATGCTGCTAGTGCTGCTGAAAGTGTACCATTACAAAACTTTGCTCATTCCTACACTTGCACACAAACTAAAGCCACTACAATTCAGCATCCATGCTTACCTTATAAGTTAGAGGGCCTGCTTCAACAACTGGACACCAAAATAATATGAAATTAGAGGGAGGAATTAAATCAATAGTAGGTCTAGGAGGAGATTGTGTTCTATCCTTTGAGCTGTTAGCAGGTGTGCTGGGCTCATACAGATAAGCTGATAATGGCTGATTCAATAGACTGGTAGTGAACACATGCTTTGCTAGAGATGACTTTTTAAGTCACCATACATCAAACAGACAGTGTCAGCCTTTGAGGATAAACCTGTGATGGCTTGTTGTGCTCTTTGAACTGCCTCTGAGGCCTAGAGACTAAAAAAGTGCCTGAATGTTCCTCACTATCCACTGGGGGGATTGAAAGCTTCAAAGAGGAACACTATCACATTGAAGAGGAAATGCATTGATTGAGGGAACCAATGTGAAATAGTCTTTAATAATTACCAGAAAGCTGAAATCGACTGGTGTTTTGCTCAGCTATATTTTATCTTTATTGGATTAACTGTGACACAGTAGGTTATGTCAAAGGAAATCTGCATGAATATTAAAAGTAAATGTGGTGTGAATAATAGATAACTTACATTAGATGCACCAGCATGCAGTAATTTTTATTCACCTGCATAATTAGATTAAAATAAATCTCATGAATAAAATACATTGTCTTATAATATAGATTCAAAAACACACATACACCCAAAAAATTAGGACTATATGGATGATTGTTGGTATTTAAAATGTGTGCACGCATGTGCACGCATGCACGTGTACATACATACATGACACATAGGAAACAATTTATAAAGGATTTCTGGAAGCAAGAAATGGCTGTAATGATGGATTTTTATCTAGTTTAGACGAAAGTCAGTAAGAAGTCTTCTTAAGATCTACTAAGGTCATTGATGAAGTATGTGATGGTTATTTTACTTTGGCATTTTTAAGATACATTAATTTTGAACAATGAGGAGAAGACAGAACAGAAGGAAGTTTATTCAGTTAATTCCTGAAGTGCATCAAGAGACACTTCAGTAGATGTCTGAGGCTAGGGCATTGACATTACTGAGGGCGTGTTTACAATACAAAGTTAAGTCAGCTTAATTTAAGTTGACATCCAGTCACTGTAATGATTAAGTCAGCCGATGTCCACACCATGCTCATTGTATTAGTGGAGTGAGTCCTCACTAACAGTGCTTGCTTCCACATGAAGAGCAGTGCACTGAGGGTTGTTACACTAAAGTGCAATGAGCCACAGTGGGGGTTGGGAAGGGCTTGCAGAGCCTCATGGAAACAAAAAAATCACTGCAGGATGGAATGGAAATTGGAGGTTGATGCCCTATGATGCAGGTTCCTTTTCTCTCCCTGTCCTGTCTTGCCCTGCCCTGCTATCAAAGGCAAACAGCCCACAGAATTTCACATCTGTTTTTGGAAGCAGGGACCCCACCGAGCTGCACACACTTGTGAGCATCACATACACCTCAAGGTTTATTCTGCAGTATTTCCAGAGCCAAGAAAGTAACTGACAGGCCAATGCTGCAATGTCATTTGAACAGCTCTGTTGTAAGCGTAGAACAAAATTCCCAGTTGCTGATAGTATTTGCACAACACCTGAGCACAATAAAGCACCATATCAGGGCCCAGAAAACCAGCACTGACTGGCAGTCACATCATTATGCAGTTGTGGGATGACAAGCAGTGGCTGCAGAACTCTTGAACAAGAAAGCCCCTTTCTAAAGACTTCATGCAGAGCTTTCTCCAGCCCTGAAATGCAACAACACTAAAATGAAACATGCTCTGACAGCGGAGAAGCAAGTGGTGATCACTGTGCAGAAGCCTGAAACGTCAGATTCCTACCAGTCAGTGGTGCATTCGTTTGGATCTGGTAATTTCACATTTGAGCTTTTGTGATCCCACCAGACAACCCGGGGGCAGGGGTGGGGGATGAGCAGGACGACTGCTCTGGGCCCCGTAGTTCAGCTGCCCCCACTGTCTCCGTGCCCATTCAGCACTCAGAGGCCCCACGGGCCAGAGGCCCTACACTGCTCCACGCAGCGTTCCGTGACCACCCCACACCTGGCCATCTGGCCTGCCCCAGGGTGTGGGGTAGGCCGGCCTGTGACTGATGTTCTGCAGAGCCTGGGGGCAGAGCTGGCTGACTCTGCCCCACCCCCAGGCCCTGCAGAGCCTCAATCACACCCCAGCCCACCCATCCTGCCCCCTTGAGGTAGACCAGCCAGCTGGGGACGGGATAAGCATGGAACACTGTGCAGAACAGTTCAGGGAGAGTGGCTGCTGGCCCACTGGCCCCCCCCCTCAATGCTGAATGCCCCCTGCAAGCACTGGGGAGGGCAGTGGCCTCCACAGGCCAATTGTTCCTGGGCCCCAACCTCCCCAGGGATGGCATTGGATCTAAGAGCCATTAATAGACTTCTGCTAAGAAGTATAGTGACTCTGGGCAATATTCAGGACATAGCGGATGGTTTTGCCACAATGGGCTTCCCTACCTGCAGTGGGGCAATTGATAGTAAGCATATCCCTGTATTGCCACCAGGCCACTGTGACAAAGAGCGCAAAGACAAAGAGATAGCTCTCAATGATCCTGCAAGCACTGGTGGATCACAGAAGGCTTACCGTCTTCAGCATGGGATGGTCGGGAAAGGTTCAGAAAGCTGCAATGGTTGGACTTTCCAGGTGGCAAAATAACCATTCATGATGTTGAAATGTTAGTAATGATCCTGGAATACTCAGTCTATTCCATACTCCCATGGCTTATGGAGCCATACACAGGTCACCTTGTCACCCGTAAGGACTGGTTCAATAACAGGCTGAGCAAATGAAGAACAGTGGCAGAAAGCACCTTTTGACGTTTAAAAGATTGCTGGTGCAGTTTGCTTACTAGCTTATGACTCAGTGAAAGTAATGTCCCCATTCTTGTCAGTGCCTCCTGCAAGCTCCACAATATCTGTAAGGCAAAGGGAGAGACATTTCCAGCGAGATGGGACATGGAGGCAGATAGTTTGGCAGCGAATTCTGAGCAGACAAATACCAGCACAATAAGAAGAACCCAGCAAGGAGCTGTGCATTTCTGGGAGATGTTGAAAATCTGTTTTGGTAACAAGCCATAGTAATGTGCACTGCTTATTTGCATTGTGCCTTAACATGCCATCCCCTCCAGTGAATCAAAGTCCCTGAACTCTTCCCCCACCCCTGCATCTTTCCTGCTTGGAATAAACCCACAATATTTCATTCTCAAAATTTGACTTTTAATGCACAAATTTAAAAAAAAATGAAAAAACAGGAAAATAATTTATCTTTGGGCAAACGGTATGATGAACTTGGGAGGGGAAAAACCAAGTCAGCTTGTCTATGCAAGTATAGTAGTGCTTGCATAATGGTTTTTGAATGACTACCTATTGCTCTTAACACTGTAGCAGGGTACTGAGTAAAAGGGATCCTGCACCTTCCTTCTCCCTTCCCCTAGAACATCTGAAGAATGGGGATTCGGAATAGGGCAATGTTTGGAGGCCATTCTGCAGGGGCTGCAGAGGGAGTCTAGCTTCAGCTGGTTTCTCCTGAAGCTCAACCAGACACCTCAGCATGTCTGATTGACCTTCATAATCTGCAGCATCTCATCATGCATGGCATTTTTCTGCTCCCCCTGTCCAGGTCTACTTTTCCATGGAATGAAATCATAAAGCTCTTTGCTCTATGTTAGCTGTCTTAGAGGTATTCATCCTCTCTAAACATGTCATCATGTTCTTTTTCCATCTTCTAATCTGTGAAAGCCTCTTCACTGCTTGGGGATACATGCTGGAGGCCAAGCTTTCCACTCTACGACATGCAGAGTACAAAGCAATCATTGCCAATGCACGCCTGGTCAAGTACAAGGTTGCTATTTAAAAATGTCTCCTCTTATTACCCACAAGTACAAACCAGAACATAATCAGAATCCCCAGTTACTCAATGAATCAATTTGCCATTCCAATCATGAGGAGCATTGTTCAGCAGCATAGGCAACAGGGCTTGTGCCACAATCTGTGAGCAAATCCTCTCAGCAACACAGATAGCGTTTTGAGACCAAGGACCAGAATTAAGCCATCCAGCATACAGTCTTTGTCCAAGACAGCCTGGGGGAGGTGGGAGAAAAAGTCTTGCACCCACAAGAAAACACAAAAAGTCTATCCAGCCTGCCTTTAATGCTGCTGGCTCTTTGCTTGCAGATTCTAAGGGCCAATGCTGATCCCTGTCAACCAAACCACTGACATGTTAGGGAAACAGTGATTGAGGGATCACATGCACCGTTTGTTGTGGTACAATCACTTTTAATGAAAATTTCCACCATCTCTCTTATGTGATCCTAAGCAATATCAGTCAGAGTAACAGAGGTAGCAAGGGAACAGATGCCATAAGTGCCTCGTACAGACCTGATACTTAGGCTGCTATGCTTTGTTCCACAATGATGCAGAAAAAGTGAATACTAGAGTGGCATGGGAAAGTATAGTGGACAAAATAAGGCAGCCCTCCCAAGAGTCTTCCGAGGATTGCAAAAGTACCTCCATGATAGTTTTCTGGAGACCTCCAAGATGGAATTCCTAGTCATTCCTGTGCACATAAAGTCTTTCCCAGGGGACATGCTTTGCATAGCTGGAGCAGCCACTAGGAAAATGACACCCATTGTACCTCACTTTTTCTTCACAGTAAACATAAAACATATAAGCATGTAACCCCTCCAGTTTGACAGGAACTTCACACTCCCCAGAGGAGCCTTTCCTGGCACCAAGCTTGGCCATGACGCTCTCTTTCAACCACCTGGGCTGCTCTGGTGTTAAAAATAGCTCCTGACTCTTAGGAGGAATGGATTCCCCAGTCACCTACCTTCTGTTCTTCTCTTTTTCCTCACCCAAAATATCCTCCTAGCTGTTGCCTGAGGTGGCCTATGACACCAGCTCCTGGGAGGCATCTACTCTCCTTTTGGAGGTAGTGGTGGAGTCACTACCAGGAATTACATGCAGCTCATTGTAGAAATGGAATGTCTGTGGTGAAGAAGCAGAAAGTCTATTTGCCTCCCTTGTCCTCTTGTACACTTGCTGAAGTTCTTTGATTTTCACATGACACCGCTGCATGTCCCTGGTGTAGTTCTTCTCCCCCATGCCCTGTGTGGTCTTTTTCTAAATGTCTATCTTTCTTGGCTGGTTCAGAGCTGTGCCTGCATGAACTCTTCTTCCTATAGACCAGTGAGATCCACTACCTCCCTGTGTACTCCAAGTTGGAACATGTTTGGAATTTTGAGTCATCATGATCAGCTGGGCTGGTGAGTGCTCCAAACTGATCAAAATGTAGCCTGAGATTTTTGCCATCTTGTTAGTATCACAGAAAATCCTGATTGAATCAAGACATATATGGGAAAAAAAATAGTGTAAGGCAATCTAGTAGAAGTTTTATGTCAAAATAAAGCTGGAAACAGCACAATATGTAATAATTAATGGTAAAGAATTCATAAGTTGTCATTTGGAAATGTTTAAAACAAAGTTACTATTCAAAGGGCATTCAGCAAGTGAAATGGAGAGATCATAGGTTTAAGCAGATTCCATAGGTATATCTCTTTCAGCAGATTCAACAGATATATCTTTTTGGAAAAGTAGGTCAAGATGGAGGAAGATTTTGAACTTTTGAACTCACTCAGTCCCTCTCCCATCAAGTATTTTAAGGTGTCCACCCACTGTCAAAAGACCCATCAAAAGTATTGATTTTTGATCAGGTGGCAGGTGAAATCACCCTTTTTCCAATTGGGTAGAAATGAGATCACACCTTTGGATTGGTCAAGAGAGAGATGAGAGTGATAAGAGAGTGAATAAAAGGCGATGCCCAGCAGTCAAACTTCAGAGATCTCTCCCACTCCTTACTGGGTTCCACTGGCCTCTGGCTATGTTCCCGCTGCACTAAGGAGTCTCACTCACACTCATCCATAGAGAGAGTAACAACATCTCTAGTGGAACTGGACGAGCTAAGTCGCAGAACTTAGTCTCACAAGCGCACTCTCCGATACGAGCTAAGTCGCGGGCCTTAGTCTCATAAGGGCATTCGCAAGACAGTCTCTGAGCAGTGACTCAGGACTTAGTCTCTGAGCTGGGGACTTAGTCTCAGAAGGGCACTCCGATCTCTCACTCTCAGACAAGCAGCCAACCCAGTCCTGCATATAGTTTGTGAGCAACGAACTAATACTTTGTAAGCCCCAGCAGCTGCACCTGCAAGCCTTCGAGAACATTCTCGAAAGTAGTAAGAACCTTAAGATTGTTAAATTGTTATAGTGCTGACAAGGGGCCCAATCCTTACCTAGTAATTTTATGTTAATAAGAAAGCTATCAGAAAGAGTGAGACAAGAGACCCAGATTAGATTCCAAAGGAGTTATATTAAGAGTTGAGATCTCTCCATCCAGCAAGTGCCTGATCCCCACTTGCTGAATGTTCCTTCTGTATACCTAAGTATTGTCAATGCTTTAATCGTATAGAATATTTTCAATGTATGCTATTGCTGGGCTATCCGTGAGAGAAGTAAGAAGTATTTGTTAACTCTCAGAATAGATATTTATAATAAACCTTTCACTGGTTTCTGAAAAATCCTTAGGTTTGAGTCTTTTATTGATTCAAGTCTGTGCTTGATCAGTGGGCTGGAGCCATACTCACCACTCGGGGCTTTTGCCGAATTCTCGGGCGCCACGGCATTTGTCCGTTTGAGTGAAAAATGGTCCCACCTTCGTTGCCCCAAAAGGTTTAAATTGGAAATTAGGATCCAGACTGCTGGACAGTCTATAAATTGGCAAATTGATCGGCAACAGGGAATGTTTGGAATAACTGAGATTTTTCGGGGTAACAAAAACAGGAAATGAATTGAAAAGTTCCCAGGACTTTATCAAAGGATGGGCTCTTTCCTGTGTACCTGTCTGCTATGCAGCAGAATTGAAAATGATTTCCAGAGGGGTCACAGTGAAGCATTGTGGCATACCTCCTGGAGGTCAATTCAATCAACTTAAATAATATTGCATCTATACTGCCTCTCTATAGATCCATCAAATTCAAATTCAACACTACACCTCCTGTGGAGATGGAGTAATTAAGTTACCATTATAGAAGAGTTAGGTCAGTAAAAGGGATCTGCTAGTATTTGCACATACATTATTAGGTAGACATAAGGCAGCCCCCATTGATTTAGGTCCATAATGTATATAGACCATGCCTTGGATTCTACCTTGTAAGTTCCTGTAAATAGTTGGTTTTCCATTACGGGAACAGTACTCAAATAAAATTATGCTGTATGGTTTGGATTGGTTTTTAAAATAAAGAGATCAGATTTTTCAAACTTCAACACCTGAAGTTACACTCCTAAGTCAAGGGCACCTGAATGAAAGCAGCCTGGTTTTCAAACTGTATTGCCATGAAACCCTTTATTGACTTCAGTGATATTTGTAGGAGTCTGCAACTACTGAGAGTCAGTCCAGTTATACAGTGTCAGAGTGTAGTTTGAGAAGCCTATCCTTATAGGCCTTGCTCCTCAAAACCTGCTGTTCAACCATTTTAGATTGCAAGCAGAACTGGACAAACAGAAAATTATTACAGCCATCTATTACAAGGATGATAGAAGAAATAGGAAATATTTTCTATTCTTTCAAAATCTAGAAGTGGGCAGAGAGAACAAAGGACAGGTGTGTGTATCACTCTCCATGGTCATTGCTCTCATTCTGGTGCTGTTCTATTCTAACAAGTTTTCCTGGAATTTATTCATTTGACATATGCTGAGCGCTACACTGAACAGATACAGAATACTTGAGGCAGAGAGTGAGCAGGGGCAGTTAGTGGGGCTGTATCTAGAAATTCAGAAAATATAAATATGAACCTTTTTTGACCTCTCCTCTTGCAAGAATTACCAAGCAAGCCATCCTCAAAACCTTACAAAATAGTAAATAAGTCTCATTTTACAAAGAGTTTTAGTATTCAAATGAATTTCAAAGGAAATTAGAGAATTATCTATGTAGCACACATACAGTGATCAACTTTTATTTTTTCTTCCGTAAATATAGGCTGGGAAATAGCTGTAATTCTCAGATGCTATTTGTTGGCAAATATGGAGGCTGAAACCAACCCACCTTGGAAAATCAGGCCCCTTTTAGATTGCTCAGGTGGTCCACACTGTACTGAGGTCCACAATATCACTGGTGACTTTGGATAATCTTGACCTGACTTTTCTAATGGTGACCATGGTGTAGTGCATGGAGCAGTCTATACTCCATCCAAGAGCTTCAGTCCTTACAGAGAGGAATTTGCAAGTATATGAGTAATTTGTTTCCTAGTCTATCTTGGTTAGGCCCCCTTTACAATGTTATCAGAGTGTCTTTAATGTATTCATCTTTACAACATCCCTGAGAGGTTGGAAAGGACTATTTACTCCATTTTTGGGACAGAATTCCAACATAACAATTATCTTACCTGGCCCATTACTGCAGCCAAGCAGGGTCCTGAAAATGGGTGTTAAAGGCTGGCATTTTAACCACTGTCCATCATGCCTCACTGAGCTTACAAACAAGGAAGCCTATGTAACTCGGGAGATTGAAGCCTTGTTCACTAAATACTGGAATGAGGCCATCAAATGGTTAGTGGACATCTGTCAAGATAATTATTTCTTATCATTGTCAACCTGGGATAGATTTGAACCAATAATTTAAGTATGAAAAAACACAAGTACTCTCCAGAGACATCTCATTTTCCAATTGTTGAAAGATTCTTGTCTTATTAGAATTTTCTGGTTTCAGCTCTAATTTTTAAGAGTAATCTACATAAAGTATTTCTAACCTTATTTTCCAAATTTCAGGCCTGCACAGAACACAGTAGTGGCCAATTTTCATTTACATCAAAGATCCAATTACACCACTCTGGCAGTGTAAATGGGCCTTTAAAAGTGAGTGTAAATTTAATTTATACATACTTTAATGCCCCTTTACACTGCCAGAACAGCATACAGGATCTTCAGTATGTGAGAATAAGACATAATTAGCTTTACCTTTTTACTCTGATGCAAATTTCCAGATGTTAAACAGAAACAGAATAATGATTCCATAATCAGTTTATAAAATCATGTATAAGAGCTGAAGAATATTTTATGGTTAATGTTTGAAATGGTGAATTACAGCAATTTTTACTCACATCTATCTTCTACTCTCTCTCTACATGGGAGAAAATATCATTTACGTGGAATTTTCCCACCCATTAGAAGAACAGATCATCAGACAAGATTCAGTGAAAAAGAACTCAGAAGATTACTGTCCTGGGTCTCCTAAAAAACAGCGTTTACAGGAAGAACGCAAGCTGACAAGTTCGAAAGCTGAGGTCACTGATTGGACCACTCTTATAGATCAAGCTTTTAAAGTATCTGTTAATCCTAACATTTATTAAAGAGGAACTCAGTTAATGGTGTGAGCATTGTAGTAGCTGATCAAAGTTTCCCATCAAGAGTTGCAAGATCATGAAGGAAAAACATTTTAAAATACCAATTTAAAAGCAAAACAGAAAACAAAATGCAACTACACACATTGAATATTTACTTTTAATATTCCTCTTCTATTTTTAAAAGAAAAAAGTATTCAGGTAATCATGTAATCTTTAAATGTAGGATGCATAACAATGATCTACTTTTAAAAAGCTGACATGTCAAAAATTACAGCAGTATTACTGAAAACATAGTACTTCCCTATATTTATAATAGGAAATAATTTTAACATTAGTCAGTGAACAGAAGAATTAGAGTACAACAGCAACATTTCCAGACCTCAACATGTTTGGATTTCTTTTAAATTCTAAAGAATTTTAGCTTTGAATTCCCTAGACCAGACGTGGCCAAACTGTGGCTTGCAAACCGCATGAGGCTCTTTAAAGAAAAGTTGCAGCTTCTGGAAAAGCACAGAAGGGAAGGGCAGCATGGTGGGGGATAGGGGTGAAAAACTTGCAATTGTCGGGGACAGCACAGACATGGTGTCATGGTAAGAGCTGGCAGGGAAAAAGCAACATAGTCAAAGCCCACAGTGGAGGAGCAGCATTGTGAGAGCCACACAAAAAAGTAGCCTGGTCAGAGCCTGGGCGAGGGACAGCATTGTGAGAGCAGGCAGGGAAAAAGCAGCATTGTAAGGGCTGGGAGGGGAGGGGCAGCATTGTGAGAGCCTGCAGGAAAAAGCAATGTCATCAGTTAGGTGCAAAGAGAAGCACTCAAAGTAAGTAAATGTCAGATTCTACAGTTTACCCACACAATAGTAACTCTACCCTCCTTGTCTATATGCATTATAATAGAGTCTTTAATTACATCATCACAGGCTTCATTCATTGCACAAACTGGCAGAATTAAAGTAGCACCAGCAAGAAGTAGTCTGACCTTCTGAGTGCATGATTTTTAAAATACTTTTCTTTTTTGATACTGTTTTCTGGGTAAATAGTTTTAAAATTGGCAAAATAAATTGATCAAGAGCAAGTATATAATGAACTACAGATAAATGATGATAATGTAGCAATTTAAAACTGAAAAGCAATTGTAAATTAATTTTCTTTTTTTTAAAATCACATGGCATTTCCAGATATTGTAATATAATGCAAAATTATTTCTCTTTGTATTTGTATTTTGAAAATTAAATAAGCATCATCAGAAATGACTGAAAAGTGACACAAGTGTTACATCCAAAACCACTGACTACTGTCAAAAGGTTATTTTAAAAAAACCCTCTATTAATTTAAAGAATGTTACAAGTACTTACGTATTATGGATCATGGTTCATTTTCAGCATGCAAAATGATTTAGACTTAGGACAGACCACCACTACTGAAAACTGGCTTTAGAAAAAAAAATTCCTTAAGTCCATTGAACAAGTGTGCCTGAGACATCAGTATGTCATCTGTTTGGAAAAAGAACTGCTAGTACATTTATTTTATAAGAAAATTTTAATTAATATAACTAAGCTATTACCAAGATAATTTACCTTCACTGCAAAGTTCAATAGCAGCACTATACTTCTACTGATTAAATAGCACTCAACATACATCAATTCTTCTTTGTTGTATAGTCAAAATCCATTTATATTTCAGTGCAGTCTTCATGAATGACTATGAGTATCTGAACCAATTAGACAAGAGTAATTGTTGTGAAGGGCTGACGATGGAAAATTGTGTTGTAAACTTTCCGAAAAAAATCTCTCACCAATAAAGATTTTACTTTGTATTAAAAATACCAAATATAGTAGGGACGCGTTTACATGCGGGTGTCAGGGGACCAGCCCCTGGCAACCGCATGTAAACTGGTCCGTGCATAAACGGGACTGGAAACCTTCCCCGGGGCATCAGCCCAGGCCCTGCTCCCTGGCCACGAGCCTTGCCCCAGCCCTGCTTCTCTGACTGGGGTCCAAGCTGGCCTCAGGCGCCTGCTGCTACCAGCCTGGCCCCGGACCCCCAGCCGAGGACATGGCAGGGAGTGGTGGCAGCAGCCACTTCCAGCCCCATTCTAGGTCCGGCTGCCTGTGGCTGCGGCTGCTGCTCCCTGCCATGTCCCCGGCCCGGGATCCAGGGCCAGGCTGGCAGCAGCGGGCGCCTGAGGCCAGCTTGGACCCCAGCAGGGAAGCAGGGCCATGGAGTGGGGCCTGGGCCAGTGCCTGGGGCCCGTCTCTGGGGCAGCAACGTGCAGGGTCCCGTTTATGCAACGCGTGTTAATGGGACCCACATGTTACTGTGGGGCCTTTGGGGGACATCCGGTTACCGCACGTTAACTGGTTCTGCAGGCAAACCGGTTGTGTGGTAACAGGTCCCCACTGTAATGATATTTAGAATTTATGCAGGGCCTGACCTCAAACTGAATAAACTCAATGAGATTTTTTTCCATAGTATCTTCTGTGCATGGACTCCAAAGCACTTACTGAAACAGTCTCTGATCTTGCACTTTCTGTCCCCATAAATTCTCATTGATCTGTTGTGATTCTGAACAGCTGAAAAGGTGTCCCTGTGTGCATCTCTTCATAGGATTAAGATGAGAGCAGTGTTTTCCCTTACTATTACTCTCATTTTAAAATTAATTGTGTCTGAGTCCTCAGACCTTTTGTCGTCACTGTCCATGAGTATTTTACTGAACAAGTTTACTGGCAGAAATGTTGACAGAGAAGCCGGGGCATGGTCAGGGGCAGGGTGGAATGGGGGTAGAAGTGCGGCATGGTTGGGGAGAGCAGAGAAGCAGCAGAATGGTAAGAGACTGCAGGAAAGCAGCAATGGGAGTGGGGGAGGGAAGCTTGACATGGTCAGAGAAGCTATAGCATGTTTAGATTTTCTCATAGGCCCTAATGCAGCTTACTCGTTGTTAAAATAAAATCATGTTTTACAAGTCCTAAACATGATGTGGAATACTAAGAAATGAAAATACAAAGGAGAAAAGTTTAAAGCTGAACAGAGATTACTTTCAATTTTTGGCACAACTTACTGCTGTGAAGCATCATACTCCACAATGAAATTTAAAACATTGTGCAATACTTAGAGATCAGCAGCTGAGAGCTTTTACCTACTGCATTGACAAGTTACTGCCCAGATTTTTAAAAAATTGTCACAAGCCTGTAGTGTTCTACATCTAGCGACAGCTAAATTTTTACTGTATAGGCCTAATTTCATGGTAATTGTAAATAAATATTAGAATCTGACATTAGTAGGATCAATATTTGCCCTATTTTTATGATAAAATTAAAGTGTACAATGAATTTTAAGCTTAGTAATTTTGGAGTAGGTAAAAATGTGTTTATACGCCTCAGTGAGGCTCTTGAAGGTTTAATAATCGATTTGTGCGGCTCTTGAGTTCTGTAAGTTTGGCCACCCCTGCCATAGACTTATAACACTTGGTTTGGGGATAATTGCAAAATTACCATAATAACTTTTAATTCAAACTACTGGTGTTTATTCTCAAGATCAACTCCACTATTATTCATTTAGTTGCACAGTGGCAGTGTCTAAGATCACTGTCATGTACCAGGACCCCTTTGTGCAAGGTATTGTACAAACAGAACAAAGAGTCTCTCTCAGAAAGCCCACAGTGTAACTCCATCTCGGCATACACTTCATCTAGGATTGCTTCTAATGATTAAAAATGTGATCAGTTAACAAGAAACCAAAGACAATGTTGCCATGTAATATTTCTAATGCTTTGAAAAGGCAACCTTAAAACCTTTTGCTCAGACTGCTTTATTGCCATCTGGAGCACTACAAAGCAATCCAAACATAATGGTCCTCATCGGAGCAACGCAATGCTCCTGAAATGCATACCCTAGCTTCCTCTCCTGCATGCACATACCTGTTTCTCACCCCCTACTGACCCCTACCCACAGCTCTGCATTTTACCTCTGAGTTTCTTTACCCTAACCTCTGTTGAATGGTTCTGGTACAACAAGGGGAAATCAGACACCAATGTATCTTAAAGCCACAGCAGACCAGATCTAAATTGCACCAAGAAGCAATGATGGCTCCAGGGGACCATTCCAAAGTCTGGGGACTGAAGGAAATCAGCAGCCCTGATCTCTCAGTCTCTTATACCCCCACCAGCAAACCCCTATATGCAGGGGAAAAAGCTGACATAGGGACAGTTACACCTGCTCTTGGCCAATAGGGGATTCCCATGTGCCAGGGAACCCTTCTGTATAGCTGGGAAGCTGACTTTGATGCTGGCCTTACGTGGTGGAAACAGTACAAAGTAACCTCTCAGGAACTAAAATATGGCCCATAGTTTAGAGGATTTGCTGCACTCGTGAAGTATTCTATGGCCAGTCAGAATTGCATTGCACAATGTCCTGTAATTACAAATTTAACAAAAGCAGTATAATAGCCATTCATAGGCCCAAAGTACATGTTCTGAGCACAAAAATGAAATCAACAGAGTTCCTTTTACAGTTTCTAGGAACTCACACAACTATTTTTGTTGTACCCACATAAAATACAAGAGACATCCCTCAACAAGTCTAGGATTATGGCAGACAGACAAGAAGTCAGTGAATTCACAACTGAGGTAGAAATACCTATTTCTAACTCAGCCATGGTGGAGAAAAAGTGCAGGAGTAAGAGAACAGGATAGAGAGTCAGCCATTGTTTGTGATGAACAGAATTGTGTTAGTTGCCCTTACCCTAACAACCATAGAGAGCCACCTCATGCTCAGGGAAATATTCAACTGACATATGTACTGGATGATAAATTGTGACATCAGAATCTCTTCCACAGTAATGAACTAGTCTGAGTTACTTGAGCACTCACACACCTACAGTTGGCAGTAGGGGCCATATTTTAAATGAGGCAGTGCATCTAACAAGCTGAGCTCTTTGGAAAATCTGGCCACTTATTTAGCAACTGGACTAGAACTGAGCTCTCTTGAAAAGCTATTTGCCAAGTGCTGAGCACTCATCTTTCACAAACTATATTAGGGACTGAAGGTACCTGGTATCTCCCAGGAAGTGCTCAGCATCTTGCAGAATATTTGCAAGTGTGTGACTGTAAATTGATTAGGCCAGAGCTTCAACTAGTGCAAATCAGCATAACTACCAGTGATATCAAATGGAGCTGCACACATTTACACTAGATATAGATCTATCCCAGCAGTTCTCAACATCCCACACTGCCCAACATAGACAAAAATGTTCTCGGGCGTTAAGACTTTGTATAGAAATTTTCAGTTCAGAGCACATTTACACGTCTGAGTTATAAACCGTTGAAAGTACTGGGTTTATAATGGAAATGCTGACACAACTTTAACTATAGCGTTGCAAATGGCGATGCTATAATTAAGCTTCGATCTCCCTTTGGAAAAAAGAGAGGGAGGTTATTGTTCAATGAACTGCTCTGTCATTTGGTGCAGCGATTCTTAATTGTGTCTCATTACAGCAAGATGATCATTACTCTACTTGTCTATCTGATTTAGAGACCACTAAAAGTGTCGTGCATAGGAGACGGCTGCTTGTTACAACAGTCCTTTGGCTCTCACCCTCATTATTCAGAATCTGTCCAATTATTTGTCATTAAAGTAATAAAAAGGACTGCAGTAGAAAATGTAGGAGGTAATTGTTGGAGGCCTGCCGAGGAAAAAATGAAAACTGTTTTCAAGGCACCAAGAAGGTGACATCGTTAATTAAGTGTTAGAGAATATGCAAATTGTTCAGAATCTCAAGAGACAGTAATAAAATAGAGAAAACATTACCACCACTTAAGGAAAAGGAAGGCAGAGTTACCTCGTCACTGTAAGGTTTAGTCACTTTCTGAAGATAACTGAACCAGCAAAGGATTTATGCTAAATAATAAAATAAAATATTATTATAATTATTAACAACAAGCTGCTGGATACATTTGGAACACATAAGCCCTCTAATGTTTTATAGCTCATGATAAGACTATAGATGTTAAGGGCTTCCAAATTAGGATTTTTATTGAGAGATGTTGGTCTAATCACTGGATTTGCACACTCAATTTCCTTCACAAAGTGACTGCACTGATAACCATGAAATTTTGCTTGTTCAATTATTTTTAAGGTTTTGTTTTTGATTCCCTGCCCCTCAGCCTTCAGTATTTACTAATTCACATCTCACCTTCTTGGGCACATATCCTCAGGCAAAAAAAGAAACAAAACACCAAAAACAACACCCCCCCCCCGACCAAAAAAGTCCACAACTAGGCAGCAAGGATTGTGAAGAGTAAAAGTGTGAGTAGATGGGTATGTTAAAAATTAAAGTTGTGATTTATTTTTTATGACATTAGATGCTGCTATGGGGCCCCTCATTACAAATCCTGTGTCCACGGAGAAGTAGAGATCCCTGTGGGTGATGGTACTAAATTATCCCTACTTTTTGCTAGGTAAGGTGAGGAAGAAGCAGGATCCTCAGAGACAGTAGAGTTTCTATGTCCCTGCTTACAATACACCAGTTCCCTGTGTGATCCCTACAGCCTAGCATGCAAAACAGGCTTAGATCTGAAGTGAGGCCAATGAATCCATGTAAAGAGGCACCACATCGCATACAAATAACATGGGTCCCAACATGGGATGGACGATTTCTTCTACAACTTAGCTCTGAAGGGAAGCCCTTCATTAATATTATATACTTGGGACAGGTTACATAACTTGTCCCTAAAGTTAGTTAAATGGTTATAAGCTATTATTGCTATTGTGATAATTATTAAGATACTATTCTATACTAGTAAAGTGACCATGTGTCCTATTTTATTGAGACAGTATGGGTTTTCATATGAAGACTTGTGCTCCAACACTTTTTAGCACACCTGAAATGTTTCAGGGGCTTTTGTTTGTTTATTTAAGACTGCAAACTGTGTTTAATATCACAACATTGAGTAGAATTTTCTGTATTTATCAGAAGCATGGTTCAGTGGAACAAGTTTTCTATGTGATGACAGCATCCAAAGCGAAGACAGTCAAATGAGTGTAGACAAATCCAGAGCTGTTCTTTTACCCAGATTAAATGTTACATGTCTCTTGTTTCATGCTAAACTTATACAGAACATGAAGTCACTGGGACTCAGAAAACACATCATATAATGGAGTCTGAAGCTGACCATGGCAACTGCAACACATTTTTTAAATTTTGTATTTGTGTATGAACATTTTCATATCACAAAAGTAAACTGATTTTTTTATTTTGAAAACTATGGTCACCCAGCATATTGGCAAGGTCTGAGCATTTAACAAGCAGAATCCTCCATTCTCTTTGGCCAGCTACCCCTACTAATTGCAGCTACCAATGTACTAAATTGTCAGTTTACGGTTGCAGGGCAGGTCTTCCTAACAAGAATTCCTTTGTGTTTTGATTCATATCCCTAAAACTTTGCTTTAAGTTTGTGGATGCAATCCTTCAAACATCAATTCTATTGAAACCAACATGTTTAAATTTTCAATGACTTAAAACACTAAATCAGTTTCTGAAGTCAACAGTCTCCTTAGGCCATAAAGTCCACCTGTTAAACAAAAATATTAAATGGCAACTTATCATACTTTTAATATAGTCGCTATTGCTTCAGTGAAATCAAGAAAAACAAATCAATAAAATTTCCTTGAATGTCATGGGTATATTTCATGCATGTATGGTTTGTATATGTAGAATAATGGTAGATGGCCTTCTTTAAGAAAGCAACAATGAAGTACAATAACCCATTATTACAACCCAAGTGAACCCATAGAATGAATACTTTTGGTGTTAGACTTTAGACAGGAGAACAGGTGAGGAAAAGCCCAATACTTGGATGACCAATGCCTCACCAATGGGAAAAAATACTATAAAGTTTCTTATTTCTCAATTAATCTAACTTTACTGCAAAACCAGAAGGTTCTATGTGACAATTTCTCTAACCAAAGCTGAAGTACCTGATTGAGGTAGTGAGGGAATGAACCTCAGACTGAGGGACTGAATGTTGTCAGGAGAATGAGACTATAAGCAATGCTTGGTTTTATCTTAGTAGTAAGCAACCACAGTGAGCCACAGGGAACAGACCAATCTAATTATTTTTAAGTAATCACAATTCACATAAAAGAGTGTTGGATTAAAGAGAACTGGAAATAAGTAATCTGATTTCTTAATGTAACATACGAAGTGGTATTTTCCAGAATTTCAGAAAGTGTCCAATTAATCATATATAGTGCCTGTGCCATTTAACAACAAAACAACTGTTTACACAAGAATGGTTCTCAGAAAACAAGGAATTTGCTTAACTAAGCAGCTGATTAACCACTAGCCTTTCATGTTTTGGCCATTTCTCTTTGAAGCCTGCTTTGAAGTAACTATAATGCTCTTCAGAGAAATAAGGCTGGTGATCTCAGTGAAGCGTATATGGAGATATAAAATCCATTTCTCATTTATAGGGTCAGAGAAGAACTAAAATACTTCTTGAGTCATGTAAGGGAACTCAGTAATTTGTGCCTATACTCAATGCACATATGGATTATATCCTACCATTGATCTAAAGCCAATGCTTCTATTCTTCTATTCATGTCTTAGGAAAATATACACACAGATTTTCAACGATCACAACTCTTGATGACTGACCTTAAAATTCTCAGATATGAATTTGTATAGACTGTATCGTTCACATGTGGTGCAGTGAAACAGAACTGTAAATAGATCAAAAACAGTAAGTCAATCTACACACATTCCAGATCCACACCTGGTCACCATATTGTATTAGTGTCCTACCGAGAACAGATGGTAGTCATTATAGATGTATTAGCACATCTACACATACATTTATCCATCCTCGATATTCCTAGAAAGAGTTACTAGTTTAGAGCCCCTCACAGCTAGGTTAGCAATTGGAAGGTGAAACTGATGGCCAAAAGTTGAAAAAATGGCTTTTTAGTGCCATATGAAATTAAATGCATGGACACCCTCAGTGCAGCTCTCAGTGAAAATAAATGGGTGTTTACAATCCAACACACTCAACTGTCTCCTTTTTGGCATCTTCATATGAATAGGTGAATGCTAAAATGTAACGTAGGCCAAAGATGCAAATTTGCCACATCCCACCCATTCATGTCATTTACCCCCTAATCTGCAAAGCTGCATTCTTAGACTAGATATTGATGCTGCTTCTTTCAGCCTGCAAGAGAGACTTTCTGTAAGACCATGTTATTTTTCCTTTATTGTATTGTTCCATGTATAAATAATGCTCAAAAGAAAAAAGTTATAAAAAGGAAAAATAAGAAACAAGGTCTGTTATACAATTATTTGTTTTAAGGCACCAATGTGCTATACACCTCATAAAACTTAAAACTATTTATTCCATCTTGCAAGTTCTAAAGTGAGAGTTTATGGACCCTGATAAAAGGATTGACTTACTGAATACATCTCTCTTCACTACAACATTCTGCCTTCTTTCATCCACTATTTTTCCTTCTCCCATCTGTTCTCACCAATACCTCTTTATTTACTTTAGTTTCATAGATGTATTATGGACAGCCACTTTAAAAAGCCCTCCCTATTAGACTTCCCAAAGATATTTTTTTACAGAGTTAAATGGCCAGCAGCCCAGGGTTAACTCTAATTCATATTTGCAGATTGATTTTTTTCCTGGTATCTGGAAACTCAGAAGCAGGCAATTTTATCAAGCATATGGATTCCAGCAGACCTGGAAATAAGGCTTTCTTCATTCTCTGTTCTAAGCTTTTCATTAGCACCAAATCCCTGGCTTCCTCCTGAAAATTAAATGAAGATTGGAAACATTGATATCCAATTGTGCCTTCCAAAAATAGGAGTGCAAAGTTGTGTGTGCACTTTCACAGCCTTATAATTTAGGTTGGCCAAGAAGTTACGGGAGGGAATTCATTCACTCCTAGTCATAATATTTTTGATACCCTGAACAAAAAATGGAAACTATGGCAACAAATTTGTATAATGGTAACATTTTTTACTACCTGCTGCTCTTTTCCTTTTTCAAATTAAGTATATAATTAGTTTGACTGTATTTTTTCCTGAGAGAGAGACAGGGAAATCTATGAATTCTGAAGGTAGAAAACAAAGAAATCAATAGGTGACTGCCTCAGTAGGGACTTGAGTAGATTTGTAAGCGCGTCAATTGGAGCAGCCTAGTGTAGGATCCAAAGAGCTATCACATTCTTTCTTACTTAGTTTGAGAGACTTTGGCACACTTTAACTGTTGATTCTGTAGAAAGAATCATTACAAAATGAAATAGGACAAAGGGTGCATCTATGTTTAGTAAAGTGGGAACATTAGAAATAAGAGCAATTGTTAAGTCATAAATTTATTAAAAATCCCATGTATATTAGCTGTTTGTACAATAGCCTGAAGGTGATAAGTATTATTCAAATGCCATATACATGCTAAATATTATTAAAAGTTTAGAAACTGGTGTACAAAATAATTGACAGGCAAGGGTACAATAAACTCTAGTTTCTTTAACATTTCATTCCTGCTACTAAGGGAGCATCTTGTAACTACTCCCTTAAGTGTTGGAGAATATTTGCTATGATATACTCTCAATTGCATATTTCCTTAACTTTCTTGCTTCCTCTGATAGTTTTGGTTAGGAAGATATTAGTTACTTGACATGCAAAGTGTCATTTGCTGTGCATGGAGAGCCTCAGGAGAAAATATTCCAACTTTCTGTAGGGGTAAATTTTCTCAGTGAAACAATACTTTCCTATAAACTAGCACAGCAAATAAAATTATTTTGGTTTCTTTGATTTACTGTACCAGAGAACCAGTATTCTCATCTTTCAATTAAAATATTAATTAATGACAAGCCAGCCCTATTTACCTACCTTCACAGGCAATTTTATAAATTTCATACTAATTTAGATTAGATTTGGGTCTGAGCCCTTCTCTGAGACCTGAATGTCTCTGATCCTCAGGATTGTATTAATCCAGTTCTGAATTCCATCTGGGCCTTCTTTCTATTCCTATTACTTATCTTCCAAACATATAATTAATGCATTAGAAATTTAACCTAGAATAGTCATCTGGGTTCTTGTTCAGCTGCAGCTTTAAGTTTTTTTCTGATTACATAGCCATGTGGTATCATCTTAAGGGTAGCACAGGATACTTTTCTACTCATTGTAGCTAATAATGCATTTTATAATCGTTCCACTTTGGGGTGTGATCTCATAAAGGAACTTGGACTGGAGAGCTCCATAGTGAAACCAAGTAGATCATAACATTTTAAGTGAAAAAGCAAGACAAGCTGTGGAAAAGTAACATTTGGTAGCATCTCCATTTTTGTAAGGGCTTCCTTCTGTATCTCGACCTCGCAGATAAGATGACCGTAATATAGCTATTAGGTATCTCTGTGTCTGTTTGCTGCTGTGATAGCTTTATTGTTCATGCTGCAAAACTGAAACCAACATGAAAGCAACGCTTTGCACTGGGATGTAGGGGGTGCTCAAGGGACAAACCAACCAAGCAAACAAACCAACACCACACAACACATTCTGAATTCCTTAGAGCAGAATCTGGGAAAAGTAGTTTATGTATTGGAGGCAAATTAAGCAAACCTCACCCTTTTAATTAACAGATTTATAGATTACAAAGCCAGCAGGAATCACCATGATAAATCTGACATCCTGTATAACCCAAGCCATAAATCTTCCCTAAATTCATTTGTTTGAACTGGGGCATTTCTTTTAGAAAAGGATCCAGTCTTGATCTAAACATTTCCAGGACTGGAGAATCCATCACAGAACTTGATAAATTCCTTCAGTGATTAACTGCCATTGCTGTTCAAAATCTCTCTCTTATTTCCAATCTAAATGTATTTAGCTTCAACTGCCAGTCACTGGACTGTGTTATATTTTTGCCTGGTAGATTGAAGAGCCTTCTATCATCAAACTTCTGCTTTTCATGTAAGCACTTGTAGATTTATTAAATCACCCCTTAATCTTCACTTGGATAAGCTGAATTGATGGATCTTCTTGAGTCTTTTGTCTATAAAACCTGTTTTCCAATGTTTTAATCATTCTCATGGTTCTTCTCTGAACCCTTCCTTTTTTAACTTCAACATCCTTTTTAATGGTTTACACTAGACCTAGATGCAATATTTTAATCGCAGCTCCATTCATGCAAAGACAAAAGATAATACAACCGCTACTCCTACTCAAGATTCTCCTGCTTATACATTCAGGGATCACATTAGCCCTGCTGGCCACAGCATTGCACAAGGAAGCCATGTTCAGCTGATTATCCTCCATGATCATAGAATCATAGAGACTGGAAGGGACCCTCAGAGGTCATCAAGTTCAGTCCCGTGCACTCATGGCAGGACAAATGATGCTGAAGGCTTTTTCAGTGTGACCATTTTTCAGGATAACATTACAAAGCCTGCAGACACTGCTAACAGTCTTGGTTCCCAGATATAAAACACCACATTTGGCTATATGGAAACACACATTGCCTGTGAGGGCCATGTCTACCAGATTGCTTGGGATCAGTGACCTAAACTTTTCATTTGCATACCACTCCACCAAATGTTATGTCATTCCCAGATTTAATTAGTAATGATTTTACATTTTCTTCCAGATCAATGAGAAAAAATAACTTAAAGCCAAGAGCAAACCCCTTTGGGATATCACTAGAAACACACCTGCTTGATAGTGATGATTTTCCTTTTCCCATTATATTTTGAGATCTGTCAGTTGGTTAAAATTGGTTACACATTAAAATAATAAAAAATGAGCTATGTGCCAATTTTAACCATTTTAATGTGTAATCATTCTGGTTTTGTAATAAAATCCTGTGGTACCAAATTTCTCTCTATTGGATCAATACTTTCAGCTTTAACCAACAAAATCTGTAATTTTATAAAAAAAAAAAAATCAAGTTAGTTTGACAACGTCTACTTTCCAAAAACCCATGCTGATTTATATTAATTACCCTTCTTTAATTCTTTATCAGTTGAGTCCCGTATTAGATGTTCCATTATTTTGCTTGGGATTGATGTCAAGCTGACAGACCTGTAATTACCCAGGCCATCCCATTTACCCTTTGAAAATATTGGCACAATGATAATTTTATTCTTCATTAAAAAATGAAAAGCTGTCACAAGCAGAGTACCTTATAATCTTCAGATACCATGGAATTAGACAGTGTTCCTAAAAATGTACATATATAGGTTTGTCCTCACTGAACATAGAGGTGCCTGCTTAAGGACCTTTTCACTATCCATGTACCCAACTACCTGTTATACGAGTGGGACTGAAGAAAGTATGTCAGCAATAGAGAATGAAAGCCAAGAATGGAAGAGCAGACTGAGAAGGCAAAAGGCTAGACAGGCTGCACAGGAAATTAGAGAGATTGAGTCAAATAGATCCATGGAAAATATTTAAAGCTAGGAAGCCCATGATGACATTACTGGTTTCGTGTTTCACCCTTCCACAAGTTGAGGTGAGATAGGCATTATCTTGTTTCTGGAATAGTTGTGCTCAATTTGACATTAATGTAATTTCCCAGAGCTCAAAAATCAGAAGGGGGAGGAGCTGGCTATCATAAATGATTTACATGACTGTGCTGACAAACAGAGTTTAATGGTGATCTCTTGGTAGCAATTTTTAGGGGAGCAAAGAGGGCTATCATCTGTGGGTTCATTCTCAAAAATATGCAAAACCCTAATTCACTATTGGCAAGTGTCTCAGACAATACAGGCTCTTTGAGAGGTTTTGCTGATACCATCAACCATTTTCTTCCCTTTAAACCAGTGATAAAAGAACCCAGTCTTCACAGTGTGGTATCACTGTATGCATGTGCAGTGAAGCTACCCATTACTACAATAAAATACTCCACCAGGGCAGACAGATATATACTAGGGACAAGACCACTCATGACCTACATCTATGCAGGGGTTAAAGTACAGTTTGGCAGGCCCTGAAACCCTCCTAAATTTCCTGGCCCCCCTCAAATAGGTCCACGCCCCCTTCACACAGGTCAGGCCCCCCCCTTCATGCACCCCAGCTACTGCCCCACAAATGCTTGTCCCCCCACCCCAGCTACTGCCCCCAAAATGCCTGCCTCCATCAGACCCCTCTTTCCCCATGTCTTCCACAATCCCCATTCCCTAAGCTCCCTGCCCCCATGTCCCTACACAAGCCCTCCTAATCCACCACTCCCCAGCTCCCATCTTTACTCCACCCTCTTCAACCTCCAACCCCCTCCACACCTTCCCAGCCCCCGTCAGTCCGCCTTGCCCCACTCCACCCCCTTCAGCCCCAACCCCCTCCCACATCTCCCCAGCCATCCCCCACAGCCTTTCCCTGCCAGAGTCTGACTGTCCCCAATCTCCAGGACCTGCTTATCTGCACTACTGAGGATCTGAGCCAGCCAGGCCAGAAGAGGGAGGCTGTGACACCGGCTGGTCAGGCCGCACACACAGCCTGTACCCAGCAGGAAGGAGAGGTGCCACCACAGGACCCAGTAAAGGGAGGGGAGGGATGGCCAGGCCCACCCCAGCCTGCAGCCCCTTCCCTGAGCCAGCCCTAGGGGAACACACTGGAATGCTGTGTTCTGGCACACTCCTATCTTTAGGGGTCCCCAGAGTGGCTAGCACCTCTGCTTAACATGCAGAAGGTCCTGGGTTCAATTCCCAGGGAGTTGGACTCGATGATCTCACAAGATCCCTTCCAGCCCTATGATTTGATTTGATTTGAATGCAGCATTCTGGTACATTCCCTTATTTTTAGAGGGACTTGGAACACTGCTCCCTAAAAATAGGGGGCCCAGAACACCATCCCAGGGCATTCCCCCTTACTTTAAACCCTGAGGGGCAGGATATGTGGGAACTGGCAAAGCTTCAGTGAATAGACCAGAGGGATGTTTTGGCCCTGACCCCATCTCAGCATCCGTAGGGGAGTCAAGAAAAGAGAAGGCAATTCTTAGAGCAGCAGAAACAGCCCACGGCAATGTGATGAGCTCCCTGGCCAAGAACAAAGTGATCGGTAGCACAAGAGTGGGAACGAGAATGCTGGTCCCTCCTCCAGCCCCAGTGCCGAGGTGACGGTGCTCACAGCACCCCATAGCCCCAGGTCAGATTTGTGCCTTACCCATCCTTAGGCTCAGCTGCGTCAGCTTCCTTATGACATGCTGGACCCCATGTACATCCTTATGGTGTGAGCTGTGCATCTTTCAAGGTCACCCTTACTGCGTAACTGTGTATGGTCTGAGGCAAAGTATGTCAAATGTGGTGTTCCTGGAATGCTCATGACATACTTACCATCACTGCTATGACAGCATATTTCCTGAGATGTCATGTCCCCAAATGTGTGTCTCACAGGCCTTTAATAGATGAAGACAGATGCAGAGCTGTGCTCCCACACCCGCTAGAGGCACGCGTAAAGGAACAATGGACTGGCCTAAGCACCTGTGACCCTGCACTTTGGCTCAAGTGGAAGGAATCATGCCCATTCCCGGCCCAGCCCCCCCCCCCCCCCCCCGCCCGCGGGGGGGGGGGTCAGGAAACTTGTTAAGAGCTGAGAGGTCTTTGTCTCACAGCTCTCCCCTGGACTCCATCTTCTAATCAACACCAAAGACAAAATCTACCCACAGGGAGGGCAGGGCCTGACTGCAAGACTCTTTGTAACCAGTCTGTGTAGTAAGCTACTGCCGTAGACTGAGCGAGACTGGGAATAGTTTAGAATATAAAAGTTATCTTTCATTTAATTGTGATTAACTCCTTGATTCATTACTAATCTTTTGATTCATGTTAATCTGACTTAGCTTCACTTCAAATCTTTCTGTAGTCAATACACTTATTTGTTCTATCTAAAACAGCGCATGTAGATTGAGGGTGTGTGGAGTCCTCACTTGAAGTGACGGAGCTGGTGCATATCCATTTATTTGATATAGAGATGGACACATGTAAATGAGCTTGCAGGGCACAGTGTATAGCATAGAATCCTGCAAGACAGCAGTTCTCGGGGTTGCATCTGGGTCTGCAGGTGTTTGCTGGGCTTCCATCCCATGAGCAGCTGGCCCAGGGCCACCCAGGGGACTTAGGGGGCCTGCAGCAGATTTGATGTGAGGGGCTTCCCCTCTCTGTTCCACACATACAACTCATACCACCTCTGCCCACTCCCAGGTTTCTTCCTATCTCAGGCCACTCCAGCCTCCTTCCCAATTACCAAGCCCCTCTTGGTTTACCCAGCCTCAATGTTCCCTTGGACATATAGAAGCAGATGCTGAGGCAGGAGCCAAGGCAGGGGACCCTCTCTTTGGTGGGGGCCTGGGGCAAGTTGCCCCTGTGGCCTCCCCCTCCAGTTGGCCCTGTACTGGCCAGAAGCACCTCTTCACTGGTCCAGGGACTGATTACTCACAGGAGGCTGGGTGTCCGCCAACCCAGCAATGGATCATTTACATAGCCAAGTGAGAAAAGTCAGGGCCCGGGAGTGAGGAATTGGGGCGATGAAGATACTTACCAGTCCAGATTGCAGGAAGGCAAGTGTTAAAGTATAATTTGGTGGACCCCGGAACCTTCCTCACCTTCCAGGCCCTCTCATGCAGGTCCAGGCCCCTTCACCCACCCCCAGCTACTGCCCCCCAAAATGCCTGCCCCTGAACCAATCTACTGCCTCCAGCCCTCATCTCACCACTGGTCCCCTGAACCTTTCCCCAAACCCATCCTGAACCCCCCTGTGTTGCTGCTGGTCTCCCAACCCTTCCCCAACTACCCACCAAGCTGTGCTATTTCCCTCCACTGCCCCAGGCCAACCCCCTCACGCATACCCTTTCCCTGCCAGGCCGGCTCACCTGTCTCCAAACCCCAGCCCCCGGACCTCCTTACCTCGCTGCCATGACAGCTGGCTGCTGCATCCACTACCTGGCTGGAAGACAGAGTCTTCAGGCCACTAGGAAACTGCCCTGCCCCAGTCTAGGGCCTGCTCTCACTGAGCATGCTCAGAGCCTCTGAGCATGCTCTGGGCAGGAGATTTATACTCCTCCCAGCCAGAGGCAGCTCCCTGCCCTGACGGAATGGTGTTCTGGGGCCTGCTACTTTTAGGGGCTCAGCATTTGGTCGGCCCCTAAAAATAGAAAATGGAACTTGAATGTTGCATTCCGGTGCCCACTATTTTTAAATGGTGGGCCACGGAACGCAGTTTTCTGGCTCCATTTTCTATTTTTAGAGGGCTCGGAATGCTGAGCCCCTAAAAGTAGTGGGCCCTAGAATGCTATTACGGTGCATTCTGGCTTACTTTAACCCCTGCATCTATGTCTACTTTTGACATACAGATGTCCCTGGTATTGGTGCAATTTCAAATGCCCCTTCATTTTATTTTAATAATTGTAGTTTAATATTTTTATACTTCTACCTTTTAAAAACATTAACAAGCCTTCAGTAAAGGCTGTATCATAGCTTGCTAAGGGCTGTAGATGGTACCAGCTCTGCCGGACTGAAGCCTCAAGAACTGCCAAAAGGTTTCAGCGGCTGCATGCCTGCTCAATTCATTATGTTCTTTCATATATTCAACTTCCAAACCACTCTTTCATACCAGATTGTTTTTACCCCAAACCAAAACATCTTCTCCATTAGCTATGGTGTGGTCCAATACTCACTTTTTTGGCATGTGTGCTTTGGCAGCTTTGAGCACAAGAGTCTTCATTTTATTCCAAAGTTTCTTTGGGAGAGTAGGGAATGTTCACTGAGAAGATAGCTAGTGTGTGGCAGATCACTGGGAGGTCTCCGCTGCTGAGTGTTTCAAGCTAGCAATGGATCAAGAATGCTTCCAAAAAATTCTGCTTTGATGTCAGCAGAATTTAGACATGAATCATTGGATTTTACTTACATATAAGAACTGAGGTATGTGACATTTAAAACTATATAGAAAGAGAAATCTGATTAAAAAAGGGGAAGATGGAGAAGGCGTTTTAACTGTAGCCCCATTCTGAATTCAAAATGTACAGAGCTACTGACAAAACATAAAAAAAAAAAAAAAACTATTTTCCAATTTTTTTTTTTTTTGGAACCGTGATAACATTTCATTTAGAAGAAAATTTAGGGAAAAGTTTCTGACAATACTTGTTCCATTTTGACATTTTCAGACTGAAGAGTTTCAATCTATCCAGTATTTTTAAAAATAATTAAGAATAATTTCAAATGTATAGGTTTTCATCTTATTGAACCAACACATTTCCAAATCTCAAAATTCTTCATGAGACTGCATTTCTGTCCTCTGCATTGCTCTAAAAATTAGGTCTTCTAGTATAAGCCATTCTTTTTTACATCATGAGATGCTTTTGGAGATTTACCAGTAGGTTAGTTTTATTTATGTCATAATTTTGGGTGCTTTACTAGACACTGTAAGATTCAGAAATTCTTATGGCTAAAAAATATACATATAAGCTTTCCCTGTGAGCAGCAGCATCTCTAAATTATTTAAAATAGATGCATCTCCAAGCCGCAAAGTACCTGTCTGAGTTTACCATACTTCATGAGAGCAAGAAAAAGGAAGGAGAAGGTTTTCAGATCTGAAGTTTAGGTTCATCTCATTATTAGGAAAAATTAATCAGTAAATTACAGGAACATGGAATTTTGTAACCAGTTGAGAACTTTGTCAGAATGTCCAATGTTTTTGTTTTTGTTTTTTTTTTTTTTATTATTCATTCAAAATACTACCTTAAATCTCCATTACCTTACTCAGAATCTACTCATGTGATTAAGATTAGGTGGAATTGTCCTATTGGGCATTTGGTTTTTTGTGCTGCCCTTCACATTCTTAAGAGCATTTAATTTAAAAACAATCTTCATAAAAATTCTTGTACTAAAATGGAAAATAGATACATATTGAATTTTGCAGTTGAGAAAAGGTTAAGGGCTTCTAGCCATGTACTTATACCTCTTATTGTTTCTATAATATATGAAGTTAAATAATTCAGTCTGGTGACTCTCCTAGACTCTTACAGAACAACTCTGATGCCCTCATGTGGGAAAACAATACTTTAGCTCCTGCCAAATGTTGTATAGTTTGTATTTTGAAATCAACCAACAAAATCTTGAAATGACTGTGTGGCCTCTCTTTAAATCAGATGAAGGATGACTAGGTGTGTAGTGCACAAAATATTTTAACAACTTTCAGAAGCCATAAAGATTTTCAGGTTTCATAAAACAATAAAATCTGAGGCTGTGGAAAGCATTTATCTACTTTTTCTGATTTCTTTACTAGAACTTTGTTTTAAAATGTCTTAAGCAACAATTAAACTAACTTAGAAGATGGAAAAACTATCTCCAAGAGTGAAAGAGTGGTAAAACTATTAGGGTTTATTTGAGCCACTGGCTATTATAAATAAGGTCCCTTTTTTGGTAGTAAGGTTTATGTGTTAAAGGATTCATTAAATTATGTTTTGCTAAATTAAAAGAGACAAAAAACATTTCTTTCACTGTGGTACATTAGTCACTTCACCACAAAAAGAAGTTTTTTAATTAATGTGAGGTTTTATATTTTTGTGAAAGAAAAACAATTTAAAACTTTTTAAATTTTCTGTCACCTCCCCCTTGTGAACTGAAGCCCTCAAAAGAACTGAATGGAGAATGTGTAAGCCATACAAATGTAACCAAATCAAGCCATGCCAAAACTGTTCTATGAGAGACCTGTTTTATTCTTTATGCAACACATTTTACTGTTTATGCAACCTGACAATCATGACAACTTTTGAAAGTAGTTATAATGTATCGTTTGGTGCACTAGAGGCCTAGTCATCCGACTGACTTGGAGACAACCTGCTTATTTGTTTCAAGTTTTTGTTGGTTAATTTCAAAATACAAACTATACAGCCTGAAACTATTCAGAACAAAATCACTGATCCTTCCTGGTGTCTGGATTTGGGGGAGCATGCTTTTATTTATATGGCACAATGCCATTTTACTAGGTGCTGCATGAACCCAGAACAAAAAGGTCCCTGGCTAAAGAATTACTACTGAAGAGAATTTTAGACCTGATGGTAGCAAAGAGACATGAGGAGATTGCATAGATTAAGTTCAAGGTTTTATTTTTAATAGTCTAGGTGAATCTGATTATATTAATACCTAAAAATGAATGGTTTATTTCTTTAAGGGTTTGGTTCTAAATTTAAATGACGAAAAAATACGCTACAAATTTGAGCCAACTAATTCCATACACAGTATAATCAGCGGGCTCTTACTAAAAAGTCCTCTAAAGAGCTTTGTACAATTACTTTTTACTGGAGCTGGGGCACAGTGTCTGTAGTAAACAATTTCCTCAAATAATTTACTCTTCTTTCCTGTTAAATTATTTGTGAGCAGGTTACTTTGAGTTTATTCACTATTTCATCATGAGACTGACTGCAAGCTATTCATTCCAGTTACTGTTTTGTTCTTTTAGTATTTGCTATTCATTGTGTGTGCAATATTATACAAGTTATGTGGTATTGTTTCTGCCTCCCAATTAGATGACTTGTAAAGACAGTTTTGTAAAGTAGGTGGCATAAGCTTCTATTGTGACAAATGTAGACTTATGGAAATACTTGCTCTCAGGTTTATATGGATGATCTTGTGAGCAACAGCCACTTGTCGGCATTCAAGAAAACAAAAATCTGTTTCAATAAGTGGTGGCAGACAAGCCAAATAAAAAAGGTGCAGACATGGCATTGGCCAATCACAAAAGCAATTCATATTTTACAATATGCCCATGGATGTGTTTCCCCAACCACCACTATTCATCGAGCTGTGCTCTTTGCCAAATAAATTAGAATGTTTGAGGACAATTAAAGAGCATGATATTCATTGAAGACTACAATTTTCAAGAACCAAAATTGGTACATAGAAAGAAACACACACAAAGTTGCCATGACCACATGTGTAAAGCAGACAATGCATACATACAAACGGCAACTTAGTGCACTTAACTCACCATAACATATATAAAGACAGATCATCAGCTGGTTTACATCAGCGTATCTCTTGACTTCAATGGGACTACACGGATTTACATCAGCTAAGAACCACTTGCTTAGTGTACACAACGGGGGTTCTAGCAGGGGGACATTTACCCAGGGCCTCATGCTGGGAGGGGTCCCCTGGCCTCACCAGGGCCTCACTGGCCCCCTGAAATCCCCGTTGGTCTTGCCAGGGCCCCTCCCAGCCCCCCTGCCCTGCCACTGGAGCCAAGAGGCCAGGGGGGGCCCCAGAAAGACTAGCAGGCGGGTTTGGGTGGCCCAGCGGCAGGGCTCCAGGCAAGGGGGGACAACAGGTCAGTGGGGGCCCCATCCTTGCCTTTTACCCAGGGTCCTGGAATCACTAAGACCACACCTGAATGTACAGTTATGATAAACTAATGTGCAAGTGTGTATATGATTGTATGCTGAGATCTCCAGCCAGCTTTAAAAAAAAAAAAGGTGGCCCATAAAGACTTATGTAGGTGTCCTGGTACTCATATACATTGTCTTGCAACATTTAAGGCAAGACAGTTCTTGAAGATGATTTTCAAAGGCAAGGGACAATAACTTTAGACACCCAGGACTGAAAATTCTTGTTATTTCTCCTATAGCCTGCATAATTTTCCACCAAGAAATGTCAAAGCATGTACTGTGCTAGCTTCTCCATCAACCACCAAAGTGACCCATGGCTCATTTATGTAACTTATGGAAGGGTTGTTTTGTTTTACAATATTATATGGTTTGACAACATTTCTACTTTTTGCTTGGTTTTGATTTTCTTTGGGAGACAAGGTTTTTCAAAAACTCATAGCATTTCCCATCTCCCATTGCACATGGAGAAAAGGAATAAAAGAATGGTGCAAGGAGCAAACAGAGTGGCGAACACACTACGACTCCTGAGTCCTGTTGCTATTTTGAAGGTAGACCCTGCAAACAGCATTGAAGGGTTCCATGTATTCAAATAGCCCACAATATTTAAAAAAGAAATCACAGGTTTTTCCTCTACCTGAGCATAAGTTTGCTCCCAAACTTCAGATATCTCAAAACATGCTACCAGAGTTTCCCTGAAGAAAGTGAGTTCAGTCAGCTCCACGGCTCCACTCACCCGCAGCCTGGACAGCCCTTGCAATACAAATTACAATAAGTGCAGGCTAGGAAAGTTATGAGTGTAAGAGTAGGGGGGGAAAAGAAAACACATTGTGCCTTCTTTAGCTCCACACACTTCACCTAGAAAACATAATGCAACTTTTTCAAGTACCTCACTTCCAACCCCTTACCTGCTTGGGATCTTAGTGATCACAGGAGCCAGAGGGAATCCTTATGAGCATGGGCTCCAAAGAAACAATACTGCCAAGGAGATAAAATAGGAGGGAGAGTAGAGAGAGGATTGGGCAGGAAGTTTCTAAAGGCACAAAGAGGAGTTCAATACCTTGCTCTCATTACCTTTAATGGTATTTAGGCACCTTATTCTTTGTGCTTTTGAAAGTCTCCACCTGCAGAGAGACAGGTTCCACTGAAGTCAATGCAGCTGTGACCTCATTGAAACCAATAGGGCCATGACTTCACCGAATGTGACATCTAGAGTCCTCTGTGGATACAAAGTTTGTATCTGCATCTGATCCACAATCCACAAAAATGGTCTGGTGATATAAAGTGGATATCTCTGGATCTGCAAGATACTACTTACATCCCTCTGATTCTGACAGGTCTTGGCGTGTGCCTCTTCCCCACACACTGTTCCCCTAATAAGATGACAACCAGGATAGGACAATTAAAATCTTTCTGACAGATTTCTTCGCACTGTCCCTTCTTACAATAAAAACTATCGACACTTCATGATGGAGCAAGCAGAATCCATTATTAGCACTAAGCCATACCACACTGAAGCAAAGCAAACTAGAGCACAAACTGAAGTATGGGTAGCTGTGAAAGTAATTCCTATATCTGGAGTCTCATCCAGTCTGCTTACTACATCATGGATTCTCCATTGCATTCAAACTTTTTCTGCTCTAAACCCAGACAGAAACTTTGGTATTGGACACATCTCCATAAGGACATTCCCATAATGAAATGATAAAAATGTATCAAACAACCAACTGGATTATAACTGGGATATGGACTTGTCTTTCCCTGTCTAAAGTTCTGTACACTTTTGGATGCCATATAAATACACAATATATAAAAATTAAACAGAGAAAGTAGCATTGCTGGGAGTTACACAGAGTCCACAACTCAATATTTTCATTAATAATGGTGTAGACAGTGTGAGCAACTGTTAATCCCATTTGTGTATGATACACCTGACAATGGGGGGGACAGAAAACACTTTGGAGGAGAGTATTAAGTTAAAGTAATACAATGGAGAAATGTAGTAAGACCAATAAAATAAGATTTGAAAAAGACAACGGCAGGATGTAGGAAGAAATAATTGAAAGCACAGACAGAATGGAAATGCAGGCTAGGTAGCGGCATCTCGAAAGGACTGTGGGGGAGAATTATGGATTAAAAATTAAATGAGTGCAAACAATACCATTGTTTTGCAAAAATGGTAAATGCTACAGCAGGCTAAAGCTCTAGAGAGATACCAATTAAAACAAATTAGCGAACTATCAAACTGTGCCAGATAAACCTCAGATGGAGCATTGAATTCAACGTTTTGCAGATCATCTTTTAAACAAAAATGTAATGGAGAAAATTAGAGAATTCAGAGAAAACCAACACATAGATAGTAAAAGATTTAGAAAATAAGATATATGAAGAATGGACACTTTTATGTCTACCGAAGAAAACTATAGAAGACAGGATAGCTACAGCTACATAAAAGGACAGGAAACAATTATTCTCATTAGTCAACGATAACAGAACAAACACCAGGTTAAATACTGTATGAAGTGCAACAATACAACTGTGTGGGAATAACTAGGTACCAGAATCAGCTCCTAAGAAAGGTTGTGAAATTGTCACTAATGGAACTAACCAATGCTGGATTAGAGATGTTTATAAATATTTGAATCAAACTTGATCAAATGCAAAGTGATGATAGAGTAGAGTAGAAGCCCTGAACTATATGTTGATTCCAATTCAAATCCATTCTGGAAGTGTCAGAACATAAATCCATGCTCAATAAAGTAATAATCTTGAATAAACTAGGATTGACTCAGGGAAGAAAAGCATCAAAGCCATTGGTTTAGATATGTGGTGCCTGTTCCTAATGAAAGAATGTATATTAAAGAAGGCAAGCTATCCCATTTAATGTTAAATGCTGACAAATATTCTTGCTGCTTAAGGTGGAGCGAAGATGAAGAAATATCAACGATCTAGTATATGTCACCCCTAGACTGCCCAGCTGCCCAGCACTGCAATGACTTCTCAATTTCCTAAGGAATTAGAGACAGAAGAATACATTTCAGCATGGTGCATGGAGAATTAGGCATGCAGCTCCTTTTATTATTAATGGAAGCTAGTAGCTCCGTGCAAATTCCCCATGCACCTATGCTGAAAATTTACTCCATCACACAGAACTATGCATTCTACCAAACAAGAAAATAAATCGGTTTTACCTTCAGTAGCACCAAAACTAATGTGCAGTGATCCTGCTCCGAAGAAATAACCCTTTATAAAACCCACAGCACAACTGTGAGCTCATTCCACCAACAAGCTGCGTTTTTCAAAACACTGGATTCTTTTTGCATTTCACTTTTAGGTATGCGCTTAATTTTTAAAAACTCCCCTGAATAATCTTATAACCTCACATCCTCAAGAAATTTTGGTTCATGATTAGTTAGTGAAAGAGGAAGCAAATCTTACATTCATTTGCTTGAACCTCTCTTCTTCATATTCTTCTCATACCCTTGTTTCAGTAAAGTAACCTTATCAGAGTTTAATCTTACAAAGATCCATACACCATGAAAGTCTGATAAAGTTTACCAGCTATCAGTTAAAACTGGGACAAATTTTTTTTGTTGCCAGTGGCTGATTTAGGTGGTGATGTTGGTGGCCGATTGTTCTGTTTTCCCCAAATAAACAAAAATTCAGTTTCAGAATAATGCCCATAGTTATAAAATAATGAGAGATCTGAAACTTGACATGCTGACTGATACACTAATATCTTTCTGCTAGGGTCAAACTCAAAGTCCCCCAGAAAAGTTTATAGGACAGGGCCTTGGAAAATTCCTCCTCTGCCATATCAAACAAAAAAAAACCCTGAAGATAATTTTAACATGTCCCACTTGGAAAACACTCACTTTAGCATATCACAGCGCTGAAGGCACAAGATCTGAAATACCTAACAATAACATTGTACCTATAAAGAATACCTTGTCTGATCAACAATCTGAACTAAAAGGTGTAATATAAGTGCAGGCTCTTATTTTAATATGCTTGGGCTATATCCACACTGTGCCACAGTGCAAACTATTGGGACTTGTTACAGAACATACTAAACACTGCATTTTAACAGCACCATGTAGATGCTGCCGGTATGAATAAAGTTACTTATTTTACATTAACATAATCCTGCTGGAAACAGCACTACACTATGAGTTTCGGTTTACATTATGTCATGCAGCAGCATCCACAGAAAGCAAATAGAGCACAGTGCTTTGGTATGCTCTGCAATCCACACCCCCACAGTCCATGCTGTGGCACAGTGCAGACAAATCCTTACACTGAGACATAAGCCCGAAATGCACATTGTGTCCCTATCTGTAGCCACGCTCCCCATTCCCCAGTCACTTGCCGTTGTCAATAGCAAGAGGCTTTGTGGTCCCTCCCTTGCCAGAGCCTTTCAGCCCAGGGAAACAGAACTTCCTGTGGCCTTTCCATGGAAACTAAAGCAAAAGAATAAGCGTCCCCCCACTCAGAAGCTTTTAACTTTCCTCACGTTCTGTCTTGAGAGAATATTATTATTCTATTATAGTTATATACACAGGGCTCTTAGCACTTCCCTTTATAAGGCTCTTTTCTGTTTTTAACTTTACCAGGCTTTGACCGTTGGGGTTGTCTGCCTCTGCCTGATTTATATTATTATAGATGTTAGTAAATTTCACTGTAGTCAGTTCAGCCATTTCTGAGAACTAGGCTAGGGGAAAATGCACTGCATGTCCCATGTTAAAAAATGATGGCAGCCCTTTCTTTGACCCGCTGTAGTGCCCTCAATTTTTGGAGCAGCGCCTTGTAATTTGGCAGAGAGAGGCCTTTATGTCAGGAATGTGTTTTTTGGTATCCCTTTGAAAAACCAGGAACACTTGGCCAACTTATAAGACCCTGAAAAATCGAAGTTCATACATGCTCAATAGAGACTTCAGATTTTAGCATAATATTCCATCCGTACTGAGCACAATATTCCATCTTTAGATTTTAGCATAATATTCCATTTAGCAAATATTCCATATGCACTGAGCACAATGAAGCCTGAGCTGTGCTGGACTCTTCCTGTAACTGCTGTGGGCCATGCCTGGGTCAAATTGAAGCATCTGAACTTAAAGCAGGGGTCTCAAACTCAAATCATCATACAGCCGCAGGAGGAGTAGTATGTCAGCCCAAGGGCCGCACCACTGAAACATTTTCATACAATGATTTTGCAAATATCGATGACAAGAGCATCGTTGTGGGCCACAGGAAATAACTTTAGGGACCATGAGTTTGAGACCCTTGACTTAGAGCACAGACCATGTCTCTCCCGCACTCTCAGTATCCATCCCCTGCTGTGCCCAGGAAATGGGAGGAATTCACTCACTTTAATATGGCTCTAAGGTCACAACCACTGTGATCAACTCTCTGAATCATGGCTCAGGAAACCTGGACTATATTCCTGTCTTGGCCGTTGGCGTCAGGCAAATGACATTGCTTGTGTGCCTCAGTTTTCTCATTTTTAAAATGGGGCCAATGCTGCCTACTTCCTTTGTAAAGCATTTAGTCGTATACTACTGAAAGCATGACGTTCAAGCTAAGTATTACTTCCATTAACACAAAAATTTTTCAAAAAATCTGCAATACAAAATAAGTTACTAGAATATTAATATAACATACTTGGAGCTAATACAATACTACTAATACACCACTTACCTGATAAATTGTTAATATCCTTACCTGAACTGAATCAATTAATGTCTTGTATCATAAAGCAAGTTTGAAGTACCAGCTATAGTAACTCAGAAGGTAGTGACTGCAAAATGGTGAGTTTTTGGCAATCCATACCAGCTAGAGCAGTGATAGGCTACTAAGAAGTTGCACTGATGTAACACCAGTGGATTGCACTCTCAGCAAGTTTGCAGATGACAGTAAGTTAAGGAGAATGGTAGATACACTGGAGGGCAGGGATAAAATAAAGAGTGACCTAGACAAATTGGAGGAATGGTCCAAAAGAAATCTGATGAAGTTCAACAAGGCTGAGGGCCAAGTCCTACCCTTAGGATGGGAAAATCCCATGCACTGCTACAGGCTGGGGATCAACTGGCTAGGCAGAAGCTTGGCAGAAAAGGACCTGGTGTTTACAGTGGACAAGAAGCTGGATATGAGTCAGTGAGCTCTTACTGTCAAGAAGGCTAATGACATATTGGGCTGCATTAGTAGGAGCACTGCCAGCAGATCAAGGGAAGTGATTATTCCCCTCTATTCAGCACTGGTGAGGCCTCATTTGGAGTACTGTGTCCAGTTTTGGGCCACCTACTACAGAAAGGTTATGGATAAATTGGAAAAAGGCCAGCAGACAGCAACAAAAAATGATTATGGGGATGGAGCACATGACTAATGAAGAGGGGCTAAGGAAATTAAGTTTATTTAGCCAGCAGAAGAGGGGAAAAAAAGAGGGGGATTTTGATAGCAGCCTTTAACCACATGAAAAGCGGTTCCAGGGAGGATGGAACTAGGTTGTTTTCAGTGATAGTGGATGAGAGACTAGGAGTAATAGTCTCAAGCTGCAGTGGGGGAGGTCTAGGTTGGGCACTAGGGAAAAAATTCTCACTGGGAGGGTGGTAAGCACTGGAATGAGTTAGGTAGTGAGACGGTAGAATTCTATCCTTATAAGTTTTTAAGTCATGGTTTGACAAAGCCCTCGCTGAGTTGATTTAGTTAGGGTTGATCCTGCTTTGAGCAGAAGGCTGAATTAGATGACCTCCTGAGGTCCCTTTCAACCCTAATAGTCTATTAACAGATTAGACATCACAACACACCAGATAGCAACACTTAAGTCTCTGTGAAGAGCAAGTACTACATGTGCACTGAAAAGTTAGGTTAAAAACAAACAGAAGGTAAGGAGTGGGGGTAGTCCTCTTTAACAAAAACCTGCTGAACTATGAATTTTGGTTTTGCTGAGATACTGGATATTCCCAATTCCGGTGGAAGTCAATGGAGGCATAGCACTAATCCAACACAAGCTGAGTACCCACAATTAGTGAATGCTATTAAGCATTTGAGCTAATGACAGTATAAGAATCTAGGGTCAGATATGATAGGCAGCTAAAGTTGATGGTGATACCCATGTTTTCTTAAACAGAAACCACACTAGGATATGTCTGTAAAGTGCCTTCAACCATTCATTTTAAAGTGAGCAAACTTAGAAGTTTTACATTCACCCACTCCATCTCAATTTTTTAAATAGTGCTCCCCTTTAAAGGGTTGATCCTACACCAAACTCTATCCAAGTAAATCTTTGCTGAAATCAGCACCTCTCACTAGCATAACAATTTGGGAATAACTCTGTCAAATGTATAAAGGTACCCAAGTGTCCAACATTTCACTCAGACCAATGAACAAGAACAGTCATAGGGCCTAGTTCTGAACTTATACACAAGTAACTTAACCCACACTAATAGCCCCAATGAAATTAATGGGAGTGCAGTTCCATCCATCAGTAGAATCAGTCAGGTACATAAGTATTTGTAGGTGTAGGCTCACATTTGTTGAAACTTCATACAATGGAATAGCTGATTTTAGTCAAATATCTAGATATAAAGTTTATTACTTTTCAACACAGAGGACAAGTTTTCATTAATATTCTGTTCACATCTGTCTTGAACTCAAACAATATCAATACAGTCCAAGATGAACACACTACACAAAATGAAAAAGCAGGATCAGTGATATATAAATAGTCCCTCTTCAGGTTGAATAATTATACAGTTGTAATAAAATACAACTTCAACAACCCTGTAAATAGTGTGACTCACACTTAGACACAAGTAACCAGCTGAAGCGAATAGGAAACTAGAAATCAGAGTATTTACAAGCTGATCAAATCAGTTACTGATCGCATTTCAATATTTTGGACAAGCTCCAGCCAGTAATATGGCTTCATATCTTCCTGGTGCATTATTTCAAAGAAAGCTTTTAGGAATTTCACAAGGTTCATTGCTCATAACTCACAAAATAAAGTAGACAGGGAGGTTTGTATTTGTTTTTTTAACTATTTCAATTTCTTCCTAAAACTTCTGGATTATTCATCCCTGTGAGTTATCTAGGCTCATTAGATACATTCACTCTCTGAATGCTTGGCTAGAATCCAAATAGTTATTGTTCAACTCAGTAATATAACTTCGTTGTCTGAAATAAATCATACCTGACAACTCATGTTTCAGAAGGATATCTGAAATCTGACTTGATATGATTCTGTGTTCCTAGTTCAAACAAATTGCAGATATTTTCACACTAAAATATTTCTAAATTAATGTTGAACTTGTATAACCTGCAGCTTGGAATTTGAAGCTATTGCTAAAAAGGTATTCCCATGTTCCTGGTTAAATAATGTTTCCACATGGGGGGAAAAAGCTATGCAGAAATATGCTATAAAATTATTTAAATGCAACAGTCTTTTCAGATCTTATTTTTCCTCACCTAGTCATCACCGTGTTCTGCTGCGCGCACACACACACACACACACACACACACACACACACACACACACACACTCTTCCACTGATGTGTGCTGAATCTGTTTGCAGGGCTAAAAATACCCTATGACTTTGTTTCCCCAGAGGATAAAAATCAAGTAGCTAAAAACAAAGAAAACCCCACATAATTTTATGAAGATGTTCGTTTATTCTGTAGGGCTGTCTCTACACTTAAGAAGTTAGTTTGAAATAACTTACTTCAAATTAATTATTTTGAACTAATAATGGTTAATTCAAATTAAGTTAATTTGAACTAAGATCAAACTAGCATGTCCCTGGACAGAACTTGCTAGTTTGACTTACAAAGGGGGCACTATGAGAAATGTGGTAACATGGCACCCAAGAAGAGCTATGCCCCCCACCAATACATAGTAAGATAAAGGCACCCTGGGACAGGGAAGTTCAAACCATGTTAATTCAAATTAATGGTTAGTTCAAATTAACATGGCTCCATTGGGTTAATTCAAACTAACCATTACTTTGAAGTTAAGTGAGGTTTAAAACTTTGAAGTAAGCATTCATTACTTTGAACTAAGGAATTCCTTAGTTCAAAGTAATGAAAGCCAGTGTAGCTATGCATTCATTTAGTTTGAATTAATCCTTATTAATGCGAACTAAACTGTAAGTGTAGACATAGCTTATGAGATTACAAGTATTGTGTATTGGCTGAACAATTCACTCAAAAAATATACTTATGCCAGAAGTTCCCAGTATTTCTATGCTCATTTTTATACTGTATGTATCATTAAGTTACTAAGCATCTTCCAGAAGGGCATTAAGAGACTTGAGACACAGTACCAAGAGCCAGCAGTCTATATCCATTGGGAAAAAAAGACCTTTGCAATTCAAGTGCAATCAATGACACCGTTTGCTTGGAAGAGTAACAGTCATCACCATCATATTATTTATGTCTCTGTATCATTTAGGGCTAGAACCATTTTGGAGGCTTAGAAATATTTAACATATGTTTCAATAACATACACAACCAAAAAGCTCCTTGAAGATACATTAGCATACATTAAATGGCAAACACTTCTATTCATAGAGTAGCTAGAATTTCCAAAATTTTCTCATGTTTCAGTACAGAAACAATTGAGATCTCTTCGCTTCTGATTAGGGCCAGTTCAAGCAATTCTGATGCCTAGTAATGCCCCTCAAGCCTGTTTAGTTTGTTACATCATCATCTGGTTGTACTTCTAAAGAGGTCAACAGCAAGTTGTCAACAATCATCCTTGGGATACACAGGAAATCTCTGATCTAATAAATAAGAAGGAAGTCACCACCTTCACAGCTTGAAACAGTACAGAGATATTGCCTCCCTTACAACAGCAATAATAAAAAGGTCATTTTATTTCCACACAAACCGAAATAAGAGAAATTTCTACAATAACCTTTAGTCTTTTCCATTTGGATTCTTTTTAGTTCATTTCCCCCCCTCTAAATCTTTCTTTTCATAACCTATAATCTTTTACTAATAGCTCATACTGTTTTTTGTTTGAATTAAACAATCACACTCAAGCTCAGTTAATTGCTCTGAGATCTCCAAAGCTTTTGGGTCTACTGGATATTCCCAGTAAGCAGGGATGCAGTGCCTAATCTTAAAATACAGTCATCTACTATTGAGTTTATGCAATCCATGCACAGCCTTAAATATCTGGATTAGTTTAGTGTCTATGGGATTACCTCTCCAGACACGAAACATTTTAGCACATTAAAAGCATTAATATTGTTTCCTTGGCTGGATGCTGACACAGCTCAGTCTTCTTTGTTCTCCCACAGTACAGTGGATTTCTGATTTGTGGCAGTGGATCTGAGCTTTGCCTGATTTAGGCTCTTCAGTAGGCAATAATCTAGCCTCTTTCATTCATTCCTCCTATTAAATTTTGATCCTCTCCCTATTGCCATTTTCACATAGGATACTAGTAAAGAGTAACCTTTAGAAAGGCTTGTGGAAAGAGACAGGTGGAAAAGGGTTTTTCCCCCCTTGTTCAAAAACACAAAAAAGCTCAAAGCAAGACAAGGTATCACATATTCTATGATCAGAGTTTGAAGCAGAATTTTGTTCAAAGATCTGTTTTTATTTAAAATAAAATTAGAATTTCTATCCCTATGTAATATGAACTGAGTGTAAAGCACTACACGCCTGAGTCCATACTAAGCCTGCAAGCTGTGAACTGCCTCCACACCACACTCAGGGCCACACGACTCTGTCGGTGGAATCTAACAGAGTGCAAAGATTTTCAGGGTAGAACATTTTTGCTATAGAACTCATTGTTTTGCAACAACTAAACACGAGGCATTCTGCTTATTCTCCCCTACCATTGTTGGGGTAAATTTTATACCCATGTTTTGTTCTATCTAAAAGTGTATGTTTAGGTATGCTCCAACCCAGCAGTGGGCGGCATCTGAAGAGGCTGCGAAATCTGCCTAGTAACAGCCTCGAGAACCACTGCCAGCCGGTCGCCAGGGCTGCGAAGTCTGCCCGGCAACAGCAGCGAAGTCTGCCCGGCAACAGCCCTTGGACTATGGGGGCTGCCATGTTGGATTTGTGGGCTGTGTGCACAAAAACTAGAGGGCCGAGTGCAACAGATTAGAGGGCCGTGCGCACAGGAGCCTGGAAGGTTCGGGGCTACCTTTGAATTAATTGGTCAGAAGCTTTTCGGCGCAAAGAGGGCGAGCCTTGATTGGCTGGGGCCCTGCGAATTTAAGGGGTATTGCACCCCTTGGTTGGGGTTCATTCGTTCGTTCGGTCCACACTCAGTTCCTGCTCCTCCTGCCTGAGAGAGCTGGGCCATCGAGGCGTCTGAGGGACTACCATCGAGGGCTCGAAGACTCGGTGCGTGAGTTCGATGCACGGTGCGGTCCCAGAGGGTTCGGTGCGCAGGTTCGGTGCACGGCGTGAACCAGAGGACTCGGTGTATGGGATCGGTGCACGGAGGGGAACCAGGAGCCACGGTGCAGAGGGAATTGACTCGGCACGTGGGCTCGGCGTGCGGTGTGGATTTAGGCCCCAGAAGCGGCCGAAAACGGACCAGAGGCGCAGAAGACCTGAGGAAGTCCCCGAAGAGGATCCAGGACTCTGTTAAGGGGGTGAAAGGACTTTACAATACAGGACTGGCCACAAGGGGCCCAGAAGCAGACGCTCCAAGTCTGGAAGTCCGCGTAACAGTCCAGAGGTCGTGTCCAGCGCCAGGAGGCGAAGACAACCGTAAAGTTGTTGAAACCCTATTGTGGGAGCCTTTACAGTGAGGCAGGGTGCTTACCCAGCCTGGGAGTGGGGGCGGTTCTATAGCCTATTGCTATCCCCTCATTTCCCATTGATTGTCTTGTCTGCCTTGGTTATAGCTTGTTTGTGTTAGGTATAATAAACTGTGTTTGTATGGTTAAGTTATACCTTGGTGTGGTCTGGTTTATTGGTAACCCCTCACAAAAGGAGTTAAGGGCACAAGGGTTGATAGACGCCCGTGGGGACGAACTGGTGGGGTCCGAGAAATCCTTTTAAAAGAATTTGTTGGAACACCATACCCCCAGGGCTTGGCTGCAGCCACTTCTTGCTCTGCGTTTTTGTGCAGAAGGGGAATTAAATGGCATACTCCTTTCACTGTTCTAGAGAACTAGGCAGAAAGGGGGTCAGGAAGCTGGAACACAAACCAGAGTCCAGTTCTCAGCCAAAGAATGTAGTGAGGCAAAAGTTCATGCTAGACAGCTAGGGTGCCTAGGAAACAGAATAGTAACCAATGTCTGTGGAGTTAAGATGAACCCTTGAGATTACCACATTTCCTCTTTCCATGGCATACATATGACAGGAGCAGCTACTCAAAGCTGGACCACATAAACACCACCGTAACTGCTAGGGCCCATAGAGCTGGACTGTCTGGAGAACACAAGGGATGGGGGGGTGGAAGAATCACAAAAAAGATTCATTACTGAAAATAGTAATGGATTAATTGTGTATCAATGAGCATTTTCAACTCTTAGCCAAAGTCATGTTTATGAGAATGAAGGACCTACAGTAAACTACTATTTCTGCAGAATTTGTTCCCACTGTGCTATAATCCCATTGTGGGTCATGAAAGGAAGCTCTGTTATTCAATACAATGGGTTGCGCACACAAACAACTGCCCATGTCATACGAGTTCCTGATTTTCCTCTCTATCTGTACTTATTTCGCTGTCAGTTTAATTCACAGCCCAGAAAACAGAAAGCTTGTTCTTCTCCATTGTATTGTTTTAAAAACTTAGAAAGTAGCCACTTTTACCAAACTAAAATAGCGATCTTATATAGCTAATTCTGACCCTACCACTAAAGTTCTTAAAAAGTCAGGAAGATATGAAACTTAGTCAATAGGTGAGATTCTTTAAGTGTTCCTTTCCAGTGTCCTCCCTATAAAATGGGTTGTTAGTTTTTAGGTTTTTGATATTCCACTACAAAAAATAAAAAATATTGAAAATTTCTGACGGGAAAAATTCCATCAAAAAAGTTGGATAAAAAGTTACTGACTAGCCTTACCACCATCTTCATCTGCCAACACTGAGTTACAGTAATTCAGTCTAGACTAGGTTACTGTGACCACTTCAAAGAAAAAGTGGAAGTCTCCCAGCTTGCTAAAGGTGCTCAGAAGGCATTTCTTGCCATTGTCCCTACTGATCATATATAGACTTGCTGATGAGTCCAGTAGAATCTCATGGCTTCTCAGTATTTTGGTGGAGGGGTTGGGATAAAAGAGGGCAGATGCTTTTGATGGGAGGAAAAAATCAGTGCCAGAGTTAATTCAAGTGGTTTTCCCCATCTAACTAGCACTGCTTTAGCCTTACCCAGGTTTAGGTTGACATTTACATGACAAGCAAGGGGTGTGATTGCCCTGCTGATGTTCACATTGTGCTAGCTTTCATAAAGCTAAAGCAAATATATATACACAAGTGTAGCCACAGTAGCACACATGTTGCAGAAACAGACACACAGATGAACCAGGCTGAGTGCATATTCATTGGTTTCCAACTGTGGATATATGCCCACTGAGAATTAGTACAATTATGTGTACATAAGAGGTCAAAGCTTTAGTTTACTCATTTTACTTTATAGATATTGCTTCTAATCTAAACAGATGTGGATGTCTGTTTAATTAAAATAGGTTTATCAGACAGAATAATGTTGAAATGATCAAATAACCACCAAACACATCTCCTGTGGGTGGTCAGTCCCAAACTTGGGAAGAAGAGGTTACCTACCTGTAATTGGCATTCTTCAAGATGTGTTGTTCCTCGACATTCCATTGTAGGTGTACGCGCGCGTGTGCATGCATGGATAGCCGGAGACTTTTTCCTATAGAGCACCCGTAGGGTCAGCTGTGGCATGCTCTAGAGTGGCACCGTTGCATCTCCCTATATGAGGCACAGCCGACCAGCCCCCTCCTCAGTTCCCTCTTAATGCTTATTCCACAGAGGGGAGGAGAGAGGGATGTGGAATGTCCAGGAGCAATACATCTCAAAGAACACCAGTTACAGGTAAGTAACCTCTTCTTCTTCTTCGAGTGACTGCTCCTGGCCATTCCATTGTAGGTGATTCCCTATGGTGATGGGTTGGAATCACAGGCGCACCGACTGCAGAACTGCTCTACTCACTGCAGCGGTGCCTTGAGCTTGCCGATCAATTGCATAATGCTGCATGAACATGTGGCAGACGACCACATAGCTGCTTTATAAATGTTCACACTCAGTAACCCGCTCAAGAGTGCAGCAGAGGAGGCTTCAGCTCTAGTAGAGAGGGCCTTGATTGCCAGCGGGTCAATCTTAGCCAATGCATAACATTCACAAATACAAGAAACTATCCAGGAGGAGAGGTGCTAAGCCAAGACTGGCTCCCCTTTCATTCTATCATCCACTGCTACAAACAGCTGAGACATCTTTCTAAAGGGTTTTGTCCTCTCTATGTAAAAGGCCAAAGCACCATGAACATCCAGATCATGGAGCCTTTTTTCTTTGTCTGAGGCATGCGGCTTTGGATGAAAGACCAGCAACACAATTTCCTGATTGCAGTGAAACTGTGAAACCACCTTAGGATGGAATGCTGGGTAAGGACGCAGCTGAACTTTGTCTTTGAAGAAGACTATATAGGGAGGGGAGGCTGACAATGCCCAAATCTCTGAAACTCTCCTGGCCGACATTATTGCCACTAGGAAGGCTACCTTCCACAAAAGAAGGAGAAGAGAGCAGGAGGCAAGTGGCTCAAACAGGGGCCCTTTGAGTCTCAAGAGGACCAGACTGAGGTCCCACTGCATGATCAGAGAATGCACCACCAGGAAGAGCCTCTCTAAGCCTTTAAGGAAGCACTTCACCAACAGGTTGACAAAGAGGGAAGCTTTGCTTGCCTTCTTGTGGAACTCCAAAATTGCCGCGAGGTAGACTTTGATGGAGGACAACGACAGGCCTTGGGCCTTCACACTCTAGAGAAAGTCTAGGATGGTTTGAACCAGACCCTGATGGGGCACGAGATCCCTGCTAAGTGCCCAGTCCACAAACTTGCCCCACTTGCCTCTGTATGACGCCCTTGTCGAGAGCTTCCCACTGTTGAACAAGACCTTCTGGACCTGTGCTGAACACTGCAACTCCCTGCCCCTCAGCTATGGATGTTCCATGCACAGAGGTATAGCGACCTCAGACCCGGGTGGCGCAGATGCCCTGGGTCCTGGGAGAGCAGGTCTGGTGGTGTTGGCAACTCCATCAGGTCACTGACTGAGAGATGCAGCAGAGTTGTAAACCAATGTTGCCTTGGCCATGTTAGGGCTCCCGAGATGATTGAGCCCCGGTTCTGTTTGACTTTCAAGAAGACTCTCAGAATCAAGAGGATCGGGGGAAAGCGTAGCAGGCCATTCCCATCCAAGGGACCTCGGAAGCATCCGCAATAGACCCCGGGCTCTGCCCACTGAACGAACAAAACTCTACACACTTGTTGTTCTGATTGGATGCAGAAAGGTCCACTTGAGGATAACCCCACAGATGGAAGATGGGCCTCAACACCTCCCACTTGAGGGACAACTCATGAGTTGTGAATTTCCTGCTCAACAAATTGTGCTGGCCAGGAAGGTATGAAGCCACCAGGTGAATCGAGGGGTGAATGCAAAAGTCCCATAGGCAGATCGCTTCACTGCAAAGCAGGCCAGAGTGGGTCCCCCCTGCCTGTTGATGTAATACACTGCGGCAGTGTTGTCCATAAGCACTGACACCACTCTGCCTTTTAGCTTGTGGAGAAACACCTGGCAGGCCAGGCGGACTGCTCGAAGCTCCTTCACGTTGATATGCAGGCTCAACTCACTGTCTCCCCAAAGGCCTTGAGTTGGGAGGGGATCAAGATGAGCCACCCACCCCAAGTCCAACACGTCCATGCCCAAGGACCTCAAGGGTGGGGGTGGCTGAAAGAGCAGCCCCTGATACACATTCTGTTCATGGCACCACCAGCCTAGAGAACTTAGCAAACCCATAGGGATCATGACCATACCATCAAAATTGTCTCTCGCTGCCCAGCAGACCAACACCAGTTACATCTGTAGCGGATGCAACCTCAAGCAGGCATGTCTCACCACATGGGTGCATGCTGCCATCAACCCCAGCAGCTGCAGGCACGAGTGAATTGAAGTGAACAGAAATCTCTGGAAGTCCCTCATGAGGCATCTGATACTCTTGAACCGAGAGCGTGGGAGGGAAGCTCTTGCTAGTTTCGAGTCCAACAGGGCACCTATAAACTCTATCTTTTGAGTCAAAATGAGAGTGGACTTTCGTACGTTGACCAGGAGACCAAGGCACCGGAAGGTACTCTGTATCATGTTCAAGAGATGGGCAACTTCGTCCTTCGACCAGCCGCAAACCAACCAGTTGTCCAGGTAGGGACACACCTGGATCCTGAAACACCTGAGGAAAGCTGGAACCAACCCTAAGCACTTTGTGAAAACGCATGGGGCAGGCGCCAGCCCGAAAGACAAGACGGAGAACTGGAGATGCCTGCTGCTTACTACAAATCACAGGAACCTCCCGTGTCTGGGAATTATTGAAATATGGAAATACGCATCCTAAAGATCAAGGGCGTCATACCAGTCTCCCGGATCCAGAGAGGGAATTATTGCAGACAGGGAAACCATGCGAAAGCGTATCTTGTGCAGATAACGGTTCAGACCTCTGAGGTCGAGGATGGGACAAAGACCCACTTTTGCTTTTGGGATCAAGAAATAGCAGGAATAAACGCTTTTTCCCCAAAGCTCCCACAGAACCTCCTCTATGGCTCCTTTCTCCATCAAGGCCTGCACCTCCTGCTCCAACAGGTAGTCATGAGAAGGGTCCCTGGAGGGGGCCAGAGAATGAGGAAAGTGGGAAGGGGGAAAAGAGGAGAACTGGAGGGAGTATCCCTGAGACACTGTGCAGAGCACCCATCTGTCAGAGGATCTGGGACCAAGTCAGATAAAAGCTGAATATTCTGTTGGCGAATGGAAAGTGTGAATCCAGAGATAATGGTACATCGTCCTCAAGAGCACCTTCAAAAACCTTTCTTGGAGCTCCTTGGGAAAGGGGAGTGGGACAATAAGTACTCTTTCAGCCATTATAATTTTGTGAGCAGTGGGAAGACCTGGGTACCGGTACTGGCTTGAAGGATCTCCTCTGGAGTACTGGGGCACGTAGCCCTAGAGACTTAAGCAGAGCCCCGCCATCCTTCAGAGTCTGGAGCTTGGCATCTGACTGTTGCAAAAACAACTCTGGGCCTTTGAAAAGGGAGATCTTGGATGGTATTCGGCACCTCCTGGGGCAGACCTGATGCTTGAAGTCATGAGCTGTGGCGCATGGTGACTCCGGAGGCCATGGCTCTGGCTGCCACATCTACAGCATCTAACGCTGATTGCAGCAGGGTTCTGGAAACTAACTTGCCTTCCTTAATGGCAGCTGATAACTTAGGCCTTGAGCTCTGCTCGCACTTTTTCGCAAACCTCTCCAACAAGGACCATGCATTAAAGGCGCAGCGACTAAGAATCGCCTGCTGGTTAGCTGTGGAGTTGAAGCCCCTCTGTGGAGTAGATCTTCCTTCCAAACAAGTCTAACTTTTTTGCATCCTTAGACTTAGGGGACGGCCCTTGATGGCCTTGTCACTCTCTCTCATTGATCGCCGCTATGGCAAGTGACCCTGGTGCCAGATGCGTGTAGAAAGCACAAAGTATTTTCACTCTACCCTCTTGGCCGTGGGAGGCGCAGAGGCTGGGGTATGCCACACGCTGCTCATGGTGCTTTGAATGTTCTTTATAAGAGGGAGGGCTACTCAAGAAGGGCTTTCTGGTACAAGAATGTCAGCCATAGGATCTGCCTCCTCTACAATCTCCTCTGCCTGCAGACCAAAGCCCCAGGCAACTCTGCGCAGAAGATCTTGATGTGCTTTACTATCATCTGGGATAGGCTCAGGCCTGGCCCCTTCAACCAACTCATCCAGAGGGGATGATGATGATTCCCCAGATGGATCTATGGGTTTGGCTGCAGCTTCTAGTTTGCCCTATGGTCTAAACTATCTTGATCTGTAGCAGCCTGGGATCTTACAGAGGACTCCCCTTCTGAGAGGTTTCCCTTCCTTGGAGGTGCACCAACCATGTAGAGAGGTTTGGGGCGAGAGTTTGCCACCAAGCGGGATCTGCTCATCCTGAGGCCTTGCTCCTGATGGAAAACCCAAGGAGTCCAGAAAGGCCACTGCAAAGGAACAGGCCATTGAAGATACCACTGCAGGGGGTACGGAGCCAACTGTTTGCTCCTAGGCCTACTGGCTCTGGACACCAAGGAAGCCTCATCCGAGTCTGATGGAAGACCACTTTGCAGGGAACATGATGGTACAGTACCGGAGGCTGGCCTATGGGCGTGCTGCAGGCTTTGGTTCTCGGGTATTCTTGGCGGCACGGGAGACAGGTGACAGCCTCTCCTTAGAGGCAAACAGTACCAGGGTCCCCCATTGCTGCAACTATGGCAGACAGTACCAGGGACTGAGACCAAGACAGCATCGCTGACAGTGCCCGAGGGTCCTTTGCCCGAAAGCACAAGGGCGACTGGGATCTCAGTGCCGGATAGCACGGTGAAGCTGGATGCACCAGCGGAGGCTTCCTTCTCAATGGCCCAGACATGGGTGCTGGAGATGGAGCCGGGCCCAAGGCAGATGGCGCCATCTGTTCGATAAGGTCATGTGCTGCCTCAAATGTTTTGGGCGTTGAAGGCAGCAGCATATCTTCCCCTAAAATTTCCTGTGTCGGGGATGGCACAGGTACCAGAGCTGATCACTCCACCTGGGCTGGTGCCAACGGTGCCGATGGTTTCTGCACCTTAGTCTTTAGGAGTGCTTGACCTCACTGGGGAGCTCCTTGTGTCTGACCTCCTCCTCTTTTGCGGCACTGGAGAGAGGGAGCGGTGCTGCTGACGATCCGAAGATCTGGAGGTGGAAGGGGCTGTTGATGATGCTGCAGACCTTGCCAGAGGCTGCTCGATGATTCTCGGTGCCCCGGTCCCACCAGGGCACTACTGACCAACGGCACTGTGCTGGAACTCCCTCTGGAAGCTGGTCTAAGGGCTTCCTCCATCAAAAGAAGCTTCAGCCTTTGCTCTCTATACTTCTGAGTGTGCAGCTTGAAGCTCTTACAGTGAAGGACTGCGTGAAGGCAGCCAAGAAGCATTCCAGCTACTGCCATGGCAGTGAGAAGGAACTGAGGAGGGGGTGGGTCAGCGGTGCCTCATATAGGGAGTCACGACGGCACCACTCCAGGGGGTGCCACAGCTGACTCTACAGGTGCTCTATAGGAAAAAGTCTCCAGCTATCCATGCATGCACGCATGTATACCTACAATGGAATGGGCAGGAGCAATCACTCAAAGAAGAATCAGCAAGTTTTCCACCAGATTGCACAGCATTGCACTCAAATGCCTAAAAGAAAGGTGCCATAAATACACCAGTGGTTTGGAGTCTCAGCCTGTGGGGCCAGAAGCCATCTCTGGACACAAGATAATGCAGCAGGTTCCAAGACCAAATGAGAGAAACAAACATTTTGAAGTGGAAAAATGTCTCATTTTAATTGTTAGCTTAAACCAGAAGTAATGTTATTTGCTGAAAATTACCAAGACAACTTGTAATGATCTATAGATATCAAAGTCTTTTTTTTTTTTAAGAAACCTCTCTTACTCCGCCATTTTGAATGTACAAATGTCTGCAGTATTTGGGCACAATGATTGTAGGTGCTGATTTTGTCTTTTGGTGCCTGGCTTGTGAGTGTGATTAACAGATCAAAGCTGAAGTTCTACTTCACAATCAACTGTTCTCACAAAAAACTTGCACCCTTAGTTATCTGCAAATGGAAAATGGAAGCCACTTTTCATAAGTCTGTTACAAAGTATGGAAAGTAACTATGCTACAAACACAACAGTCCCCACTCTACTGGCAAGTCACCCAACATGAGGAAGTCAAGAAGTCTTTTGTTAAGCTCAGCTCCAAGCCACTTTAAAACAACAATTTTATTCCCAGAAAATTCCAGATCCTCTTTCAAAGATTTTCAAGGCATACCAAAAACCAAATCAAAACTAAATAAAGTCATTCTGAGCTGTAACTCAGTATCAGCTTTTTTTCTGTAAAAAATCAAAGAAAAATGAATCCTTCTTTCAATCTCTAGAAGTGTTCAAAGACTTTCTATAGTCTCTCTGAAAGACTAAGATATTACTGTTGTGTTTCTCTTCAGCAGTATGCCTGATATACACACTGATCAGATTTTTGCCCTTCTTTTTTAAAAGAATAAAATATTTTAAGTGAGACAAGTAAAGAATACCAGGACTTCTTAGTTACCAAGAAAATTTGTTAATAGCAGTTAATTACTTGCTTGCCTCATCTTTTCAAATATTTGGTAGTCGCTGCCTTTTCACACAGGATGCATTGCATAAGTTTTATGCCTGTACGAACATAGTTATCCCTGAAATGTAACCTGCAGTAACTTGGTGCAATGAAAGGAGTATGTTTTTAAGAAATATTTCTAAGCAAAGAACAGTTAGGGAACAGCACTTAGACTTCTTGCACATTAGTATGTATCCATTATCTGCTACATCTCTAATGAACCTTTTAATACATCACTTCCTGATGAATATTCTTTTAGGGGTTACAGTAATTCGTGGCAACAGTGAAAGATCCAGACTGACTGGCACCAAGGGGTTGAAGACATGATTGGTAATAGAAAACCTTTGCATTTTATTTTACCAAATTAGAGATAGATGAGCTTTAATCCATTTTCATAAATAAGACTGCCTGACTTCCAAGTAAGGAACTTTTATCCATTTATTAAAAATAAATAAAGTGTACGAAAAGTTAACAGAATTTGAGAGTATAGAAACTAGTTTCTTGTATTAACATGAAAAGAGGGTGACAAATAAGAGCCTTTTCAGACATCAAGCTACCAAAAATGATGTTACCAAAACATTTTTCAAACCTTTTTCCCTATAGACTTAACCTCCCTTTACACATTACTTTAAATAGTCTTTCGTGTGGTTGTATATTCCTAACATCCCCATGGAATGGAACGGAAAACTGTGGGTTCTTCCTTTTCTCTTTCAGGATTTGATACGAGACTCTCTCCAAAACCTATGTCCTTGCCTTCAAAAGGAAGGCTTGTTACCTGCCTTTCCCCTGCATCCCCCAACTTGTAGCAGTCTAGGCTGTAATGGTCTTTCATATATCTTACTGATCTTACTACAGTTTGTTAAATACACTCTAGAACTAAGACAATTTTGAATTTGCCCAATATAGTGCTAAAGGAATAGCAACTGCAGCAAGAGAGGACTACGAAAACTTTTCCTAGGTATCATGTGCTAGACAGCAAGCCAATAGCTCAGTCTTCCCCCTGAAATTGACTGCATCTTAAGCGGGGAATAAACAATGACACCTGCTTCTCACAAGTGCTCCCCCTCCCCTTTGACTGACAGTTTCTTTGGCAGTTTCAGTGACAGTCAGAGCACACTATCTGTAGATGGAGCAGAACAAATCCAACAGCAAAACAAAAGGGTATGTGTCTATTCTCTCCTGGCCCTGGTACAGGGCTCCGTAATCCGTGCTTTCTCCTTGAAGATAGCGTCTTTCTCCAGCCCACCCTGGCTTCAGCCTTTGCTCAGAATCGGTAGCTAGCCAGAAGCTTTCTTAGCTCTTCCAGGTCCCTGCCCACACTGAGCTGTCCATGGTGCTGCCTCGCTTCCAGGAAGCCAGGAACACAGTTCTCTCTCTCTCGCTCTCTCTCTCATCACCAAGAAACCGAGCCCTAGTCTGCATTTGGGTGCTTTTCAGTGGCAGTCGAACACCAGTTACACAAGGAACATAAAATTCCTTGCATAACCAGTGGTGACCTTTTAAGCCACCCGTATACATCAGGAGAAAGCTGACTGCAAATCACTTGTTGTCTGCTTTCCCCTTCGCCCCCTGGCCCCCGGGACTTCTGGGGTTGACTTCTGAGAGTGGTGCAGCCAGTTCATACTCACCGCGATCCTCTCCAGAAAGGGCAAACTTATGGCAGTGAATTTGCAACTATCAGTAAAGACATGACTGACTCAGCTGCTCCTTTATTTATGGCCCCCCAGGCCCATGACTGGCCACTTCTTCAGCCCCTCTGATTAGCTGCCTCTCTTGACACCACTTGAGACTACGTGGAAGACTTCTTTCCTGGTCCTCTCTGGGGCACCATGTGGCAGGATCCTGAGGCCTCCAACAGATGGCCTTCATGCCTAATCCACTCTGTCACCCAGCCCAAATACGGAGCTGGCCAGTTACTCCATGAAAATACAGTAGAGAAGCAGAAGGCCAGACATCTTCTTACTAGGGAAGGGAAGGGAAGGCAAGGTAATGTGAGAGATGGTCTATTCATGAAGGGACATATGAAAGAGAAAGTTGTTTGCACAGGAGGAACAAAAGCCAGTTCTGGCGAAGGGTATTATAGCTGTGAGGCTAGACAGCAAACTTCAGATAATTCAGAAAAATTTACATAATTATTCAGACTTTTGGATGCTCAGTTAGCCAAGCTAAACCTGAGCTGTTTGATCTTCATCCATCTCCTTGTAAATTCATGGCAGCTTAGCAGCAGCTGTAGCTGTTTCAATTTATTGGTTGACAGGTCACTGGTAAAATTTATGTTAGATGCCCCCAAAGTTAAAACAATTGCTTTTCTCAGGGGTCCTTCTTAGGGCAAAGCAGAACGGTGAACATTTGTCCTTCATATACAACTGCTTCCTGTCTTAGACTAAAATTCACTGCACGTTCTTTACACACTTCTGACTGTGCTTTCAAGAATACCCTGTGTGAGGACAAACCACAGTAGCCTGGTCATAACTCCATGAAGAATCACTGTTCATCTCATTAAGCATTTATTCAGGATTAGAAATAGGAAAAAATTTTCAGCTCAGATTTTGCCCTTCCCCACCAAAAAAAAAAAAACCAAAAACCCCACAGATTTATGTTTAACAAAACATTTCATGAATTTGTTGATTTAGCCTAATTACTTCATGGGGGGAGAGGGAGGAAAAATAATGGAAGTGTCCAAATAAAACATTTTATCATTTCCAAAGTAAAACATTTCAATTTTTCAAACTGGATTCACAAGGGGACTTGGATACCATTCTCTAAGCAGAGGAAGAGTAATTATTGTGACCCCATATTCAGTAGCCTAGCAGCTAGAGCACTCATATTGGATGTGAGAGATCTGGGTTCAGGTCCCTGCTCTGGAGCAGGAACTCCAGCATCAGCAACCCACATCCCAGGTGAGTAACCTAACCATTAAGCTCTTGGACAAAGACAGCACCACCACCACTACCAGATTTTTAAGAATGCTGCCTAAGCTGTCTTGTGAATCAAGCTTTTAGTTTCAAAATTGCCATTACTTCTATTTTTTTTTAAAGGTTAAAATACCTAAAATTAAAAATGAAGAATTTGTATGATCCAAACTGGAGTGGTCCTGGCATTACAATTTTCAGCAACTGCAAAGCATTTAGATTTCATAGCGACTGGAAATTATTTTTCTGCATTCCCCTTTCAGTGTTTTGAAACTGCCTAGGAAACAATAGTTTAGTAATTCATACAACTCTGCTCAGGGTACTTATTATACTGAGATTCTCAGTGGTATTTTATACTACAACTCATGGAAGCTTGATTGACTGACTGAAAGCTTATATTCCCATGCTTATTGATACATTTGAAACTTACTGGCAGGAAATGCATCATTCTCTAGCTCCAGAAGCCTGTCCACTACCACTTTGTAATTCTTAACCTATGTAACTTAGGGTTTCTGTATTATTTCTGCAACAGGAGATCCTCTGGCAGCCTATAGAGATGATACGTGGCACATGTATATAACTCTGAGTCCAGCAGTACTCCGGCGCACACAGTGCTTCAAGCCTGCTTGATTCAGTAAGTACTTGGAATGAGAAAGAGACCATTTAGCTAGTTTCCTCACTCTCTCCCAGGAGTGTCGCACCTAATTGCTTATAAAATGACACCACCTCCACCCCATGTCCCTGCATCAGCAACTTTGACCTGTAGGCCACCCCAACATTCATCATTCTCTGAGTGAATATGCACTCTTTTAAAAGAGATCTGATTCATTTTTCTTCCCTGTGTAACTTTCATTTTTTGCCTCCTGGTCCTCACCATCTAGGTTTTGTTGAAAGTACATTTATTGATTTTATCTACAGCTTTAATATTTTTATGCTTCAATTAAATCCCCTCTGGTGTATCTTTATCTCTGTGGTGTGTATTAGAGTTCTCTCTCTCTCCCTCTCTAACAGCACCAACCTCTTGATCTTGAGAGCCATTTTCCTACTTTATGTAACATCACCTGGTTGGTTCTGCATGTGAGCACACAAAAGTTAATTTCTCACAGCAATATCATCTGTAATTCTGGCCTCTCAATACAAACTGGTATTTAAACATATAATGGCTTTAATTTCAAAGGCACTGTGCAACTGGAACTCCACAAATCAAGCCATGATTGTTGGTGTGTACACTATTATATAGTCTTTATAGCCTATTAATTTTCTTTTTATACTCTAGAAATCTTAAAGGAAGCTGAGTAATCCCAACTCCTTATTTTTGCTCATTCTTTCTTATTTATACATTCATTTTTGGAGAAAAGAAGTGTTATTTAACGCAATTCTCTTTTTTCATTATGAAACCACTGATCCAAATCCTCTCTATTCTTTATAGTGCAGTCTAAGGCTGTTTTGTCTTTCTGCTACAGAAGGTGCATTGGAGCAATGTACAGTAAGAGCTGTTTGCACTTATTTCCAGAAACAATGACAAAGGGTATTAGAATAGCACCTAGTGCTTTCACATTGTTTCTCTCTTCTCCTGCACACTGGAACCAGCAAATAGGGACACGCTGCATGCACCACCCCATCAGACTGTGAAATTGTCAGTTTTTACTGTAAGATCAGTAAGGTTGGGTTATCTAATAAGTCCTGAGTAAATGTAAAAAAAATTAACAAAAAATTTTGCAGTAACTGAATTAAAATGGACACAAGTACCAAAATAGTTCAAGTCCAACATCACACACAGACAAAACTCTAACTCTAAACTTCATTCTGATGGGGATGGCCCACACAAGACTGACTTAAACCCAAAGTGGGACAGTCATATATACATTGACTCATAGGACACTGTAGGAGGAAGGGCCACAAAGTACACAACCAAGGCCCCAACCCTCTATGTACATGCAGCAGCCACAGGATAGCTGCCTTGTTCCCAAACACCAAACTGCAGTCAGATTCCACTTCCCCAAATCCTGCCACATTTCCCATGCATAAAACCAAGTTACTTTCAACTGTATAAAGCAGAAATAATTTCAGTTTCTGTAAATCAGTTGGCCTTACTCCCCACCCAACATGGCTTCAAGAGACTGGAATTGGAAGCAAATGAGTCCACATTCAGAACTTCATTATTCTATAGTCATCATAAGTACTTTGTTTTTCAAAACTATTTAAGTGCCTACAACTCAAATTATACAGTATCTTTAAAATGCTGCATTAATAATAAATGAACAATAGCCCACAAGATTAGTTGTTTAAAGATACAAAGTGAAAAATTAGAAGTACATAGTCTTGTGAATTGATGGAAGTAATATATCAGCACTATCATACAGGAAAAAGTTAAAGTTCACTTATGATAAGTGTTCACAAATATCTTATAATACTAATTACAGTTTAGCAGAGATTAGTTTGTCTGCTCCCACTACCAACCAATCAACCTATTTGTTCTGTCAGAAGAAACCAAGCATAGAATTTAGAGTTGCAAGCAAAAGCACTTTTTCAGTTTGCTAACAGTTCATCTTGGGATGTTTTCTAAAGGTCAAATTTACCAACACTTTATTAATTTACAGATTCATAAAGCCCTCCAATTACTGTGGAGTCAGGAGACTGTCATTCTATACGTGATGTGGGCCACACACACCTACATGATAAAGACTTCAGTGGGCTTCCAAAAGCAAGGATTTAGGTCTTTGTATATATGTTTATACCATCTGCTTTCCAGGGGCCTGTTTGCCACGCAAGACAGAAGCTAGCTCCAGAAATGTGGTCACTTCTATTTAAATGAGCTTGCTCACTAATGATTCCTAAGGACTTCTGAGCCCTTTGTGACTATGAATACGAATACAATACAAGCCCTTCATGACTATGAATATGAAACCAAACAAATTGTGGTGTTAAAATTCTACAAGCATCATGTTTAAGTTAGAAAGTTCATATTTTATATTTCATGCCAAATTTATATGAAAAAGCAACTTCCAAACAGTGGCCATTTTTTTTTAAGACACTGCATGGGTGTACTCTACATGCAGATTGTGGGACAATGAGACCACTCTTTCAGTCATTGAGAAGGTGGTATGGGGACTCAGGAAACTCCACAGGGTTCATCTTGCAACATTTTCAATAAAGTCTTTCATCAAGTGAAAGGAGAACGTGGCATTATGGTGGCAGCAAGATTCTAAAAACTTCACAACCGAGAAAGAACATAGGGAAAGGAAGCTCAGAACCCACAGCTCCCAGGCCAACTGTGGACAGAGGGGCTGATCCTCTTTCCTGCCATCTAAACTTCCCTTCTTACATGGCAAGATGCCCAAGACTGCTCCTTATTCATAAGGAACAAGGTTGGTAAGGTAATATTCTTTGGTCAAATAAAAGATAGTATTTCACCCCCCTTTTCTCTCCAATATCCTGGGGCCAACACAGCTGCACAACTGTTTCTTATGTTCCCTTTTTACCATTTTTTTTACCCTTTTAATACTTTGCCATGAACATAGATTGTGAGATCTGTGGAGTAGGAACTATATTTGTTAGTCATCATGCACCACCTAGTCCACTGAGGGCTCGCAGCATTGAAGCCCTTAGCAGTCCAAATAAAAAAAGAGCAATTTCTGATGGAAACATGTTTGCTTTCAATCCTTTCTGTAGCAAATATGCAGAGCAGAATGGAAACTAAAGCTGATCCTAAAAGCTGGCTACAAAGAAAATTAAAAAAAAAAAATAAATCAAACATAGAATGATAGAATCAAAGAAACTGGAAGGGACCATGAGGGATCGAGTCCAGTCCCCTTCATTCATGGCGAGACCAAGTACCCTCTTGTATATATATACACAATACATATACACAGACCAAAAAAAAAAAAAAGGCTTCCCCAGGGGAGATGCTGCAAGACTGAATAGCCTCTAGCCTTTTCCCTCATCCACCAAATCCACAGACCCCACTTGCATGGTTCACATTAAGGCAAAGACCTTCTGTGAACATTGTATTGTTCAATAATAAGGTTTGCACATGCAACATCACTGAATTGCTGTGAAAATTTAGTCATATGGTTTTCCCACATTAAACTTCCCCTTTAAAGTAAGGGAGAGGCAAATATATGAAATGCCATCATTCTGGTATTAACCCTCTGGTTGCATTCATCACACATTGTAAAACATTTACAAAGCAGAAGATGGGAATCAGAGGGAGGGATCTTCAAATATGTCTATGCTTTTGTGAGTTTACTTTCATGTAAAACACATACTTTACTTTTATGTTATCAAATCAATGACCCTCCAAAGCTGAAAAAAGCACATGACAGAAACTTCATGCAAAATTTGAAGTGCACCAGAGATCAGTCAAGTTGTATGGAACCCAAAAGTTCTGAAGGGATCAGACAGGTATGTGTGTAGCAATTCATAATTTATAAAAATAATGTAAAGTATGTGTAAATCGGGTGCACCACTCACTGCTAGTATGGCACCTCCTCAGGGCTACTCTGGAACATAACCCGCAAGGTGGGCACCCATTCCCAGTTTCATGCTGTCGCTTTCTCTCTCTTTCTGGTTTTCAACCCCTTTTTCACTCCAGAAACTGTAGCTTTCTCTTAGTGACTCAGCCCTCTGGCCAGGTCATTCAGCACTCCCTTTTCCTGGGTGTACCAAAAGCATTCCTTCAGCAGCCATAGGCAGTGGATTACTTCCTACTATGCCTGATTCCTCTCCTTGTTCTGGATGTACCAGCTCCATATACTCCTTCCTCTTCCCAGTGAGTAACTGCAGCCTACACCTCTCCACAGCCAGCAAACCTGCCTTCCTCTACCCAGGAACTGAGTGTTCTTTCCCACTAGGAGTCCCTAGCTGTTGCTAGCTTCCTGGCTTTATGGGCCCTGCCTGTTCCTGCACAAACGGACCTGCTTGTAATCAACTCCCTGCTCTGAGTCCCTCTCCAGGTGCAGCCTGTGGAGTTAATAGGCCTACATTGCTACCCTAACCCCTTCAAGTCCTGCGTGGGGTGGTCACTGCAACAGAGAGGATAAGAAACAGGACCGGTGCAATGCAGTAAACAAGGTAAGCATTGCAGGGGGACACTGAGATATGACGGGTGCCAAAATGGGGACTGAGCCGTCGTGCTGCACTGACGTCACTTGTCTGCCTGGGCATCTACTGCACTGCAGGGGGGTGCCAGAAACCCTAGTGCCATTCCTGAGAAGAGAAAGGAATCATATGATTTTCTCTGACCTCCCTCCCACACTAGAGGACTTCCATAAATTAAACCCTGTTTGATTTGAAGCACATCTTCTAGAATAACATCCAATCTTGACTTTAAAATTGCCTGGGATAGAGAATCAAAATTTGTTCTTATGGTTAATTACCCTCTCTCTTACAAATCTGCACCTTATTTTCAGTCTGAATTTGTCTAGCTTTTACTTACAGCTATTGAATCTCGTTATATCTTTGTCTGTAGATTGAAGAGCTCTCATCAAATTTCTGTTCCCCAGGTAAGCACTTATGATCAAATCACACTTTAATCTTCTTTTAGATAAGCTAAATAGATAGAGCTCCTGGAATCTATCACTATAAGGCACGATTTCCAATACTTTTATCACTCTCAGGGCTCTTCTCTGAACTCTCTCCAATTTTTCAGCACCAAAACTGGACACAGCATTTCAGTATCAGAACTGGCCACTTAAGACCTCCAGCATGTGTCACTCAGATTGAAGTCCCCCACGATAATACAGCTTTTTTCATTACACTCTAGAGACAATTGCTTAAGGAACCAGTAAACCTATTCTCTAGTGGCATTCAGTGTTCCCTACTAGACACCAGTTAATACCCTATGTGTTAGGACCTGAATGATTATTGATCAATGGGTTTTCCATTATTTACAATGTACAGACACTCCTAACAACATTTTTAGTGATTCTTCATATCATTATCTATTTTAAAGTACTAAGAGTGAATGCAAAAGGACAATGGTGACATTTCTTGAAGTGATAGAGGCTCACACAACTTGTTCTTTAACAAGTGCTCAGAAACTGCATGTCCAGAAATACATAAATCCCTGGTACAAGACAAATTAGCCTGATGTCTGCTCTAATTTGGGCTAGCCAGCCATGTGCCTGATATGACAACCAGATACTGCAAACATGAAGCTCTCCTAACACTGCCTCCCTCTCTAGTCACACAATCTGCACCATTGACCAGTGAAAGGTCTTCCATAGAAGCCATTACCACAACTCCACCCCACCCAAAGTTTTGTCTGTAGTCAGGTGCCAGATCCAACAGATTTATGACAATCACTGGGTGGCCCATTGATTTTACTTATTTCAGTGGACATCTCATGGAATTTTAAATCACCAATTACGTTCTTACCGCTCAGTCATCTCAGCTAAAAAGAGCCCGATTTGTGTTTTAATGAAACTCATTCAGCCATTTCTGCATTGATAGAATTCCTTCAGAATAGTTGCATGTGACTTGGAAGAAAATATATTTGAATAATCAGTGTAAGAGAAAATGGGTTGACTAAGCACAACTGTGGATTTCACTTGTGCACCCACCATCAGATGACTACATGCTGGCACAGGGCACATTCTTCTCTAGTACTATAGGTAATTTATCTGAACATTATCCTTTGTGCATTTTATTCTGCTTCGTGTGTGCTGACAGTTTTGCTTGAATGCACTAAAAAGACATTAAGGGTTGTTTTTTTTTTCTGAGCAGTGTAGTAGTACGCACAGTCAAAGTCAGCGCAGACCAAGATATCCCTGAATTTCTTCCACTCAGTGTTGAAAAAGAATAAATAAGACCAGAGCAGACAACTATCAGATTATAATTGTAAGCCTCCTTGTATCTATGTGATGAGTTTACCTGTTCTTTCCCCTCTCAAAACTGCAGATTATACCTATATTACATCAGGGATCCAAATCTTCATTCACTTAGAATGGAATTCAAAAGGTTATAGTAATATATGTATTCTACTGAGTTGAAGTGTTATGCTGTGGGACAAATGAAACATTTTAAACAGTCTGCTCTATGCAAAGAAAAAATAGCATTATGGGAAACAAGATATCAAGCACTTAAGAAGATTGATTCAGAGTCCACAGAAGTCAATGGATAGATCCCCTTTGGTTTCCTAAATCAGGAAACTTCAAAAATGAATCATTCAAACAAGATTTGTGAGATCTATGTCCTTTTACTGCCCTAATGAGCTGAGAACAGTTAAGTTGGGGTGCTCGAAAATCCAATCACTGCTCAGTAGCTCCATGGTAGGGACCCAAAAAAGCCCAGAAAGGGCTGGAAAGTTTAAGCTCCATCCCATCTGGGCCACTGCAGATTCTGATCTCTCTTTCTCCCACTCATCAGGACCATGGGACTTACTTCTACCCCAAGACATGGTTTGGGGAACTGTTGCTGTCCTCAATCTCCCTACCTATCACTGAAACATGGACACTAACCGCATTCAGAGAGGTATTAGGAGGGCAGTGCCACCCCATTAGCTGACTCCACTGTTATTCAAATTTGCCAAGTCAAGCATAATTCAAATTATGAAACACTAGAATTAAGATAACCTCTGCTAACTTAGTTCTACCTCCTTATATACATGTGGTATGGTAATTTAAAAATCACAATCATATCTTATCTTTTTGGTGGGCCCTTGCTATCCTCATAACTTAAGGCACTAATCTGAACCATCAAGTATATTAGAAAAAAGTAAAAGAAAATATCAGAAAGCAATGGACTAGAAAATACACACATCTAAGAGCACAGCTAGCATTGCTTATGTAGGCAAAAGGAAAAAAACACCTTAGGAATGAAATGCTCACATTCTTAGAGATCCTGTGTTTGTGCTGATTTCCCTATCTATCTTCACTGCAACACTACATCCACCATGTTTTGATATCATAACACCAACGTCTGTGTCAGTTCCTGCCATTCCTATTCATCAGTCACTTTGCACTACTGTATTAGACATGGGGTCATGTATACTGTTCACAGAAGCATGATGGTATCTATTCAAATGCGGTAGTTCAGACTCAAATGCATGGCTAATGTTCTAGTAGCTATGAACAATATTTCATGATAACCCTCCTTCTGTTTTAGCGCTATAATCTTAATATCTCTAATTTTCTTTTATTTACCTCATGGCATTTCCATAGTTACCTAGCTGTCTAGGTACTTACATGGCCCTCATCAACAGATTAACTGAAGGCCTCACATCAGATGGGTACTGAGAAGATAAAATGCCTTAATAAAGTAGGGAACTATTATTCCCATTTTACAGAATGGGAACTGAGGCACAGAGGCATTAAGTGAGCTGATTAAGATTATACAGAATGTCTGTGGCTGAACCCTGATGTCCTAATCCACTACCATATAGCTCATCTTTCTACTCTTTGATTCTGCACTGGTATCAGGCTTCTTAATATATTGCTCAGTCTGAACAAAGTTGCATATCTATAAAATCATCTTCCTGGGGAGTGCGGGGAGGAGTGTTAGCTGTATTGGTCTTCCATCTTCATGCAAGTCTTATTTTTCAGTAATGCTATATTTCTCAATACTGCCATTCTGCCTCAAATGGTTTCTTGATCAACGTTCTCAACAATACCAGTAGCACATTATAAATCCCAGAGCAATCTAGTCTTGTGTGAACAGCAAGATGGTAAATTTGTAATGGTGTTCAAGAGAGTTATTGACTCCATGTAGTCTCGCACATATAGAAATCTGTGTTTATAGGGTTGCTTATTTTATATATATTACATGCAGAATGAAGTCTTCTTTGCAGTGAATTCTGATATAATGAAATGCCACTTCCAATTGTATTGAATGAAAGATCAGTTATTTTAAATGCATTAGAACATGCAAATTGCAATTTTGATAATCATAAACCTCTGATTAGAGAAGTTGTGCTGAGGGAGGACTTTACAAGAGGACACGTATTAGACAAACTATTGTAGTTGATTGCAACTTTAAGGAATGGTTATTTGAAAATTTTTCTTCATTTTGACAAATTAAAGAAACCTCTTATAATAGTAACTTTTAAATACTGAGCCTTTTCACACTGAGACAGCATATTAGCTCAGAGGTGCCATGCATCAAAGGAGAAAAAAGATTTGATTCAAACAAATTTTCTCACAACTTTATTTTGTTCATCTTTTAGTAGAATCAGTCTTTACAAAACTATTACTTTGCTTGTCAGATTTTTGCAAACCTATTTTCCTATGTGAACAGTTCCAGGTGACAGAATATTTTTCTTTCCAGAAGTGATGTGATTTTTACCTTTTAGCAGTGCCAATTTGCACTGGTAAGGACTTACTAAAAGCCTGGTCATAGTGGGACAGTTTAACTATAAGAAACAGAACCTGACTGAATTTGGATTAGACTGTCCCTGTCTTCACACTTTTCTGGAGACTCTCAGATACCTGAAATACCTTTATTGGCCTAGAAAGAGTATATATAGATCTACCTTTGCTAATCTAGAAAGACCTAGCAGGACCAGATACTCACTGACTTGGAAAGATTGGTTTCAGCCTTCGTAGAATGATTGTAAAAGTATTTTAGCAACTTTGATTTTGCTAACATTTATTGTGTTTTACTGAGTGATTTAGATATTATTACGCACAAGGCTTGGTTTTCCACAGGGACATAAAGGGAATTAGAAAAAGCCTCTCTTAGAAACACTCATGGGTCTTGTTCCTGCAATTCAGTCCCACTATGGATCCTTTATCTGTGCTAGTGCTGACTTGGCATTTGTATAGATTTAGGGGTCTACACTAGTAGATTGTATTGTGAGGTTAGAGCTTTGATGAGTACTGCAATACTAAACTTGGAAAAATGTCATGCCAGATAACATAACCGCAAAGTTTTTCCTGATTTAATATTACAGTACAGCTCAGACCCCTAATCTCATAATGCAAATGGGTAGAACAGACCTCTTCACCCATTCAGACTCCAGCTCAGCATCTGCACATGCAAAGGATCCACAGCAGTCAACTGCATTGCAGGAAGAAGACCCATGATTGTTCTTGTACCTAAAATGCCTTTCTTGCATTTTCATGATGTTGGTGAATTTAAGTTGATTTAGAGAAAATGAGAGATGTCCAAGCTACGAAGTTCAGATCTTAATTTTCCCAGTTCTCAAGGGTATTAGGATCTAGATCAGTGGTTCCCAACCAGTGTGCCGGGACACACTGGTGTGCTGCAGCAACACCCAAAGTGTGCCATGGGCATCTCTGAGGGCTGGAGTTAAAGTTCCCTCCCTGCTCAGCCCAGCCACATGGGCTGTGTAGGGCTGGGAAAAGGCTGGGGTTAAAGTAAGGGGGAAGGCACCGGAACACAGTTCTGGGGCCCCCTATTTTTAGGCAGGCAGCATTCTGGCCCCCTAAAAATATAGGAAGGCACTAGAACATGGAGTTCCAAGGATCCCCCTAAAAATAACAGGAGCAGCCCGAACACAGTGTTCCCGTGGCTCCACCTTAAGCCCAGCCAGCAGAGAGCTGCGGGAGGCCAGCAGTGTGTGAATCTCCCCCTGCAAGGTGGAGCAGCTTGTGCCAGGCAGCCTGCAAACAGCCCAGGTAAGGGCTGGGGGGGAGGGTTGCTAGGGGTTGTGTGGGGCAGGGGTGTGTGTGTAGCAGAGGGTGTGCGGCTGGGGGTTGGGGTGGCTGTGGGGGGGTGTAGCTGGGAGCTGGAAGCCTAGTTCTGGCCCCTGCAGTGATGGGAGGGTCCATCACAGGCAGCTGGGGGAGGGGAGGATGGGACCTACTGGGGTGGGAGGGAGCAGCAGTGGGGTGAGGATTTGCCATGGGTGGCAGGGAGCCACTGTGGAGAAGGGGAAAGTAGGTGCTGCACCATGCTCCCCTGCCCTACCTTCCCACTCCCCAGGTTCACCCCTAACCCCCACGAAGCCACTCTTGTTCTTCTTTCCTCTCTCCTCTCCTGCCACCTTGTGCTGTTCCCCACATGGCTGCCCTTGTCCTCTTTTGCCACTCCCGCCCTGCTCTGCTCCCCACACTCATTCCTGACACTGCACATGACTCCTGATCTCCCATGTTTTGCCATCCCTGCTCTGCTACCCCTACTACGCCACATAGGACCACTTCTGAAACACTGTGCCATAGTTCATAAACATTCATAAGTAATTTAAGTTATTTTGAATATTCATGAGTTTTTTTATGGTGGTGTGCCTCAAAAAATGTGAAGGTATCAAGGGGTGCCACGGCAGAGAAAAGGTTGGGAACCACTGATGTAGATTATAGTTTGACCTGCTAAAGAAAGAGGGCACAGAATCTAGTTTTGGTTGTGAACTTCCAAAGAGGTCAGATGTGTTTAGAGACAATATTTGACTTCAGACTCATTTGTAGGGAAAATTAAACAACTAAATCAAGTACAAAGGTTAAAGTAAAGAATTAGCTAAGTAACATACACAACACGGGAACTTACAATCACTGCTGCAAGAAAGGGAGATTCACTGAACAAAATTTTGGCTTTAGATTGTGTTTGTGTGTGCTCCAGCTCAAACAACTATTTTGTTACTCTAAAAATATATGAGATTAACCCTCTGAAAATTCCAGTAAACTCGAACTGTCCCAGAAAACTATACCACTTACACAACACACTTTCAAAAGAATTAAATGCTGATTAACTGATAGGTCCCAAAATTTAAGTGTAACCAGAGGAATCATCATCAGACAGGTATCTTTTAGGGGAGGGAGAGAAGGAGTAGTTGTCTCATGAGGGTGGGTTCCTGTCCCTGCAGTTTAACAGTGACCTGGAAGAAAACATAAAATCCTAACTGATGACACAAAACATGGGGGAATAGTAAATAATGAAGAGGGCGGGTCACTGATATATAGCAATTTGAATTGTTTGGTAAACTGGGCACAAGCAAAGAATACATATTTTGATATGGCTGAATGTGAATGTGTACATCCAGGATAAACAATGTAGGCCATGATCACAGTGGTCACTTTGTAGCCTCGAACTCTCATAAATCTATGAAATGGTGTGGCTTGAGGATTAGAGTGGATTGCCTTGGTTATCCTTACTCTTACACAAACAATTTGTATGCTGTCATAAGCCAGCAGCACACAGCTAAACAATAAACAACACTGCAACTGAAACATTAGTTTGCAGATAATTTAGGCACAAAAAAGTAAAAAGGGCAAGAATTTGGCTCTTATGTTAATAACTTAGCACTTTTGTTACTAAGTTAAATTAATTTTTCTTCACAAAATGCTATATTTCACCAGTGACAGGTTTATGGTAACTGACTCTCACATGATTGAATATCAACTGAATGTATTTTTTCAGCAAACAGCTATTACAGAAATTAAGCTTCCTGGTCTCAACACCAGGGATGAAATAAAGATAGATGCTGGGCAGACTAACACTGGGTAAAAACTTGATTCTTTAATTATGAAAGAGATGAAATATACCAGAGTTTTGTCTAAGTTTGCCATTTTGGGTTTGTCAATCTTGTAATTCCCTCTGGCAGATCTACAAGTTATGGAGCTCAAAACTTCCCCCTTCAGTCAAGTTTTCCCTAACTTTCAGAAGATTTGAGACTAAACCAATATCTAGTATAGAGAATCCTGTTCAGGCATCATTTAAGGTTGACAGTCTGAACTGGGAATGCTGGGGACAGTCCAATGATATTTTCGAATATGTTCAGCTAGTCTCACTTCTGCCAGCACAGCAAACCCTGGGTGAAATTATGAGAAAAATGAATGAATCCAAACTTTAATTCCAAACTTATAGGGAAGATTCAAAGAGCAATGGGAATACTGGGTTCACGTTAAACCCACATATTTGCAAAAATTAGCTTTATGAACCTGTAGCATTAAGCTCTGATACAATAATTTTGTAAATATATTTACAATAGAACTTGGAAGGATCACACTGCATTATTTGACATGTCACATCTTTCCTATGGCTTGTTTCCTTTTCCAGCTGTGTTCAGGCTTAGATTCTCCATTTGTTGCTATATCCTACAGACAGTGATGATTTTCTTTCCTCTACTAGGTTCTCTTATCCCTCCTTACTTTCTCTTTGCTGCCACTTTCTTCACTGTTTCGCCGATTACAACCAGTTCTCCTTACCCCAACTGATGGACGTTGCTAACAATAAAAATGTTACAGTTTTACTTCTCCTTTATGTACCTTTCGGTATGGTTTCAACAGAAATGAATATGGTGTTTTGGGTTACCTGAGGTCATTAGAGTTGCCATAGTGATAGATGGGGGTGTTGTTTTAGTTGTTGGGAAAACTTGCTTGGCTGGTTTGAGCTTGTCTACAGCAGGGGTCTCAGACACGTGCCCTGCAGGCCACTTGTGCCCCTAAAACTATTTCCTGCAGCCCACAACACTGTTGTTACCGATATTTACAATATTGTTGTATGAAAAGGTTTCAGTGGTGCGGCCCTCAGGCTAATGTACTAGTCCTCATGCGGCCCTCGTGATGATTTGAATTTCAGACCCCTGGTCTACAGTTAAGATTCAGTAGGGAGCTCCATGTATGCTAGTTCAATCACCTGTTGAATACAATATACTATACAATAATGTGGACTTAACCGCATTAGGTACCAAGTCTTTAACAGTAACATTCAAACACCATGTGTTTACAAATGCATGCATAAGGCAATCAGTATATGTTTATTTTACTTATTCTTTCTAGTGTTTTCATTTAATCAAAACGGATCTTGCATTTCTTCATTATTTATTATTTGTACCACAATAGTGCCACAATCACGGTTAGGCCTCCTTGTGTCAAATATTGTAGAAACATGTCCAAAAAGACAGCCTCTGCCATGCAAAGCTTACAGTCTAAACAGGGAAGACAGACAAAGTAGGCAAGAGAAAGCAAAGCACAGGAGAAGTGAAATGACTTACCTGAATTCATAGTTAGTGGCAACTTAAAGCCCAGGTCTTTGGAGCCCTCATCCAGTGTCCTTTCCATTCCATTACTTACCTAAAATCACTTCTAAAAAAATCTACAGATGTACGGCCTTCATACATAGAGCCCACTCTCATAAGCAGCAAGGACTCTGTGTCTTTCCCAGTGAGGAGGTCTTATGATCTTGGTTCCCAAATCTGTCTTTGAATCAGTCCATTGTCCAGTGAAAACACAGAGCAACCCACTTCTAGCTATACCGCCAACCAAGACAGGGATGACGTCAGCACAGAGACACTGATAACTAATGAATCTGTGTCAATGGCTATAATGCCTAAGTCGTCAAAGAGTACTGAGGTCTCATCAGTACAGTTATTGGTGCCAGTGCAAACTCTGGCATTTCAAAACCCTAATGGTGAGACTGCCTCATCAGGTTGTTCAGTAAGCTCTGGGGATTCCTTCAGCACCAAACAATTCTTTTCCCTTAGAACAATGTGGTACAGAAATTTTCTTCCTCCCCCTCCCCATTTGAGATCCTCAGCCCACCTTCCTGGATGTTCTACTGCTTGCAAGACAACAACAAACATGAATATCCAGGGGAAACCTTGAAGATAGAAGTTTATTTGACATTGTAACTGTGGGTCTTTGCAAAAGTTGCCTCCACATATCCATGCTACCCACCTCCCTTCCTTCTTCTTCAAGGATGTACTCTTATATGACTCTTGGCTTTAGGAAATGAGACTGAAGTGGCTTGGCCCACAAGGCCTTTCTCTAACCTTAGATTCCAATGCTCAGTGCCTAAAGATGTCTTAGTAACTCTGTTGCTAAATGCTTTTGGGAAGGTTCCCAGAACTCAGCCCACCTTGATTGGACAAGGGAACATGAGTCCTGAGGAATCACATTTACCTTGGTAAGTGATTACTTTTCTTTTAAATTCAAGCACTATCAATTTAAAACCTACATGGCCATTAACTTCATTTTAATTTTCTTTTAAATATTAAATGGAATCCCTTGCCAAAAATAAAAGTAAGAGGAAGACGACAGAACTGGAATTATCTATTAATTCCAGACCCTTTTATTTTCTCCAAAAGAGCTGGTTTTGATTACTTTAGTCACTGAAAGAGAAAACGTCTTTTCTATTAAAAATTAAGAAAATATGACTATAATATATTGCATGTGGTTAAAATAATTGACAGTGCTATACAAGGTAATTGGTTGGTATCCAGCACGATCACGATCAAACTATTTATGGAGAAAAATAGTGCTTCCTAGGGAGAATTTTATTCTTGAACAGTTTTATGGGAACCTCGTTGTATTTGTTGGTAAAGACTAAACCAGCTTATTATTTGAAGAAGTTAATAGACTCTCCTGATTTGAACTAACCTATGGTCTAGCTAGAGTGGTCGAGAGCCTTAGCTGATGTATAACCATGCAAACTACATTCAAGTGGAGAACACCAATATATTCCTGCTCAGGATCTGGCCCAATATTCATTTGAACCACATCTCCCTCAAGAGAAACAAACAAAGGAAGTATCCAAATTATTGTAAGGCCTAGTTGGCTTTTAATAGCTACTAGTCTATAAAGTAAGTTTTATAAGTGTCCTGGAGTTTATTATTCCTATTTACCTACTATGGAATCTGAGGCTCAGAAGTTAAGTTAATCACCTACAGTGATCCAGGGAGTCAGTAGTCAGAAATGATTACCGAACCTAGAAATTCTGATACCATTCCTGTGTTCCTTCTATTGCACAATCTTCTCATTTGGCCAACTTATATGTGGAAATTAAAATTCATTGACAGGATACTCACTAAACACGTAAAATTCCAAAGAAAACCAGAGGTAAGTGCGCAGCTTTCAATGAATAAACTGATAATTTTACTTTCTCCTCCCCCCCCATCCCACACACTTGAATTGTTTTTCAACAGGTCATGAATTTTCCACTAATATTTCAAAAGTGAATATTCACTATTCAAAATTTATTAATTTCTTCAAATATTTGTTGGTTTGCAGATCATTCATAAATTACAATTATTTTACAATTTAAAATTTCTCTGTGTTAGTTAATTCATAAGTCTTACTTTTTCTGTTCCCCGTATGGAATAATTATATAACTAACCAATACAACACATACTGCATATATTAAGATTTGCAGTTTCTTTTGGTGAATATGCAAATATTTCAGATAAAATTCTCTTTTATAGCACAGATGCTCAAGATTTTATGGAAGACAACAAAATGAAAAGACAAAATGTTGTTAAAAGAAAATTAGTTTTGAATTCAAATGAATATGGATGTAAATTAGTTCACTATTATCTTGACTCCAAAGAGAAACAATTTACTGAAATGCCAAATTCACCACTGCTTGAAACTGTAAATGACTAGCGCTGAATAGAAAGCACATGGTGAGTCTCAAAAGCCAGAATATGATCCTGTATGGAAAACAAAGTATCCAGGACCATCTCTGATGAATAATCCCCTTCCACTTTATCATAATCACAGTATGCTCTGGCAACTGATGATGATCGAGTCACCAGCTATGGAAACTGTGGGCCAGGCATGTGAAATTTTTTTCTTCTAAATAGCATCTCTTCCACTGGGAAGAAACACTGCTGAGAAAGAACTAGTACAAATAAAAACAGTGACTTTAGCTTTTGCCAAGATCTAGAAAGTTTTATTTTTGTAATTCCCCTGGGAATTCATATACATGCATGTCCCTCCATCCTTTTGGAGTCAACCATTAAATATTTCAAAATATTACAAGCAATTTGAGAAGTTTGGGAAAACCAGACAAGAAAATTGAAACTAGATTCTAACTCAGAATAAATTATATTTTCAATCTGGTAAACAGCCAGTGTTCTGTTTAATTTCTAACTTGCTCCCAGCTTTTAAATTAGAGATAGATTGTTTCCCACCAAATTTTTTTACACCCTGGAAAAAGAAAAGAAATCTCAGCCAGTCATTTCCAAAAGAAGTCATTTTTCTCTTGTTTCTGAAGTCCCTGCTGAATTTCTATATTTATTCAAACTTCCTAACAAATTCAACAGATGTGCAGAAGTGTGCACCAAAAAACAAAACAAAAAAAAAAACCAATTGTTTTCATAATATCCATAGCTGAATGCAGATCATCAATTTTTTAAGCACCATTTATTATAGGAGTTTGAGGGGTAGTTCCATTTAAACAAATATCCCCAAGATCAGATACTTACCTGAAGCACATCAAAGTTATCAAGCCATTTCATAAAGCACTGCTTTATTATCCCCATTTCCTATTTCTATATTTGTGAACAGTCTTCTCCCACCTACTACATGGATACAGGACTCATTGAAGGGCTCTTTGACTCAGCAGGCCTGTGCCACTGAAAGCCTCTATTCTAACTTGAATGTACAGCTGGACAAAGAAGGAAAGTAAAAGTCAGTTCCGAGGCTATTTCAAGTTGTCTCTCTTCTTTACTTATTCAGGACCTCTTCCATCTTGGCTCTGATTCTGGGGAGTGGAACACTGCTCAAGCACTGTGAATATGTGCAAGGCTGTTTCCAAACCATAAGGTTCTCACATATCTAGCTATTGTTAGTATGAGCATGCTGGGTATTGATTGACCCTCTTTTGGTTTAACTCCAGCACTAACAATACTAGTCACACAGAACAGACAATGATATTGTACACTGTCCATTTTAAAAAAAATAAGAGAAACAATACGATTTTCTGTAATTGTACTCTGTCTAAATAATTTTTTTGTGATTCTCTTCTTCCCCTTATTGATTCACATTATAAAATTATTGTTCCAGTTTAGTCAGAATTTTTTTCCGCTTCATTACTTTAGTTTTTTCCCCTCACCCCAGTTCTGCAGTGAACACACATGCACACACACACCCTCTTAGTCTCTCTGCTTTTAGCAATAATTTGCACATAATGGAACAGCCAGAGGGGGGTTTGATCAATGACCTCTGTCTCAGAGATGCTGTTCCAAGGGAAACACATCTGCCAACATAAAGTATTGAAGCAATCATAGCTCAGTGAGCGCCGTAATAAGCAACTGTTACACTGGAGCCATCAGTCATGTTCAGTTACAGACCTGAAAGGATATGGCACCTCAGGGAGCAATGTCCTTCCATAAATTTGGGCAGCAATGAAGAATGATTTGCAATCAAGTAATAAAAGGCCTAAAAAAGGTCCACCATGCATACTAACATCCAGTACAGCTGACAAAGGAAATAAAAAACCTTGGCATTGTTTGCTCGTTATGTAAACTACACAGCTGTCCAAGCAATTAAGATATGATTTTGGGAATTCTCTCGTAAAAATTTGCTAACAGTGCTTCCACTTCTGAAAGTGACATTCTTCTTTATCAGTAAAGTGCATTTCATTAAGGTAATGCAATTTCATCTAGCTTAATAGTAGGAATTGCTTAACCTTATGGCAAGAGTACGTAAACAACATAAAATTAACGTCATTCTGTGCATTGTGGGAATAGATTTGCATTAGTGACAGAATTGATCAAGTAACAGAGAATCTAACATGTCCTTTCAGTTTTTGGTGCTCCAGGGATTCCTCTTCTACTACCACAAATGTCTGCTGGCTATGAAATAGTTAAGACTCACAAAGAATATTGCCATTTTTCAACCAAAGCTAAAGAAATAATCCTGATAAAATGGACCAGAGTTTGATGTGATGCAATTTCAGCATCTGACTGCAGAGACAAGAATCTCCAGGGGAAGGAGACAGAAGTGGCCTCAGGGTAGATGTGGGCAGTGGTGGCTGATATTGACTCTGCACGATTAATAAGATCCATGTAGAGAGGGATGGTACTCTCCAGTAAGGGGAATGGAAGCAGGGCTGCTACCACTTTTTGTTGTGATTACTAGATGGCCCAGCTGCGTCAATGCTTGGCCTACCTCATGTACTGTGCTGCCCTCCTGTCACTCGCATAGCATTATGGAGGCTTCCTAAAAAAGACAAACACAGTAACATGCTAAATTCAAAACCAAAAGGTATATGATAGCCTCTATCTCCCCAGGCTCCTCACCACCTGGACCTCGTCTTCTCCAGTGGTGAAACCTCCCAAATGGAAGTATATATAAATTATGTTGGGCACTGTGGCCCCCTCCTCGCCAGCACCTGATTCCAGAAATCAAAGGATCCAAGTTTAATCTGCCACTTCTTAGTAAGTCTTCCTGGCAAGTTTCTCTGTAGGCCAGTATGAGCATGTACAACCTTAGGATGTTTTATGAAATTTACAATCAATCATTATCTTGAGCATATGCATTCAAGTAGTGCATGAGCTGCAGAGTGAGAAACACTAAACAGAAGGAAAGCAATCCAGAGGACATATGGCTCTTTTGGCTATTTCCTGAAAGCTATAGGAGTGAAGGTGACCCGTTGAAACTGGGTTAACCTAGTCAACTAAATTAAAAATGGGGATGTAACAAAGCAAAGATTTGGCAATATGAATAGTGTTGGAGTTTTTAAGGGAAACATTTCCAAACAAACCAATGTAGGACACTTGAAAGATAATACATCATTTTACTGCAAATACTTGCTCACTTTCTTCTTGGATTTTGCTGAGGAATGGATTAGTGCAGAATCCTTTTGGCTGCAGAGTCAAAGAAGCATCTACCAAAAGCTCTCAACATTTTTGCTTCCTTACTAAGGGTCAGTGTTATACTGCAAGCCAAAAGGGGCTACATTTAACTTTGATTCCTAAATTGATATGATGCATTCTAATATTGTTTAAAATTACTCCTATTGATATCCACAATGCTATGCTTGCACTTTCAGTATAGGGGGATTTCCTACAAAAGAGTTGTTAAATAAAACTTCTCTGCAACAATCCAATTTCACAAGAAGTTCTAACCGACACATCTATGTCAGAACATTTGTACGTTGTTGCTGCTGCACTTCTCTGCCTACTCATTTTTTTTATTTCTGAACTGTTGCTCTCAGTAGTTACTGTAACAACTGTTGTTCTCAATAGTAACTGTGACAAAAACAAATCCTGTCCATTTCCCCCAAAAGGAGGAAATAAAAAGAGGTACTCAACTTAAAATCCCGTTTGCCAGCATAACTTTATGCTGGGTATTGTTTTGCTAAGAAAACTTATATTAAGGCAAATTGCTCACAGTGAACATGATGAGAAAAAGAAATACATTTGTCTCTATTTTCTTTAAGCTGTAGCAGTTGGAGGGGTTATTTGGAACAGTAATGGATAAGAGACTTTCAGGCAGAAGTCTGATATGAGTAAGCTGAAAGTGCCCCTTTCATGTCAAAGTGATTCCCAACAGGAAACAGACTCCAAGCTGGCAGAACAAGACCCTGTGTGAGGCTTCTAAGTAGAAGATCTCAGATGCTTGATTGCACTGCACTAGAAGGAAAAAAGATGAAGGGCAAATGTGACAAAATGTCAGACCAGATAGCAGGCCAGATCCATTGCTAGATTAATGATACCAGGATAGAGTATCAGGCCCAGAATAACCATTGTGCACTCCATGCACTTGCCCTGGGCACCCACCGCAACCACTGGAAGGAAAACAAAATCAAGCAGCACTACAACCCTGCATGCCAGGTTGCAATGTCACATATTCAGATTTGGCCTGGCCATCCTCCCTTCTCCCCCATGATAAAGAGGCAATCAGGCCAAACCTGACTCTGCGGCTTGGTGATCAGCCCCCAACTTCCACCAGACCCACTGAACCACCAGGATATTTGCCATGTTCCCACCCCCTCCCCCAAACAAAGATGGGCACCTCCAATTTGTATAGCACACAAGATTCCAAAATTCTTTAACCCAACAATGGTCAGCATCACAAATTTTAGGAATCAATAGAATTCAGCCTAAGTCACCAAAGTTCATTAAGCGGGGTAGTTAGATCTCCTAGGACAACTTCTAAATACAAAACAAGATAATAGTAAATTCATAAATGAGCCATCCTCAAACCAACCATGAAGGAGATTAAAAAGATTCAACATGTAGATTCTAGGAGGCCTTTAAGACAAAAACAACTGCCCGCAGCTCAAGCCAAGACTAGAGGAAGTTAGAAAAAGTTAACAGAGTTTACTTACCATCAGAAGAAGACTGACCCTGAAAGATTCTGAGCTGTCTAAGCTCCCAGTGAGATCAGGTGACTCAGCCCCTCACAGGATCTGGCACTCACAGTTTAAGAGATTTAGGTTTACAAATATGCCTTTCCTCAATCATTCAAAGAGGTTTTCTCCTCTCTACTGTCAGGCAGACACCAGTGACTGTAGGAAAACTAAAGCTTTGAGTTTAAAAGATGCAGAAGTTTACAATTCCCATCATCAGACCTATAATGCATTTCAAGGGGAAAATTATTTCTTCAGCATTAACCCAGTGGAACGGATCACCTCCACAAACAAATCCAGACAACTGTACGCCTCCATCTCCCCTACCCCGCCCCCCAGCTTCAAAGGGCTCAGAAAAGTCCTACATCAGGCTTCAAGGCAAAGCTAATCAGATTATCTGAGGGAATAGTCAGACACCACATGAACACAGGAAGCCACATGATTCAGTAGGAGTCACTTTTTTAGGAATAGGAACAGCTTGGAGAGGCTCCCCTGAAGGCTACCAAAACTACAGAACACACATGGGCACAAAGATTATGCTACCCTGGATTCTACTTAAGTTGAAATCAAAACCTGCCTTTCAATATATTCATCCAAAGCCTCAGAGCAGTTCCAGTGAACCAGAACTTCTGTTCATCCTAAGCAGATATAACAAATCTAGACCTGAGCAAAGCATTGAAGATAGTGCCTGAGGAATCATCCCTAGCAAAATTAATTTACTAGGAGCAGGAATCTGAAGGTGGTTCAAGGACGTCCAACTGTGGAATAGTCTTTCTCAGAAGAGAAGTGTGGAAGCAGACATTCCTATGCAAGGAGCCAACGCAAGTCCTGCTTAAGTCCTCAAGGACCTCACTGTAATTAAGCTGTAATACATGAAAATAAAGGCCAACAATACAGGGGATTTATCCAAATATCTTCCATTAAAATTAAACCAAAGTGTTTATATCTAGTTGGAAGCCTACATTAGATAGAAAATTTGCAGCTGGGTGTGATTCACATTCAGGATCAAATACAAATAAGCTCCCTGTTAGCTTCAGACATATATTTAACAATCAATCAATCAATCAATAAATAAAAGAGGGTAGGAACTACTATATTCATTAAGTACACACATGATCCCTAGAGCTAGTCCCCTGGCAAATGTAATTGTCTAGAAATGAAAGTGCCATTTGATCTCTTACCATCTCTACAGTCCATCCTTAAAAAAAAAACAAAACAAAACAAAACAGTACATTGAAACTTACTGTACCCAGTTCAATAACACTAGGGTTCTATAAACAAAAGCTTTCACCTCCCTCCATCTTTCCGCTGCCTCAACCCAACATTTTTTAAAAGCTTAATTAATTAATTATACAAAGCAAAATATATCACTGTTCAAGAATACACATAGAGAATACACACAACCATCATGATGCCCATTAAACTATGTCACAAACTAATTTTTTCTCATAAAATTCAGGAGACCTGACATTTCATGGAAGGTATAAAGGGAAGGGGGGAAAAGACCAAGAACCTGTCTTAAATGTATTTGCTTACTCACAGCATAGAACAATACAGTAGAAGTACTGTCTGAAACTTGTTTAAAAAAAGAAAAAAGAATTAAGGTCAATTGACATCAATGGGAATTTCGTCATCAACTTCAGGGGGGCAGGATTTTATCCAGAGAATTTAAATTAATCTTAGCTACTTGAGGCTGATCCTAAAAATCCATAACCTCTGCTGATACCAATGTCCAGCTTCCAGGATTTTATCTTTGGTCTGCTTATAATTCAAATGGAAGAGAAACTACAGTAACACATCAGCAGTCTAGCCTATACAACTGGAATCTTTTGACTTGGTTGCAAAACAGATGATGCATTGTTCCCTACCCACAATTCCAACCGCAACCCACCCACACACCATGTCTGTTTTCTTTAAAATATATTATTACACTGTTTTTAAATGAGAGGAGTTAAAACTAGTAATTTTATTACATAGTGAGACTTGTTCATTTCAAACTGCTGTACAACTAGATATGCATCGACAGATCTAGTCATATCAGCTCTTTGCTAAGAACACACTCTATAATTAGGATAGCACTCTAATTAAAATCTTGATATTTTATTCCTTTAACAATTGCAGTTACTGTATTAAAAATACCAGGTTCACAAGAACTTAAAAGTTTCAGTGAAAGGAACTAAGTGTTACATGGTGGGCTTACTTTTTGGCTTTCAAATAGCAAGGTTGAAAGAAAAAACAATTAATACATCAGAGATCTCTGCCAGCCTTTTATGGCATTACAGGATTTTCCAGCTATAAAGAAACATATTGAATCTTTAGAGCACAGACCATTCTTCACTGCTTCAGTTGTCTCCTTTTGTTTACAAGTCCCTGCCATCCTTCTTTGTGAATTGAATGCTAAACTATCTCTAGAGAGAGGTTATATTGCTTACAGAATGCCTCAGCAGATGGTGCTTCCTGTTGCAACAGAAGGCTGTGATTACACCTGAACTCTTCAAGAACTCTAACTTAAAACAGAAGAACAAGATAAATGAAAGTCTTAAAGTTATCTCCCTTCTACCCTCAGTTTCCACAACAAGGGGGTGACGGGGGAATATCCTACTCTTCAGAAATTTCTAACAGATCCACCTCAGCAGACCTTGTTTAGGTGGAATTGACAGGAACATTTCTGATGTTTGGTCACTGTGCCTTCTCCATTAGGATTATCTATTATAAACAGGAAAAAAAAAAGGCAAATGGCATGTACGTTAGGAATCATGTATAAATGCCACTTGGTTTCACAAGTTCTGTATTCTATGGAACTTTTCCATGGAATTCAAGATGGATCTTTTCCAAAACATCTATAAAAGTCTTAGCTGCATTTAGATGGTTCCATTGAGTATTAACACTCTGTGAAAAGTAAGAAAGCTGTTCCTTGACAGAACAGGGGGGCAAACGTGGAACATAGTTTAAATGGCCTTAAAGGATGTTTAAGACTTCAAACCTACACAGTATGCTGAGTACTTGCTTCCCTCAGGGCAGGCTATAAGAGCTCAATGTGTATGGGGGGGACAGACCCACAATTACTGCACAGTTGGAACGCTGATACAGTTGGAATGAACAACTCGTATAAATGGAGCTCCCTGCCTTCTTCACCTCCCAAATAGTTCTATACCGATCCCAACACTTAAGACTGATTCAGGGTTCACTGCACAATAGCTATAATAACCCCATACAGCTCCTGCAGGAACCAGAGAGAGTATCAACAACATTATGCCCTGTAGGGAGTTTTTCCAACATATTGACACGTAAAAAGTGGCTAGATGGCTTCTTGGACACCTCTCACCCCACTGAATTGTCAATCTTTTTTTTTTATACAACAGGGTGTTTGGTTGGTTGGGTAGCAGTTATTTAGCTTGATAGAGCCATCAGCTGCACAGAGGCTTAAAACTGTGCTTGTTTCCTCTGCAGAGATCAGAGGCTATAAAACTCTTGAGGCCTCTGCACCGTGGGAGCAGACACAGACTTGTCTAGGCTCTTTATCTTAACAATTACTTTGTTTTTCACACCGTTATCCTCCTTAAGTGACTAATGCATATTTTCTACCATGTTTCCTATTTTCCCTGACTATTCAAACAAGGAGCATAACTACTGTATTTTATTAAAGTCTCAGGAAGACTATGGCTCCAGGCATTTCTAATGCATAGAGTTGCCACCAGGCCAGTTTTTAACCAATCTGGCTGGTTTTGTACTGTCTTGCTAGCTAAAAAGTTTCATGTGCCAAGTTTTCTAGTTTTTGTTTTTATTTGGGACATGTCAGAGTGTGCTGAAATTTACACACCCACTAATCCAGACTGAATCACTGTGTTGGAATAGGCAAGAAAAATAATAGAACAACAAAAATACACGTACTATGGTGGTTGTATATGTGTGTGTAGAATGGTTGTCTAAAGCAGCCTGCACTCAGATCCTCTTTGTTGTTTGGGCAGGTGGCCAGTGGCTGAGTGTTCTGCATCTTGTATGTGGCAACCCTTGACTTGATTTTATGTCACTGGCTGAAGTTAGGTCCAAATCACCAATGCATAACTGTTCAGTGATTCACATGAAAGGAATTGGTTGCCTTGATCCAATTCCTGTATCCACAACACAAAAGAGCCACCACTAATCTCTCAGTCAAGACACCGGGATTCAATGGGAATTGTAAATTAAATTACTATCTCTGGGCCACCTTTTAGTTATGCTGTCAGGAAAGTAATAGCAAATTTGTACCACTACTGCACCTTTGTGAGAGTAAGTAAAAGAATGTCTTCAAGGCTCTCTTTGTTGCACTTTATCACAAAACTAAATTAACATTTTTAAACAGGAAAAATCACAGCATATGTCTCATTAAAATATGATTGTCAGGTCTAAGAATATAATCAAATGAATCGGTATGAGGAAGAATAAGAATTTAAGGAGAAAGTCCTGTTAACATTCTGCAGTATTTCTATTTTCACCCAGACTATTTAAGAATACTCAAAATGTTAAACAAGCACCTATTTATTTTTCCAATTTTGCTCCCCCCTCCCCAAGTTTCCTGAAAACTATGAGACACTGAAGCATTTGTTCTTGAAGAACTGCATTAAAAGGAACATTTAAACTTTTCAGATTTTTACCTAGAAAGTTGTAACAAACCATCTCATCTTTCAGGACTATAACAACACATTTAAAAGGTTCCTAACCAGTACTGAAATTTTTTTCCTCATTTCTACAATATTGAAATGCACACTGCAAAAGTTCAATAGGATTTAGTACCCAGCAATAACCTCACAACCTACAGAATTCTAAAGCAAATATATAATTCTGTACCAAATTCTATAGGTTTTAGAGAACTTCTACAAAATCCTATTGGTTTCAATACTATTAAATTCAATACTATTGATATTTTTCACTGAAATCCCAAAACAAAGCTACCAGAATGGCCTGAGGATAAATATCAAGTAAATTTGTTCAGGTACCAGGCAAAATAGGTTAAGGATATTTAGAACCGATAAATAGAAAATCCCTCTTCCTATCCAACATCCTGACTTGCCTTGTTTTCTATGAGTCTGTCTTTTGTTGATTCTCATATCAATTCCTGCCACCCCTTTATCATCATTCACGGTGCTTCCTCCACCACACTATCCCTCTCTGTTAGATAATTCATGTTTGTTCCCTTCCTCTGCTCTCTCTATAGCCTATCTTTGAGTGACCAAGTCTGCTTGGTGGATTTAATTGTCAACTTCTCAGATATAAAACTCTCATCTGGATCTATCATCTCTATAAGAAGATCACTGTGCCTCAGACATTTGACCTCAGCTGGCTCACCATCTCCTATGGGTCACCAAACTCACTATGCTCATTTCCAAAAGGGCAATCATGTTATTCTAGACTCTGTTTGACTATGCTCATTGTTAACTATGTTAAAGCAGTGCCTGCCAATGATGTGTTAATCACTTACCAAACATCTAACCACAACGAAGAACTCACAATCTAAGAAGTGACAAATGAAGAAAGGAACAAGGTTAAATACAGAATCAATCTCCTCTCAGGTCTTTTTATTATTCACCTTGACTCCACCAATCCATACAAATGTTCTCAAGTAAACTTTCTTCCCCACTGCTTTTATGATATCCTCCTGGATCCCCACAGTGTTGCACACCAAATTAAGATTTCTTGTCCTTCCTTTAAGGCCCTACATCATGCTGCCCCTGCCTACTTTTCTGAGCTGGTGTTTTAGTACTTCCTTCCTTCTGCTCCACACATTGATTGATACCAGTTTATAGATTCCTATCATCTTTCCATCTCACAGGAGTCTCTGCTTTTTTCCATGCTGCCTATCATACTCAGAACATCTTCCCTAACACAGTTCATTCAAGTCACCGCACTTGCTATATTCAAATCCTTCCTAAATACATCCTTCTGCCATCACATTTATGAGAAGAGAGAAGGAAGGAAAGCAACAAATAGAAAAGGCGACTGCTATATTGTATCCCCTGTCTTTTGCTTCCTTCATCTTTTACAAACTACGACAGGGCCACTAAACACTCATGGTGTTTAGAATCACTGCCCCATTAAGCCAGGAAAAGAAAAACAAAAGCTTTCTGGTTTGAGACAGAGGGAAATAATATAATCATAGGATGGCTTCTTTTGACCACAAATCCAAGTGCACAGAGCAAACACAGGGCAGCTTCCTTTTGCCTAGTCTAAGTTTTCCCAGAACACAGCAGTCCCTTGGATTATGATACCAGAAGGAAGCTCCTCACACTTCTCTCTGTAGTCCTGTAGAAACCACTGCTTCTTTTTATGGCTTCCCCCACTTAAGATCCGTTCCAGCTCCCAGCAGCCTGACAAGCTTCTGCTGATGACTCCTCTCTCTAGGTCAGTCAGGCAATAATTTTTAAGAGCTCATTTCCTGCCTTTTCCTCAGGGAATTAGGTTAACTCTTCTTGGTTCACACACCACATCACTACACCTCATCATTTGTTGTATGCTTTCCAGCATCAGTACCACATCTGCATATATGTTTGTGAGGCACTTCCTCATTTTCTGAAGATCCAGAAACTTGCTAAAAACCAGTTAAATTTTTCCAAAGTTCAATTTTTCAATAAAGAAAATGGAATGAGTTTGGGGGGCTTTTTTAAAAAGTACTTAAAAAAAAAACCAGACATAAATAGTAGTAATGAAATAGAACTTAACTGGATGCTGAAACTGTACAATGTTTGACTGCTGGGTTTATTTTAATAGGAGACAAGGACTGGGGTTATCTTGGCACCTGGAAAGTTATCTTGCTGGTTACATTGTATGATAAATTTAGTGGAAATAATTCTTCCTAGGGACACAGATTAAAGAGCATTCCTTCATCTTAAATCTAGGTTAAACAAGGTCTAGCACCAGCATATTCGAAATGCACACCATTCCATTTTCCGCTATATCTAATTCTGCTTCTACAAACTTAACATTAAAGTGAGCTTTTCTGTGTGCCTTGCAGTCACTGATGTGTTTATCCTCACAACACCAATGTGTGGAGGTAAGGAAGTACTGTTATCCTCAGCTATAAAATGGAAAATTGTGGCATAGCGGGGCTAAATGATTTGCCCAAGGTCACACAGGATGTCTATGGTAGAACGGGAAATTGAAGTTGGGTGAACTAAGTCCTAGGTTAGTGACATAGCTACTAAACCAGTCTTCCCTTGACTGCCATGCACTCTCTGACTTCATTAACATGGTCATCAGGAAGGAAAGAAGAGGAGGGAAGTCCCGGTCTTGAACATTTTGAAGAGGTTATATATTCCTAGGCTGTGCAACTCACAGAATTCTAAGATTCATTTTTAAGGTTTTTCTCTAAGACACACTACTGCATCACCCTCATAAGATCTCAGTAGACTGAAGAAATTAATATCTAGGGTGGGGCTTTTTCTTTGGAGGAGCAGCTATAGGCTATATCTACACTAGAAAGCTAGACTTTAATAAGTCAACTGAGTGAGTCCCCCCTTCTCTTAACCAACTTTGTTAAGTTGACTTAAGTCAACTTAAGAAAGCATCCTAATAAAAAATACATTTGCATAAGTCAACTTTACTAGTCAACTTAAGCAGGCCCATGTTATTACACAGGGCGTCTTAAGTCAACTTAGATGGCCATGTAACATTCAGTCAACTTAATAAAGTTGACTTAATGACTAAGTTAACTTAAAGAGTGAGAGTTACTAAGTCGACTTAAGGAACCCCAAATGTGCCCAGGATTCTGCTTAAGTCGACTTAAGCCCATAGTGTAGACATAACCCTAGAAAGCTTCTAAAGGCAATACTTGATATTACTTGAAACTGAGCTAATATGTTATTTAACTTCAACCATATTTTTTAAACAATAGTACATGTTGTGTTACATATATAAATAAAACGGAGCAGTTGGGCAACGTATTAAAAACAGAATAATTCTTATTAAGAACTCCCACTTATATGAACTAGGAGGCAGAGGTTTCTAAATTCTTATTTAAGCACCTGATTAAGAGTACTTCTGCACTGCAGCTGGGAGCCATACAGACAGCCCTGGCAGAAAGGATCATTCTACTTTGGCTTGAGGTAGCACACTGCAAATAGCTGTGGTCTTTGCAGCTTGGGCAGCAGCTAAACACCTTACGTCTGAGTTCGGGTGACTAGCCCAAGCCTTTGCTAGTGCTGCAAAGTCCGTACATCATAGCTCAACCAAGCTACAGCAAGTCTGTGTACCAGGGCTGGGAGGCACAATATATTTACACTACAGCTGTGAGTGTAAGTGGCCTGATTTTCATAGAGTGTTAAACATCCAGAAATTTGAAGTTTAAGTCAATGGAACCTATTGACTATACTTCACACTTTGGGGGAGGAAAAAAATCAGGGTACTTCTTTAGGGTCTTAAATAATAGCCTAGGAGCCTAGCTTTAGCCATATATATTATAAAACCATGGTTTGAGTGTTCTCAAAAGCATTTAACTTGGTTTTGTCCCAAACAAATCATAATCAAAACTTTTCCTAGTGTTCCTATTTAATATTAAAGAATATGAAACCAGACTGGGAAAGATGACATGAAAAAATACCTCAAAAAAAGCATTTGGGGTGTGGGTATTTTATCTTACTTCCCAGGAGAAGGGAGTCATAAGTAGGTGTGAGAGTGATTTAACATTCCTTAAAAATTTTGAGCATCCAGCTCCATAAACTAAATAGTGTAATGTGCAAGACCCACTGCAAATGACATTGCAAGCCCCATTAGTCACTGCAGAAAGAGCAGAAAACTCTGCTTTATCTATGACTATCAAAAAAGACAAACCAGTAGAAACTAGTTGAAAGGAGAATTAAGAGTATGTGTCTCATTGGTGATATCACATGTTCTGTCTCTGGACCACCTTTCCCCCTTCAACCAACTCCTGCCCTAACTCAATCTCACAACAAAGAATTATGGACCAATCACAGCAACCAATAGCACTAGGCACAAAATAAATTTAGTCAGAGGTTTGAGATGCTGAAGTACTTTAAAATGATCTCTATCAACCTGACTGCTTAAATATGAAGCTGTTGCAGTACTAAATATGCAGTAGCCCCTACTTGGCTAACATTTTTAAGTAGCTTCAAAGTGCAAATTTTCAGTCAGGTGCTTGAGCCATGTCTATAGTACTTGCAGATGCAAATGCTAGTTTTTGCATATTCAGTTACTTGAATGAGCACACAGACAAGATTACTGTGAATGTAATGACTGCATGATTATTTTTACAGGCTTTTCTTCTGCATCCAGGTTATAATATTTTACCTGACCCTGACACCTAAAATCCTATTGTATTTAACTGGAAAAAACCACATAAGGAGTCTATACAAATTACAACAACGTAGCCTCAGAGAGTAGGATAGAAAACAGCAGCCTCTCTGTAGATTCTTTCTAACCATCATATAGAATTCAGTCATGTATAAAATTTTGCTACTGAATAATTGACTATTTAGTAGGTGTCTGATTTACAACCACACCCACAAAGCATAGCAAAATGAAACTGTTCATAAATACATGTCAATCAGAAGACAAACAGACAGTCTTTAGTACGCCTGAGAAAAAGTACATTTTTTATTGAAAAGCAGAGACAGGATAGGTTCAAACCCTCCCATCTAATTTCTTCAGATTTAGGGCAATTACAGAGCTGCCTCCAGAGACTTTCTGTGGTATGATGTCTCCATCCACATTAACAATTAAAACTCAGTTGTTGTAGGTTCAGTCTTTTTTGCTACTTAGCCAGGCAAAATCCAGGACCCTCTGAAACATTATTTGCTATACCTAATAATCTATTGAAGCACTAGCACGTAAGGATGCATGGTGCATTTTAGCTGAAGTGGATCAAGTAGTATTTCATCCTGCAAGGTAATTTAATGTAGATAAGGAGTAAGATTTCCAATAGCATCTAATTGACCTAGATACGCCTAAGTCCCACTTTATAAAGCACCTGAGCTACATTTGAAAATGGGAGTTACAAACTTCAGAAGATTTACCCCAAGGCCTACCAGGTAATTCACACTGGCTAGCACTCAGACATTGTCATTTGGAAGGATTTTCTTTTCAAAGCAGTTCTAACAATTAGAGAAAGTATTTCAGAAAGGTATCGGTATATCTTCAGGCCTGTTATTCATTATGTTATGCATTTAACATACTATACATTCAACAATTGCATGGTTTGCTAACAAGAAATACTGGGATGCTGTGAAGTATAAAAACATAGATGCTTTGAAATATGTCTCTTTTCTGCTTTCTTAGTTACAGTACAGAGCACACTATCAGCTCATACACTGACACCTAGTGCAAGTGATGTGGGTATAACACTATTGCAAGTCAAGACACATTTCCTTGTTAATTTTACTTTGATTTCCAATAAAATGAGCTAATTCAATAGTGCTGAAAGGCTCCCATTTCTTTTAGACCCCAATTTGCATGCATATTCTAATTCTCATTTGAATCTATTAAAAAAGTAGCAAGCTTATGGACCGTGATCTCTGCTCAGTTCATCATTTAACAGTCAGGATTGCTGGGTCATTAATACCAATAATGAGCTAGAACTGCAATTAGGGTCTAAATGAAATATGCCATGAATTACTGATTTATTATTATGTTTGTCAGTACAAATATACCATGGCACAGCAGACATGACTGCAAAACTGATATTATTCCAGAGGTATTGCAGATTTGCTCATCTCTTTAAACGGCATCCAAGAAAAAAGTGTTCACTGAGGCTAATATTTTATTACTAGACCAACTGTGTGAAAGACATGAAACAGAATAAAATAGCAGAAACTGGCTAATTTCAGTCAGTGATGGAAGATAAATTGCAAATTACTGAATACTGCCAACTATCAACTAAATATTTTGCTTCCCTGTTCATTTGGGCCTGTTAATTTCCCCTTAAAATCCTTTCATTGACTTCCCGTTGCACAATTCATCTAGTTTAAACTCCTTTTCTTTAGGAGTCTATGCTACCCCATTTCAGATTGTTTGGCTTTACACATTTCCCCAGACAAACATTACACCAGCAAGACCAGGCTTGCTACCTCACTTTTTTTTTCTTCTCAAATATGCTTAACATGCGGAAGGTCCTGGGTTCAATTCCCAGGGGGTTGGACTCGATGATCTCATGAGGTCCCTTCCAGCCCTATGATTGATTGAACATTGAACATTGAACATTCCTGCTCTGTGCCTTTTCTGGAAGGAAGCCTAGGACAGGAAGCTTGTGGCAGAGCCAGGCACTGAACCTCAATCTCTTCCAGGTCTGATTCACCATTGCCCAGCAATTTATGTCATCATTCACACCTGTGCAAAGTAGGTATAAAACATTACCCAATGAAGGCAAAGAAGTACTTTGAGAGGGAATGTCCCTTGGGATCCTAATTTACCAAAACGTCATCCTTATAATTCAAAACCCTCATAAAAACTGAGGATCCAAAGGGGCAGCCATGTTGTCTGGTTCAGTAAAACAAGCAAAGAAGGAGTCCTGCGCCACTTAAAGACTAACAAATATATTTATTGCATAAGCTTTCCTGGAAGACAAAGTGGGATTTTCTCCCACGAAAGCTCATGCAATAAATATATTTGTTAGTCTTTAAGTGCCACAGGACTCCTTATTTGCTTGTTTTATAAAAATTCAGTTCCATGATACCGAAAAGAACTGAGTTAATCAGACAATTTTAAAAAATAACTTTGCAAATTACTTCTAGCTGGGATTTTCAGGTGAATCCTTTCTTCTCTGCATCTCTCTCAGATTCTATTTTCTTTAGGACAGACTACGTAGTCCCAAACAGAGTTCATGCTTAACAAATAATTATTATGTATGATATATATGAAGTCAAACACTATAAAATCATGGGTAACAAAAAAGGTACTTAGCTTAATTAGTTTCAATTTATTGTAGTATTTCAAAGTATACTTAAGTTTTAGCAACGTCAGATATCACACACCACTCTTCTATTAAATCTTTCAAAAGTGAAGAGACTTTTATTTTTGCATATGAACTGATAAAATGTGAATTAGTTCAAGTTCTTACTGTAGCTTTTGTAATTAATCATAAAAGAACTACCTTGCTTTGCATCTAAGGTATGCATACAAAGTCTTTTAAAAAATGGGAATCCAGGAAATTTAACTTACAGAACAATATTAATTCATTAGGGACTATCATACACTCAGTTTGATCCTATCTTTGTTTACAAAGCATAATGTGCACCTATGTAATTGTGATTTATAAAGCACTCTATACTGGTCTGCGTACACACCCTGCTGGCATGAACTAAAAGTTTCTTACTGTCTTTTAACGGAGCCAGCACTATGTTAAAGTGCATTTGGGATTTTTTCATTTTCCCCAGCATGGTCCCCACAAACTACTTAATAAGCAACATCACTGCAGTATACAAATCACACCTTCATTGAGCACACTGTTGCATTGTATAGACAAGCCCTCTGATGTTGCCTTTGCCGATTTCCAAACACTTCAATACTTCTGAAGAAATACATATAGCATTTTATGTATTCTACTGGATGGAGAAGAAAGCACACTTTGCCTACCTTTCTAAATTTGACACTCATTAAACACGAGCAATGAACAGAAAAGCTAATATTTATATGTGCGCGCACACACCCTCTTTTGGTCTAGCACAAGTCTGCGTTTAGATTTAACAATGGAGTGCAATACATCCATGCACATTTGGGGAGGTGTCACATGGTAGACATAACTACATTGGTCTCATGACTGGTTTGCATTTTGAAGGATCTTTTGTTTACTTTTTTAATTTTTAAAATGAACTTTTTTTTTTAGAGAAATACATATTCAAGTTTATAACATTTGCCATGCTTATCATTACAAATCATATAGCCATAAAACAAGATATTTGCACTCAAGTGTAGTTTATAATGATACCTTAATACACTAGTTCTCATTAAGAATTAGAAAATAAAACCAGGCCAAATTTTCCACAGTGAGTAGAAAGTGGACAAGTCACAATAAAAAAGTTTTTCACAACTCAACACACACAGCACTCTCTCAAAGTCACACAGCTCAACGATGACTTATCAAATTAACCTCAAACGTTTAAAAAAAAAGTTTTTAAAAAAAATCACTTTGCTCTGCACAGGGACCACAAGTTAGGAGTGACATTTGTGTTCAGAAATCTTGTGGGTTCATCAGCCTTATTCTTCCAACAGAAACTGCCTTCCTGCCTTAACTATAGCACCAACCTCTAAGAATATTTGTGGTTTTGGGGCCTTCTGCCAACCTTTACAGTAATCAAGTTCCAAAGGGGCAGCCATGTTAGTCCAGTTCAGTAAAACAAACAAGGAGTCCTGTGACACTTAAAGACTAACAAATTTATTTATTGCATGAGCTTTCGTGGGAGAAAATCCCACTTTTTGTCAGACCCTTTGAAGATTCAAAGGGTCTGACAAAGTGGGATTTTTTCCCATGAAAGCTCATGCGATAAATTTGTTAGTCTTAAATGCCATAGGACTCCTTGTTTGCTTTACAGAAGAACTCTTGGCCACACCTGGGCACTTTCTAATTCTCCTGTGCTAGGAGGTTCAGGTCCAAGAAACCACCACATTCCAGAACATGCAAAAGTGCAAAAGGATGGAATGCTGATTAAATTTGACTGTGCACCTAATCTGTAAAAATAAAGGTTACAAAGCACAAGAGATTAAATTCTGCAAGTACAGCAACAGCATCACCGAAGATTCTGCTGCCAGTTTAGATAAGAAGGTATCACACAGAGATCTGGAACAAACAGTGCATCCCTTCATAACAGTATAGCATCAAGATTCAGTTCTACCAACACTGCCACTACCATGTCATCTTATGTTCCAAAATAGGTTCATGCCACTCAAGAGGGATAATCTACAAAGAAGACAAACAACAATGCTATGGGGAGAGATGGAAGTCTTGAACTGGAAAACGGATGCCTTCTCCCAAAGACAGCTTTACTCTTCTTATCTAATGTGAAGAAAGATTAGCAAGCAATTTTTTACATGAATGACATGCCTGCCCTTTGCCTTATTGCCATTTACCTCTAGACATCTTCTAGTCAGAAAGGTCAAAACTTCCAGAGTTTCACTTAATTGCCCTAGGATGATTCATGCTCAGGGGCTTCCTTTTATCTGGTCTCTTTTCTTAACATGTAACATTCAGCATCATATACCACCCTTCATCACTGTCAATGTCATAGGAGCTACCTCAGCATTACCAATTGGCAAATCACAAAAGGTTTGGAAGTTCAATTCAAATAAGCATCCAAAAGTTCAGCCATTCATCAAAGTCATTTTCATTTAGAAATCAGCCTAGGCATCACATAAGAACAGACTTTTCCATGGTACTTTAAATATCTCCACTTCTAACTGGACTTGACCAAGACACACAGAGAATCACATAAAAAGAAACAGGTTATCAAATGTTTTCAATAGACCAAAATGATGCAGATGGTTTTTGGCACAGATTAGGGTATGCTGTTATTTTATCCATTCCTATTTACTGTTCCTAGCACTGAGAGCAGCATCTTCTACAAGTGTACTTTTTAGAGAGTAAAAAATCGAGAAGAGCAGAAGAGAGGTGAGGACAAAACTAAAAGCCTTGATCAAAACATCTCTGAAATTTGATAGTCTTCAGATCTAATGGGGAGGGGGGGGGGAGTAGGTCATCCTCTTGGCATTGCCTCTGGATTTTTCAATTGCAGGAAAAGATACATCAGAGACAGACTTCCCCCACTGACTCAATTTACTAGGCAGTCACCTCCTAGCTCCACTTACTCTGGAAAGATCACGAAAAGGTCAGACTACAGATTAGTTCTAGCTAAAATCTGGAGAGACTTGCAAAAATGAGGTGACAAACAGTAAAGGATGATTTTTCAAATTAGCAGGATACAACTGAGTACTAGTGTAGTGTTTTACATGCATTCTGATGAACATGTTCTCTCTCTCATCCTCTTATGAAGAACATAACCTAAAATTCACCAGAATTGACACAGAACCCTGCACGTTATTAAAAGAGTTGTCTCTGGCACCATTTTTCACTTGCTGGCAACAATGCAGCGGAAAATTAATTTTTTTCCACTCTCTCAACTCAAAATGTCTAAAGGGATTTGGCTTAAACTTCTCCCCCCAAAAAATTAAATTAAAAAAAAGTACCTTCCAGGAAAATTTCAGTGCAATTTTCCATGTGTGGAAAATTTCAATGCGAGTGAGGAATGTTTCTGACTGTGGTTGTAAACAGAAACTGTTTGGCAAACTTTCTGTTGTTTCAAGGGTGTGGGTTGAAAGAGTGTCAGTAAAATCATATTAACAGTCACAGGTTTGATTGAAAAACTGTATAGAACAAACCAGACTCATTAAATCAAAATTTTAAACATACTGTGAAAGGAAATTAGGCAGAAATTACAGAAGCGCAAATCACGACTTTGCTATTCTGTTGGTTGATAGGATTGTGAGTTCTTGGGGAGATGTGCTATATTTACACAAGAATCTTAAGGATCTAAAGCCATCTTGGTGGGCGGTCAGTTTTTGTGGTGGTGGCTGGGTTTTGAGGAGGAGGGGCCATGTCAGAAGCAGCATTGCATCTATAAGGTAAATCTCACTGCATTAACCAATTAGTAAGCATCAATCCGTTTCTAAATGGAAAAATTCTCTGGTTGTGCAACATCATTCTGACTCAGAGTTAGCAAAACAGTGGCCTCTTTCCCTCCCTCTTTCTCAGAGAAGCTGCCAAGCACGTCAGATCATTCATGTTAAATTATGCTTGGTGGCATTGAGATGTGCTGTACTGTCATCTAAAGGCTAAGCTGCAGCTGCCAAGTTCTTTTTACTGAGAATCTTGTGTAAGAATCCAACCATGGACCAAGCAGGTGAACAAGCCTTTATCAGCCTTTTTACTGAGTAAAACTGAGCAGTTCAAACTGGACAAAGTGAACAAAACATGTAACAATCAGAGGTTCTGAGAAGGAAAATTAATCCCATCCGCCAATTATCAACTGTTTAATACTGTCTGTTGACCTGTAGATGAACTATTCCATTAAAATCCTAGGGTCAAATTCAGTGCTGACATAAGCAGTCACAATAGTGTTGATTTAGCCAGCAATAAATGTTGCCCTGGCTTTTAAACTCTTTTGCCAGCAGACAGAAAAAGGGGAAATAAGCTGGAATGTCAAACAATGTGTTTCTACAACAAAGGTAGTGTGCACATATTTATACATCAAACTGTACTGTGGCATTAACAACATTTCTTCTAACGTCAGAGTCTGAATCTCTATAGCACACAATTACACCTTTACCTTTTACAGTTTTATCTCCCTTAGTAAAGACTATTTACCTTGCAAGCTCTGTTTTTCTTTAGCTTTGCCACAGTTCAGTCCATGCTAGATACCACCAATCTCTCCCAGGTTTTCATTTTCTCACTTCCTGTGCACCCATCCTTTGACCTGCAGGCAAATAAAGCCATTCAAATATTTGCTTATCTTGTCATCTGTTGCCATCAGACCTTGCAATTCCTGTCATGCCCCACATGTCAGTTTAAAGCATAACGTCATTAATACCTCCAGTTCACTAATGGATGCTTCACACATGAACGCATTAATGAAATGTGTTATTGTTTTCCCTCACAGGACATTAACAATCTCGCTCACACTGAGCCCCTGAAGCCCTGCAGTGCTGCTGAAAACCACTAGCTATCAAATGAACCCTCAGTTACGCCTCAGTAACTTTAAGTTCAAGTTTATCACTGAAGCGTCACTCATCTGAAGAGAAGATACAAGCCTCTGAGGTCTTTTGGGCCCAGCTTCAATTACCATAAAGAGTAACAGGAGGCAATAGCTGCAAGGAAAAAAGCACCATTGCATAAATGAAACCCTGTCAAGATAAAATAGGAAAGATCTGGGTGTCACTGTAGTGATTTGTTTCTTGTTTTTCCCCTTTGTCTATGGGCTGATGGTTTGAATAATGAAGACAGGATTGGTTTTCTTCTAGAATATACAAACACGGGTGGTCTAGTTTCCGGATAATGCCTCGGACATATTAAGAGGGATTGAAGATTCTGTAAGCAGACTAAATTTAAATTAGCTTTTTAAACCTAAAAGAAATATTTCCAGAAGATTTGTGAGGTGAGTAAAGCCAGTTTTACAGCCATCAAGTGCAGGTTACTTAAATAAGGCCAATTTCCTTCTCTTAAGGCTGCTGTTTCCAAAGGATACATTTTCAGCTATAGAAAGACGACAGCAATGCCTTATCAGCCTTAGGGAATGTCAGTATCCTTTTCTGTAATTAAAAGGAGAATCCTAGCTAAAACAAGCTTTTTAAGGAGAAACCACATTTACATGTCCCAGTATGATTTAGTACACAGTGGACATTTGTAATTCTTTTGCACACAGCCAATGGAATAAAGGAGTCCTGTCCCGGATTTGGAGAAGCATTCATCTGCCTTAGTTGACATTTTACTGTTCTGAACTCCTTATTTCCTTCTTCTTTCCACTAAATGCCACTGTCATTTGAATTAATCTCTATAGTTCTGAGTAGCTGTTTATGCATAAAGACAACAAGTTGTTTATGCATAAATTGCTAGTGTCCACTCTCACAATGTAGTCATTTTTTGGTTCATCTCCTATTCTGCTTTAAGAGGACTTCTCCCTGAAGGCTCTATGGAGAGACTGTACAGCATATGGCATACACTATGTCTAATAAGTCTCATAGAACGAGTCATGCGCTCTGAGCATAAGCTTGCAATCATAATTAACCAACTAGTCCAGGAAATCGGGAGCTTCCTGTGACATTAACACATCACTATTATCTGTCAGATAGAATGCCTTGTCTGGAAACCAGATTTAACTCTTTCAATATTACCTAAGGATAGTCACGGCTCTTCATTCCCGGCAATTAAAAAAGGAAAAGGACTATAACTTTGAGAAATGACTCTGTATGACAAATTAGAAACTAATCTGCTCCCATGGTCACAGGAAGCACCCTCATTTAGATACATTTGCTTTCTTCTGGTACTCACTCCTGGGAGAGGGAAGTGTCAGCAAATGAGAGCTCTTTGCTTCCCTATCAACCAGCATTGTATCCTCCTCTGGACGGATCACAGAGATTCTTTAGCTCAGGTATTATAGTCTCTCTACAGCATGCTCATCTTTTCCTTTTATTGCCCTTTGCTAATCAATACATATAGTTGCTATTATTTCTATTACATGTATTACTGGACTTCATTTCTTAATATTTCTAACCAAACATTTTTCATTACATACCCATTTCTTTCTCTTATTTGCTAATGGGACTACATATACAGAGTGGAGCATTCTTAATCTGTTCACTACTGAGTAACAAAAGAACAAACATTACACTCACAAGTGCCTCTTGCTGTACCCCTTATATAATTATATTCCTTTAACTCACAAGACAGTGCTGCTGGAAGTGAATTCTACTTGCTGTATAGACATTGATTTTATGTGTTACTTAAAAACTATATAGTTCCTGGTCCTAAGCTGTGCTGAACATGAAATGCTTGCTTATGTTTTGCAAAGCAATTAAGTAATACCAGAAATGTATTTTTGGAAAAATAATGCCTACAAGTGTCAGTAGTTGTTGCTGAATGGAAGAGAAGGAGGAGGATGCTCCAGCAACAATAGCACTATACTAAGACTTTAAAGACTCATGTCAAAAGCTGCTACAAAACTTCCTTGGGACACTTGGCAAGTCTATGCTTGGGTACTCTACCTGTAATACGGGGATAAGGATACCAGATAGCAAGTAATGAAAAAAAAAAAATCAGGATGGGGGTGTGCAACAGGTGGCACCTATATAAGACAACGCCTATAAAATCAGTACATCAGGGCACCCTAAACACATCCCTACCTCACAGGGGTGTTTAGAGGATAAAAACATTAAAAATTGTGAGGCTCTCTGATACTCCAGGGGTGGTAGCCATGCACGTATCTATACCTATGCAAGACATGGAAGAAATGAGTTCTGTAAAGACCATAATTTACTCTGCTACCAAAGAATGTTTGTACCAGAAAGATATAGTTTAATGTAAGAAATATAAGTTTTCCCATTCTGCTGATGAAATCTTTCTGGCACTTCCAGGATCATGATGATATCACAAAACACACTAGTCAACTAAGATAAATGCCCCAAATTGTTAGAATGTACAATCTGTGACATCACAGACACATCACCTATGCCCTAGTATTCCAGAGGAGATGGTGGGAGACAAGAGGAGCTGGCTGGGCCACCTCCATGAGAGGAAGGAATGAGGTGGAGAAGGGCTGCAGCACCTGGTTAAGCCAGTTCTGGGCAGGAGACAGCCCCAGGCTCAGATTTCCAGCCTGGCCAGGGGATGAGGCCTCAAGGGGAAAAGGAGAAGCAGGGCAATGGGGCTTCAGAAGAAGAGAGAGGATGGAGGAGACAGAGTTCCAACACTCCTTCAGGGTCCCCAAATTGACAGGGAACTATGCAGTAATCCACCACTGTTTAAGCACCCCTAGAACACTGGTATCCCTAGGCATGTGCCTAGTGTGCCTAATTGGAAATCCAACTTTGCTGATCCCAGTCGGGGCTGAAGGTTTAGTTGTCCCTCTTTCACACACACACACCCCCAGGGTTGGAGCCAGGGGGGAATGAAAATGGTAGGAAGTAAGCCAGAGAGGGTAACTCTGAGGCAGTGTTGAATCTCATAGGGCCGTGGATTGGTGGAGTGGGAAGCCCTAGTCTTCCCTACCCACTGCAAGCTAGGTATAAGCCACATTCCAGTCTTACTCCTCCTCTGCTAAAAAGACGGCAAGGACATTGTAACCCAGGAGAAGCTAATCCCATCCTCAGGTGAAAAACTGGATGCTTCAGTCTTGCTGCTGAGCAGAAATAACAGCAACCCACAAGACTACCTAGCCTTCCAAAGGCTATATTACAACCCACATATTAGAATTTGTGCTCCAGATTTGTCCTAGAATACACAAAACTAAATCTAGAATTACCGTATCATTAGTGTTTATATGTATCAAAATATTTACCCCCCCCCCAACATTGTCCTCTAAAAAAAAAAATCCATGACTAATTGTCACATTTACTTTTTGCCACTGAAACATGCACAACAGCTACTCAGGCTGAGAAGGGGTTCTCTTTAGCTGACAGTGCCTGCCTGAAACCATTCAGTTCTCAGTAATGTCAGCCAGAGCAGCATCTAGCCAACATTTTCATTGGAACAGTGCCCAGATGTGTTACATTAATTCAGGAAACTACCTTTTGTTGGTGAGTACTGGAGATTATTAACCATGAACCCTGTAGTACAATAAATATTTCTAGAAATGTTAACTTTCTGTTGGTTACTAAAGTCAGATCTGTACAGGTATTTACACTTGTAAAGATACAATGGGAGTTAGGTGCTTCTGAAAATCCCACAAGGCACCTATTTGCATCTTTCAGAGCCCAAATGTCTTTAAAAATCTGGATATCTCTGTACTTTTGCATCTGAGGCGATGTTTAGTAGTTTTGTCATTGATTTTAATGAAGCCAGAATTTCACCCTAGGCCTTTGTATTACTGGTTGCAAATAAAATATAAAATAAAATAAAATAAACAAATACTTCAATATTTCCACATATATTAACTTCAGAAATAAAAATGCATCAGTTGCATGGTGGGAGACTATAGTGTTTGAATGTAGTTCTGGCTGGGAAAGACAAGGTTGGGAAAAAGTAATACATGCAGCTATAATAAGGCTTCATTTATGTGGCCAAACAACTGAGGGATGGTATGATCCAAAACACTCTTACTGCGATATGGCAAAGTGGGTGCAAAGAAGTTGCAGAAATCTAATGGGCCTGATGTGTACATTCAAGTTCACCAAGGAATGTCACGTGAAGTCCCAAATAGAAGCCTGTGTCACACTGGTCATCTATCATTGTGACATGTATGTACCGATATTGTGTAAGAAGTTATGTGTACACATGGAAAATTGTTGTTAAAGGCCTGTGTAGGGACTGGTCACATGCAAAGGTGAAAAACCGGTTTGGTGTCTGACAAGAAATGTTTATCTAGCTAGATAATTATATGTATCTTAAGAACTGTATGTTTCACCCTGAGTCTACTTCTAGTTGTCTCAAGCAAAGGCAAATGAAGGACTGTAAAACTCTTCAGAGAGCGAGAAGAAAAGAAAATGGGGTAGGGAATGTTAAAAGGTTTTCTCAACTATACTTGGGCACCAAAGACAACACTCTGTAGTTCCTCATTTAGAAAAATAAGTGAACAATGGATTTGTTCTATGACAGTGAGATTTCAGCCAAGCGTGGTTAAGAAATCTGGGAAGAACTTTGGGTGAGATAAACTTATTTAAACAAGAGGATAACTTGTTGCTTAAGTTCAGTGTCGAAAAACATATGATTTTGCTTACAGTATTCTTAGTCACCTGAATATCTTTTTGTTGATAATAAGCACACACGTTTTCACTGCAGAGATGTCTAAGTGCTGTCATGTTAAGCAAAGTTCTGGTCCTGAGTGGAATCTTACATGCTGGCATGTACTGTAGCATTGGGACCAGCAGACCTGGTAATTATAATTGTTCAATGAATAAAGCATTGCATACTGTGTACAGAATGCTCCAAGGACTCGGGGGTTGATGTACGTCTATCACTACCTGTACAAAAAAAAGAAAGATATGCTGAGGCCTGGAAGGCAGTGCTAGAAGCTACTGATTTCAGGGAGCTGATCCATAGCACAAAAAGAGAAAACTACTTCAGGTTAAAGGCAGATGGTGGTGAGATGCCTCACAGCCCTCCCTCTCCCCCATCTCCATTCACATCCCCTAAGCAAGTCTCATTAACTCAGACATTGTACAGAAGACTAGAGTTCCTCCCCATACCACGTCAATTACATAGGACTCACACAAAGAACTGCCATAGAAACTGGGGTTGCAAATAGAATTTCACTCGCAGAAAGCCTACATAGCTGGTGGATCTTTGTTGTTGGACTGTGTGTTTTCAACTGAGAAAAAAATTCATAGGACACTTTCAACACTTCATCCAAAAACTGAACAAAAAGAACTTTTTCTGTTTGGGGCCAAAACCAGAAAAGTTTCATTTTGGATATACCACCATGATGCTTCATGCTTCCATTTCTCTCTCCGGGATGAGGGGGGAGGTTCCCTCACTGGACAACAACATTATCCATGATGCATCACAGGGGCTCAGTAAGAGGTAGACTGCTGTGAATCATGGGTAATGTAGTGCAGTCAGGGGAGCCCAGCCAATAGAGAGGAATGAGATCACAAAGCACTTGACCTACAACTTTCAGCAAACATCTATCTAGCAGCATTTTGAAACTAAAATTTCTGGCTATTTAGCTATGGCATCTGGTAGTAAGCAACAGATATTTATAATATCTGTTATACAGATTTTCCTATAGTCAGGATACATGTAAAAAATTATTTAAAAATATAGGTTGTTCACAACCAGTTTTCCATTCTGTCCATAACTAGAATTGTTTTTTTGCTTGTTAAAGCTCTCCTTGTCCATCCCTTCTTCTTGCCAACTTAGACAAATTGTCTGTCTGTGTATGAATAATAAAATAGATCAGGGGTCAGCAACCCAAAAGAGCAGAAGAGCCACTTCCCTCCACCCTCCCACCACAACCACATGAGCCCCAGCCATCCCAGCAGCTGCGCCATGGCCCCTAGTGCTGGCGGGGGGTGTGTGTGGGCAGCACACGCTCCCTCTGTCCCTCCCTTTGCTGGCGGGGTGGAGCAGTCCTACCTCATCTACCCCCAGCCAGCTGCCCCTCCCAAAAGTGGCCAGCAGAGAGCTGCAGCTTGAGGAGCCAGGGCCCTAAAACGGCCCACTCCGCAGACTTCAGGCCATTTCAACCCAGCCATGCCAGGGCTGAACGGGCCCGATCCAGGGCCTGGGGCAACCCAGCCTCTGTTCAGCCCTGGAGTGGCTGGGTCAAAGCGGCCTGAACTCCATGGAGGAGCCATTCCAGAGCCCCACCTCCACAAGCTGCAGCTCTCTGTCGGCCGCTCTTGGGGTAGGCGGGGCAGCGCTGCTCTGCCCGGCCAGTGGAGGGAGGGATGGAGGGAGTGCATGCCACCCATACACCTCCCGCCAGTGGTAGGGGGGCCACGGCGCAGCCCCTGGGCTGCTTCTGGCTCATGCCGTTGTGGTGGGAGGGTGAGGGTGACCCCGGCGTCCCTGATGCTGGGGCAAGCCAGGAGACCCCAGAGCACACCTGGCTTCCTGGAAGAGATTTCCAGGGAGCCAGAAGAGGACGCTCAGGGAGCCACAGGTGGCTCACTGAGCCTGCATTGCAGATCCGTCAGATAGCTAAAACTATAGAAATCACAGGGTAAAGTTGCCTTGATCAATGTTGACATATTTTTTCATTCTCTGTTTAGAAGAATAGGTGCATGCAGATTCTAGATGTGCCAAATGATACATCCTAGCAGAATCGAGTTAGAATTTTTTTTTTCCTGGCAAGGATCTGTGGTTAAAGATTTACAGAGTATTCCTACTTTGAGATATGAAGTTAGCACAGGTAATCTATTGAATTGTATATTCAGAATTTTTGACAATTTCTAAACTCTTAATAGGCATTTTGCAGCAAATCCCCTTAGTTAATGTAGTATTAGTCATTCAACAAATTGTCAGGGTAGATACGCTTTCACCATACAGAGCTAAATTGTCAAAATGATATTAAAAAGCTATACAGAAAAATATTTCACTAAAAATGGTTACTAGACTTTTATAACTGTTGCTCTTCAAGGTGCATTCTTCATGTCTATTCTATGTTCAGTATATGCATGCCTATTAGCATAGCTGTTCAAGATTTTTTGCCTTTGGTGTATGCTTAGGGTCAACTCTAGCACCTCCTGGAGTCCCAAGGCACTGTCAGCTCTGCACCCTCTCAATTTTTTCTTGACATCATCTCTGACAGCGGGCAAGTTATGGAATGGACACGATCAACATGTCTTGAGAAACAACAGTTACAAAAAGGTTAATAACTGTGGTTATTTTCCTTTGAGTGCATGCTCATATGAGGTGACTCACAAGCAGTATCCCTAGGGATGAGCTTGGAGTTCATGGAAGTGCTATTTGTAACATTGCTCTGCCGAAGATGACACCATTTCATGGCTGCTGGGTGATGGTGTAAAGGGTTGCAAAGGTATGGCCAGATGACTATATAGCAGCTCTTCACATATCTTGGATTGACTCCTGAACCAATATGGCTGCCAACAATGCTAGTTGATAAAGTGGACTATTATGATCATTGATGGGAGCCTCAGCTTACACACTGAAGAACTTAATACAAGAGGTTACCCACAAGGAGATCCTTTGGGTGGAAACTGTGCAATGAAGAGCTGGATCAGCTTGCAGAAAGGCTTAGTGTTTTTGATGTAGAATGCCAAAACTTGTCTAACATCCAGGATGTGCAACCTACATTCCTCACCTGAATTGTGAGGTTTTGGAAAGAACATCTGTAGGAATACATCCTTTATTGTGGAACTGCAACACTTCCTTTGATAAGAAAGCTGGTGGGGATGCAGCTGGACTTTGTGTTTATAGAACACCATGTAGCATGGTTCTGAGGTAAGTGGCCTGATCTCAGAGATCCTGTGCGCTGAGGTAACTACCGCCATGAAGGATCTCTCCCAGGAGAGAAATAAAAGAGAGCAGAAAGTTAAGAGCTCAGAAAAAGAACATGGGTGTCTGGGTAGCACTAAGATCAGGCCCCAAGTGGAGCCATGACCTGAGAGTAAAGACCCTCTAGACCTAGAAAGCTAAGTCTTGTTGCTTGAAATGAAGTAGCTGGTCCAGTATATCCTCAGTTGAGATCTGGAGGGTGACAGGCTGCTACAGTTTGTGGCCCAATAAGAAAACCTCCTACATTTGGCCAGGTATGTTGCTCTACTGGAAGGGTTTTTGCTGCCCATGACTATCTGCTGAACTTACAAGAGGCAAGCCGGCTCTTCTGTGTTCAACCACACCATGAAGTGAAAGGATGTCAGGTCCATGTGTAACAACTAGCTGTGATCCTAGGAGAGGGGGTCCAGCCAAACAAAACCCCTCACATGGGATGCTCCAGCAATGTGCTGACCCAGTGCTGTTTTGGCCACACAGGGGCTATCTGGATCATGTCATGGTTGATTTTCAAAAGAACCTTGTGAATCAATGTATTAGCAGAAAGGCATAGAACAGCTCCCCTGTCATGGGAAAAGGAATGTATCAGATAGAGGCAGGTGAGCCTGTGAAAAGAGCAGAACTGGTGGCACTTCCTGTTCTGCCTGGATGGTGAACAAGTTAATTTTGGAAGTTCCCCACCCCCAGAAGATTGTGGCAGCAACCTCTAGGTGTAGGTACCCCTCAAGGTGATATGAAAAAGATTTGCTGAGGAAATCTTCCAGCCCATTCCTGTCACCCAGAAGATGGGTAGCCATGGGAGGCCAGATGTACTACCGTGAGCCTCCTAACATTTATGTGGAGAAGAAAGTCCTTTTGGGAACAGCACACCCTGCATTCTGAGATCCCTGAGGAGGCTCTCCAATGCAGATCTGAAGCATCTGAGACCAGTGTCATTGAGGGTGATAGACCTTCAAAAGGCTTCCCTTTCAGCATGGAATGGGGGTTTGCCCACCCATTTAGGGATGACAGGACATGCAGGAGAATCGTGAACACAATAACCAAACTGTACTTGCTTGAGAGAAACTGATGCCAGTCATGATTGCAGGGATCTGAAGTGAAGACACACATGTTGAACCGTGTAAGTAAAGGTGCCATGATGTTGTGAGGGGATGGGCTTGCATGTATGAGATGAGGTCTGTCATGACTTGAACTCAGAGCTCTGGAAGAAAAGTTTTGGCCTGTGTGGAGTCCAGGACCACTCCTATAAACTATATCTGTTGGAGAGGGGACAGAATTGACTTGGTCGTTTATAAGCAGGTCCAGATCTGGGCTAGTGACTCCTACAATATTGATGGTATACTAGATTTGGGATTTAGGACTTGCCTTTGATGGGCCACTTGTTGTATTAAGAATAGATCTGTGTCCTTGTATGCCACAGGAAGCAGCCAATAGTACCCTGTGGACTTTATGAAGACCCTTAGGATGCAGGAAAAGGCAAACAGTGGCACCATAAATTAATAATAATGCCTGGCCTCCATGAAATGGAGAAACCTCCTGTACCTGTCAAAACTTGAAATGTAAAGATAGGCATCTTTTAGGTTGATGAAAGCCTACCAGTCACTTGGGTCCAAAAGAAGGGAGGATGGAGGCCAGGGAGACCATACAGAACTTTGTCTTCTTGAGCTACATGTTGAGACAATGCCAGTCTAGGGCAGGCCTGAAGCTTCCTTTGGGATAAGGAAGTATCAGGAATAGAAACCTTTTACCAACATATCCAAAGGACTTCTTTCACTGTTCCTACTCACAGACAGCATTCTACCTTCTGAACAAAAAGCTAAATTAAAAATTAAAATTAAATTTCAATTAAATTGAACAAATTAATAAAAATCAGATTGTTCTCAGAGACTTGGGTGGATGGATATCACATTCAAACAACCTTAACTTGTTAAAAATAATGTATGTTTCTTTATTTAGGGGAAATGAACTATATATCTTTATGCTAATAAAATAAGGAGTGAATACAGACAGACACAGTAAACTACAACAGTATGGGTATGTCTACACTGAAAAGATTTTTTGAAATAAGGAGGCTTATTTCAAAAAATCTTTTTACTTGTCCATGCAGGCATTTTGTTTTTTCAAAATAAGCGCTTCATTATTTAAAAAAAAAAAAAAAAAGGGCTACTAAAACTAAACCTGCTTTTATTTTGAAAAAGCAATTCCTTTGAAACAGTTATTTCAGGAAAAAAAAACATTCCAAGCCACAGAATTGGCTTTTTTTGAAATAATGGCCCTATACTTTTCCCTGCCTTCCCCATTTCAAAATAGAGTCTAGTGAAGACTCTCTATTTTGAAATAATAATTCCTAACTTATTTCAAAATAGAAATTTCACCAGACTCCTATTTCAAAATAATAAATTCAAAATAATGCTATTTCAAAATAACTATTTCACAATATTTTTGGCAGTCTAGACATAGCCTATGAGCTTAATACAATGCCCCATGATATTCACAAACTGTTAGTCATTCCATATCATGCTAATGGACAAGGAATCAGCGGTCAACTGACCATATTATTATTACCCTTTTCATGCTAACATTTAATCACTTCCCAGACAGACAATCAATCAGGAAAAAAAAAAAAAGACTTGATCACTGAATATATTGGTGCTAATTCTTCAGATGCTACATATACTTGGGTAAGAACTAGATGACTAGTTATCTTATTTGCCTGGAAATTCTTCATTAAAAATATTTAGTGGTCTTCAAAAAGGAACAATGGAAGGAAAAGCAGTTTAGGACAATATTACCCTTATTACTTGCACTTCACTGTGTTACCTATACGAACAACGTGAAGATGAGGTTAAGAACAGTGCAACATATGAGTAAGAAAAAACTGATAGAGATAACAGCTTCTTAACAACACACTAGATATTAATGCCATAGAATATGAAAACACTGTAACAAGAGCAAATAGTGTAGTGGCTAGCACCTCTGCTTAACATGCAGAAGGTCCTGGGTTCAGTTCCCAGGGGGTTGGACTCGATGATCTCATGAGGTCCCTTCCAGCCCTATGATTTGATTGATTGATTGATTGAGAAGAGGGTGCTGCACTTATATTTTTTCCACTGGTATACAGTTGATTGGCCCAAAGTTGATTCAATCCTGAACTACTATGGTAAAACAAAATAAGTGATGTTAATTTACAGTTTTGAGATAAGGCCCAAATGACCATTCTTTCATTGTATTTAATTTAATCAGTGATAAGTGTTTTTAAGTATATCTGAGCAATACAATTATCCACAGTATTACTTTATGCATTATATTCACATCCATGAAGTCCTTTCAGGAGATTCCTCCCCTCCTGCCAACTTTATACAAAGCACACTCTCTTCTGTATCTTATACCAGGGAAAATGACTCCTCTGTAATCTTCAATTCCAGTGTTTAAAATTTTTTCCAACATCAGCAGTTCCTAAATGGTAGGTCACATCATCAGCAGATGGAGTTGTGGTGATCACCAGTGTGCAAAAGAAGCCATTTTGCTCTACATGTACAGTGGGTGCAAGGTCATGATACATGAATGCCATTTTGCCCTATAAAATGCCGTCCTCTGCACAGTGCTCCCCCCCACACACATGCACATAAGGTCACACTGTGCAAAGGACACCATTTTATGGAGCAAAATCTCATCCGTCATCCACTATGACCACACGCGTAGGGTGCGCGCAAGGTCATGTTGTGGTGGAGAGCACCAGTTTGCTTTTCAAAATAGTATCCTTTGTGCTGTCTGGGGTCCCAGCAAAAAATACTTCATTAAAAGTGGAGCGTGCCAGTACAAAGTTTGGAATCTTTGTCCTATATCTTGGCTCAGCTCTACAGCCAATATTATTTAGTTCATTATGTGCTCTGTCATCTTAAAGGAACAGCAAGTATTACTAGAAGCTCAATCTTAGCTGTTTATAATTAAGGGAAAACAATCACTAGGAAATTACAATCTTCCTCAGGTGGAACAATCAATAATCAATTATGACAAACATAAAACAGTATTCCAGGGCCCAGAAGGAATGAGTGTCCAGAAGTAAGCTTTCCTTTTTATTACAAAGGCAGTCACGAATGATACTGCTTAATTAGTCACAAACGTTCTTCATCAATCATTTGTAAAAGACTGCTCTTATTGGAGCATGCCAAGAGGTCTTCAGCAACAGCATCCACTATAACGGGACTGTTGGATTGTGAATACTTCTGTGACTAAACACAATCCACAAACATCAATTTCCAGTTGGATTTGGTGATAAGCAGATTCAGAAGTGGAATGATGAACATTTATATTTACTAAAACGCAAGATATGAGGCAGCCTAGAGAAAGTGTAAATTGTAAACAAACACACATTCCTTTGTTTAAGATGTGCTTGACCACTTTTGCCTAATCAGGATTGTGTGGGTTGGGTTTGAATGCTAACTACATTCGAGGAGAATTACTAACTTTACATATAATGTTGCTTTGCACATTTCATGAAGATGTTATTGATCAGTTAAGTTGTTATTTTTCAAAATCATACCTTCAAAGGCATATTTTGTACACAGATTTTTACCATAATGCATAGGGTGTGACTACAGAAGCTCATTCCATCCTGGCTACTCAGCCAGTTTAAAGGGTGAGAGATGTAGTTGGATCTGCAGGTTGAACTGTATGCAATGCTATTATTCACCTTCCTTTAAGCTGTGTGCCACTTCTTGATCCCTACCATCAATTAATAATTGCCAAAGGTTTCCCATACCTCTTGCCCCATTTTAGCTGTAGACACCCTCCCTCCCAATAGTTCTATAAGTATAGCAACTGTGTTTTTAGGATGCTGTGGGTATGAACTGTTCCAAGGTCAGGAAGGAATTTTATCCCATTGGGGCCAAATTGGCTGAGGCTGAATCACAAGGGTAGAAAGGAGAGCTATGAGCTATATGATAGGAGCACTTTAAATCCTGCACTGAACCCACGTAAATGCCTGGAACAAGGAGCTACCGCAGATAACATTAGGGAGGGGTATTAAGTTTCATAAAATTGTGGCTTGATGCTTAAATCCATCCCTGCGTCTGTCCTCATTCACTTCTGTGTACTGATCAATGAACAGTCCCTACTGACAAGAGGTTCAAGTCAGGAATAACTAGAGACTATCACAGGTCAAGACTGTGGTGCACTAACAGAGCAGTAAGGGCAGAAGGCTAATTTCAACAATACTGTTTCATGAAAACCATTTTCGCTATAGAGGAAAGCACAACAGCCCTGTGTTCTCTACAGAGACAAAAGATTTGGACACATTCTAATAAACTACAGCACCAGCAGTTTCCTGAAGAGCCAAATGCTACAAAATAAATGAAGGAAAACCATAAGAAAAAATAACTTTGGTACGTAACTTATTTGCAAAGCTTGTCAGTTATTTCTTGTAACTAATGTAAACAATATTCATAGGCTATCACTTAAGGTAAATGAAATATAATTGAGTTTATGTAAATAAATGACAATAAACTGAAACAAACAAAAGACTAAGTGTATTCTTCATTCACCATCATCAAAGGAAAAGTACACATGGATAGCGACTCTATTGGCTTGTTTTCTGTGAGAAAAAGCTATGAATAAGGATTGAAGGAAAGAATTTATATCTCTGAGCTCTTTGGAATCTTACTAGAAAGTGTATCAGATGCAGATCAAAGATCCCAAGAGACAATCCGGGTAACCTGAAAAGAATTTTGGGAACCTGGCAATTTAGAATTATTAACTGTTGACTCACATGTGGGTGTATTTCTCCTGCTTTCTCTCTCAATAAACTTTCTTTTTTTATTTTTCTTAGATTATCAACTTTTAATTTCTTTACTATAGAATTGGCTGCCAAGTTGTCTTTGGTGTAAGATCAAGAGTAACAACCTGGGGTAAGGGAGTGGTCTTTTGGAACTGTGAACACCCTAAATATGGTATGATTTTTGGTTTAAATAATCTTCTAGGTGCAAAATCCAGGCTTTCTTGGTGGCAAAATAGGATAGAGAGTCTAAGGAGACTGTTTGTGATTCTGTGATAAGACTGGCCTAGTGACCCAGAAATTCCGATTTGTTATGGGCTTGATAAAAACCTAATTATAGAGCACACCACCAGCTTGGGGTGTCTGTCCAGTTTTCTGACAGTCTGGCCAGAGGAGACACTCACAGTTGAGAGTCATTCTAGATAATGTGACACCTGGAACAGGCCATGTCCTACAGATACATCTCATTGTTTAATTGAAGTGCCAAGATAGTTGCCAATGCTATGACAAACAGATATGTGGAAGTATTCTGAGCAGTGCAAGTACTCCAATTTCACGGCAAGTCAATCCACAATAAAAATTAAGACCATTGTTCAGCACATTCAATTATTCAAAATATCAACACCAACCAGCAGTAGCAAAACTGATGGATGCATAAAAAGGATTCAGTTGTTTACAAATGATCACTTTAGCCCTAAAAAAAAAGTCGCCAATCCAATGAAAGAACAATAGGAATCAGAAAGGTATATAAAATTTCACTATATACAAAGGTCTTCCTCATTTTCATCACTTCAACGGAAAAAGATACCCAAACACACAAACCTGAAACTAAGTGGGATTCAGATAACTTTGGTACCTAATCAGGCAAACCCGTGAAAAGGAACAAAATCTTTGCAAGCATGCTTTGAGAGAGATCTTTGTTCATTATTCCATTGGGGCACTGAATATGCTCTAGGCAGAAAAAGACATGCATTGTGCCTCCGAACCTAGTGGGTCCACAGGCTCAGTGCCTTTACCTTTTCTGACTTGTGTTTCCAGAGACTCCCCTGGCCATAGCTGGCACAAAGTTCTTACAGACATCTTCACAGATGATGACACAACACCATACCTCACCATTTGGCCCTCTGATGTTCATGTGCAACTCAAGTTTTATTGTGTTTTAAACTGAGTTAATTCTATTCCTCTCTAATATCCCAAATACTTAAAAGTTACATTTAGGCTGTATTCACACAGCACTTTTGTTTCGAAACAACCCCGTTGTTTCGAAACAAAAAAACCCATGTTCACATGACACACAGTTGTTTCGAAACAAGTTAAACCCCATTTGGGGTCGAAACAAACTTGTTTCGAAACCCTTGTTTCGAAACAAGGCGTGTAAACATGTTGTTTCGGAACAAAGTGTTCTGAAACAACATTGGATCCTCAGCACCCTGGCCAGGGAACCCTCAGGACCTTGGCCAGGGTGCTGAGGGCTGCCCCTCAGCCCCAAAAAGGGGGCTGCAGCCTCCAGCGGGGGTTTCGGGGGGGGGCAGCCCAGGCTGCGGGCTGAGCCTGGCGCCCCCGACCCGCCGAGGGTGTCGGGGGGGGCAGCTCTGGCGGGGGGCTGAGCCACCCCGCAGTGGCTGCAGCCCCCTTTCTGGGCTGCACGGTGAGCCACAGCAGCGGCTCACCCCCAGGGGGCTGCAGCCCCCTGCAGCGGGAAATGAAATAGCAAGTTCGCAGTGCGAACCTGCTATTTTGTTTCCCACGTTTTTCCTTATTTTGAATTAACATTTTGTTAATTCGAAATAAGATATTTCAAAATAAGGTGTTATTTCGAAACAAGTTGTTTCGACACAACTTGTTTCGAAATAACCATCTGTGTGTGAATACAGCCTTAGAGCACAAATGGTAAACTTAACAATGGTTTATTAATACTTGACCATGCTCACTAATTGTAAATTTCTGTGATTCTTCTCATTTTTAACAGTGTTAAAGCTAGTATTATTTATTTACATATTTTGTTTATTTAATAAGACTATTTATACCCTGGCAAACTCTTAATACATCAGTAGAGCTAACTCTAGTACTCACTGTAATAGTTTTCATATAAATTTATGGTCAATTTGCTAGAATCTGATGCATAGTCCAATACAGTAAATTACTGTTATATAGTTTTATGACTCTCACTTTGTGATAACTGTGTGTTAAAACAGTTGTTTTTTGTGGGGAGGGGGTTGCATGTTGCTCATAAATAATCAGTAAATGAAGCTTATGGAATGAACGGTGAGGATAGATTGTCGGAGTGGAAAATTAAAGGATGGTGGAAGCTAAAAATAATGGGTGGAGGGGTGGATGGTGGAAGAAAATTATGAGATGGAGGAGGAAAGCAGGGTGTCTTGAGGATTAATTAGTTAATGATTGAAAAGTGCTTTGAACATGAAAAGTGCTTTATAAGTGCTAAGTACTATTATTAATCAATTCCAAGTTAGTAATCTATTTTTCTTATAACCTACTGCACTGAAAGGTTCCCAACCCTCATATCAGCAGCAGTGCCTTTATGATCACTCAGAGTTGCACGTCATCCACTTCTTGCTGCTATGCAAGACATGAAGTTAAAATGTAGAGAACCACTAGAGAACTGAAGGTACTGCAAAGATTCTTTGAAGATAAAAGAATTCAGAATATAATGCTAGCAACTAAGCTATTGAAAAAGATAGGACAGTCCAGAGAGATCTAGAGGTTATTTCAAAATCTTTGCAAAGTGACCTTCTGGGTAGAGAAGTCTCTTTGCAGATGGATACAAGAGCAATTTGCAAGAACAAAGAAGCCAGATCAGTCAGAAGAGACAGCTACACAGCTGATATTCACATCTCTGCTGTTGTGTTACACAGCTAAGCAAGAGATACCATAGAGCCAGACATAATCGTCCTTTAGTAGTTGCCCAGGTTTTAACTGTGTATTTTGTATATACATCTTCTATGATTTTGAGGTTATTGATTCTCAGTGTTGGAGTATTACACATTATGATAATAACCAGCATTTCCCAAATAATGGTGTATTGACCAGTTAAAGTATTTAATGAAAAAAAAGCTGGCAAGAAGAAGGCTACAAAGATCTGGCAAGTTACTATTGCCAAATCCAGCTCCTTGCTGTTAGCTTCTTTAACAAGTGTCTAGATCAGTGGTTCCCAACCTGTGGTCTGGGGGACCTGGGGGTCTGCAGACTTATTGCAAGGGGGCCGTGAATACATCAGGCCCCAGCCACTGCCAGCTAGCAATCCATGTTGGAGAGGGCTCTAAATCAGGGATGTCAAACCTACAGCCCATGTGGCCAGATCCAGCCCCCCCCAAGGGTGCTAATCTAGCCCATGGAGCTGCTGCTGGGGCTGTGCATGGAAGATGTCTGTAGCAGCGAACTGCAAAGACAGGCTCCTGTCTCAGCAGGGCTAGGTGCTTCTGACCCACTCACATGATCTGAGTCACAGCACAGGGGAACAAAGGAAGTTGTCCAGCCAATCCCAGCTCAGCTCTGCCAACCAATCAGAGTCTCAGTCACAGCAGGCTAGGCCAGCTGCAGAGAACTACCAAGGTGCCCTCCATCTCAACAGTTCACTGACGGTCAGCATGCTAATTTGATTGATAACTCATTGCATGAATCACAAATAAAAAAGTGACTCAGGCCCACATGGAAACAAGCCAATCAAAGGCTAGCCTGGACTGAGCCAACCAAAGGCCAGCATTCTAAATGACTGACAGTGAGTGGGCTGGGAGTGGGAGAGGCAGGAGCCGAGCCTGCCTGTGACTGAGACGGATTTTTTTTTTTTTTTTTGCCTACCATCAGGAGGTAGGGGAAAGGGAAAGGGGAGGGGGGATCAGGGAGCTAGCATGGGGAAGGGGGTCCTATAGGGCAGGGAAAAGGGAAGGTGTGGGAGAGCCTGTGGGGTTGGGGAAAGGAAGTCCATGCTGCTCTGAACATGGAGGGGGAAAGGGCTGGGGGGCCTGTGTGGCCACATGGCCTGTGACAGGTGTCCTGCCTTCCAATGTGGCCCCCCCACATTGAATGAGTTTGACACCTCTGCTCTAAATGAATTGTGTTTCCCTGCTGTGAGCAGCCTCACCCTGGATACGTCACCACCCACTGGGAGGAGGCAGGGGACAGGACCTCCACTGCCCTTCTGCAGCACCACTGCCTGCAGTCAATCCCTGATAACAATTCTCATTTGGGGGTCCATGAAATATTTTGGTGCTAAAAAGGGGTCCTTATACTCAAAAAGGTTGGGAACCACTCATCTAGATTCTTCATAACAAAGAGATAGAAAGAGTAGACAGGCGGCTAGGAACAAGACAGCGTCAGATCACTGCACAGCTAACTGCTGCAATGAAACAAGGATGTTGCCTAGTTGCAAATGGAATCTTGTTTGAAGGGTGAGTCAATCCCTAGGACTATAACTCTATTAATATGAGCATTTGTGCAATGGTGGCTAAAATACTGTTCTTGTTATTACCAGTTTGAGATTAGAATATCATTTTTAAGGACAAAAAATATAAGATATGGCTGCCATTAATTTATACTTTGATATGTAATATCACAACTCACCAAAAAGGGACAAAATAGAGCAGGGAGTTTCTGCTCCAATGAGCTGCATCAGTACGTGTTCTGCTTATGAAGTTCTTAAAACTGTTGAACGTTACCAGCACATGAAGAGAATGAAGTAAATCCTTTTCTTCAGCAAGTCAAAATACTTATTTAATTTTTTGTTTTTGTCATTTTAGACCCAGAACTTCCGAATGTTGAGAACAATATTTTTCTTATGTGGTCAAGATACAAAACTTCTGATCAAAGTTACCAGACATCTCCAGTGCTTAGAAAGAACAATGCTTAAGTTAGAGCCATAGTCCGAAATCCTTTGAGCTCAGCCACCAGATCTGAGATAAGCACTAGCAATGATGATTATCTCAGCTGCAATGTGTAACTGTTCTTCCAGCTACCAGAACAGAGATGTGCCAAGGGAAACAGGTCTCCAAAAGGGATGTGGCAAGCTAAAGACACTTTCAGTTTGCATCCTCCTTTCCTATTATTGGCTGAGTTAAGAGCCAGCTCAGAAACAGAAATCTTCCACTCCAGGGTGAAAAAAAACAAACAGATGGACATTAGGCTCTGCAATGTAAGAGATCTGTCAGCCAAAAAACAAGTGAGATGCTTTTAACATTTCAGCATGTGCCACAAAAAAACTGCACTATGTTTTTCAGTTAGTTTTTGGAACACTGATGTCTTGATAACTGAACAAGACTCAATGGTCCGGAAAAGGAGTTATATAATCATTTACCTAAACATAATTTTTTTTGGAAAATATTACGCAAGGTGATGCTGGGAACAGCCATTCAGATTAACTTCTATAACTATATTCTTTCATCAAAAAACAGATATTGTGTTTCATGGTCTGATCATTCTAGCCTAGTAGATCTTCCTTATATACTTAATTGTGCATGTGGGATGGGAAAAAATAGTGAATTTTTATATATGGAAGCAAGGAGTCCTTTGGCACTTAAAGACTAACAAATTTATTTACTGCATGCGATAAATAAATTTGTTAGTCTTTAAGTGCCACAGGACTCCCTTGCTTCTTTTGCTGCACTAGACTAACACAGTTGCCCCTTTGGAACTTCATGTATGGAGTAACTGAAATACCGCACCTTGTACCAGTTAGCAACAGAACCACAGAAATCAGAGATAAAAAGATGTGTTAACTCTTTTTCTTCCATCTCCTCATTGTTACAGAGTACCTTCTGTACATTTATTTGTGCTCTCTCTAGCCCAGTTCTAAGTGTGTAAAAGGACTGGTCTTCCATGCTTTCAGTGAGAGATTATTCCATAATGAAACAGGTCTCACTTATAGGATGTTTTTCCTGAAATTAATTTTGAATTTCTTTTTAAATTCCAGCTCAAAGTTCCTAGGTATATCCCTTTACAGACTTACATAATTCCTCTCCTTGAAGATGCTCAAATCCTTCAGGTATTTGTAGAATAACATAACTCCAGTCACAACTACACTTTTTAATCAATGTCCAGCCAAACTTATATTTAGTAGTTTGAATCTTTCCTCACAAAACTCAGTACTATAAATCAATTTTACTGCTTTTCTTTGAATCCTATTCAATGGGCTCTCTCTATCAACAAGGTGCCAAAAATTAAGTACAGTACTACATTTTGGATACTACCATATTAGAGGTACAGAGGGACCATTGCCTTCTTGCCCTGAGCATGATACATCTGTGTAGGCAGTCCAAACTTGTTAATAGCTGTTTAATCTGCCCTCTACTATTTATTCTAGGTCTCTGTTAGGATCAGTGCTTACCAGGCATATGCTTCTCATTGAATACTTGCACTCAAATATGGACTTTTCATATGTTCTTTTACGAACTTTGAATCTTCTTTTTTTTATTTCTGCCCATACTTCTCATTTACCCAGATTTGCATGATATTTCTCTATCCTCTCTGGTATTCACAACTCCTTCCATTTTAATATGAAGCATTTGTTTTACCCAGGTCATTTATATGATATGATGAAATGGTACACCAGCCCCTGTTGCATTGATTAAAAATCTCTCTCAGCTCAATACATTGCTGATCATCATAGACCTTTGTCTAATCATTCAACTACATTTCAGTCCAATTAACAACCCTTATAACCAAGATACATTTGGATTAATTTTGACTATAAAGTTTCACGTACCACTATCAATTACTTCCCTCATTTATATTTTATATAATCTATATTAGATACTGACATACAATATGAATATACATATAAATATGATTACATATATAACATTCTAAGTTTATACAAGGTATGAATTTATAATAGAAATATCTCAGTTCATGCATACACACAACCCCAACAATATACCCACACAGAACCAAGGTTGCCTCAGTTTGTGCTTCACCAACAATTAAGCTTGCCTTACATATTTTCCATATAATCCTGCTTTTTTGATGCTTATAGCTTTGTCATATTTTTAAAAATTAAGGTAAAGTTTCATGCTTGATTTCTGCCTGTTCTATTTTAAATGTTTCAGCACAAGCAGTTCAGCCTCTTCCCAGAGAAATCCAGGGAAAATAGTTTTGCCAATTTTTTTTTTTTAAGTCAGAATATTTTTAACAAGTTCTACCACTTTCCTGATTTGAGTCTGGCACGCAAATAGACTAGAGGTCAGTGAGGCTTATTTTGGCTGAGCTTCTGAAAAACGCAGGCATATTGCCTTTCAGAAGAAAAAAAAAGTGCCAAATCTACATGCATATATATATTTTTATGTAATCACAATACCACACTGCTCTACTGAACTCAAGACTAGAACTCAGGATTTTTGATGTCAGCAGTGGACCAGGAGGATTGCATTAATTTAGTACTTTTTTAATCCTCCTAGCCTCTCAAGACAAGAACAGTAAAGGAGAGAAGGTTTACATCAGATGATCTGACAATTCACTAAGTCATTTTACCAGGTATGATGCCATGATCACTATTCTGGTGGCTCTAACGGTAGACACCCTAGAGGGCAGAGACAGGATTCAGGGAGACCTAGACAAACTGGAGCAGTGGGCCAAGAGGAATCTCATGAGGTTCAACAAGGACAAGTGTAAAATCCTGCACTTGGGACGAAAAAACCCCATGTACTGCTACAGGCTGGGGAGTGATCAGCTAAATAGCAGCACTGGAGAAAAGGACCTGGGAGTCATGGTGGATGGGAAGCTGGATATGAGTCAGCAGTGTGCTCTTGCTGCCAAAAAGGCCAATGGCATACTGGGCTGCATCAGAAGAAGTGTTACCAACAGATCAAGGGATGTGATCATTCCCCTCTATTCTGCACTAGTGAGGCCACATCTGGAATACTGTGTCCAGTTTTGGGCTCCCCACTACAAAAAGGACATGGACAAATTAGAGAGAGTCCAGAGGAGGGCAACCAAAATGATCAAAGGGCTGGAGCACAAGCCCTATGAAGAAAGACTGAAGGAACTAGGCTTATTTAGCCTGCAGAAGAGAAGACTGAGGGGGGATTTGATAGCAACCTTCAACTACTTGAAGGGTTGCTCCAAGGAGGAGGGAGCTCGACTGTTCTCGGTAGTAACAGAGGGCAGAACGAGAAGCAATGGCTTCAAGTTACAGCTGGGGCGGTCCAGGCTGGATATTAGGAAAAACTTCCTTACTAGGCGAGTGGTGAAGCATTGGAATAAGTTGCCTAGGGAGGTGGTGGAATCTCCATCTCTGGAGGTGTTCAAGTCCCAGCTGGACAAAACACTGACTGGGATGATCTAATGGGAGTGGTCCTGCTTTTTTTGGCAGGGGGCTGGACTAGATGACTTCGTGGGGTCCCTTCCAACCCTATGATTCTATAATGGCTTACTGTTTATGCTATAGGTTTTTTGAGGGGTACAACCAAGTAGCAGAATACACAGATAACTGTTGAGATAATTTTCCCCCTCTTTGGTCCAAAACAGCCTTAGTTCATTGATCTATAGGCCTATTTGGTTTGCTGTAAAGAAATGGGAAGTAAAAGGAAGGCAGTCACAAATGCAATTTGCATAAATTCAGTGTTGCATAAGTACTGAGTTAATGGAGATACACCATCCTATGAAATTATATTGACCTAGTGAATTAACTTTTGCCTAATGGCATTTTGTTCAGTTGCCAGTGGACCTTTTCTACAAACCAGTTCAGCTGAGCTTGAATAATTTTGGTGGAGACAATGACTGGAGGACACTGTGGTCCTGATCCCATGAGCTTATCCATGCTGACAGACCTCAATGCCCTAGGCATCCTCTAATCATTACCCCCATAGTCTTCCCTGGAGGAAACTGTTGCAGAAACATAGAGATCAGACTGCCTGGACTGGCTTTCTGCAACTGCACTAGTAAAGATGTTTTTATGCACACTAGGAGATAAAATCTCTGCATTTACATCAACTCTGCCAGTAATTCCTATTTCATACACAGTGCAATGAATTTCTTCATTTACATGTATTATAACTAGTCGTTCAGTTATATAATTTAATATATATGTTAAAGGCTAATTAGGTTTTTAACAAACTGTTTTTTTAAGTGTTTGCCTTCCTTGTTTGCTATAAATATTCATTTAAATACATAAAATATACTAAGCAGCATTTCATCTGAATCTTATCAAACAAAGTTATTGAAGCATGAGGACTATATAAGCAGTGAAGCAGAAGACCATGCTATTACATGGATAAATGCTCTAGAGTTACTGAAGCAACACAAAAACAATCATAGTAACATGACATTCTGAAGCCTCCTCAGCAACTCATTTTGGTGAAAAAATATAAATAGGAAGAAGCCATTTACCAGGAAAGAGCTCTTAATACATACATTGCATTTACTATGATTAAAACCTATTCTGTTGCCTGAGATAGTCAAAAGCAACTCAAGTATTAAAGATAGTTAACTATTGTGTAGGTGCCTCTAAATGCTAGTAGAAAACAATGATTTTTAATATCACATGAAAGGAAAATCATCCCTGACATAATTCCTGACTAATTCTACAACAAAAACCACTGTTACCTGAAGGTGAGTTAAATACTTAATGGCCTACAAAGCAATCTGGAAAATAAATAATTAATATGATGGCAGTTATATAATCAAGTATTTTCTGTTCAGCTTCTCTAGCCAATAAACTAGAGTTTCCAACACTTTCATTCTATCAAAAACAATTGTCTGTTGCTTTTAATATTTTAGGGTATTAGGAAACACTACACAGCATATCACTGGTCTACATAAATGAATTGACAAATTGACAGTCTGACAGTTACAGGATGTTGGTCTGCCCAGCCTAGAGTTTTTGACTGCTGTAACTAGAGTTGATTACCAATTAACTCAAATTAGCTAATATGCCTGTAACTGCTAGTCTAATTGCTCCACAAATATTTTCTCCAGGACACACTGGAAGTGTGTTCTCTGCTCAACAGAGCTTGTTGCAAAAACTTTGCAAACCAGCTTTTTCTCAGAATTTGCCGATGTGTTGAATTATAAATTTCCCATAGGCCAGTATCAATTCTGATGAAAAGCCACCAGAAACAAGGCAGATGCCTTGATTTGCCAGCCCCACTTTTTAGCAACCCAGGCTTCTGGGTTCACAGCTCCTTGGAAGTCAGGCTCCCCAAAGTACACGTATACTGTAGCTGGGAGAGATTTGCTGTTACTGTATGACCTGATCCCATATTTTATACTCCCTTACATTTATTTTCTTTCCATTCTGTAAGTTCCCTGATCTTCAAAGCATCTGACAAAGTGGGATTTTCTCCCATGAAAGCTCACGTGAAAAATAAATCCATTAGTCCTTAAGTGCCACAGGACTCCTTGGTTTTTTTTAGCTGGGAGAGAACCAGCCCAACCTGGGGAGACAGGCTATTACTAGCAGGATTCATGGTTAGCACATTAAAAATAGCTGTGCAGATGCTGCTGCAGCAGTAGAGGCTTGAATTAGCTACCCAAGATCAAGCTCACCTTTCCGCAAAGGCCCAGCCAAGTGGCTAGCCCAACCCTCCACTGCTGCCACAACATCCACATAATTTATTGTAGCATAGGAGTATGAGCTGCACTAAAACAAATCTGCCCACCTCACCCGGAACATTTGCTTCCTGCTTCAATGTATATATATGCCCAGCTTCTAGCTCCTCAGCATCCTGCCAGTTGACTGCCCCAGAGCCATGGCTCCCAGTTGAGCTGCACACATCAGTAATTCAACAAAACAAACAAGGACTTTGGTGGCACTTTCAAAGACTCACAAATATTTGCCACCAAACTCCTTTTTGTTTTGCTGAACTAGACTAACATGGCTACCCCTTTGAAACAGTAATTTAAGTCTGTGGGAAACTGATATGTTTAGGTTTTGCTCCCAACTGGAACTAAACCACATTTTAAAATATCAAAATAACCTACAACATGTTGCTATTCTTCAAATGAACTAGACAGTGAGGAATGAACTCCGGTGATCAGCCTCCAGATCTGAGCACCAAACCAGCTTAGCAAGGGTGTGAGCACTGAGCAGCTATGCTGCGAATTCACACTTGAGTTACTGAAGCCCAGACTTCTAAAGTTTATGAAGTATTGCTTCCCCCAGCATTGCAAGACCTAAGTGACTTAGACAGGTAAGGTCCATTTTCCAAAGTAACTTAGACACCTAAGCCCAAATCTTTAAAGGATCCTTGGCATAGTGAGTCAGAGTCACAGTACTTAATGTTAAGTGCCTAGAAAAATCACAGGGAGCAATGCAAATTCTGAATTCATTACCTAGAAAGACCAGTGCCTTAGATCACAACCGACCAAGCCAATGTACTAGATGAGGAGCCACCCGTTGGAAGGTGTGTTCTCACAGAGAGAGAGAGAAAACCAAGCCCAGGCTGCAGGAAGGTGCCTACCTCTGCTTACAGTCCACAAACTAGGGGAAAATAAATAGTTAAACATCTAAGTAGCATGCAGGACGCAAAACAAAAGGACCACCAAGCAGGACCTCCCTTATAACCTTTAGCCTAGTGGACAAGGTACTCACCCAGCCAGCAGAAGAGCCCAGTTCAAGTTCCTCTTCCTCTTGAAGGAGGCAGAGGATTCGAACAGGGACTGGCTACCTCTCAGGTGAGCCACTCCATCACTAAGCTATAGAGGGATTCTCACTGCCTCACTAGTCCAATTCATATTTAATAAAAGTGCAACACCTTCACTAGAAGAAGCTGAGGAATCTCCACAGCAGGCTATCCCATAGCCTAATGGTTAAGGCTCTTAACCTGAGGTGTAACCAAACAATTTAAATCCCTTCTTCCTTGTAGGAACAGTGGGGACTTAAAGTGGGGCTCTCCCACATCAGTATCTATCCCCTAGGCTAAAGATTATAAGGGAGTTCTCTCCCCCCTAACTCCTTCTGTTGTATGTGAAATCATCTGACTGGCCCAATCCAATAGTTAGCTTCAGAGAATGCCTACCAGACCAAGCCCCATATATGCCCATCTTTCCCAGTTTATGATTTGCTGTGTAGCTTACAGTAGAGGTGAGTTTCCGGTTGCCTATAGTGAGGCTGCAGCACACATACATAGAGGCAGAAACTCAAGATTTGAGAAGTAGGTGCAGCCAAGCAAGAGTTTTGTGAGTCACAGTAGCATCTAAAAATTAGATTTTGGCACCTAATTATTTTCATGGATCCCACCCGTAAGAGACTAAAGTACTTTGGAAAATGGGGCTTAGTCATCCAAGACACAATGATGACCAGAGCACAGCATACAAGACTTAAAAAGCTAAGTCTCAGCTCTATAACCGGTACTGCACTCACCTGCCCATGTCACTAGGACTTCTGGGGTCATATCCTAGGAGTTGTACCACTGTAATAAAGCTGAGTCACTCTATGATTCCTTCCCAGTCAATTTTAGTAAAACTTGCCCCTCCCAGAAACAATGGGGGAATTGTGGGAAGACATTGAAGGACTATCTGAATTCAGGTGGCTTAGCCTACACAGCCATGCTACATGTGTGAGTAAAGAAGAGGAGTTGCCATCCCAAGTAAAAGTCTCACTCAGGGTTTAGCCTATATCTCAGATGGGGCTAACTAGTCTGAGTGTAAAGCACCACCACAATCAGACAAGATGATGACTGTATGTGTGACTAGGAGCTGGCAGAGAGGCAACACCTGAGTAAAAAGCAAGCCAACTCTGCAATGACCTAAGCCCAATGCAGCAGATACATTAGATTTTTTTTTTTAATCTACAGTTGATTGCCAGTTAACTAGAGACATTTAGCCTGTTTGTAAAAGCAAGCAGGAACCACATTATTTTCCAGTTAGTTTTTTTCATTAGATAGGCTGATCACTGGTGTAAAGAACAAACATTTGCAACACTGATCAAATGGGGCAAAAGCACCAACAAACATCTAGGAGGTGATCAAACTAGCATTTACAATTGTGTTAATTAGTTTAAACTGCCAGTCTAATAACTCAAGTCTCAGTACAACCAACCAAACCTAATTTAGATAAACCCAGAGTTGTTTGAGAACTCCTCTCTCCTCCTCCTTCCCTTCTGAGATTTTACTTGTTTATTCACTTGACCTTAAGAAATTCAGCCAATCAGTGCTTACCCGTGGATGGACCCTTTAAGAGAATAATGTATCTGACCAATCAAACACAGAAAAATGTGGGGTACAATCATGCTGCTATACAATTTATTTACGTGGTGATATTCAGTCAAAAAAGATGTAGAATCCATATTTCTACCTTTCTTCCAAATATACATTGAATTGCTTCCTGTTATGGGCAGCTGGCCTGTAGTAATTTATTTTCATCATCATCATAAAAAAAATACCAACCCAGACATTTTTGCATTTTAGGACAACAGCTAAGCATCTGCAGCCACAAAAATATCTGCTTCCCACACTGTAACTTAAAAGGAGCCAAACCAACTGAAATAAAATATGGCAGAAAGAAAATTGCTCCAGGGTTGAGATCTTGTATGTCAGGTTTTGCCTAGAGCAAATTTTCACAGCTGAGTGATAAACCCCTCGAAAAGGGGGTTTACAGTAGAAATGCTGACAGAATTTTAACTAACGCAGCATGAGCGTGCCGCTATAATAACCTACTTTTTTTGATTGCATATATTTTTAATGATTATTTTCTGTGCATACCAGTCTAACCTGAGTTACTAAAATAGTAAGGAAAAAAATGTTATCTAGGGCACTACTGTCCTCTAGTGGCTGAAGAGAACTAGTAATTATGCACTGTATTTGCTCTTAAAGTTTTTTCACCCAGAATCCAATGACCAATTGTATATTATTAAACTATTGCAGAAATTCCTTAAGCCTAAAATCTGAATGAAGTTTCTTATGTGATGGGTTTGAATAATCAAAAGGCTGAGGGAGTGCTTTAATATGCAAACTTAACAGACTACTACTTTATTATATTGTGAGACTTATATAGACTCTATTCCAGCTAACCTGTAATGTATTCTATAGATTAAAAAAAATATATCAGGAGCTCCTCAGAGATATCTATCATTCTCTCTGCCGAGTTATTTCCATTACAAAGGCTGCAAGGTTAGATTTGATTTGCAGCCTGAATTGCAGGGATAGAAAATCATTTGGAATTGATTGTTACAAAAGGCTGAACAACTTCATATGGTCTGAGCTTTGATTTGATTGTAAAAATAAAAAAACTGTTCACAACTGCGCTAGTACTGGTTAGATACGTACAGATTTCTGCAACTCAAGTGGAGAAAAAACTCAATCTCTTGAAAATATGTAATTTATGGAATTTTGCACAGGCAAAAAATGATAGGATAACTTGGTAACTACTGTCTTTCTATTAATGGAAATTACAGTGTAATGAATGGTCATAATTTACAGAGAAGAAAAAATTATTGTTAAACTCTGATTGTGCAAGCAGCTGTGTGTTTGTAGCATAGGGGCCTTGAGAAAGCCATCAGTGTCAGATATTTCAATAAAAGGTTTCTTTATATTTGTTAAGGGCAAGAACGTTACCTTAATCCTGAACATTCTCTCTGCACAACATTCCCACTGCTTGGGGGTTCTGATATTTGGATTAGAAAAGATAACTACTGAAAGTGTAGTGATATGTTTGATACCTAATGATATATCTGACCGAGAGACTAAAAGATTATTTTGAAAAGCAATTAGAATTTTTATGAAAAAGCTATGATCGAGCCACAGGCTTTATTTTATTTATTTTTTTTTTCAAAGTCCTGATTTTACAATAGGAAAGCTGTTTAAGTGACCTTATATACTTTCCACTGTTCCTGGGGAAGAAGAGGAGAGTTTTAGGACTCATTTATTTATTTAAATTAAACCTTTACTTAGGAACAGTCTATAGTAGTATATTACAAATTTGCTACATTAATGTACTTCGCTGTAAAACCCTAATGCAGACACACTACTGCGTCAACTCTAGTTAAGGCTGTAATTTAATCTGGTTAATTACTACATTACAACCCCCAGCTTTACATGAGAATGGGGTATCTGTATTAAGGAATTTGTAATACCATGACTACAACAGGGCAAGCATGGCTAATGTAGACAGACACCAGCTGTCCAGTGTTTGAAGCATTAAACAAATTTTCTTTCAAGAGTTAGAGGGTTTCTTCCATTATATTGCTACTAATTCCTCAATCTTAATTTCAGTTAACTGGAGATGTCTCCAATTTGTGATGGTTTATGTGAAGTACCAGATGCCCACAGTGTTCTATGATGGGATACGTTCCTGAGGCAAAACCTACCGCTCTGTAAAAATAACCTTGCACTTCTCACACATGCATTCAGTGCCAAGACCACCCAAAGAAAAAACAATTTTCTTTCCATAGGCAATTTTTGATATGTTGTGTCTCCAGCAATAAGTAGATTCAGATGCAGCCTGGGCACTATGGGGCTTCCATGAGCACAGGAAAAATAAAAGAGCCAGAGGTGTGCAAGGACACATTCTGTCAGTGCTTTTAAAAGTGAATGTAAAGAGCTGCTCTCTTCCTCTGCCTTTAATGATTCTTCATGTCTCTCCTGTATTTGGCATAATGGGGCTTTGATCAGGGACACCTGGCTCTACTGAAATTCCCCAAATACTATCAATATGCTTCAGTCCTGAGCCCCAAACACACAATTTCTTCTTCTCACTTCTATCTAAAGAATAGTAAAGATAGCTATCCCCCACCATTTTCAATTAGACTGAAACACAATTGCCAGCTCAGCCAAAATGGCCACCATGTTTTCTGTGGTCTGGACAGAAAACTGTGAGGAGACTGAAGTATGTGGGAAATGGTTTTGCACTGAAGGAGGGCAATAGACAGGCTGAGACAATACAGAGGGCACACTGAAGAGGAATGGAGGACGACCGAGAGGTGCTAGAAAATATGTGGCAGTGAAGGTTATTGTGGAGGAGGTAAAAATGTGAGGGCAGCTGGAGACTATGGAAAAATGTGAGTGGAGGAGGAGAGGGATTGGCCTGGGGAGAGAGATGGACAGTAGAGCAGACAGGCTAGCAATGAGGCAGATGAAGAGCAATAAGATAACAACTGCTTTACTTGGTGTAGGGGAGCAAGATTAGATAAGGCGAATTGCCCTTTAAGTAGTCATCAAGGAGGCCTGCATTTTTTCATGTGCATTTCAGACTGAATTTTGGTCCTGACATTGTCACTGTTTGGAAACAGGCAGCAGCTTTTCCTTACAGGCTCAAAAACATGTCAAATTTAAAGTAAGATAGGGTGTGTCTACACTTAAACTTGAATTTAAATTGATGACAATCAATTCAAATTCCATTAAGGAATTCCTCAGTTCAAGCTGAAGAAAGATGACTTTGAATCTGTCAAACCTGGTTTGACTTCGAAGTCAGGGTCCATTCGAGCCCAGTAGTTCCAACTGGCCCAGCGTGGCCATGTCAATTCGAAGTCACTGAGTTTGAATTGACTAGGGTTGACCTTCCCCCCAGGGTGCCATGCACCCTCGGAGGAAGAGCAGCCCTTTAGCACCTGGGGCCAGCAGTCCCAAAGGTGCCTTCACCCCCCAGCCACATCGGGCAATGACATTCTGTCTCCAGGCTGGGGACAGGGACCCCAGCCCCTGCTCCAGACTGCTGGCTGCGCATGTGGAAGGCACCCCCACACCCGGCTCCATTCCTGCTAGCCACCCACGAGGAACACACCCTGCCGGGCAGCTTCAGCACCACTGGCAGCCCCCGGGGAATGCACCCCTGCAGGCAGCTTTTGCAGGACTAACCACCCGCGAGGAACGCACTGCCACTAGAGCTGGGCAGGGGATGCTTTTCCCTGTGCCAGGCTCAGAGCGCTAGAGCCTGGCAGGGGATTGGCTGTGGCAGTGGCTGTTTTGGATGGCCATCTGGCCACACTTCCCATGCTTCCCCTCTCCAATTCGAACTGGCTAGTCCAGTCCATGGATATGCCAATTCAAACTGGATTTTCTTGTCTAGCCATGTCAATTCGAAATGACTCAATTCAAACTAATAATTATTAGTTCGAACTCAGTAATTAGAACTGACATGGTAAGCATAGACATAGCCATATATACTAATTTTAAATCTTTTGATTTTAAAGATAAAGCCAGGCATTTTGGAAGGTCTCAGTCCTGGGTAGGTTTAATACTGAGCAAATTTATTATACCTTAGCACAGGGGTCTCAAACTCAAATCACCACGAGGGCTGCATGAGGACTAGGACATTAGCCCAAGGGCCGCACAATTGAAACCTTTTCATACAACAATATTGCAAATATCAGTAACAATGATGCCGTTGTGGGCCACAGCAAATAGCTTTAGGGCCGCAAGTGGCTTGCAAGCCATGTGTTTGAGACCTCTGCCTAAGAAAATATTACTGGAATTGTCCCTTAATAGAAAGACCCAGTTTATCAAACTGCTTAAGCCCATGCGTAACTGCATATGAATAGTTCCATTGAATTCAGTGGACTTACGTTTCTGAGAATTACACACATTTCACTACTTCACTGAATTGGGGAGGGGGGTCCTTAGGGCAGCCCCACCTTCAGCTTATATATTTTGCAAAAATAAAATAATTGCACCACACTACATCAGCAACATACTCTCCATTGCTAATCTCCAAAAATATTTACACTTAACACTGTTTATTTGTTCCATATACTGAAAATGTCGTACTCCTTACTGAACTACTTAAAAGCTTAATTTGTCGTCATGGTGTCTGGGAGCTCAACAGACCTGGTGCAGAAATCCCAGTAATCTACCCCCATAGCTTATTACTTGCAAGCAGACACACACACACACACACACACACAACCTGCATCATTTTTAATAGGAAAAGAAACTTCTCTCTTATTGTTATGCAGGCATACACAAACACACGCCTCCCAAATGATCCATGTGCGTTACCCTTTTAAGGAGGATAGATTTCATGCCCATCAAAGCACTTCACTATTCAAATTATTCATGTTCCTCTTTTAGGATCACATTTATTCTGGAAGAACTGTAGCGCTCAAATGATCCGTGAAGTCTTTAGGAAGACACTATTTATTCTTTAGGACTACCTTGCAGCTTAAATCAACCATGCCAATCTGTGAAGAGGATCATCTTGAGGCATTTCTGTACTCAAATAGTGATTCAAATCCCCAAGTAATTATGGAATAGTATGTGATTATTTTTATAGCAGCTTTTATATTCAAGGTAGCCCAGAGCACTTTCCAGTAAGATACTACCAAAGCTCTAGGAGCAAATGTGGTAGCAATTGTGTGTTGAGCAAGCTCTTTCCTTCAGCTTTGGACTCTGAACTGGTTTTTACTGAAAGAAAAAACTACAGAAGAATACACTTGCTCTTTCTGAAAACTGGTGTAGAAAAGTTACTAGTTCCCCATCTGTTTTAACCAAATCAATGAGTATTTATTATTCATTCCCCTTCTCCCCACCCCCACACACGCATTTAGTCCTTTGGGCCCCTGACGGCTCTGAAAAGTTTCATAGTCCTGGGCAGAACGCACTGCCCCCTCCATTACACAAACATCTTTTAAGCAAGCACTTAAAAAAACTTGACAGTGGCTGCTTAAAAGAGATGGCTTTCTACTAAAGGCGATGCAACAGCCTACCGAGTATATTTGCTGCAGTTTCTCAGACCTAGAGGTTGCACAGCAAAAGTGCTCTTGCTCTGATGTCTCAGTAGTCTTTTTGGTTCCACAATGGATTAGGATGAGGGTAAAATAAGGATTACAGCTCTGGCAAGGATTACATTTAAGCTTCAAATTTACATGTAGGATTTCTGCAGGATAGGACTCTGGCTAGTGATCAGTTTAACATTAATTCTCTTATTAGGGACAGGAAACAAGTTTTGTCACAGGCATTTGTAAACATGGCACCCTCTGCTCTCCTAGATTTGGGTTTGAGAAGGCACATATGGTGCAGTTAAAGGCCTGGCAGGCCTGACATCATACTGGTGGCCCTGCCAGCAGGAGGCTACAGGCTCTTCATTAAAGTATTTTTCTCACCCAGGCATAAGCCTGAGTAATGTGTGTGTTTGTTAACTTATAAACCACTGACAAAACATTTCTGGTAAAAATCAGAGGCATTTGTATGCATAGGTGCTGGAATGAAGTGGGTCCTATTATACAGAGTTTACAGTTTGGTTTAAATGGCTTTCAGCAGCCTTAGTATAAAAAATTGTTCTAGCACTGCTTTGTGTATAGCACCACCAAAAAAATGTACAGCCAGGTTGGTAAACATAGGATTGCTATTGCCTTTGCTGAGGCCAAAAGCCTACATCTGAGAAGGAAGACTATGAGACTCGTTAAAAAATTGATTTGTGAAGCTAGCTGATAGTGCCTTGCAGGAAAATCTTGGTTCCCATAATAATGAAAAAATTGTAAGTTACAGTTGAATAATATGGACAGATAGTATTTCTTTTGGTAAAGAAAAATACATGTACATGAGAAAGGTCAGAAAACTAAAAGGTGTGGAGAGGTTGAGGAAAGAACACTTTTTAAATGTTGTCCTGTATATTGTAATTTTACTGTTACAAGAAAAAATCATCAAATACATGTTTTAAGAAAGTCATTGATAGGGACCATGTTCAAAAACTGGAATTTTCATTTATCATTATCTTTTAGATTAGAGGGGACCATATACTCAGACTAGGGATAAAATACTTTAATTAAAATAAATGCCAAACCAAACCTGTCTTTACCATTTACTCCATTCAGAGACTTCTAGAAAAGATGACCTCATCCCACCAGTTCCTTCTGAACAATCCTTACTTATTTAACTTTGTCTGACAACACCAGCTGTGAGATCGAGGAGATACACCTGTGACAGAAGGGAATGATCCCACCTGAGCTACACAAAGAAATAAAATCTACTTACCAAAAGGTAGCCCATGGTGGTCTGTTGGGAAATCAGCTGGGAGCAGAGCTACTAGCAGCAAAGAAAATGCAACAGGCATTGTTACAGACACACCATTTAACAGCTTTGGTTTTTCTTTTAACTGAGCTGTTCCTGTCCCTCAGGAACTTTCCTTACTGAAATATGTTATGGGGAAGGAGCCATGAGTTTCAGGCACTCTAGGAGGAGCTAGCAATCCACCTTTCTCCTCTTCATCATAATATTTTCTTTTTTGCATTTATTTTTAAAAGAGACTCCCTCATTGACAAGGAAGGAATTACCTCTTAAAAGAAAAAAAAAAAGAATAGCAAAGCTGGTGGGTAACTGCACCTAAGTGTAAATATAGTAATGCTGCTGGTTGACTATTTTTAAAGGGTAAGTCACCATTTCCTTCTGCATATGCCCAGTTGGGTCTGGTCCTTCATTTCTAAAGAGCTATCAGGAGATATGTAGTAGAACAAAAACCTTCCACGTGTACAGGGGGGTTCATCCTAGAATCTCAAAGCACTTGCCTAAAGGCACAGTAGCTATTTTTATCTGTCTCCATTTTACAGAAGAGAAAAAACGATGCAAAGATTTATTGATTTGCCCAAGTTCATTCAGTGATGGAATCAGAAATAGACCAGCTTGCCTGTTTTTTTTCTTTACAATGGTGACTTCTGCCTTTGCTTAAAATACAGACCAGCTAAAAAGGCCCACCTCAGGTGACCTGCAAGATGATCATAAGGGACAACTAATTAATGGAAACGCCCTCCTTTTTCTTCCTGTGTTACTTGGGAGCAGGTGTAACCTCACCATGGGCTAGAATTCATTCTTTAGCTCTCTCCAGTGCCTCACAGAGAAAACCCCTGCAATAAGCAGCTGGAGAGCCAGGATCCAGTCTGTTCTGGACTCACAGCGAAGACTGCTCAGAGTTCCCGTCCCATATTAAACTACTCAGTATAAACCTAATTAACTTTATTAACTAACTAAACAGACCTTATCCTAAGAAACCATAATAAATTTAAACAAAACAGGAAGAAACCCAGGAGTCCCAAAGTTCAGGTGGAGTCACCCTTATCTTAATTGTAGAATCTAAGTCCTTGAGGCTTACATGCAAAACAGAAGCAGCAATCCTCATCTTCTCTAGCTGCAGAAATCTTCAGGCAGATGCCATGCAGTCCTTTCCTCCTCCTGTGTAGCCAGCACCATGCAATCAAGTCACTGGCCATCCAACTCTCAGTTCTGCTGCAGACAACTCTCCTGCAAAGCTGTCCAAAGCAAGGAGAAAACATCCTGCAGTCCACTCCTTCTCAGCTCCTTTCACTCAGTCCCTGAGCACATGGACACTGCAGCTGTGTCCTCCTTTCCAACCTGCTCCTCTCAGGTTTCTCCCTGGGCATATAACTCCAGCATAACAATAAAATTTGTGGAGCATGCTCAATGTGCTCCCACACCCTCTTACCAGAAGGTTCTGGTTTCTGGGCTGCAAACTCTGCCCAGCAACGTAACCCAGCCATAAGGGATCCCTGAAAGAGATTGCACTTTTTTATGCACGTGGGTTACACAGGCAACACTCACGTGCGCACAAGTGCCTAAGTTTGATGACAAGGAGATCCTGAGTTTCCCAGTGGTGATGTTGGGATTGTGGGACTCCTCTATTCACTGCTCTGCTGCAGTCATAGAATCATAGAACCAGAGGGCTGGAAGGGACCTCATGAGGTCATCTAGTCCAACCCCCTCCCCAAAAAAGCAGGACCACTCCCACTAAATTATTCCAGCTAGAGTTTTATCCAGCCGGGCCTTAAACATCTCCAAAGACGGAGATTCCACCACCTCCCTAGGTAGCCCATTCCAATGCTTTACCACCCTCCTACTAAGAAAGTTTTTCCTAATATCCAGCCTCGACCTCCCCAGCTGCAACTTGAAACCATTGCTCCTTGTTCTGTCCTTTGTTACTACTGCTATGCCTCCTCCTGGCTGGATCTGGCACACGCTCAGTGGCAGGCCTTGGGAGCCTCCAGCACTAAATCCATGCAGTTAAGAATAATCTGTGTGATAGGTCTCATCCAAATTTACTAATTATATATACAATACATTCAAGGTGCTTAAATTGCATGTAAAAAACCTCTACTTAACAAAGAAACTTATCTTAACAGGATGGAATTGAATATTACTACTAATTTAAATACACAGGGGCAAGTAAATAAATCAGCGAACAGACACAGAACACAGTTTAAAGGAAACTGATCTAACCGGTGTTTTCACAGTCCTTTTTCCAACTCAGAGGGCACACTTCCCAGAGTTCAGAACCCCAACCCCTTGCTTGTGTGGGCGTGCTTGGCGGGTCAAGGAAGGAGACAAGGCAGCACGCTGCTGGTCCAGTGTGTCCGCTCAGAATCACGCTGAAAATCTGGAGTGAGCCCAACCAATAGTCTGTAGTCCTGGCCCTGGTTCAAAGGGACTGCCACACAGCCCCCCCTCAGGCCCAGTCAGTCTCTCAGCAGACTCCCTTGCTTTAGAAGCCCTGCTCCAAATTGGGTATTAAATAGTAACTGTGGTTAAAAAGCGTTAGCTCCAAACTGGTGTTTATGCCAATATAAATTATCGTCATTGGAACAGAAACTAAACATAGATCTCGGGGGGGGACGACAAAAGGTCAGTCTATAGTTCTTATAGTTTTAAAGTCACAGGCAAAATGGATTCTAAGAACAGGGAAGCAAGATGTCTAAAAATACAGAGGAAATTTGAAGGAAATATTAAATCTACAGTTTTAACTTTTCACCTTGTATTCTTGAAGTAGGGAGAATAAGATTAATTTAATCCTTGATTAAATTCGTTTGCCTCTGCTCAGCGGCCTTCCAACTGCCTCCTCAGGTTATAACCCCAAGTGTATTGCTTCCATTTTTCACATGCACCAGAAGTGAACCTGGCTGAATGTTAGTGTAAGTGAGAACATCAATTTAAGCATCTCTTGCTTAAATTCCCTGGAAATTGCCAGTCATTACACTGTATAGTGGCAGAATTTAGCTCTAAGTTTATGGAAAAAAGTCTATTGTGTATTCCCAGTCGATGTTACTCCACTCTAACCCCTGCAAACTAGCTCAGGATAGCAGAGCAAAGCTGGAAATAGTTTGTAAAACAGACCTGCACAGCAGTGCTCAGTATAGTGGTGGCTATTCTTAGGCACATAAATACATTTCAGCGCAAACTGATGGTAGTTTGCCAAACAAAAGTGGGTGTAAATTTTAAAACCTAAAAGATTTGTGGTAGGCTGCCATAAATTTGCTTATTTTCATTTAAGGAAAATAATTCTTGAAAATTCAACACTTAGCAGCTAGTATATGTTTATGTTCCTAGTTATCATACAGTGCTCAACATTGAAAAGCTGTCACTTTTACCTTATATGAATACAGATCGATAGTTTTTTCTGTAGTATCTAGTCACGCATAATTATTGACCTGGTCTTTCCCTATTTCCTACCACCTCCCTGCTGCATTACCTTATTTTACAGTTCTTTAAATGTAGGCCTCAGCTTCACAGACATTTAAGCAAGTGAGTAACTTTAGTCATAGGTGCACTGTATTGAACTCAGAAGACTTAAACATAGGGGCAAGCATCAATAAATATGCTGCATATCTAGACACTAGCTAAAATACTGGGGCGCCCAGCCGTGCGGCACAGCGGGCTTAGCCTACCTGGTGCCCTAGGCAAACGTCCAATGCAGGGCCTCCATAGGGCATCCTAGCACCAGCACCAGCACCACCCTCCTGCGGCCCTGCTGCCCCACTCAGGCACCCTGGAAACCTCCCATGGCTCAGTCTCCCTGGGGCTGGATCCCTTTGACTTGCTGTGGGCCCCAGACCCCTCTGCAGCCCCTGAGCCCAGGTCCCCCACGTACAGCCCTGGTACCCCACCCAGGCCTCCTGTGATCTGGGATCCCTGCAGTGGCCCCCCTCTGGCCCTGGTGCCCCACCAGGGCCCCCAAAACCACAGCTTCATGTGGACAGCTCCCTCCATGGCCCCAGACCCTGCCAAGAGCCCCAAAAATGGCCATGGTGCCCCCCCCAGGGGCCCCAACCCCCCACTACCAAAGGCAAGGGGCAGGGCAGGAGCAGGAGTCAGGCCTCTGGGACAGCTGCCCCCCTTTTGCCCTCCCAAACACAGGGCCCCCACAGGCCAGCTGGGTCTATGTCTCACCCCCACAGGGCCACACCCCAGCTGCCAGTCCCAGCCCCCCACCATGCGTTCTGCATGGGGGGCAGGCAGACACAACTTTTGGGGTAGGTGAAGGGGCCCCTTGCTGCTCAGGGTCCTAGGTGGGTGCCTGCTTCGCCTACCCCAAAAGCCACCTGTGCATGTTTAACGGAGCCCCACGTGACATGAAAATGCTGCTGCCGCTTTTGGCTGCAGTGTGGGGCAAAGAGCCTGCCTTTGCCATCACCGCTGCCAAAACTCCACCACTGCAAGTGCAGAAGCGGTGACAGACTGGAGTGCAGAGCCCTGCCACCACTGCCACTTTCAGCAGCAGTGCAGGAGCCATTGTGGATGCTTTTCAGTGGCTGTCCAGGGTGCAAAAGCCCCACTGCCGCCAAAACAGCCATGTGCAGCTGAAGATAGTAGCAGCACTTTTTTTGGCCCGGGGGGTGGTGGTCCTGGCCCCTCAGGACAGATAGGTACCAGTGTACAATTCCCAGTTGTCATGTTGCCCTAGCACCCAGGTTTTGTCAAGCTTTGTGGTACTGACACAAATCTGCAGGCTCAAGGACAAGTGTAAACTAGCATGGGTGGTACTCCATAAATATTTCTTCTGAAAAGCATGCATGCAGGGTGCTATAAACGATTACCTGGTTTTACTACATGCAATACATTCATTATTGCAAATGCTGAGATCAGCTTATCATGGCAAATGGCAGAATCCCAGAGTGAGGATGTGTATTTTTTTTTCTTTGAAACTATAACAGAAAGCTAATCAAGTGAGGTCTTTCATGGAAACTGGAATTCCCATTCTGTAGGAAAAATCAATTTAAAATTATATATATGCTCCATAACAAAGTTTTAAATACAGGCTACAGAATCAGAATTTAAACCTTCTTGACATGTTTCCAGATTCCCTGAGTGACCTAGAACCCTGGGAGCTCACAAGGCAGGGAGCCAGCCAGCTTGGAAATGGGGGCTCTAAGAACATCCAGATTGCTGAAAAAGCCACAAAGTCTGGGCACCCAGGGCATGCAGTTCAGGACCCACAGCTAGCCTATGCAACTGACTCAGGTTCACAAGGCTCAGGCTAAGGGACTACTTATTTGTGGTGTAGATGTTCACGCTCAGACTACAGTCCATGCACTGGGACTGTCCTGCCTCATCAGTGTCAGTGCATAGGCCTTATACAAAAACCCAGAGTAGCTTTACAGCCATTAGTCTAAGCCACATCAGCAGAGCTCTCTCTGGATACAGAACTATGAATTTCCATCCACAGGATTCAACAGCTATCCAACCCCTTCTGCACTCTATTTTATATCTAGCTTCATCTGCACCTCAGGTGCCCATCAGCTGTTTGATGACCAGCCACCCCCAGCAGCTGCCACTGATCAGCTGTTCCATCATTAATTAGCTGTTGCACAGCCAGGTGCTGTAAAACATCTAATTGGAGGCCAGCCCCAGTGGATCCACAGTGGATCAGTGACTAATCCCCACCCCAGGATCTTGATGGCCAGGAAATAGCCTCAAGGTCTTGAACTAACTACATGCAGCTTTACAGAGCTCCATTCATTAGCTTGAGTCTACCCTGGGGTTTTTAATTACAGTGTAGATGTGATCCACAGGGGCCTGCCAGGCAGCTTGCAGAGGAAGAGAGAAGCCACAGAGCTGGAAGCTGTCTCCTGATAGACAACTGAAATTTTCCAGCAAAATCTGAAATTTTCCTACAAAAAAGTTTGATTTTTTTAAAGTGTATTTTTCCATTAGGTCACTGTAGTGGAAAATTCCTACCAGCTCCAGTGGCCACAGCTTTGACAACAAAATGAGCAGACTGTTCTATCCCCAGATGTATTGATGTGCCCCCCATTGTCACATTACCCCTGCAAACCAGAGAAGCACTGTTAAAGAACATTTTCACAGATGGGGAACTCAAGGAGCAAGAGAGAGATTAGTCAGCCCAAGGCAAGAACTCTGCTTGAATCAGAGCAGAGAGTTGAAATGTGATGATCTTCAGTTGCAGTAAGTACTGGGTTATTTGGTAGTAGGCTGGTGCAATAATCCCTCACACTCCCCTGTTGACGTTGTTCCATTATGTATATATATTTATTAGAGCAGGGCCTAGAACAGAGGTGAGTGCCCTAGTCCAGGGGTTAAAATAAGCCAGAATGGCCCAGAATGCCACTTCACAGCCCACTGTTTTTAGGGGCTGTGTTCCGGGCCCCCTAAATATAGAAAATGGTGCTGGAACGCTGCGTTCCAGGGCCCACCATCAAAAAACAGCAGTCCCCGGAATGCAGCATTCTGGCATTTTCTGTTTTTAGGGGCCTGAATGCTGTACCACTAAAAATAGTGGGCCCCAGAACAGTCTTCCCCTGCCTTCTGGCAGCCAGTGGCCGGGGCGTTCCAGGGTGGGGCCCAAGCTCCACCCCAAATCCTTCCCCTTCAAGGCCCTGCCTGAACCTGGGGCCTGACTCCACTCCCCCCCACCCCAGCTGGGTACAGGGCGTACCGCCTCCTCTGCAGCAGCACCACCCCCAGTAAGTGCTGGGGCAGCTGGCTCACGCTGGGGGTGGTATTGGGGGCAGTAAGTAGATAGTGGGGGGCTGGTGTGGATTTTGGGGACAGGGGAATGTATATTGGGGCAGGAGCTGGGGTGTGGGAAGGGGCCCACCCGATTAGGAGTGTTCCAGGGCCCACCAAAAGTTATACCTTAACTCCTGCCCTAGTGTCACTAGGCTATGAAAGGTCCTTCTGACTGACATAAAAGGTGGAACAACTTAAACAGAAAAGTGTGACACTAGACCTATGAGTATTCAATAACCTGGTGATAAGGGCAGACTCTTGCTTTCATAGACTTAAATACAAGTTTCTGCTGCAGAGCAAGGATTCAAATCTGTTTGACCCAGACAAGTTCCCTAAATGCTACTGAGCATAAGAGGTGGCAGCACCTCTTCTGCTTTGTAAATAGCGCTTACGTCCTTTTGCGGATCTAGCCTGAAAAATGTTTTGGCTGAAAGTATTCAGCCAAATAGCATTTTTAAGTGACTAAAATATTCATTTGAAAAATTTCACCCAGCTCTAAGTGCTATACTAATTTAGTTCAGAATCTGCCATTCAGTTAGCTTTCGGGAAATTAGTTTACTCACTTTTCTAAACTTCTATTGTATTTCATTAAATAAAATATTTGGGGTGCAGTGCAGGGGTAAAATGAAAAAGAAACCATAATGAATAGCCATTAAAGCACACTTTATTGTACAGCAAATATGCAAAAGACAATGTGGCTCTTTTTAAACATATGTAGAAAATTACACAGGGGGTGTGATGGTCTGTAGTTTTGAGAAAAACAACAAGTATAGACACTACAATTCTTGCTGGTAGATGTAAACAATCAACCAGTTTCAAAAAACTGTTTTGCAATATAGGGCCTGTTTATTTTATAGAACACTTTTTAAACATTAAAAGTTGGCACATAAAACCACAATTCACTGAATCTGCTCATTACACAAGTATGAAAATAAATCTCTATTTTAAATACTTATTCAGTTCCCACAGCTTTGGTAGATGCAAATGTTAGTAGTTAAATGATTAAACAAATAACTTCACATATGCAACTAATGGGAAGTTAATTATATCTATTTCTGAAAGAGCATCAAACATGGATAACAAAGCAGTTCTCCTCACCAACTTTTTAACACAAATTGAAATAAAAATCAAAGTAAACTGTAATCTAAAAAAGAAATGCAGTGTAATAGGGAAACAAAAAATAACTTCAGACTGTGAGGGTACCAGATCAAAGCTAAGGAACATTCGGACTATTCAGTGCTTGGATGGGTTTATCTTTATTCAAATACTGCAGAAAGAGATGCTGAGTGATTTGTACCAGATGGGCAGACGTGGTAGTGCAGTTCCGCAAAATAAGCAAGGAAGCACTTTTAAAGACTAACATTTATTTATCACAACAATATCATCCGAGGTGTTGACACCTTGGGCAATGGAGAGAGAACACAAACAACAGGAGAAATGTAAAATGAAGACAATCACTAGTATTGATCATAAACACCATGTTTTTTGCAAGAATAAGGAATAATTCCAAGGCTGGTGGTTGGAATTATACACATACTACGTGGTCACCTAGGGCACTAGGCTTCAAAGGGTGCCAAATTAGATGGAAGAGAATTTCTTTTCTCTATTTAAAATACATATATTACTGTTTTTATCTATATTGAATCTGGGGCGTGGGGGTACTAAAGTCATAGTTCACTAACAAAAACTCTTGGCCCAGCCCTGGATAACTCTTGTCAAATTCCAGGCTGTGCCTAGCTCAGGGGGTCTGCAACGTGTGGCTCCAGAGCCGCATGCTGATCTTTGGCTGCCCCAGGCCTACTCCCTGTCACTGGAGGCCCTGCAGGTAGCCAGCTCCTGGCTACACAGTCCCCTGCCATTGGGGGCACTCTGTGGGGGCCTGCTCCTGCTTCCAGGCTCCCACTCCCCACCAGGGAACCCTGCAGCAGGTGCCCAGCTCCCCCCCACCAGGAGGCTACACCCACTGCAGATCTTAAAACATTTTGTTATTGAAGGAATTTTTAAAAATGGCTCCTCTTATCTTTTGGGTTGCTGACCACTGGCCTAGCTCAACAGCCCCCTGACTGCTATTAGACTTGGTGTTCTTCACTTCCTGCTCTACAATGTTTAGTATTGCTACCAGTGTTAAACAGAAACCATGTTTAACCTCAGAACTGGCTGTACCACAGACCACATAAGCTCCCTAATCCCAGCCTGTCAAAAAGCTTTATACAAGGAGCTCCATGTGAAGACCTTTGTGGTGGCACAGAATCTCACTGGTGGGGTTCTTGGCAAAGGTACAAGGGTCTGCCCGTGTGATGCTCCTTGCAAGACTGCTGCATCAAGTTTGTAAAGCGCTTTGGGATCCTAATCAGATGAAACGTCTTCTATGATCACAATAGCATTTGCTAAAATGAGAGAACTGATCACTTAATAGGAGATAAGATTTATTTTAAATAAGGTTTCGAACTATTAGAACATACACTTAAGAGACATACTACAGCAAATTTGAATCAGAAAGCAGCTAAACAGTCTTAAATACATGAGGTCTCTAGAAAAAAATCCAGGTGATCAAATGATTTTAAGAGCAACCTATAAAAATTATTGCCTCAAAATGTGTTTAATGTGTGACTTTTAAAAAAGGCACAGACAACAAAGGACAAAAATAATACTTGTGTCAACTGCATAAAAAATAATCTTATTTACAGATTGTCAAACATGAAAAGACTTATTAAAAAATAAATACGGGTATTAACATAACATAGCTGAAAACTAACATAGCTCTGTGCAATAAATGAACAGCTTTAAGTACTGAGAAGAATCACAGAGGAACCCAAACACAATAGCACAGACGTGCCAGAACATAAATCTGCTATTTGCTGCTTTATGTTTAAAGCAGCAAGACAGACAACTTCTTCAAAACAAAACAAGAGAAAGACCTTGTATGAACACACTGACTTTTTAAAAAAAAAAAAAAGAGATTCTAGTTTCTAAAAAATAATAATTACATTCCAAGCCCTCTTATTTCACCATTGCCATCTCATACCATGGCAGTTGTCAGACCTGATGGGGTCGTTGTTGCAGAATTTCTCAAAGCCTTGATCCTGAAAAGTGATTCATGTTAGCAGATTTCTGTGCCTGTGTACAGCCCTCTGTGAAGTCAATGAGACTGTGCAAAAGCAAGGTCTCTGAATATATGTAGGCCCAAATCCTTGTTTATAGTAGTACAGACCCATATGCCTGTGTGGATTCTCACTGAGTCAACAGCATCCCATAAAAAAAACTAAATCTAATTTAACTGTCAAAAGATGTTTTGGAATGCAACAATAACAGCTCTTCACACTGCTATGCTCAATGAGCAAAATTCTGGCCTAAGCTACACACTTTGCAACTTCATTGCCTATAATGAGTAAGAATTTGGCCCAGTAATGTCAGATTTCCATTTCAAAGTTCCTTTTCTAAGAACTTATAAAAGTTGATTCATAAAACAGTCCAGTGTGAAACCTGGTTGACACTATTTTCCACAATTTTTTCTTTTAATTTAAAAAAAAATTTCCAAAGTTAATATGCTAAGTTATCACACACACAAATGCAAAATAAAAGTCAGTTTTAAAACAATTCAGTTTTATAAATTTTGGCAAAATACTTAAACATTTCTGGTCATTAAAATCAACAAGAACAGTTCTACAGAGAGAACTGAGTTGCCAGGCCCAAAAAGAACATGGAAAAGCATTTACTGCACATGCACAAAAAACTACTCTCCATATGGACTTTAACTCCCCCCACTTTTTTTTTTTTTTTTTTTAAAGGAAGCACATCCCACAAATGCCTTTTTACAGGACTCAACTCTACAACAATGCCAAGAAGAAAAATTTCATCTAGGAGGCATGTATTTTAAAATCGCCAAAATACTGTATATGTTTTACTTACTGCTAGTTGTTTATTAAATTTGTTGGAATTTTAGATATCTCCATAAAGGATCAATAAAACATAAATTACATCAAAAAGAAAAGCTACTAAATTTAAAAGCTGTGTGATTTGGTCCTTATCTACTACCTTTGAGCAGAAAATATTCACCATCTGACAGCCTTAGATTTCTAGCTCTGAGGCCCTATCTTGTGTTTCTGTACACCTAATCTCACTGGTGGTCAACAGTATTCGTGGGTACACAAAAAGTATTCAGCCTAGAGATGGGCAGAACACCTTCAGCCATCAAAGCTCAGCCTCTTCCAAGATCAGGCCCAACATGCAGAATGAGGCCACATCTCAGGTTGCTACCTGACCCTGTGGATCTACGTTATCTCACACAAAAGATGTGAGAAAAAGGCATCAGATAGCGACCTTAATATTAAATTATAACTAGTTAATATAGGTAAAGGCAGCTTTAGTGAGGGGATTTCTTTTTTGAATCCTAGCATGACAGCTTCGTTGGAAGAAGGAGAGCTTTTATTTCTCCTTCACTGTCAGTGAAATCACAGGTAACCTGGAATCGTTCTGACTTCTCCCCCCCACACCCTTTTTTTTTTTTTTTAATAGGACAGACCACTGTTAGTGGGGAAAAACTCTGAAGTGGCAGTAAGAATAAAAAGAAATTATTGACACTGAATGAGCAAGACCTTGAGTTGCAATAAAGAATTAATATAACTAACTTTAACTGGGAGAGGTCAGTTCTAAACAGATTTTTTGTTTTGAAAGCCTATATGTTGTCAGCTTTTAGAAGCTAAGAGATGGATTACTATCCCTCTTAATAAAACCCACAGGATGGGGATTTGGATAAGGAAATCTCCAGGATACCCTTACAGAATTCCACTCAACTCACTCCTTTGGGGATGGGAAGAGTTCACCCTCTCCGGGGGGCCGCCCCCCCAAGAAAGACCTGGCTCTAAGTAATCTGCCTGGAGCTCTTCTCCTTGACGGTAAAGCCAAGCTCTCCGTGGCAATGGCTCCTGCCCCTGTAGAAAAATGAATTTCAGGTTGCATTCTCTTTTTCTGCTTATGTTCAGTGGTCCTGAAAGAAAGACAGTTGAGTGTAGCACCAGCTACGTGCCCAGCTCACCCAATCTTCTTCTAGAGTCTGTGCTGGGGTAAGGTGACAAAGGCAAGACCCACAGAGAAAAGTTTCTGCCAAGCAGTGTAGGATGGTGCCACTGAGGTAGGTGATCCCTTACCCCTTGCCTGCTGGAGAAGGTAGATATATGTGGAAAGGTTCCTTTCAGCTCATGGATATTGTGAAGCATGATCCAGTTCCAAGTACTTTTTCTTTTCTGAGGCCAAAATATATAGAAATTATGGATATGCCTATTTTATTTGGCATAATATTCTCTTTGCCTTGCTGGAAAATGCTCAGAATTAGTTGCTTGAGGACAATCTCTGAAAAAATATAGTCTTTTAAAAGCTATCTAAAAACATAGATCTCTTTACCTGAAAAGATTTTTAAAAAAAGTGATAAACTACCCTATTTTAGAGAAGTCCACATTTGATAAGATTACTATATTATCAGAGGCTATATTCTATTAAAATGTAGTGCTCAGAAAATCTTATGTTGCTACAGCTGGTATCCACTTTTTCCTGGGTTGGAGGTAAGATCACAGACCTTTACCTAAATCTGACACTAGGCAGCTTGGTTTGGGTTGGAGATCTGTTTTTAATATACACTAAGATGGCTGAAAGAGTTTGCTCTGCCATTAAAGCTCTGAACTGTACTCCCATTGGTATGCAGTGCTATTCACTTTAACAGGAGGACGACTGTACCCCAAGCTTCTGATCCTGCAAACAGCTCTGCATGTGAATCAGTTTTAGTGGGACTACCTACAAAGAAAGAGTTACTCACATGCTTAAATGTTGGCAGGACTGATCCCAAATAAGGCAACAAAAGACTCAATAAAAGTCACTAGGGTGTGATGCTTTTTTTGTACTTCTATTCTGATAGTTGTACCATAATAGCATCTTTTTACATTAATAATTGTAGCCTTTCAGTTTAAAATGTTCTGAACTATGGGCTGTTCAGAAGATTCAATAAAAGCAATGCCTTGAATTTCAGAAATATTGATTATCTGCAGCTCCCACTGACTTCATGTACAGTTATGAGCACTCAGTCTTATCTTAATGAGAACAGTAATGTCTGATTTTTGGAAAGTGGTTCATGGTCATGCGCACTGACTCCATTTCATACGGATATTTGTGCATGCACAGCAGCTGCCTAACAGGTAGTTTAAGGAGACCTAAAGATTCACTAAGAAAAAAAATACAACAGACTCTTCAGCATTAGAGTTCATCACTTGCATTGTCTAAAATAGTCCTAAATATTAATAGCAAACATTTGAAGAGAGAGAGGACAATTCATGTCTCCCTTTTTTAAAATAATAGTAACAGTCTGGTTTATAAAGAATCAGGAATTGTATCATTCATTCATTCCAGTGTTAATCCCAGAAGCTTCTCTGGTTCTCTTGACACTAGAACAGTAAAAAATGAGGCTCTTTTGCTTTGCAGGGGTTCATGCAAGTACTTCCTCCAATTTTGATCTGTGTGGGATCAGACTTGAGTTTTGCTTTTCAGTTCAGGTTGAATCCCAAATGTCAAAGTGAAATACATTCTAAACCACCAAGTCTCTCACATTTTTTTATGCAATCTGATGTATATATTGCCAAAGTTTGTTCACAACTAAGTCCTAGTTCACTTGAAAAGTTCAAAAATTGGACAAGTCTTTTTGACAAACCTGCCCAGGTTTGCAGTGAAAGTAGGCAAGATTCCAGAGGCTGGGTGTTTTGTTGTGAATATTTCACACAGATCTAATTTGACCAGCATTTGCTGACAGAGGCAAAATGAGATGAATTAATATACAAAGAATTAAGGGTGGAATGTTCCCTGGGCTCTGAATATCCTGGGTTTAAAAACAATTTTTATAGTGTCTTCAGTTTTTGAATCCTCTTTCACTTTACAAGGAAATATCTAGATGAATGAAATAATTCAGTACTGTAAGTACCAACAAATTCCTGGCAAAAGCAGAACCCTTGATTCTGATCTCAGACAAGTTTAACACCCATGTAACTTTTTTGATTTTACTAATGTAAGTGAGATCAAACCATGGCCTCAGAAGCCAGGCAAGTGCACCAGTGCAGAGGAACAGAAAGTAGGAACGGAATTTCTCGAGTTTTGCAACTACTATATACATATAAAACCACAGAAAGGAGAACACATTATGTAAATCCTTCATTTTTCTTTTTTTAAAAAGTCATAAAAATAGAAAAGTAAAAGCATTTAAAGTCTGAAGGGAATTTGTTGTTTATATATTGCAACAGTTCTTCATGAGCGTTGATTTTTTAACTGTTGGCTCAGCCAGGTTGGTTACTGACTTCGTGTCTTCGCTGTCACCTCTTTTTCGCACTTCACTGTAAGACAGCAATGAAATAAATTACCAAGATCCAGCTTGAGTGCTTTTCTACTCAATGTGTTAAACATCATAACAACAAGGACTGCACTGCCCACTATCAGCCTCTGCTTTATGAGTTAAATTCACAAACTGTTTAAAAGGATAATAATTTGTAGTTTATGGAATCAATTAAAGAATTGGTTGTTAGTGCAATTTGCTTCAGTACCTGCTTTGAAATGGAATGCTTTTTTGAATAGAAGCAGTAATTCCATACAAAGCGTTTTGCCAAAGTACAAAATTAGTACAAGGAGGTAAGTATACATGATATTTCAAAACTATTAACTTCAATTTGAGGTCTGGAAAATTAGACATCAGGGTTTTCTTTTTCTAATCCTTTTTGACCAATTTTTTTCTTTTATTTGTTCTTCTCATATCACAGCAGAGGAGGCAGAGGGTACTCAGATCTTCATACATTAAAGAAAAACTAAATGGTATACAAGTATAAATCTGTTCTTGAGAAATACCACATAATTAGCCCCTTTCTTACAAGGATGCTCATAACTGGGTTTTCTGTACATATGATTTTCAATTTTTTCATCAGTATTCATGTCTTGTAAATTCCCAGTTTTGTCACTCACTACATGTTCTGAGTAGTTCCACTGAAATCAATTACTGACATCAATATGGTATAACAACATGACTAACAGTGGCAGAATCAAATCCTAAATACAGGTGACACATGGATCTGCAAGTCTAACTTCCCCATTGAAATATGATGCTAGAGATGATTACTTCCAGAAGAATAAGTAGTACTAATCCCTGTGTATAACCAGCCATTTCAGATCAAATTGCTGGACAGAGTTTGGTGCATCTGACATTGCTCTCAAATGTATCACCTATTAACAGATCCCTCAGAAATCAGCTTTCAATAAGTCAGGAAAGAGACTCATTAAAATCAAATATTCAAATTATTGAAAAGAGGGTAGGCAAAGATGGGAGGAGCAGTTTATCCATCAATAAAATTTAACTATAGTAATCATTCTAGATGTTGCCTTAAATGTGTCCCCCCCCGAGATGTGACATCATGTAACCATGCTGTATAGACTCACTAGAAATTTCTAACACAATGTACTGTTGCATTCCTAGTCAGGTTCCTTGAAATGAGTCATACAAGTTGACCATTAACTTTGTATTGACATTTGACCATAAACGAATGGCTACATCTCCATTGTACCGGCTTTCACTGGAAGCGTAGGGATTTTTTTATTTTCTGGACTGAACAAGTAGTATTCTTTCCAATAAAGAGATTTTTTTTATTCAAGCTATTACCATTAAATACTGTAAACTGAATAACCAAATATTGAATGTCCAAGTTAAAAGATTGATTCTCATATCAATCTACAGCATGAAAACAAATATTGTGAGACTGACTCCAGTTTGGTACTCCATGTATTAAATGTAAAACAGAAACTGATACTGCAGTACACACAGCTGATTCTCCTAACTGCATGTAATCATAATTAATAAATAGGAAAATGTAGGAAAATTTTGCTCAGTTTATTAAGTACATGTGAGCTTTGCAAGATTGAACTGTTTTCTTTTATCTACATACCTGTGTTTTCAATAGTTGAAAAAAAATTTAGTGACATCATGGAAAGTTTACACATGTAAATAAAACTGTCTGTAGCAAAATCATCGACGATGATACAATGCATGCAACTAGAATGTGTCTGCAGTGTATGGAAGGATTAAAAATAAATGCATAAAACTCATTAGAAAATATTTATCAACCAAAGACATTTTAACAAGAATGGGACCCATATTTCAGCTCTACTTTAACATAATTTTGTCTGTAAACATATTTTAGTGTTTCTGGTAGAGATTATTTAGTCTATTTGATTAATTTAAGATTGAATCCAATTTTTACATTATTACATATATCATTTGCATTTCACAAGTACATGTATCTTATTTTATAGTCTCATGGTGATCTTAGTACAACTTTCAATCTCAAATACCTATATTCTATGTAGGTATATCAATATATTCAAACACTATTATAAAGATAGATATACATAGAAATCACAAGTTTAACATGTTTAGAACATCGATATTTAATACTGAAAAGTGTTGTACTAGGATCAACTAAGATCAAAATGTGACTTGATAAATAAAATATGTATGCCATGTAAAACCCTTTGAACAAATCCTCTTTTACATTTCTCTATGAAGTAAATGGAATATATATTTTATATAGGAAGCATCACTACATACCGAGCAAGATGAAGAACTGCTTCTACAACATTAGATCCATCTTTAGCACTTGTTTCACAGAATAGTGCATTATAAGTCTGCAAGAAGAAAATAAAATCATCAGCAAAACTGTCTATTGTACAATCAGGTCACAATGTTCATTCTGAATGATTTCCTCAGAAATTTTAAGAGATACTAAAGAGCAGATTTAACAAATCTAAGTGGACAGGATTTTATGAACCATTTTACACTTTGGAGAGGTCAGTTGTTTCTGCAGTATAAAAGCTACCTGTGAGGCTACAAACCAGTAACAGAAGCTTTCAAGCTGGTACTGAAACTTACCTTTTTGCTATCACACTTTGAGATCTCCTAACACCTTCGTAATTACCTTAGCATCCCATGCTCTAAGCTCACACTCCCTCAAACGCAGGACAGTCTATGCATCTGCACTATCACGCATCCACCAACAAAGCCAGCTCTTGCTTCCCTGGTCATTTGTCAAAACCTACTGTACAGTGTGGTGTGGGGAACTCCCTAGAGCCCTGCTCCACAGTAAACAGGATGTGTAGATCCCCTCTGCAAACTCCCAGAATCTTGCTCATGTTCTCCTATGCAGCAAATCATGTCAAAACTGCTAGAAAGTGCTGCAGAATTACTCTTAGGCCCAGGTGCCCAAAGGTATTTAGATGCCCAGATTCTACAGATTTCAAATGGAAGTAGGCAGCTAAAAACCTTTGATAATCTGGGCTTTGGAAACCAAAAAAAAAAAAAAATTCAGCTTCAGAACATCCATAGATACAAGAGAAGCAGCAGCTAACTCCTCTCTATCCTCTCACTTATAAGCCTCAAACCTGTAGTGAATATAAACTTGTATTTGAGAGAAGTAGGCAAGATCAGTCTCTTACTGATGAATTCTTTGATCACTTTTCTGCAAATGACAAAATTTTGCCAATTTGTGATGATGTTCACTTGCTCAATAGGCAATGGACTGAGAGAGTTAACTCATTTCACACAGATTGGCAAATAGCCATTATTTGGTGAGTTTTTTCTATTTGATTAAGTATGCACTAACCATCCAATTACATCTAGGTGACTAGAAGGTGAAAGAGTCTTTACCTCACTATTATTCTTCTGACTTATCAGACCTCATCTTAAAATTTTTAAGAGCAGTTAAATCTGAAACAGTTGTAGATCTTACCATTGCCAGTTTTTCTCCATAGTTGATTGGTACACATTTTTGTCCTTGTTCTGAAACAGTTTGGCGAAGATCTGCCTTATTACCCACCATCATGATTGGAATATTTTCATGAGTTGTGTCCTGTAATACATAAATAATTCATGCTTGGAAAATTCTGAACACAGAAAAGTTCAAATATAGCAGCAGATTACAGGAGCAGATATCACATTAATTAATTCACCTCCAAAACAGATATAAATAATGCAATGCTAAAACAAAAAAATTGGTAATTAAATTATCCAGTCATGTGAGCACTTGTTTAAGCTAGAAGCACTTATGTTTAAAATAGGTCATCTCAATAGTGACCCTACCAAGGAGGGAATGCATTTCCATGAGTTCTTAATCAACAGCAATTGTATTTGCTAGATAAATCTTATGGAAATTAGCATTATGCCTCTTGTATCTCAAAAAAGACATGTTAGAATTGGAAAGAGTACAGAAAAGGGTAACAAAAATTATTAGGAGCATAGAACAGCTTCCATCCAAGGACAGATTAAAGACAGAGATTATTTAGAAAAGGACAGAGGTCTATAAAATCATGAATGGTGTGGAGAAAGTGTTCTTTACTCCTTCTCACAACATAAGAACTAAGGGTCACCTGATAAAGTTATTGGCAGCAGGTTTACAATAAACGTAAGTAAATACTACTTCACACAGCACAGAATCTACCTGTGGAACTCTGATGGACAAAAGTATAACTGAGTTTAAAAAAAAAAAAATAATTAAAAAAAAAAGATAAATACATAAAGTATAGGTCCTGTCAATGGTTATTAGCTGAGATTTAAAGAGCTGTAACCTGTGCTCTAACTTAGAGGTCTCAAATACATGGCCCCTCAAGCTATTTCCTGTGGCCTGCAAAGACACTATCATTACTGATATTTGCAATATCATTATATGAAAAGGTTTCAGCAGTGTGGCCCTTGAGCTAACATACTAGTCCTCCTGCAGCCCTTGTGGTGATTTGAGTTTGAGACCCCTGCTCTAAGTGTCCCTAAACTTTCAGTTGCCAGAAACAGGTACAGGACAACGAGGGGGTGATCACAGGAAATAGCCTCTTTCTGTTCATTGCCTCTGAAACATTGGGGACTGGCAACTGTCAGAAGACAGGAGAGTAGGCCACAGAAACCAGTGGTCTGATCCAGAATGGCCATTTCTATATGACTAAATTACCCACAGAACAGGGGCTAATTCAATCTCTCTTTTTTTTAAAGCACATTTTTTAGAGAGGCAAATTTGTCTTTTTTCTAAATCACCTTCCTTTTTATTAAACACCTTTGGGCAAAGAAGGGAAGACCTTTATATTGAAGGCAAATTAGTATTCAGGTAATACAAAAGGTAACACGATGTGAAGGGGGAAAAACAGTGCTGCAGACTATACCAAAGAGATGATAACTCTGGAGGAAGAAAAACACATTCTACTGTTGTCAAGTTCCAAAGGGGCAGCTCTGTTAGTCTAGTTCAGTAAAACAAACAAGGAGTCCCTCTGGCACTTAAAGACTAACAAACGTATCTACTGAATGAGCTTTCGTAGGAAAAATCCCACTTTGTCAGATGATTTGAACATGGGGGAACTTACAGAGTGGGAGGAAATAAATGCAGGGAAGTGTAAGTCATGGGAACAGGTCACACTAACAGCAAACCCAACAGCTGTAAAGATTCAGACACTGGGGAACAGCACACAGAGGGAGATGAGGTCAAATCACCTGTTGTAATGAGAGAAAAATCCAATGTTCCTATTAAGTCCCGAGGCAATCCAACTGAATTTGCAAATGAATTCAATCTCAACAGTGCTGGGCTGAGACAGATGAATACTAGATCAAAGCTTCAAAGAGAAGCTGCTGAGACTGAATTTATTTGCAAATTTGGATGCATTGCCTCAGGACTTAATAGGGACAATGGATTTTTCTCTCACTGCAACAGGTGATTTGACCTCATCTTCCTCTGTATGCTGTTCCATAGTTTTTGAATCTTTACAACTGTTTTGATTTGCTGTTACAGTGTGACCTGTTCCCATGACTTATCCTCCTTTGCATTTATTTCCTCCCATTCTGTAAGTTCCGCCATCTTCAAAGTGCCTGATGAAGTGGGATTTTCTCCCACAAAAGCTCATGCAATAAATACATTTGTTAGCCTTTAAGTGCCACAGGACTCCTTGTTTGTTTTACATTCTATTGTGGCAGAGACCCCCCAAAAACTCAACTTATTTCCATTAAATATGAAATGAGTGACCAGTACCTTTCAGATCAAAGGGAAGTGAAATATTTGACAAGATGGGGACAGGGACAATATGAAACTGTTGATTACAAGGTACTTTCTGGTACCAAGCACCACATTTAATTGAATTTTATGGGAGCGCAAAAGCTTGTGTCAGGACATATCTGAATCTCTTGCATCTTGAGAGCTGTATATTTAACTTCTGTTACTAGTAAAAATTGCAGTTTGGCCAAGTCTGCAACATAGTCAGTTTAATATAGGTTTAGAAACAAATGAAACAAAGTATCCATAAAAAGGGCTCTGTGGTTCTGACCCACAGTTCTCACATTGGAAACATCCATTTTCAAAAAATAATTATTAAAATGACTACATAGTAAGTTTACTTTGCATATTTCATACATTTCATTTCTTACCTCAATCATATCCACCCATTCTCGTACATTAAGAAAACTCTTCTCACATGTCACGTCATACAACAACAACACGCCATCGGCTCTTCTGAAGTATGACTTAGCAATACTTCTGAATCTTTTAGAAAAACAGTGTTTAAAACCACATTTTAAACAGTTTCAATATAACGTCATGATACAATGGTGATTCATTATTAATCTCAGTCAGTTCAATACATGTCTCATAGAAAAATGTAACAAGTGTACATGTATTGGTGAATTCATGTAAATGTTTCTAGCAATTATTTATACACTCCTTTAAACACTCCATTAAAACCTGTAAAATCCTATACTGCTGTTACCCAGCCCTTTCAGTAACAACATTCTGTGTGCATGAATGTGACTTATTTCACATTGGAGTTTCAATTATATGTTAGCATGTTGACATTCTCTAAAAAGAGGCAAGTTCATAAACACAATGGGCCCTAATGTAACCCTTCTAAAGTCAATAAAATGGGTGTGGAATGCGAAACTCATGGAGTTGCAATAGGGCTTTGTAGAGGGCTTTCTTTTCTGTAAACATACTGTGGCCTGCTCAGAAAATAAGAATATGGACAATGTTTTACTTTACACATTTGAGGTTCTTCATCTGAAGAAGAGTGAACAGGGAAAATGTATCCTTTTGCCTTCAAATTCCATATAGTACATCAACTTCACTCAATGCAAAAATAGACACCATGCCCAACACAAACTCTACTGAAGTGAATGGAAAGACTATAACTGACTTCAGTGGAGTTAGATCAGCACCTTAATACATAATCTCATAGTTTTACTAACCCCATAAAATCCCACAGAGAATTTACTTATTCATTTATGTGAGTTCAGCAATATATGTTAGTTTGTCTTGCTTCTCTTAAAAATAAAAACTCTGAATAGCACAGAAGAGACAACTGACTGCTCAGTGTCAACTAACATCAAGGACCTTAATGGGAATTTAGGACACTGAACACTCTGTAAGACTGAGCCCTTATATAGGTAAAGGTCTCTAATGGCAAAAATCAGGATGGGACTGGAGAGTAAAAGCATGAGAAATAATATGAACATAAAACTTCCTACTTTTCTTAAATCGGGGGGGGGGGCAACTGCTGGTAAGAAACAAGTCAATTATCTATTTCCCAGTAATCTGTTAAGTGTTACTAACCTCTCCTGTCCTGCTGTGTCCCATAGCTGGAGCACTGTAGGTTCTCCATCAACAACAAGCCTTTTCATTTGAAAATCAACTCCTTAAAAAGAAAAATAAAGTGTACAGAACTAATCATGATCCATAATATTGGCTTTGATTTAAGAATTACATGAATACTATTACCAATACCATCACAAATGAACACCAGTGTGATATATTTCAAAAACCAGCTACCACAGCCATTTCAAATTCAATTGTAAAACAAAATACAAAAATTCAAGCACACCAAAATAATGGGAAATAGAGACAGACAATGGAAAATTGAAAGAGGGTTTTTTGTTTGTTTGTTTTTTTAAAGTAGGTTCCAGGATCCTGATACTGCAGCCCCCCCCCCCAATTTTAATGGATGTCTTTGTGCAAAGTATAGTCAGGAACAGGCTTTGTGTTTTATAATAACTAGATAGTACTGTTTCCCCCACTGCACAGAGCAGCTCTATGCAATGGTGGATCAACAGAGAGATGAATGCACTGACAACACATCATCTCTTATAACCCACGTCATCCCCCAAATCTCTCTGAGCAGCAGGAGTGTCATTTTGCTCCACTCAGGATGCATGCATTATCTGAATGGCCTTCTGCTATTCAACCCCCATCCGTGCACACAGAATCATGCCATTGCTGCTGCAGGCAAGGCCCTTCACATCCGTGCAAGAGCATACATGATTTACCCTTAAATTCTTACTTCAAGCAGTTTGTTTGCAAACTAAGGTGAGAATCACACTAAATGACTATACCTGTTGGAATTCACAGCTAGTATTCTAAACAGAAGCTTACCCAGGGTTGCACTGGTGTTTCCTCGAAATTCATTCTTGCAAAGTCTCATAAGGAAACTGGATTTCCCTACTGCTGCATCCCCAGCAAGAACTATCTTGTAAGCCTTCTCTGAACTAGGGTATTTCAGGTTACTGTCTATTGTGTCCGTCTAAAAGCAAAAAGAACCCACCAAATCCATATTAAAAACAAGGGGGAAAATCATAACACAGTTATGCATATCATATTAAAATATAAAATTGGTCTGTACTGGTTACCTGTGGAGAGAGGGCAGGGAGACACCTTCTTGTTGAAGCACTAGAGCTGCTTCGACTGACTGGTTGTGAAGGTTTCCAATCTCCTGCTGTACTGCTGTTGTCAGCCTCTTCATCCCTGATCTCTGGAACCTACAGGACCAGCAAATATTATTTCTGCAATATCTCAATTCAGAAAAAGAATAATGCATTGAAGGGGAAAGCAAAAGATGACTGCAATTTAACTCTAAAAGATGATGTATTAAGTAGTGATAGAAACAAAATGGAAATCAACAGCTCTACTGGCTGCAGACTGAACACCACATTTATTCATGAACAATAAATGGAGGGGAAGCAGTCTTCAAACATATAGCCTCTAAAACTTGATGCTTCTCAGAACAGTAGCAGCAGCTAGAGCTGGGCAGCAAAAGGTTTCACAGAGGATTTTGATATTTTGGAATTTGGTTTCATTTTGATGTAAAATAAACAACAAAATCTCAAAAATTTTCTGCAAATTGTAAAGGAGCCCTAACTTTGGGTCAGTCTGCATGGTGGTGCTCTGGAGCCATAAACCTAGAAACAGTGGGTTCCTTGACTTCAAGGCAGTCCACATGGCAAGCTGCCCCAAAGCTGCAGATCTGGTGATTTTTCTGAGCAAGCTAATAACAGCCAACATTTGCTGTAGCTGAGAAGTCTACCCTGAAAGTCAAGGTGGCTGCACCCTTTGCTGAAGGGCAACTGGCCAATCGAAATGGTCATCATCTTCAGAACCAAATTTGCAAATACCTCTGTGTGTGGCGATAAGGGTAACTGATGTAACAGAGTGAAAGATTTCACTAAAGAAAATTTCGGATTCAAACTTCAACAGGATTACAATAAACTGTCAGAAAAATTACTTCAAAAGTTACAAAAAACATATGTCATCTTGTTTGCTCCACCAGCACGTTAGCTTGAAGTCACAGCAGCTGACATCGATCAGTACCCTTACTGGCGTTCTCAATACGAAGACCAAGGACTGAAGCATCAGGGAGCCTTTTCCTACTTGGGAGTCAAGAGGCTTGTATTCTATATCCCACTATGACACTGCTTCACAGTAAAACACTAAAATCTATCTCCATTATGGTTTTCCCTTTTGTCAACTACTTTTCTACTTTGTGAAGTTTTTTGAGATCTCTGCATATAAAAAGCCTTATTAATAAATACTGTTATTCTTTTCCTCTTTCCAAACCACTGCCAAGGCGCACTGGCAGGCTGTGCGTGAAGCCTGTGCTATCTCTGTTGTATCTGTTTAGTTATAAAAGAAGGACTGTAATCTTCAGGACTAACAATTTATCAACTTCCACAAAATGTTAAACTGACTTCTAAAAATGTACAAAGATATAGGTTCATAAATGGGTATATAAAATCAGTTAAAATAGAGACTGTTTTCAAACTACAGAGTGTTCTCTTAGGAATCTTACAAAAGAATTCCTTTATTTGTGTTAATGCTTATAACCCAATAAAGACAATTTAGTTTCCTGACCTATCTGAAAAGATCAATTACACTTCACAAACAGAGAGCTCATTTTATCTCTAAATGAAAGTATCTCTTAGAAATGCAATAGGTCTGGAGCTTACATCTGTATCAGAAGCATCACCGCCAGAGCTGTCCTGCATATACTGTGGCCTTTGAAAACCCCTTTGATGTCTCCATTCCACTTCTGAGTCATATTCATTTGAGTCTCTCAAGGTAGACAAACCGCTATCAAAGCAGCTTTCAGACAAGCTATCAGCATCACAGTTTACCCTTTGCATAGGGTCACAAAGGGCTAAACACTCATCTTCATCCACATAGGAAGAATGAAATGATCTGGTGACAAAAGTGGGTAAAAATATATATATATTTTTTTTCAGGATGCAACACTCCAACAAAACATGACATTTCAAAGCACTGAATACTAAGAAATTTAATCTGCTAATTTTGTCTTTAAATGAAAGAAAGATTTTTATCTCTTATAACTGAGTTCCTTAATTTAGCTTCCATGCAGTGAGCACCCAAACAGTTCACCTAAAATACCATAGTAAGATGCTATGGTGAAGATGTGGTATTTATTCATAATCTGACATAATGAGCTAAACATAGTCAAAAAGTGGTTGTTAAACTGAAAACTTTTATCATACAAATAGAAAAACAGGGCAGTTTGATTGTTCGTGTTAGCCCAGGATCTGGAAAGTGACCTTGATGCACTAAACCTGAATGTTAATAGATATATTCTGGTTTTAGCTCACAGATGCTATAGGTCAACAAATAACAATTATGAATATGAGAAAGAAAGCAGCAGAGATGATAAGTTCAGCAACAGCAGAAGCACAGAAGTGTGTTATGGTCCAGATTTGATGTCCTGTGCAGAATCTTTGGCTTTACATAACAGCCAGAAACAACTGGTTTTGCCTGAACACAGGCTTGACTCTCCCTCTTCTTTCCAAGCCAATGTTCTCCTTTCCTTTTCCCCTCTTTTCCAAGGCCATCTTTGTTTTGCTTTGAGTGTCATGATATACATTAGGATACCTAAATGGATGCCTTAATGGCAGTAGCGCTTGAAACAAAATGACTCACTGTCTTTATTTTTTAAATTAATTTGGACAAAAAGAGAAAAGGAAAAGAAAGGAATTAAGGGAAAGAGGACAACCTTAAAAAATGGTGTTATGGTCTCCAGCCCTTATCTGCAGCAAGTATGGGCAGGCACAAATAAAGCAGGGTGAAAAGTGCCTGGAAGTAGCAGCGTTTGTTTTGCTCTACCTTCTAGGAGTGTAGATGCGGGACATCGGGTGGCAAGCATTGCTCCTAAAAGACCTGCACTGCCTGATGGTCTGAGCACTACGGTGCAGCATGGAGGTGCAGCCTCCTGTGGGGCTGGAGTTTCTATTCATTGAGATTCCCAGGGGTACCTACTCCTATGTATTGCTATCCATTACTGGCCAACAAGGGACAGCGTGAGGACTATTTTCTGTTACAACAGTTCACAATGGTCTATTTCTGCACTCCCAAGACAATGAGTTTTCATTCAAATACTCATGATCTTTGTTTTGGAATATCACAGTACTTATACGATTTGTATTCATGCATATAACCAACAGCAAAATCACTGTAAGTAGAAAATGTTCACATTGCAGTAAAGTGAAGAGAGTCAAGCATATCCTCAAAGAGAGGACCATATTAGTCAATTTTCAAAATCACTGGAGTATATATTTGGTGTTGGAATTCCATACGTGCTTAAGGCAACTTAGCTAAAATGATGTTATATGACTAGAGAAAAGAAAAATAGCTTTACTGATACAAATTTCTTAAAAGCCACACTAGAATCCAAACTAGCACCCAGATTTCTGAATGCTGATGTAATATTTCTTGCCAGATACAAAGCTTTGGAAATGGATAGGCATTTTGGGAATACCATACTGCCCAGGAATGAGTTGTATACCTGGTACACATACTTTGGAAGAAATCCATTTTTCCACTTGAGAGGAGATGTACTAGATTGCAAAGAGCAGCAGATGTTTCAAAAAATGCTCTCAGAGAAGCTTATTTCAAAAGTCTACTAAATAGACTTCATCCTTCCTTCCCTTACGTCAGCAAATTACTCAGTTTACTGTGCATCTTAGTAAGGGACTCCTATTTCAAAATCTAGAGGGTCCAACAAGATGGAATCTATTTTATTTGCATTCAACAGAAAAATAGTTTGTTACAAGCAGAATTTTAGAGTCTGCAACAAGTCTACAACATAGGGGGACAGCAGAATCAATAACAATATCGAGTGAATGATTAATTTATTAGCAGATATTAGTGTAAAGTGAAAGCTAATGTAATGTTTACGAAAGACTGTCAATCAACCAGCAAAATAGAAAATGTCAACTATATAATGGCCCTAATATAGATCTATATGGAGTTTCAAGTAATACCAAAGAAAAAAATGGAAAAAAAACACCAACAAAACAAAACACATTTTTCATTGTAATCCTAGCTAACTCCAGAGACTGTCAAGCCAGCAAAATGGTATGACCCACTGCACTTCAGGCATAATCCAAAACCCAGGGAGATCAGTGTAAGTCTTTCCACTGACTTGAGTGGGCTTTGGATCAGGCCCTTGCATCCTATAGAACAAGACAATTAATTTAATAGTTAGAACCATTTAATAGTTAGAACTTTTGAAGCTGAAAATTCATTAAGTGGGAATACATCTTGTTCTGCAACGTGCTAAGCACACTCATTTTATCTAAACTTCAGCTGGAGATGAGGATACTTGACCTCTTGAAGAATCAGGCCCTGATACACTGATAGTAGTAGAGAACACAGCTATTACAGGTTAAAGATCTGAAAATACCAGCATTTTCTTTTTTAAGTACTGAAAGAACTATTTAAGAATCTTTTATAAAATTTAGTTCTCTGAGGAAAAATTCAATTGTGCTTGAGTTTCTTGAGTTGGAATTGGAAAAAGATACATATCACTTATCCCCTTATCTCCTGTTTTGTTTAGGTGTTTGGATGTCTTTAGAGATTTGCAGTGGTCCATCATTATGCTACAATTCAGGAAAAAATATACCGACCTACCTGTCATATTGTAGATTTTGAGAAGACTGGCTACCATTACATTTGGAACTATTAGTAGCAAGCATATTCTCCCGCTGTAACAGACGTATAGAAAAGTCAGTAATTGTCTTACTGTACATTTGGTTATTTTGTAAGTGTGGGACTATAATAACCAAAGATAACACTGCTGTATGTTATGATCTAAATCCAACTTTTCCTTTTCAAATAAATCTCATCTTTTAACACAGCACTGGATGTCAATATGTATACATGGCCAATATGATACATCCAAATGGGTGATGTTTGGAGTCCAAACTGGCACCCTAGCCTTAGCATTATTCTCCCTCCCCATTCACTCACTCACTGAGAAGCAATGGCATTTCTGAGAGAGCAGAGTGGCTGGTGGGTTTAACTGTGCTACCTGACTAAGTCACCTCATTCCATAAGCTACAATAGAACCTTTTTGAAAAGCAGGATTTTGGGAAATGACAAAAGATGTTTCCCATTTTGGAATAACCACCAGTTAGAGTAGATAGGTGGTTGATGTGGAAAGTGTAAAATCTCCAATGTAATTCAAATATCCTCATGTCATGGATATTCAGGCTGCTGGAAAACATAGCAAAATTTACAGTTTCAATATCCGTTTTACCAAATACACTCACCTTGCCAGCCAGGGTACAAATATGATGGGGCCAGCAGCAGTTGGCTGGGAGAAGGAGCAGATTTCCCAAGAGGGAGCAGCTGAGTTAATGTTCCAAGAACCCCATTTCCTTCTCCCTCCTCCCACCTCCCAGCCCATCCTTCTTTGCTTTCAACACGAATGGGCTGCTTTTCTTTTCTTTTCATTAAAGAGGGGAGTGGTTACATGGTTCATTTAGGTCCAGACTTGGAGCCTGGCCCACCCACCACAGCTGCCACTGTGACTGGCTCCCACTTGGTGGTGGAGGAGGGGAAGGAAGTTTAATAAAGATGGCTTTCTACACAGGATAGCCATTGTTGGCTTCCTGTTTCTTCCTCACCCTTCCCAACCCCAGTCTAGCTGCTGGATCTCCATTGATGCCAGGGGCTTTGCTTACACCCAGTTTTGGGATCTGAAAGGTACTTTTCTTATATGGCAAAGCTGGAAAACTTCTGGGTGGTTTTTTCCTCCACTGTCAGAATGTTCTGTCTGATGCATTGTTGCAATTTTGGCAGGAACCAGTGCAGCTGGGGAGTTAGAAAGAGTACAGCAGAGGTCCCTGGGGCTCAGTGCACTGCTTAGGCATAGCTCCTTGGTCCAAGGTGAAAGGACTGCCTCTCTGTCTCAGCATGTAGCTCCTCTCCTCTCTCCACTTCTGTCTCCAATGCGGAGAAGAGCTGGCTGGGTCTCTAGCTTCTGACTGGAGTCCCTTAGCAGGCCAGAGGGTATAGATGAAGCCTGGCCTTCAGAATCACCCTCAAGTTTATCATTTATTGAAACCTGTTGGTGCCAGCTGACATTCCCATGAGAAAAACCATGCAGGTAGTTTGGGGGAGTTACTCTAGCTAGGTAACAGTTTTAAACAAATAAAAAGTTGTGGCCACTGCATGCAACTGGACTCTGTCTTGCCTTTTACCTGTCCTCATCAAACCATACTTTTCTCAGGGTTTATTCTAGGAATTATACCTCCAGCTCAATGAGACATGCCAACTCCTGGTCACTAAGAGTTAGCACGCTAAAAATAGAGCACAGCTGCAGCGGCACAAGTGGTGAGGGTCTAGCTATCTTGAACACATCCCTTGCATCTTGGATAATACACAGTTGAGGCAGCTAATTCCTCATGTCATGCACCTATCAATGTTCCCTCTAAGACCCACCGGCAGCTGAGCAACTCCTGTTGCTCACTGCGCGGGGCCCCCCACCCCCTGCGCAGGCCCGATCCTGCCGCCCCACCCTGCCCCCCGCGGGCCTGATCCTGGTGGCCCGCCCCCCCCCCGCTTACCTTGCATAGCCCTGCCACAGCTCCTGGGCCAGAGAAGCACTAACGGAGCATGCTCAGATATTCTGGGCATGCTCCGTTAGAGCTTCGGTGGGCAGGAGTTTTAATAACTCCCTGCCCCACAGGAGCTGTGAGCAGGGCCTCTGGCTGCCAGCCCTGCGCGGCCAGCAGCCTTCCCTGCACGGGGCGGGGGTGTGGTGGGCTGCGCAGCCGCGCAGCTTAAAGGGAACAGTGCTACACACTTTTTATAGCACACTAGTTCAATCAGAGCCTGCACAGCTGTATCTTGTCAAGCTAGAATTTACTTGCTATATGTATATAATCCCAATATACAATAGGAATTATGTACACATACAGAGAAAATAGACTACTTCAGAGCATAATTACACTACAAAAAACCTGCTCTCAGTTACTAGTGTGTAAACCCAGAATGACTCTACCAAAATCAATGGAATTTTCTTAGTTTACACTGGTGTGAGAGCATGAGCAGAATATAGGTCAATGCATAGGACATATCAGTATAATTTATAAAATTACATCACATACCGATGATCTGTTGGATTTGCTTAAGCTGTTTTCTAGCGCACTCCTTAAACTATCATTGCAGTCATGCAGTTTTCTGTTTGCTGATCTAAGACGAAACCAAGGGGGGAGGGAAAAAGAAAAAGGTTTCTTGCACAACTTCTTTAACAGGTTAAGAATTATTAGATTTTTGCATTATAGATTACATCTTATCATATCCAGCAGTCATGATGGAACTGAAGGGTTCTTTTTCTTTCAGTGAATTCTAATGGGAAGTGTGGGCCCAGAGCTGTTACAGTACTGCAACAAAGTATAATGTTATGAGCATTTTCCAATGAAAAACTATGTTAAAACAGGGCTCACTGTAACTGTAAGACTGGGTACTTAGCCAACCAGTTTGAAGACAAAGAATTACCATCACTTTGAGGGCTCCCTCTGCAACGTGTAATAGACGTGGAGGAAGAGGTGAAAATTTACCTGGACAGAGGAAAAGGGCAGGAAGTGGCTGGACCAGGTCAGAAAAGACCCTTCCAGTTGACCAGAAGGGATGGTATTCCAACCCAAAGAATCCTCTTTCAACTGGATCAGGTGATTCAGGCAGGGGTTCACATGGTAATGATCAGTTTTTCAAGTCACTCAGAGCATAATATAAGAGGAATTTGAAAGTTGGAGCAGGAAACCAGCAAAAAGCCCATTCGGCTACAATGACAGCTCAGGATACCTATTTTTTTATTGACCATTTTTGTCTTTATGCAAAGCACCTAGCATCTTGAACATCCAGGTGTATGTTGAAAATGTGGATGACTATGCCACTTTGCTATTGGAATGAACAAGGAGTTTTGCAAAGAAGGATTTAGATAGGGATTTGAGACTCTGTAGGAGGCTCTAACTTTTGGAATGCCAAAACACCAATTAAAGGATGGCAAGGTGGGGTCATAATGGTACAGGAGAGAAAGCTGGGATTAACTGAGGTCTCTTTGGGGATAACAAGGGCTTTAGCAGAAATAATCTTGTCTACTATTTGTGAGAGAGGGCTTCAGAATTAAAAAAATTGCAATGTGGGGGAAGGATTGCTGACTCAAAAAAAAAAAAGTGTCAACAAACCAAATAAGAACAGCAAAGAGTCATAATGCTAGAGGACTCATAGACTCTAACATCAGAATGGGCCAGTATGATCATCTAGTTTGACCTCCTGCACAGGATGCCACAGAACCTCAGTCCTGTAATAAACCTCTAAATCGGTGTCTGAATTATTAAGTTCTCAAATCATGGTTTAAAGATTTTAAGGTACAGAGAATCGACTAGCAAGTGAGCCAAGCTACAAAGGAAGGCGAATAACCCCCACAGCCTTTACCAATCTGCCCTGGGGGAAAATTCCTTCCCAGCCCCCAATATAATGATCAGTTAAATCCTGAGTATGTGGGCAAGACTCACAAATCAAATACCCAAGAAAGAATTCTCTGTAGTAACTCAGAACACACAACATCTAACATCCCAATCACAGGCCATTGGCATATCTGCCACCAACAGTCAAAAGATTGGTCAACTGACCAACTAGGCTGTCCCATCATACCATTACCTCCATAAATTTATCAGGCTCATTCCTGAAGCCAGCAAGGTTTTTTTTGCACTCACAGCTCCCACTGGAAGGCTATTCCAGAACTTCATTCCTCTGATGGTTAAAGACCTGCATTTAATTTCAAGTCTAAACTTCCTGATGAACAGTTTATAGACAGTGAGTGTGAGAAAAATGCAAATTCGCCCAATCAAAGCAGTACAGATTTGTTTAGTGCAGGTTCCTTTCTTTTTCCAGAAGGAAAGGACTTACAGGTACATCCATTCACTTTAGAAGTGGATACATTTTTGTTCAATAGTAAAGAAGAAATTTGTAAGTAACAGGGAAGCCACAGAAGATCAGAGAGGCAGCCAAGCTAAGTGGTTGCACCCTCTTGTGGCAGATGTCCACTACAGATACTCATTATGGAATGCATACCATTATCAGATCAAATGAACTAGAAGAGGACTTTTAGGAAAACATCCCTTAAGAGGGCTGAGGAAGGAGATAGAGAACTAACTCCCTCTTTTTTCCATCTCCTCAGCCATCCTACAAGAGACTCAGCAACACAATGGCTGGGACTTAGCTGGGGATTACACGGAAAAGATTAAGGAAAGAACGATTACCTGCACCATAAAATTTAACTCTGGGAACTCCCAGTAGTTTTAGATGAATAAACTTGAAACCTATTTTTAACAACATCCATTGTCTCTTATCTTTGTTCCAGTACACCTGAACATTTAAAAAAAACCCACCATGAACAGGATTTTAAACAAGCAAGGAGTTTTATGGTACGTAAAGACTAACAAATTTATTTTAGCATAAGCTTTTGTGGAGAAATTCCCACTCTGTCAGACTTTTCTTCCACAAAAGCTCATGCTATAAATTTGTTAGTCTTAACTCCCTGCTTGTTTTGCTGAACTAGACTAACAACGGCTACCCCTTTAGTCCTTCTAGTGGGAGTCTGACTGTTTAGCAATATTTACAGACACTTCACTGTATTTCTTTTGGCTACTTTGCATATTTTTATATGCACAAAATCGAAAGCTAGCCTTCAATATACAAAGTCTTATGGTGGGAAAAATTCAGGATGAGAAGCCTAACAACTTGATCCATTATGGAATCATTAAAATATTATATATTGTATATGTTACATGCTAAAAATTATATTAAAATAACATGACTATTTGTGGTAGTACAGTTCAGCACATGTGCTTCCATGATTGGGGCCTAAGACAGGAAAATTCAAGACCATTCAATAGGGGCATACTTGGAAAGTTAGAAAGTCACAAAATCTGTGTAATCCTTAAAAGAATTCTGCAAAGTCAATAAGCAGAATACAGGAGATGAGCTACTTCAGTTGAATTCTAATCCATAAAACTGCATGTGAATTGTAATGATTTGGGATGAACAGAGGAAAGTGTCTGAGTGCCACTGGGATAGCTATAAGGCGAAATTTGGTTCAGTTACCTAGAAGAAAAATCAAGGGCATTGTGAGAAACCTTGCTGAAGATATTAACCTATTTAGATTGGGTAAGCCTTGGAGACAGGAGTGTGTGTGCGCGTCATACAGCACTGAACAAACTGCTGGTTCTCTAAAGATACTGATAAAAGGGAGTTACTGGAGAAGCAAAGTCAATAAAAAAAGAAGCCAAGTGATCATATTTAGAAGAGCATACGAAGACAAAGATCTTGCTCAGCTTATTATGAAGAAATGAAGGGCAATGAGGCAAAGAACAAAAATCCCAGAAAGTGTTAGAGACTCAGCAGTCACACACTACCAAATCCTGAACTGAAGAAGCTGGCCATTGTGGTGGATAAATCTTTGATATCTTTGCCTCACTTAAGTCAATGAGGAAGTCCGCCTACAAATTAATGCCATGATATCATCCAGTGTCCCTCTGCTCAACAGCATGGAAAAAAAACAAACAAACAAACAAACAAACAAAAAAAACACGGAGATAGGCCTATAGGACGTATAAATAGAGTCATCAGAAATGGGTTGCCAGAAACCATTCTAGCATTGTATAAAAGTAACAGGGTGTGCAGTCATTTTGTGGTAAAATAAGAAGGAGGTAGGCAGTGCCATTCCAAATGTATCTGAGTCATTACAACTTAATTTTTGAAGAGCTGAAACAGAATATGCTTTCTTCCTTTGAGAGGAGGAGATAATAAAAGGATCACACTGGAAGGACAGAAAATTCAGATAGTGTAGCAACAACTGATGCTGGGAGCCTATTTACATTGTGTTCCTAAGATGCTGCATTTGAAAATAAACCTATCCTTAATAGTCCAGGTAGCAGTTGCAAGTCTACCTGAACACAAACAATTCAAATTGCAGCTAAAAAGAAAAAAATATTTCTTCTTCATAATATTTTCTTTTCCAATTCCATTCAAGATATCTCTGCAACTAGAGAAAAAGTGTATTCTGCATCCTTCAGAATAAAGTTTGTAAAGAAAGAATCATGAATTATTAAAAGGGGAAAAAAACACTCACTGAAGTATTTCAATTTGTCTTTCCAGGCTACCTCTGTCTTCAGTGTATTCTCGGATGATTTCAAGCTCTCTGAAAAATATAAAGTTACACTTCTCTATACACACTGCTCCATTTTCTAGACTTAACTCTTGCAGAAATCAAAATTCAACTGCAACTGAGATTTCTGAATGAGTTTATTAGAAAACTAAGAAATATTTTAGAAGGGTGTGCATTTTTAGGGAAAATAGATTAATCTGAATGTTTAAGTTACAAGATTTTAATTGTTTTATATGCTTACATTAAAATGGTTTTAAAAATATTTTAACAATTTGATAGACTAGGAGCTCTTAAACATTCTGTTTTAACAGACAGTGTTTTTAAAATGCTTCCCATCCAATTCAAAATCATATGAACCATCTCCCCTCTCCTAATGGTGGTCAAATAACATGCCTTTGATAACTGGTAATTATGGATGTCAAAAACCAGTAATAGGAAATATTTAATGCATCATTACCTGTTCTACATGTAATTCAGCAGCTGGAACAAAGAAGCCATCCCCAATGCTGATCAGCCTCAGGCAAAATAGAATTTAACTAGGCCTAACTTTTGTGTGTGTGTGTCTGAGAAAGATCTCAAACCTGATGGAGCAAATAGCCAATCTAGCTTCTGTTTTCACAAGTTCACTCTTGATTTGGAAGACTTCCATGGCTTTATTTACCATGACTAACAAGGGATTTCACTAAAACTGAGTTATAAAGAAAGCTCAATCCTGTAGTTCTTACTTACTACTGAAGTCCATGAACTTACTTGCATGAGTAAGAAATTCTAGATCATGCCCATAATATGCTCTATCAGAGCCATTAGAGGCTACTCAGTAGATTGTGGCAATGTACCACTGTTAACCTGTATACTTGCCAATTATGATCTATTAAAAAAACATTAGATTACTGACGAGATAGGTAATACACACAAAACTTCCCTCACATAAATGTGAAGTATCTCACCTTTCTGAGCTCAAACTTTGATCTACATAATCACTTTTCAAAGTATCTAATTCACTCTGAAGAAAAGCTGTATTTGTTTGTGCTTCTAAAAGCTCTTTCTTGAGTTTCTGATTTTCCTAAAGAAAAATAAGAAAATGAAGTTTATACAACATATCTGCCTTTGCAAAAATAAAATGCTGTAATACTAAGATATAAAAGACGAAAATTTTAAAAGAGTAACAATATAAAATATCAATACAGTTAAAAATATTAGTGTTTAAAGTGCCTGTCATGAAAAGCTAATTTACAAAGGTAAACTTTTAAGACCAGCACTCAAAATCTTTCGTGTAAGTAAAGCACTTAAACACACACTTAACTTTAGAAATATTGATATAATTTATTAATAGGACTGCTCACGTGCTTAAAATTAAGCACATTCCATAGATAATTGAAAACACCACAATCCATACCATGAGCCACAACACACTCATAGTTCCAACTCTCAACAATTCAATTTAATTTCAGACTCTCATGCAGCATCATGGCACCATCATGTTTCAAAGTATTAATAAATGATGCATCTAGAATTTATATCCACAAATAAACTAATTTCTTCTTTTATCCAAAAACAAGCAATTCAGATACCTTAACACTTTTACCAAAAAATTTCTGTCTCTTAGCCTCATAATTCTAATAGCAGTTCTGAAGTAGGAAGACAAATTGGTGTTGAAGTGCAAATCTTCCATAAATAAATTATAATCCACTCTTACCAGTGATAATTCATATATTCTTTTTTTTAATTCAGCCACATCTTCTCTGTGATTTAAGTTTTTTGATTGTTCTTCCAGCTGAAAGAATAAATAAAATGTGCTCAGTTAAAAAAAACAAACAAAACAAAAAGACCCCACAACATTCTTGACCGTTCCATTGTGGGCCTAATCAAAAGCCCATTTAAGTCAATGAAACACATTTGGATCAAATGCTATATTGAAAGACACCTATATGCATTTTCCTATTTGGCAAAGGTCTTTAACAATATATAAGCCTTCCATCTGTAGGCACAAAAAACTTGCTCAAACAAATTATCTAGACTACATCATTTCATTTTTATGAAACTTATTTTGAAAATTTCTCAAAACATCTTCTACAGGATTTAGTTGGGCTAGAAATGTTAAAAGTAATTTCCTAACACAAGAAACGAATCAGGCGCCAGACTCTCTGCTGGTAATAACTGATCTCAGCAGAGCTGTGCATATCTAACTAACTCATGTAGCTCCAATACTAGAGAGTAAAAATACTCTAGTGCTTTTATTTTTCCATGACAACTTTCCATTCATAACAGTGGAATTGTAAGTATGATTTTTATGATATTAAAAGAGAAAAATGGAGTGTGATTCACATTGCTGAAAGATGCACGCAATTTTACTAACCGCTATGGCCAGGGTCAGACACCAAAAAAAAAAAAAAAAATCTAAATCTGAATTTCAAACACCCAACGTAAGCATTCAGTTATGGGCTTTTGATTTACTCCCTCTCTGATACGTGCATCAACTTCAAAATTCAGATTTAGAAGTATGTTCCGCTTCTAGCCCCTTTGTTGGGAGTTCAGATTTGGGGTTTTAGAAACCTCTCTACTATTAACATTTCTAATACTTCAAAGAACGGTCCTATGATAATATATCCTTTTTACCTTTCAATGATTCTGTTAATTATAAATGATCAACTGGATTCTGTCTATGTATGAAATTCCATACAAAATACCAGGTTTTTTTTTTTGTTTTTTAAGTCATACGCAAGCATTTAGCACTTATTGTTGGGTGAGCAGTTAGGTCCCGGGGCAAAGTATTTCAGCAAACTATACTGATTGGATACAAAGAAACAGAATGACATTGACCGTACAGCTTGCCAGAGGAAGGACAGCAGAGCTTTACGGGCTGGCAAGTAGAAAAGATCAAAAGCTGCTGCAAAAAGGTGAGTGGGAGGGGAAATCAGTGTGGTGACTCTGACCCATGCCCTGGGAATGGAAGTGCAGAAGTTTGAGAAGGGGCAACATCAAAAGTGAGCAACATTTTCCATGCTGCAGGAAAGGCAGCACCAACCCTCCCACCTGTTGCTGTAGGCATTACAGTAGCATTCTTTTGTAGGATAACTGGAAAGAATTTTTCCTTCACTATCATATTGGCCTAGATTTTTTGCCTTCCCCTCAGCTGGTTCAAGGATGACTTACTATGATTAGAAAAGAGTCAAACTATATGTCACAATTCGTTTTGTAAATGTGGGACAGAGTTCTAGTGAGTGTACTCCACAGTGAAGTGACCAGATAAATGGATTGGAAAACTACTTAAAAAAGGTGCTCATGGTTAAAAGGAATGGAATGGGGGGAGGAGTTTGAGGCTCATGATCAGTACAACTGGGAGTCTCACACACACCCTTCTTATAGCCCTGTTAACTCTCCTCACAAGAGGGATACATGGTAAGGCACCAGTCATGGGTGGGGGTTGGGAAGGGGGAGACTGGCAAGTGCTACAAGACAGTTATTAAAATGACCCTAGAGTTGCCCACACAGTATACTTTTATCTGAAAGTTCCAGACATCTTATAATAAAGTTGTGGTCGAATTAAATCCATACCAGGTGTCGCCTCTCCTAGCTGGACTATTTTAAATCAACACAATTTTTAAAGTTCTTTTCACATGCCATTTACTGATGCACATTATCTGGAAAATTTTCACAGCAAAAAGCAGAGCACTCTCAGTTCCCATTAGCTACCACAGAGGAGGCACTTAGCATTTCTCCAGGTCAGGCCATGCATCGTCATCTACAAAATTCTGTATACAAGCCATGGCTACCCACCTTTTTAAGTTTTTTTATTGTCACCTGAAGTTCATCAACTTCATTTTCATACTGACGCTTCAGATCATTTAGTGCCTCTTCAGCTTTCTGTCTCTCCTGAAACATTTGATATTTTATTAACAGTCAAAGCACAGGCAAATATTTTCTTTAAACCCTCAGTCATATCAAGGTATTAAACATTTCATTCTGTAAAGCTTCCTGTTAACCTAAAAAAACATTCTTTAACTCTCCATTAAGGGTCTCACCCAACAATGAAAGTCAATGGGTGCCTTTCCATTGACTAAAACTGGCATTGAATTGAATTCCAAGTTATTACAGACACATTTATGAAGTATGTATAAAAGTAAAATGTTTAGCAGATTGGAGTAAAACTTCAGGTCACTTCACCAATGTTACTTATTCAAATGTAACCCAGCTCTGTGGACTCAGCTGGATTTCAGAGAAGTGTGTGATTTAAACAGAAGACATGTATGGTCACAGAGAAAATAATTTTTCTCCCTCCCTCTCCCCCTCAGAAAAATATCACAAACTGGCTCCCAAGAGAAATTTGTTCTTTGTAATTTATGTCATACTTCCTTGTGTCAATGTTGTCAGTATCAAAAGTGAAATTCAAAAGGAGAATTCACATAGGTTTTCTTCCCCCCCCCCCCTTTTTTTTTTTTAATTTTAATATCACCTATTCTGGGAAGAGACTATGCTTTTCAGATAACCTTCCACTACAAATGCATACTTCAGTATGTAATGTAATAGTAACAGCACTGCTGACCCACAATATATGCTTATCTACCTCAACTGTACAAGTAAAGCAACACAGTTATTGTCCCAAACATTCTAGAGGGAAGGAAAGGGGAGGTCAGAGCATAGGATAGGATGATGAGAGTATCTTAATTGGGGGGGGGAGTGCAGTTCTCTTCATAAGTGTGTCTTTGGTATGAATGTTTTAATTATAGCCAACATAGGTAATCATTTGTCCAGCTAGTGCAGGATTTTCTACTGCTATCTATATAGATTCCTAAAGCATAACTTGCACAGTAATTGTTTTCTTTCCTGCAGGAAACATGAAGGTAGGACACACAAAATACATGAAGGTAGGACACACAAAATACAGGTATTCTCACATGGAGAAAGGTGTCATTCTGGTGTGAGTCAGCAGACTGCCAAACAATAGAGTGTTCCTTGCACCTATTAAAACTTATGGCTTAGATCAACCCACAAAGTAAATATCTCAGCAGGTTACGTTTGCTCTCAGGGCGTTTTACTTTTTGAAAATATGTGGAGCTATAAACGAAAGAAACATTCAGGACAACTTTAAATGTAAAGAATCACTGGAGAAGTATGTGACAGTTCATCACTGATATTGGTACCTAGGGATCAGTGGTAAAATCCTAGCTCCATTGTGGATGTCTATACTGCAATTAAACGTCAGCAAGTGACTTGTGTCAGCTGACTAACCTGCAGGGCTCAGGCAGAGGGCTTTTAAATGGAAATGCAGACATTCAGGTTCAGGCTGGAGTCAAGCTTTAAAGACCTTCCCTCTTGAAGGGGCCCCCAAACCCAAATAGCATTCTATGCCACAATTAAAACAGCCCCTTAGTTGAGCCCAGGTCATGACTATCAGAGGTCAGGCACAACCTTTTAACAGAACTGTAAACATACCCTTAGACTTCAATGGGAGCTTTGCCACTAACTTTGATATTGCCAGGATTTCACCCCAATGGTCCCAAAAAACTGACACTGATCAGATCTTTAGTCCAGCCATGCATTTTTTGTTAGAACCTTTTAGCCCAGTATTAAATTGATTTGTTTTAAGACAAGGAGTGCAATCTACATTCAGAAATTAGAAGCAGTTGTTACCCCAATTATAAGGAATTTTGCCGAACCACAAGCAATCAATCTCATAATGTGAACTACTGTGCTTGAGCAGCTATTATGTAGCAGACAGGACAAGTGCATAATTGCAATGGACATATTACAGGACAATGACAATCATTCTTAACTTGGTACCATTTACCCTCTCACGTACTAACCAATACATAACCATTAATGATACAAGGAATAAGGTGTGTTTGTTGGTTTATTATACAATGTGCTCTTTGGTGAAAGGGGCCAAGTCTTCCAGTATGCAGACTGGTCCTAGTACATTTTGAATCCTCCATTAAAGTTACAGAAGTTAAACAATTAATAATTATTATTAAACTGATTTGATGCATTTATTATGCATGTGTTAGACCAATTTAAGTTTATTTTTGTTCTTAGATATATTATTCACTGAATTAGGCTTGCATTCAAATGTAAGTGTTTTAACATAATATAATATTATGCAGATACGATGAACATATGGTTTATCATATTTTTTACCTCTTTCTACATAGCTCATTTAGAATTCTAATACATCTGCTCATGAATCATTAAGAGACCAAGGTTCTTCCAACATTCCAGGAATGCTTCATCTGGATCAGAATAAAGGGTGAAACTTGACCTCTCTGCAGACAATGGCAAAATTCCCATTAACTGCAATAAGGAAAGGATTTTTCTCTATCTTCTAGGAATCTCTAAAGATAACTGCAGGACCACTATGCAGGAACAGGGGAAGGAAAGCCTAACAAGATTAAGCAGCTCAAACAAGAAGCACTAAATATTCCAACTCTGTACAGACAGGAAAATTTAGGGCACTGGGTATTACTGATAGCCCCTTTTCTCGAAGGATGTCATCCTTCTATTCTGTGTCCCCTTCAATGGATGATGCCTGTCCCCAATCAGAATGGCCTAACAGCAGAGTCTTGTAGTGTGTTAATGCCACATAAACAGCCATTCTGCTTTGGCGGGAAAGAATGGCTTTCTTGTCCTGTGGGAGGTTCCTCTTCCCAGATGCTATCCAAAGCCCAATGAAGTCAGTGGGAATCTTTTCTCTGACTTCAGTGGGCTTTGCATGAGGCCTATCAATGTCCAACGAATCATTTAGCCCTCAATCCTTCTTTAAAAGTTAATAGGAATTTTGTCCAAGTAAGAATTTTTGTTGGACCCAGCAAATCTAAATGGAGATGCAAACCCACACTTCCACAGGGGAAATGGATGACTTTTCCAACATTCATGGTGGAAATCACTCCCTAAGAATCATGTTCTTCATCAGCATCAAATGTATGTTTTTAAAACAAAAGGGTAAGGAAGGATAAATTCAGTGCAGAGGACTGGACCAGATGACTTCTCAAGGTCCCTTGCAGTCCTGCATTTCTCTCATTCTATAGTATTCCAGTCATTTGGTAACCTTAAGTATGTCCTAAATTCTACAGCCCACTCTCAAGCAAATGGCTTCAGTGGATTCTTCAGTCATAGAACATAGGACTTGTCCCACAGACATCAAAACCACTGGAAAATATATAAAATCAGTGAAACCATAAATTTAGACATTCATAAATCAAGCTGAGAAACATTCTGTACTTGGGGCCCAAAGACTGCACCTTAAGTCAATGCTGACTTCAATAGGAGCAGGAGCAACCAGATCATTATAAAATACTGAGAATATCCAATACTCACTTCTTTCTTGACCTTATGTTCTGCAGCCTGTATCCGCTGATCCATCTCCTCCTCCATTTCACTGAGCTGTATTGCTGCTTTATCCTGAGCCCTAAGATTTAAACATGAATATACTCCAATGAGACAACCTTTGAATTAAAAAAAAAAAAATTGAGAAAAATAAATGTCCTGCCCCAGTCAAACATATACATACACATGTAGAAACATGGGCCAAAGTGTTCAAACATGGATGCCTAAAGTTAGATAGAAACAGATCTATGAAGACATCTTGCCCAGATTTTCTTTGGTCCTGCCTCTCCTCATTTTCCATGGAAGTCAATGGAGTACCCAGACAACTTCTACTCAGAACCCTGAATAGGAATTTATTCACCTAACTTTAGGCACTTGTGTGGAAGTTTTGGCCATGATTATAACAGGGATTGAACTAGGCTCCTTTTCTGAGTGACAGTTTATATTTGCGGTTCTAGAGAGAAGTATTTAATCTAACAAAATATAAAGGCATTTGCAGTTATAAAAAAAAAAGTTATCCACAAACAAGCTCTTGATAAGTTAGCAATCAGGGATTAAAGTGAGGTAGAACACCTGGGAATGCCATTCTGGAGCCCCTAAATTTAAGGGGCCAGCATTCCAAGGCCGCTGAAAATTGAATAATGAACCAGAACACTGCCCTGTAGGCTGGCTGGCAGGGAGGCTAGGAGTTTTTAAACCTCCCACCCCGAGCATGCTCAGATGCATGCTCAGGGCGGCAGAAGTCTGTACCATGGCCAGGTAGCAGCAGCAGCTCCAGCAGCCAAGTAAGAGTGAAGGAGCCTGGGGAGCTGGCGGGAAAGGCCCAAGGTGTCCATGAGTCATTGCAGGGCTTAGGGAAGGGATCAGAGTCCAGGGGAGCTGGCAGGGGACAGGAGAGTGAAGGGGTCAGGTCGGCGGGAGATGGTGCTTAGTGGGCAGGTTGAGGGCAGTCAGTGAGGAAGGCCTGGGCCCCAGTAGAGACTCAGGGTGCAGCCAGCAGGTGGCTTTGGGCAGTGGTTCCCAACCAGTAGCACTGGGATCAGGGGGCTCGTTGGGGCATGAGCCCAGCAGGGGTCCCTATGAGACCTATGGAGGGTGTAGGATTGGTGCTGGCCCCTGTGGGTAGTGGGAGCCATGCTGAGGCAGCAGCAGGCCCTGGCTAGGAACTAGAGCCAACCTGCCAGGAGCCCTGAGTCCCAGGCGGACTCGCTTCTGCTTCAGCACAGAGACAGAAAGCAGCTACCCTGGCCAGAATCCCAGAGCCACAGCAGGCAGTGGTGGTAGGATCCGACTCCAGCTGACGTCCTGGGGCTGTGGGCGGGAAGCAGGAGCAGTAGGATCCATCCCTTGCCAGGGTCCTGGGGCTGTGGCAGGATCTGGCCTCGGTCGGGTTCCCCAGGCAGGAGTGATGGCAGGATCCAGCCCCAGCCAGGAACCCCAAGCCACCACCACCAGTGTTCAGCCCCAGCTTGGGACCAGGGCCACTGGCAGTGCTGGGCTCTGGCTCCAGCCAGGGACCCCAGGACCCCACCAATGGCCCAATCCAGCCCTGGCCAGGACCTAGGGATGTCACTGTCAGCAGGAGTAGGCACTGGCCAGGGACCGAGGGCCACCGGGTGATGGCAGGAGCTGGCTCCAGCCCCAGCTGCTGGAGCTGGATGGGGGGGGGGGTAGAGTTTTGGAGCTGCCTTCCCCAGAGGCAGCAACAAAATCTGCCCATGGATGGGGGTCAGATGGGGGCCCTAGTAGGGAGCCATGGGTCCAGCGGGGCTGCAGCAAGGCCTGCAGGTGTCCCAGCGAGATCCACAAGGAGGCTGTTGGGAGCATGACGGGGGGGAGTTGGAGGGCTGCTGCTGGCCCCCACAGTGGGGGTAGGGGTCCGGTGAGGCCCCCGTGGGGGCTCAATGATGCAGGCTGAGAGGCTGATTCAAGCCAGGCAGGGCACTGGTGTGTTTGGGGGGGGTGTGTTGCCCTGCATGGTCAGCTCCCGACAATGGTCCTACCTGAGGTGACCTTGCAGAAGTGACCGTGACCTCTATTTACATTGTGGGAACCTTTAAAATAGTTGAAGTCATGGTTACTCTTAAACCAGAGACCAGCAACTCTTACTCAAGGTCCCTCCAGAAAGACTGGCCTTCAGGATGAAGGTGCAGCAATGAAATCAACACAGCAGACAGTGGAAAAATGCTAGTTGATTTTATAAACTGTTTTGGATGAAATTATTTGTTATTATGTATGTTGATATTAATCAGAGTTTGTGTATCTGTGTTTTACTGCAAGCAATAAATTCAGTTTTGTGTTTGTCTTGATTGTTCCTGCTTATGCCTTGCATTGTGTTCAATCAATTACATATCACATTTTATTTAATTATTACACTGTTAATCACAATACTTGTGTTATACAGCGTTTACCAGTTTGTGACAATAACCGCTATAGATATAAATGCCATATAGAATTATTAATATTTTTATGGAGCAATAACCGAGGAATGTGGTACTGAGAAGTGGTTGCAAATGCCTACCTGGGCTGGGGCCCACACAAGCATGAAGGGGCCTGGTTATTAGGAGGGTTCCAGGGCCCATCAAATTATTCTTTAACCACTGTTTGCAACTGACAGTTTTCTGTTTCATAGAGCTGTAAAATGGTACATCCCATTTATGCTGTGTTTTTTTGAACTCAAACACATATGAACTTTAAAAAAATCTGTCCATCTGTACCACTGCCTTACCAGATCAGAATCATCTTTTTGCATTATCAAGTAAGAAAGTAATGAGTGTTCTCCCCTAATGTCAGAACTCTTGAAGATGTCTCAAGTTGAGCATCCAAACATATGTACACCTCAGAAAAGAGGCTCTCCATATCTCTAGTCACTTTTGAAGACATAGACCTTATTGAATCAAAACAGATAATAAGAAACTGAAATATATCAACTCTGCCCCTTTAACATGAAGTCACAAAGAAAAATCCCTCCGTTTTGTTGTAGAAATTGACCTAAAAAAAGATTTAGAGAAGCAGCCTCACAACCAACACTCAATCTGAGGTGGTAGACTTTCACACACCAAGGAAAAGTCTGCCACGTTCATAGTCATTCTGTCTACGTGCCCAGTGCTGACATGAGGTTATGGTAGCCTATGTCAGAAGTGACCAGACACAGATTGCCATGTGACACTGGGACAAAAATAAGCAGCAGGAGGGGCATGGGATACAGGACTGTTTCCATATGCAAGTATTAGTATACCAATGTCGCTTCAAGGAATATGTCCCAATCAGGTGCATACTGTGCATAAACAGGCTTTCTGGAAATTATCTGGAGTTTGGCAAGGTCTATGCTAGCACCCTGTTCCATAGTGTGTGGTTAATAACGATTCAGCCTAAGTTAATTATTTAATGACAATTAAGTGAGTACTGAAACAATATTTAGTTCTCTCTCTCTCCCTCTGGACATAGCAGCAGCCCAACAGATCTGGCTGGGTAAGGAGATTTAAAATACCAAAGACACGTTGTTTCATTAACTAGCTGGATAAATATATACATGCACAATGATTAATCAGGGAGAGTTGTCCTTTCACATACAAAAGGCAGTCTGGTCAGTTTTTATTAGAGGCTGAAAGATAGATAGGACGGTACTGACAAAGGGCTATATAACGTTTATGCTCTGAAAGTCCATTTCATATTCTTCCCTTTAAAATAAGCTTTTAAAGTGAAATTCTTCTCTGAAAAATGTCTACTTAAGAAATACATTCAATGTGTTTTGCAGTTAATGCCAGGTAACTTTAACTAAACACACCGAGTATAGACCTAAGTGGTGAAGTTCATAACTGCATAGGGTAACATCAGAATTATCTCCTGTACCTTTTTACAGCTATGGCCAAGTTTTCCATCTCTATGCTTTGAAGTTTGATCTCTTGGATGAAGTTCTTAATAACATGTTCATAAGGCTGAATTAATCTTGGTTCCACTAAGACGATATTCTCATACAGAACACTGGCCTGATCTGGCCTGGGGAAAAGAAACAAAAACAAAGAACCAATTAATTATACATCCTTTCACAAGTTCCAAAGGGGTAGCCGAGTTAGTCTAGTAAGTTCCCCATCTTCAAAGTGTCTGATGAAGCGGGATTTTCTCCTGCGAAAGCTCATGCAATGCATAAATTTGTTAGTCTTTAAAAGTGCCACAGGACTCCTTGTTTGTTTTCCTTTCACAAAACACATTACAATTGGCTTCCAAAATTTATTCAGAATAAAAGCTTTCCCATGACTCAGGTTTAAAAACTTAAATCAAACGCAGACCTCAAACATTCAGCACATCTGCTCTTTTCCTAAGTATCTAAACCTTTCCTCCAATCTACCTCCTACAGACAAACCTTTTAAAATTATTACCTGAATCATTTCATTTTCTGTGTTAGTGGTGCAACATGAAGGGTAAAACTGGAGTACGACAATGGCAAAATCAGGCCCACTGAGTGCACTACTGTTAATCATACTGTAGAAAAAGATTATCCCTTTGGGAGGCTGTTGCAGAGGGTAACCAAGGACACCCTTCCAGAGTCTAAGTTATACCGAAAGGTAAATTTGGGCATATTTTCCTCATAGAAGAGAAGGCAGAAATAACTCAATGAATAACAGCTTATTAAACCAGAATTAGTCATTGCATTTGCAACAGTGACACGCAAGATAAATTCTGAGATATCTGGGGCCCAGATCATGTACAGCTTTGTAGATAGTGACCAACATCTTTTATTTAACCAGGAAGTAAACTGTCAAGGATCACAGATAACGAATCACTGCTATGATCAGAATTAAAATAATTTGCTTTATTTTCTTCTCAGAACACTGTCTGCTCCATTTGACCAAAAAAACCTCTCTCTCTCTCTCTCTCTCTCTCACACACACACACACACACACACACCCCGCACCCACCCACCCCCCTTTCTAAAATGCCAATCTTAGGTGAAAAACAGGGGCTACTTTAAAGAAAACAAAAAATCTTAACCTGTGTACAGTGGCTGAAAACTTTTACAGGAAGTACCACCACATATAAATTCTCTGTCATCACGCAGAAAAACATGCTGATTTTTTTTTAATCCAGACTCCCTTCATAACCTACAATTAAAAAATTCCTGACTGCCTACTCAAACAATCTCGACAACAGCAAATACTAAAAACAACAATGAAGCACGGAACAGCTTAAGAAATGAAGATATTACAAAGGTTACTATTGAAGAATATAATGAACTCAGTGAGCTCTCTGACGTTACCAGGAACGACAGTTGCTTAACGTGTTCTGTTACATGCTTGATACTTCTGTTATCTGGACCATTACTGGAAATGTTATTATGGACCTCAAGGCCCCTACCAATATCAGATCCACATTATTCAGGGCACTATACACGCTAAGATGGATCCTGCCCTGAAGAGTTTACAGCCTAAATAGACAACGAAAATAAGAAGGGAAACAGACTCTTGAAAAGGTGATGCATCTTGTCCAAAGTTAGCCAGTGGGTCAGTTGCAGAAAATGGAATGAAGTCCAAATCTTCCGATCACTAATTAAGCACAACATCTAATAGACCTTGTATAAATTTTCTCTCTTCCTTTTCACAAAAAATATAGTCTAAAATTTTTAAAACAAAATTTCCAAGATCTTCCATTTGACCATTTTCCAACGATGAATGCTCTTGCCCAGTCATGAAGACTTTTCCACAAATGCAGCACTGTTTACAATATAACTAACAAGCTTTGGCACATCCGTAGTCACTTTTTACAGAATGTAAATTCATATTCTCTTTAGTTAGTACTTTGTTTACTTTAAGCAACTCACACTGTCCACCCAGGTTGTGGATCATCAACATATCTTCTCACATTATCTCCACATGATTTCCCCATCAGCAGTATGCATTATTCTATTACAACTGTATTGTAACTGGTGCTTTCTGTTTTAAGTTGAATATATGCAAATATACTAAGAGCACAAACAAAGTTTTATTGATGCTTGTAGCATTATACATATTAGATACTTCTATGAATTAGAAACTCAACACTTTTATTAGTTTTTGAAGATTATCAGCCATATCTGCACAGTTGCATGTTTCATAACATCTTTTTAAAGTAATGTTATGATTCACAGGTGATCACAGTACTAACCAGGTTTATCCAGTCATGAGATGTTAGACTATGCATGAATAATCAGTAATTAAAGAACTCCCTTACATATTTACGCAGTTCAGTCTATATCCCACATTTAAAATACAGATAAGAGCATTTTCATTCAACACTAATATACAAGTTAAAACACCACTGAAATTAAATAAAAATTATTTCCATGCTTAAGTAATGTTAAAATGAGGGAAAACAAAAAAAAATTAAAATCTGGATTTCCATCTTATTATTACTTTCTTCCATCTAACCCTTACAAGAACCCTACAAACACGAGATGCTATGGCTCACATGGTGCAGTATTATTTTGGCAGAACAAGACAGTTTGGGATGGTTTAGGTTAGTACACATCACAGACTCAGGTAGAAAGGATTTTTTTTTATTAAATGTGTAATTACAAGTGTAATCTACACCAGATCTATTTTAAATTGCCAAGGTGAGAGAAACAATACAGTTTATTACTTCACTTTAACTATATATTTAAACACTTCAATTTCCAGCTAAAATAAGCTAGTAAGCAACAACAAACCTGACACAGATGGTGCTACATAAATTACACAGTCTCTGCAACAACTTCATTTTATGGATCAGGACTGAGTTTAGGACATGTATATATTTCAAACATTAAAAAAAAAAAATGCAGTCTCCCTCTATTTACAGATGAACCCAAAGAGACTACCTGACTGTATATCCCTTGATACTTCGTGTTCTTCACAGAACCATTGAGCCACAGAATTAGAAAGGACTGCAAGGATCATCTAGTCTAACTCCTCCAAGCCAAGATACAGGATTTACTGAGTCTGAGCTATCTAAGACAGATGACTATCCATCCTCCTTTTAAAAACTCCAGGGAAGGAGATTCCATAGCTTCCCTCTGTCATTTGTTCCCATGTTCTACTTTTCTTACAATCAGGAAGATTTTTTTTGTCCTGCCCTCTACAGCAAGTGTGAGCATTTCTTCTCCATCCTTACAGCAGCCTTCAAGTTTTTGAAGACTGTTATCATGTCTTCACTTAATCTCTTCTGTTCTAAACACACACATACCCAGTTCTTTCAACCTTTGCTCATACAGCTTGCATTCCATCCCTGTGATCATGGTTGCAGTACTCTCTGGATCCTTCACAGTTTTACTACACATCCTTTCTACTAAGCAGTGACCAAAATTGTATACAGTGTCCCAGCTGAGGTTTATCCTGCACCAAGCACAGCAGTACTCCTCAGGTGACCTGCATGCTATACCCTCTGTTAATGCAACCCAAATTTACATTTGCTTTTTTGGCAACCACACCCCATTTTGTATTTGTGCGCATGTTTTCCCACCCCTAAATAAAGCATCAGCCTTTGTCAAATTTCATTTTGTTGCATATAGATTCATAGATTTACAGTCAAAAGGGACCTTTATGATAATTTAACATGACCTCCTGTATAACACAGGCCTAAGAAGTTCAACTGCTAAAAACACTGAGGATATGCCTATTTTATCTTTAAAACTGCAGGAGGAAACCAGACAAGAGAGGCAGTTGGTAAGGTTTTAGGCAGAAGCACTGTAATATATACAGAGAGAGAATGAGACTTTAGAAACAAAAAGAGATGACACTTTTGGATTAGATTTTAAAAAACAAAAAAGAAAGTTAGGCTCTGAAATTCATATGAAGATATGTATGTAATAGGCCTGAATTTCCAAATGTTGTGAGATCCACCAGCTCCAGTGAAGGCTGGAATCTTTTCATGACCAGGAGAAAATATCTAGTAGGATTTGAGACTCTCTCACTGGCACCTCCTTTAGCAAAGTCACTGGTCTCCATAATTTTTAAATTCCAGTGCTTTTGCTCTCCAAAAACAAATTGAGGGCCTAATCCTGCAAACCTTTACATGAGAATTAGGTAAGGTAGCATTATCATCTGTCACTTTTAACTTAGCTATACTACTAAGATGAGTAAGAACTACTTAAGTCACAAGTTACTGTATTGGCCCCTAAATAAAAGAAAATGTTCCTTGCATATCAAAACTTATCACAGTCAGCTAATTCCTTCATCTCTCCAAGGCAGTGGTTTTCAAACGCAAGGTTGGGACCCAATTACTGGCGTTGCAGACCTGTAACACTGGGTCATGGCACCCACTGCTGCCACAACCAAAAGACAGTGGCTAGCACCTCTGCTTAACATGCAGAAGGTCCTGGGTTCAATTCCCAGGGGGTTGGACTCGATGATCTCATGAGGTCCCTTCCAGCCCTATGATTTGATTTGATTTGATTTGATCTGAATTGCTCAAAAATGTAATTGTTGGGTCACAGGTATAAACAGGCCCAGAGAAAAAAGTGTGAAAACCACTGCATTAAGGCAGTGGTTTTCAATCCATAGGTTGGACTCTCAGGTACAGGGTTGTGACGCCCCCTGCCACCACCACTGAAACACTGGAATACATTGTTCAAAGACGTAACTGTTGGGTTATGGTCATAAATGATTTTTTCGACTGGGTCCCCAAGAAAAAAGTTTGAAAACCACTGCGCTAATGCACATACATTAACATTATTTTAATCAGTACTTTTTGATCTTAGGGATACGAATGTAAAAATCTAAAGCTGAGCAAACAATTTGTACTGAAATTATTCAATGAGCCTCTTATTTTCTGTTCAGTAGTTGTCAATAAGACACATTCACTACTACAGATTATTCACCAAAACCATTTATGAAAAGTTCTTTGGTCATCAATGGCTTGAGAGCAGTCTGACAGCATCTGATACTGAAAACTCTAATTGTGCTGGCTAGTTTATTCAGGGTACATAAATCACATAGCATGTTTCTGCCTCGATCAGCTCTTATAATTAGAGTTTTGGTGCAAACACATATTGGAGTCCAAAATTTACATCTTGCAAATGTTCTCTATCTGTTCTAAATTTGCTAACTTGTTTGTCATAGAAAGCAAACACAAACATACCCAAAACTAGCTTATTTATTTGAAGACATTTGTGGATGGTTTTTTGTTGGGGGGGTGGGGGTGGGGGGGAGGGTATTCACACATCTATATTGCACTTCCACGTTCTGCCAGCTCTGTCTGGACACAGGAGAGCATGTCATACCTTTCAAAAGAGTAGAGGGCTGTGTTGTGTTCTTGGTTTAAAAAAACCTTGGCAAAAACACACTCAGGCCCTCCTCACTCCACTGTTACACAGTACTGCTCAACTACTTCGCACCCTTCTAGTTTTGCTAGTTGTGTAAAGTTATAATGTTCTTAGTGGTTGGAGAGATCCTTTAGGACAGAAAGCACTATACTCATTTAAAATATTACTACTAACCCAAGAAAGCACTATGCTCATTTAAAATATTACAACTAACATCTCTAGCAAGCTGTCCAGTAAGTTCTATCTTATAATACAGCATGTGCAGCAACATTGCTTAATGCTGATGATCTAGAAAATTAATCAGCTAAGGTGGACTCTTCCTACAGTTCTTTGTGCCAAACACTTCAGGAGTTTGTGGTGGAGCTTTCTTCTCTATTTTTACATTTTACATTTTTGTTTCGGTTCCAAGAATGTCACAGCCGCTCCTTGCTCAGCTTTCCATTTTCTGACGTCAAAGATTAAACAAATGAACAAACACAAAGAATGAAGACTGAAAGCAATGCTTAGCTACCACGGTGTGTCTCTTTGTGCACAGATGTGGGTGAGCTTTGTATTAAGATGTTGATGTCAGAAACACAGGGTAGCTGTTAAGAGTTTTTTGGATCACAAAACCATAAGTTCATTGTTCCTCATTGGCCCAATTACAGCAGTCAGAGTTAGATTCAGAATACTGTTGTAGCATACCTTTATGCAGGGCCAGTTAAGTCTAAGAAGTAAAACAAAACCCACACAACTGCTGTACTGGAACAACTTACAGAAGCTGCAGTAGCCATTGGGAAATTTTTTTTTAAAACTGAAATCGACAGCTGGGGGATTCTGATGCAACTCACCTGAGTATCTCTGATGGCTTTGCACAGTGTACTGTATTAATTAACATGACTCAACAGCCCACAGAAACAAACACAAGAAATTAAAAACTTGCAAACAATTTACTATAATTTTACTTAGCTTCTGGCACCCTGACTAAGTAGTAATGTATTTGCCCAAAATATCAATAGTATCATTGACATAATCACCTCAAGTATCTGGAAATTACTAATTTGCTACAAATTAACAGCAAACACACTAATGTTTTATAAATTCTGAGTATTTTAGAAGAACGTGGCCTTGTGCAATGTATATTAATTTGCAATGAGTGTTTGACTTATGAAAATGATTTTTCTGAATTGCATATTTGCATTTCAGCCACTCTTCTGCTTTCCAATAGTTTATCCTGCTTTAATTATGCCGGTGAAGTGCTCTAGAGTCATTGTACTAAATAATTTAACTGATTAATGCTGCCTGCTTTTCCCCAAGTCTCTATGAAGTGCTCAGTTTTCAAAGATGTGCTAGGGATTCAAATTTGCTGAATAACTTTTGAGAATAAGTTTTGATCTGCAGCTTATTGCCAAGCAGTAAACTGTGAACATCTAATATTTGAAACTCAGATTATTTTGATTGATACAGAGAGACTAAAAAATTCATTTTTCAAATGTCAAGAAAATTCAGAACTTTGAACTTAAAAGTTAGCCCAGCTTTAAGACTGCTCAATGCAAAGGGTTTTTTGGCTTCCTTATTTTCCAAGAGCCAAGTTTTTAACTCTTGGAAATGTATACACCTACCAGCATACACACATATTAATGCCTGGGATGGATATTTTAAGATAATGTGAAAGAAATTATTGTGATTCATTGTCACTAGAGGCTGAATCTCTCTAATGCAATCTGCCAGCAGTTCTTCCCAAAACGTACATTGCCAAGTACAGCTTTGCAATAAATATAGAACATAAAAGCACTCTGGGTACTGGTGTACACCCGCCCTGAACATACTTTGATTCACTTGAAGGCTATGACTGGACAGGTATTTACAACATTTAAGCCAGAGACAGACCTGAACCAAAACCCTAGATCCAAACATGCCAGATTTCACTCAATTGCCATTTCAAAATGGGTTAAGTACATCTGAATGCAGTCGTAGCTGAAGCAGGCTTTACCAGTTTGGCTAGCCACCACCAAGGGAACTGAAGTGCATCACAGCTGTGCCCAGGTACACACAACCTAAGGTAGAGCATGAGCACTTGTATTTTTTATTTTAAAGCATGACTCTGAGGTGTGCCTCCATCTATCCTGATAAATCAATGCACCTAGAGACCCATTTCAGACAAAAAAAAAAAAAAAGCAAGCTTAAACAAATGGTGTTTATGCACAATTCTCAACTGCATTTGTAAAACATGTATAAACAAGGCCTAGAAACTTTCAATCCTGGCTTCTGAACACTGGAACTCCAAAGCCATTTAGGAGGCTTGGAGTACTCATTTTCAGGTTCATATGCTATATTCCTGATTCTGATCTCACGCTTCCTTCTAATTTTATCTTTCAGTTTTACACCTGTGTAACTCCTACTCTTTTTATTTCAGTGGAGTTACTCCTGGTTTACATTGGTATAAGCGCAATCAGAATCAGGACCAGAATGTTTTTCAGGCCCTTGGTTGTCTCAAAATAGCACCAGTGATTGAGGTTTGGGAACCAACTGGAAGACCTACACAGTACCTCGTCAACTGTCACAGATGCTTTGAGTGCACTATGGAAGGCTTCACCCCCTTTTAGACATCCCTCCTTTTGTGAGTGCTGTGATCATCAAATGCAACTTTTTATACAGTAGACATTGATACACATATTGTTATTTTGTGGATTGCTTTGCAGATTCAATAGCCTTCTGATCTCCAATGTTATGCTAAGTTTATCAAATTTTAAAGATCTACTGATATTTTTATGGAATATCGATTACTTGCATGGCTCTTTATAAGATCAGTTAACAACAAAATCAATATTCACACAGCTCCAGAAAGCTGTTCTCAGCTTTCCAGAAACTAAATAAAATTAAACTCCTATCCTAAAATGATGATAGCCTATAACCAGGTAAACGTAAGAAATAGAATGAAGTAGAGCACAAAGAAAGGATCAGATAACAGAAGTGGAACTTTGTGATGGAAATCAAGGAAAAATTATGGGATTTGCAGAGAAAGGAATATTTATAACCTTACACTTAATGACCTCTCTGCTTATGCAGCATATACTTTCTCACATCATGTTTATCTGGTTCTAATTCAGATCAAGGCTGAGAGTCCTGTAGGATGAGAGGGGAAGGAAATTACAGTAAATTTCTACAGGAAGTGGGATTCAGGAGCTGTGCTGATAGGTTTTTCTCTTCCCTACCTTCATCGTCCACTCTTCATCACCACCCCTAGCTCCTTGTAAAGGACATGAAACCCCTGCATGGGGCTTATAAGGATAAAAAAAGCCAAAAAGTCACTAGCCACCATGTACAGTTATGTGCTAGTTTTCTTTGGAGGTATCACGGGGTCTTGGATCACTCCTCCGTCAAATTTCAGGGACGAAAAAGCTGCTGTCCTTTTTAGCACAGATTTAAAAAAAAGAAAAAAAAAAAAACAAAAACCTGCTGTTTTCTTTTAGTATTGGCGACTAAAATTTCAACAGATGAGAGAGTATCTGAATACTCAGTTAAAGTCAAATAGCTCTTTGTTGTACAATCGGATGTGTGTGTCTCAGTTCTCAATACAAGAGAGCTTCTAAGCACACAGCTACACTCCAGTTGGTAGTGGACTCAAAAAAAAAAAAAAATCATTGTCTTTCTGCTTAATTGTTCCTTGCATTTGATTGAATATAATAAACAAAGAATGACTAAGTCTTAAAAGAAAAGAAAGTCAAAAAATTCAACTGAAATCAGGTTTCCTGCTCTATACTAGGTTACTAGTCTGAAAAAAAATTCCACTTTTTTGTACTACTGGCACAACTGTTCACTAGAGCATATATAAGGGCTAACTCGCAAACACCACTTTGGCTCACAGTGAATGCTTAACATAGGAATCTCAATGAATTCATCCCTGGAAGTTTGTGGGAAGAAAATCTTTCAGGGGGAGGGGGGCCAGAAGAAATTTAAGTTTTCCTATCTAACTACAAACAATATCAGAAGCAACTATAATACGCCCTCAGAAGGCACTCTGACAGCATGCTAAATGAAATGAATTGTGCACTCAATACCTCAAATTGCAGATAGGCCAGGCACATCCCACAAGAATTACCTAAAAAAATAAATCTAGTTTCAAAATATATGCTATACAGTACCTAGTAACACACAGTACCTGCCCAAAGATACTGTATATCTAACCCAGTGGTTTGAAACCTCTGGTTTGTGGACCACTCATGGTCCATGAGGGTACTGTAGGTGGTCCATGGCGGCAGGGGGGAGAAGAGATAATATAATAATATAATCCCTTCTCGTTAAGTAAATGTTATCTTTTTTCCCACTGGCAGGCCTACTGCAGATAAATGTACTATGATGAGTGTGATATGTTTGTGAGTGAGCATAATAAATTATCAGAAAGAGCTCCATTTTTAATACCCCTTGATATAAAATAGGCTATAGTAAAAAATTATAAACAGCTTGCTCACGTAGTGGTCCACAAAAGCTTTTGACGACAATGTGGTGGTCCAAATAACTGAAAAGACTGGGAAGCGCTGATTACTACTGTTCTCAATGCAGACATAATTGGGATATGGATCATTAACACTGACAACTATCAGGCTTATTTTTTATCTTTTATAGTTTACATTTACTGAAATAGGGCCTAATCTTTGCTTTGTGTGCATCAGATCCTACCCAAAATCATCCTGAGGAACCAGTCTGGAAAATATTACCACCACATAGGAATGAATCTTAAGACCTTTGAAGCAGGAAGCACATCTTAAACCCCTAATCCTGCAACTGTTTAACTTTGCATGTGATCAGCCCTGCTGAATTCCTATACAACACTGGAGATATCAAAACTTTCGACAGTTTGATAAGTTATATTATATTGCATGGGTGGCCAAACCTATGGAACTCAAGAGCCACACAAGTTGATTATTTAAACCTTCAAGAGCCACACTGAGGCATATAACCATATACTTTTACCTACTGAACCGATTTGGTGATGTTCTTCCACAAGTCACATTTTTTCATTCAAGAGCCACATGCAGCACCTGAGCAGTAGTTGGTCCATGCCTGTTATATTGTTAACTTGTGTCTTAAGATTTAAAGCTGGTGGACAATACAGCCATCCATTGTTGATTTCTTCTTTAGCTGGTGGGGTAGAGTGTGTCATGACTAGGATTTAAAGCAGGGATCTCAAACTCAAATCACCACAAGGGCCGCATGAGGACTAGAAAGTTAGCCCGAGGTCTGAACTGCTGAAACCTTTTCATACAACAATATTGCAAATATCAGTACAAATAGAGTTGTTGCAGGCCACAGGAAATAGCTTTAGGTGTTTGAGACCCCTGATTTAAAGGTTTATTGTTAGAACATACTTGCTAAGGAGGCTTCAACTTGGCCAGTTACCATGTGTTAAAAGTCTACAATGGATTTGTGTATACTAGAGGTTTAGTATGTTCGTAATAATATGTCCTCTTTGTGAGGCATTCACTGTGAACCAAAGTGTTGTTTGCCATTTTAGCCTGTATATATACACTCCAGGGAGCAACTGTGCAAGTACAAAGAAGTGGAATGTTCCCATTTTAAGCCGAGCATCAGGCTAAGCTGCTGATTCTCATCTGGTCATGTAAAATGTATTTTTGAAAGTGTAGAAATATTAGAATATTTCTAGATTTCTGAATAATATTTCAATTACAACACAGAACACAAAATGCACAATACTCATTGCATATTTTTATTACAAATACTTGCACTGTAAAAAAACAGAAAATAGTATTATTCAATTCACTTCATACAAGTACAAGAGCAATCTTATCTTGAAAGTACAACTTACAAATGCAGATTTTGTTTGTTTCCATGCTAATGACTCTTGTTAAAAAAAATGTGATAATTAAATTTGTGACTGAGCTCCTTCGTGAATACTATACATCTCCTGCTCCATGATTTTACCCACATTCCTGCCACATATTGTGTATTATGTCAGTCTAGGAAGATGACCCAGTATATGTTGTTCAATTTAGGAATGTTTTCACTGCATATTTGACAAAATGCTAAGGCGGCACCAGTATGAGATTTCTAAAGATAGCATGCACTTGACCCAAGGTTTAAGAATCTGAAATGCCTTCCAAAATCTGAGAGGGAAGAGGTGCGGAACATACTGCCAGAGGTCTTAAGAGAGCAACACTCTGATGTGGAAATTACAGAACCCAAAGTGCCAAAATCCAAAATCAATCATCTGTTGGTGGCATCTAACTCAGGTGACAAAAATGAATGTATGTCAATTTGCACTGCTTTGGATTGTCAATGAGAGGAACCCATCATCAGCATGGAGACATGTCCTTTGGAATGGTAACTGAATCATGAAGGGCTATACAAATGTTTAGCATATCTGGCACATAAATATCAGGGAACACCAGCTACCACAGTGCCATGCAAATCCCTTTTCTCACTTTCAGGTGACACTGTAAATAAGAAGCAGGCAACATTACTTCCTGTAAATGTAACAAACATGTTTGTCTTAGGGATTGGCTGAACAAGAAGTAGGACTTGTAGGCTCTGAAGTCCTACATTGTTGTTGGCTTTTTTGACAGCAAAAATTCTACCTTTCTTGCTGTACTCTCACAATAAGGAGATTGCACTATTGTACTTGTATAGTTGAATTAGAAAATTATTTTTTTAGTTTGCAAATATACGCACTGTAAAAAATAAATAATATAAAGCACACACTACACTTTTTATTCTGTGTTCTAACTGAAGTTAATATATTTGAAAGTGTAGAGAACATCCTAAAATATTTAAATAAATGGTATTTTATTGATAACAGTGAGATTATAACTGATTAATTGCAAATTTCTTTCAATCGTTTGACAGCTCTAGCTAAAACAGTTGTCAGATCTGAGATGAGGATGGAGAAATTGAACTGTAACATAGCTCTGCCTCCACAGGACTGCAAACAGAATGGAAAGCTATAATAAAAACACAGATATTCTGTTCCTGAACTTCAATTGATAAAACACCTAACAAATCAAGCCAAGGATTATTCATTGGAGGGGTATAAAAATTATTTACAAGCCTAAAAAGGAAGAGGACTAGTTTGCAGGAAGAAGGAGTACACACACACTTCAACAGCACCATTTCATTCTGAAGGTCTTTCAGATTGTAATGTGATGTACAAGAACTGAAACTCAACATAATCAGACAATATCACTCATGCCGAACAAAGCTATCCCCATTCCCTCCTATCACCCTCTTAGACAAACAAAGGGATGGCATTCAAATTGCTGCTGCTAACCTAGTAACCCAGCAGAGAAAAGTTCATTATTAAAAAGGAGGCAGACGCTTTCATAAATCACCACAGCATACACATTGTATATTTCTGATCTACAGGGAGGCTCCTACAGCAGTAATCATGCTAGGTCAAAAGGGAATGAAGGAGATGATCTTTATTCAGTGACACATTTCCTGATCTGCCTCTGCTTGACAGAACATGGGCTTCTCCAGTACCCTTCCCTCAGATTTCCAGTCTGGGAAGCTAAACCACTTAAATGCACAGTTCTCAATACCACACCTTTTGCTTCTTCAGCCAGCAAAGAAAGATATGGTACCACCACCACTTAAACATTTACATACACGCACAATTCCAAAGGTTTGTAACCCACTAATGGTGTTCAATCAGTGTCTGAGGAGTCTTCAGCAGTCACCTGGAACTGCAGAGATCCAAAGGGGTAGCTGCGTTAGTCCAGGAAAACAAACAAACAAGGAGTCCTGTGGCACTTAAAGCCTAACCAATTGATTTGTTGCATGAGCTTTCGTGGGAGCTTTTCTCAAGCAAAAAATAAATTGGTTAGTCTTTAAGTGCCACAGGACTCCTTGTTTGTTGGAACTGCAGGTCTCCCTTAAACAGAAGTATTACTGTTGTCAGAAGACCGTGAGTCTATTTGTTCCAGCAATGTTACATCCCAGGGCTCAGCTACTTGGACCTTTTATGGCAGTAAACAGAGACCTTCGCAGGCAAAGAGACAGCAAACTCAGTGTCTCTTATCCCCTTCCCTTCTCCAAGAGTCATTGGTTCCTCCTCAGTATAAATCCACTTGGAGTGTGACACCCTCCTAACACACCACTGTTGGCAACCATTTGGAAACGTGCCTATTTTTTTTGTGTAACTTTATCCGCCTCTTTATATTTCTGCAAATCACCACTTCCTCCGACAATCACAACGATTCTACTTCTGAGTTTGCTATCAAAATGAAATTCTATAGGTGACAAGCCATGTCTCATTGGTGCCATTCTGTCATGGCACAGTATGAGGTAAAGATCTGTGCTTAGTGCTATTAAACTATAGAACTGCCAATGGCTCTGCAGTATTTTTCGGCAGGCACTTTCTTAGTCTAACATCAATGTCCCACAACCTATTGCCGTGGGAGTAACAGGAGCTAATCTCTTTCATCCAGTCCACAATTGCACTCTGTGGGACCACACTCTCCCCCAATAGAGAGAGAGAGAAGTTTCACAGAGCGCAGTCTCACATACACAGTGCTCCACAATGCCACAAGAGTGCCCTAGTATTTCAATTTATGGTATGCACAGCCCATTTGAAATACATTTTAGTCAAATCTGGCCTGGCACAGCAAATGAGTTTGACAGCCCCCACTCTAGAGGTTAAACGTCTAAACAAAATCTTCACTGCAAACTTCTTAAATTCATACCCACTAAACTACACCATGGCCCAGTGTTAGATTAACCACATCAGAAGTACACTGGTTATCAAAAACAACCACCGGTTTAGTTGCAGTATCACCTAGTAAACTTATTTCAAGATGAAAAAACAAGAGTCTGCAACAAACACATAGGGTTTTTTTTTCCCCAGTCATCATAAACAAATCTATGCCTGTTTTATTCCAGGGAGACAATCTTCCCTGTGCCACAAACATGGATCTTTTGGCTGACTTGACTAGTACTTAAGGACTAACAAATTTATTTGTTGCATGAGCTTTCATCGGAGAAAATCCCACTTCATCAGATGCTTTGAAGATGATCTTCAATGTATCTGACGAAGTGGGATTTTCTCCCACGAAAGCTCATGCAATAAATTTGTTTGTCTTTAAGTGCCACAGCACTCCTGGTTTCTTTTACTGAACTAGACTAACACAGCTATCCTTTTGGAAGTTGACTAGTACTCGTGGAATATGAAACAAATCTTGGGAGCCTTCTTAACACTGCTGGTCTTTTGAAGCCAATATAAAATATCTCTTGCTCTTCTTTTAGATTTTTTTTCAGTCCTACGTGAACATCTTTTATCCTTTTTAACATATCTTTTGATTTCTATTTTGATTTCTCTAAACAAAAAATCAAATCTAGGACTGAAAGCTTCTCCCGAATTGGTGATAGAAAATGGGAACATACTGGCCACCTTATGGAAATAAATAGTTTTAATTGCCTCCTCATCCTCTAGCTACTCCTTATCCATCACAGTCCACATTTCATCTGAGACAAGAAAGGTTAATTTACTATAATGACATCACAAAAATCTAGCTCTGATCTTCACTTTCCTGCACAAATGCTCTAGAACAGTGGTTCCCAAACTTTTTGAGTACGAGGACCACTTTTTAAAATAAAAAAATTTTGTGGACCCCCCCCAATGATAACAATTGTTACCAGGGAATGACTGCAGGCAGTGGTGCAGCAGAAGGGCAGTGGAGGACCTGGCCCCCGCCTGCTCCCACGGGCTGAAGACATATCCAGGATGTGGCTGCTCACAGCAGACAAATACAATTCATTTTTAGAGCCCCTCTCCAACATGGATCGTTGACTGGCAGCGGCTGGGGCTCAATGCAATGACTGTGCGGACCCCCCAGGAGTCCCAGGACCCACAGGCTGGGACCCACTGCTCTAGAAAATGTGTTTCTAACTACCACATCTCTTCCAGATGCGTTTGTATTTGATCTACCAACCAAAGATTTGCAACTGAAAAAATAATTTTGGGGGAGTATATATTATAGCTTTATCGTAATGATAATGATTTATGATCATGACACCTAAAATCTCTCCCATAAAGACAGACATTAAACTTTTTAAACTAATGGACTAATTTAGGAGCAAAGCCTCCTTCTCTGTTTGAGCACATGGATATTCAGTTTTTTGTTAGCGCCTGTGATGCATAAACCACTCATCTGCAGTTCTGATCATACTGCTGTCAGAGAATTGTGCTACTAGGCTGAAGGAATAAATGGACATCTTGGTTTTGCACTTACTCTCATAGTGCCACCACCCTATGACCTGTTCAACTATCTTCAGTTTTTCTGACTCTTAATAAAGATTGGCATTGCATGTACACTGGACATCTTTGCACAGTAGTACTCTCAGGTCGCTTGTTTGAGCAGCTAGGTTTGACACAAGCTTCCCCACACAGTCCATCATTCCAAGGAATCTTTGTACACCTTCCTTGCCTGTTGATGTAGACATATTGGTGATGGTCTCAACCTGGACACTTTGCTAGCATCTCTCCTGTTACAAATAATTTACTTTTTTATTTTTAATTTAACTTCAGCCCAGCAGTATTTTCTCTTTCACGGACTCCCTGGAGCCTCTAGTCACACTTCTCTGTCATTTTCCTCCTGATCAAAATGTCATCTTTACAAACCTTAATATACTCTAATACCATAAAAAGAGTATTATGTTATCCAGCGTAACACCACAGGAGCCAAACACAACCCAAATGGCAGTCTGTCGAAACAGTTGTCTCCCAGAGGCATTTTGAACGTGCACAGATGTGTACAATATTTTCTAGGGACAGCTAACCAGAATACTACCATCAAATCCAGCACAGAAAAGTATCTGGCATCAGCCATATCCCTCAACATTTTTTCAGCTTGTAGGCAATAGAAAGTGTTCTCTTTTTACATATTTAAGTTATTTTAGGCATATACTAAAAAGAATGATTCCATCTTTTTTCCCCTCTTTCGAGGGCCAGCAAGCACAGCCAAACTCCGCTGGTTCTTTACACTGTGACTGTCAGACCAGTAAGCCCATGTATCTGCTCTTTCAGTCCCTGCATTAGACTGAAGGTAGCTTTCATGGGTGTGTGAACTGTGGGGGTCTTTCAGCTGTATTCTATACTCATTTAAGAGCTTCCTTATCCCCTGGAAGATATCCTCGAACTCTCATCAATTGTTTTGACTCCCTGGCTGGCCAAACACTGCACCTCTTGATGAAACCAAGAGTTTGAAAAACTCTTACAACCCAATAACAGGTGTTCTTTTCCCTGGTACTATAACAAATGGTACCTTTCCAGTTTATTTACCCATACCTCAAGATAATATATTCCTTTAGTGGCAATAAATTCACCACTGCAAGCTGTGAGTTTTATCAGTTTACCGTCCCTTACCTCTGGCTTTTCTTGTCATGCTAACAACACTGTTCTGGCAACTCACTGGCTTCTAAACCAGTATCCAAATGAAAATTAATACATTACCTATTTGTTTCCTAGCAGTCAGCCCATTCATCTTCTGCAACAATGCTGTGTTCCTTTGAAAATTCTATTCTAAGCAAGTGGTGGTGTTGTCATCCCCTTTGCGCCTGGATGCTCCTGCAAAGTGATGTAATCCTGCGCATTTCTGACATCTTTTCCCATATGCCAGGTATTGTCTTGGTTGCCACAGCAGTTGCAGTTCCAGCCATGTGCTATTTTTGGTGATCTCTGACTGAGTGCCATGTGCCTTGCTGCCTTTAGACTGTGGGTTTTTTGGGGTTTTTTTGGTGGTATTTTGTAAACTCAATTATGGCAACAGCGTACAGAGCACTGTTCGAACTACATAAAGCTTCATTCTGGACTGGCTGACTTCCATTGCTTGGCAAAGTCAAAGTGCCTTGTCAAGGATTCATTCTGGGTCTTCTAGTAACCTCCTTCTGAATTTTTTGTTCCAGATTTCCAAACGCATTCTGGTCCCTTGCCAAGTACTCAGCCTTTCAAAACTGCATGATTGCCTCTTTAGCCTTAGATCAGTCTCAAATTCTTCTATAGTTTCACTTTCTTGTTGTACTCAGGTTTAAAATACGTCTCTGGTATATCTGATTTTCAGTGAAGTGCCGTAATCCTCGATTTTTTAAAATATGGGTTCATAGTTAGCTTCCTCAGCCCAAGTTAACTGTTAAACACATCAAGGGCATCAAAACCTGCTACTGTCAGAAGTAAAACTACCTACTGAGTGCCCTCCTTTTAGCTGATACCCTTTACTTGTTGCATTTTTTAACTCTTCAAGTTGTCTTCCACACTTCCAGAGAGTTTCAGTGCTAGGGGAGCTTTAAGTTGCTCTATTCTTCCAGCTGAATTATTTTCTTTAATTTCTATTTACTCTTGGTATCAGTGTACAGGAATCACGCTGGGGCCAAACTGCTCAAAAGGGTTCCTCCCTTCTACTCAGTAGTGAAGTACCCCACCCAACTGTCTCCGCGTAACAGGGCATGTGATTCTGCAGCACCATTCCTGCAGACTTCCAGTCTGAAAAGCTAAGCCCGTTAAGGGTAGAGTTTCCACTCCAGTTCCACATGAATTTCATCGGAAGCAAATTTTCAAACAAGAGGTATTTTTTCAAACAAGTGGTAGGTGGAAGTGTAGCTCTAGAGACTGAGTCAAAAGCTCTCCCAATCAGAAGCAAGTGAATATTGCCAAATTTAGGATACCACAAAAATCCTTTTACTCACCCTCCTAGCCCAAACAGAAAAGAGGAAACTGGTTTGCCTGTGTGTGTGTATATAAAAAGATTAATTATTTTAATAACTGTTTTAGTAGATGTTAAAGTTTAGCAAAGGTGTAAGATCCCTTATGTAATATTTAGATGTTTATTAAAGCACTACAGATTACTCTTTTATTCAACAGAAATCTTTTAATCAAGTTGCATAGTGGGCCATCCTGATTTAAAATAACCCAGTAAGTTGAAATCCGCTACATCTAGATTGACTCCCCCCCAGCCCCTTTTTACTTAAGACCTGAGTCATTTACAATTGCTTTATGTATTTTCATGAAAGTACGATCTCAGCTAGACTCCTAACAAAATCAAAAACTCGGTGTGACATTTTCAACTATCCTAAATAGATTTAGAACACTTTATACTGTCAAGGTTTTGCCTATTAGCTCTTCTACAAAATCTCTGTTTCTCTCAACATTTCCAGCTACAATCTTTGCTTAGAAATGTTTATGCAGTGCTTATCGTTTTACATGAAAATAGTCTGATTTAAATTAGATTGTGAGTAGGGTTACACCTTTGCATACGTGCAAATCAAGTGGTTAATTTTCCTGCCTAACACAAAACGCTACTCTGACCATGGCCAGTCAAAACTTTCAGCATAAAAAATTTCACCAAATACTAGCCTTTTAAAAACTCATCTTAAAACAAAACAAAGCCAAACCAAATTTTTCTGATTTTATGTCTCAATTTTAATGCAAATTTCAGTTAAAAATAATAAAAAGTCACAAAACCCCCCCAGAAAATAGGTTCATTTTCAACTCTTCAAAAATGGAAACAACTTTATAATTATGAAAACATTTTTTAACAGCTGTCCTTGTGAAGCAGGCTGCTACCAGCAACTTTCCCCCTTATGGGGCTAAAACATATTCTCACTGACTTCAGTGGGCGGTGGATTGGGGCCCTAACAGAAGGGTCAGAGCCTGAAGAGGGAAGTGGAAGAATTCTTGCAAGGCAGTGCATTTTGAGCTGGACGTCACACCACAGGAAGTATGGTTCAGAATGAGTTAAAATAAATTACACTCTCCTGGTCTATTCAAGAGGACACAGTCAACAAACTTTCAGAGTGAAGTGAGATTTTTATCTTCTACTCTCATGACACGTAACACATCAGATTACTATACTTGCAAGAGGTTAGACAGGAATTTTTTCGCCCTTGTTTGTTTTAATTTGGGCATTTGACACTTTGCATACATTTCACTCGCACAGTCAGTCATTTCCCAGTTTGGGGCTTTCACAGCAGTGGAGAAGAGGGTAAACTCAGAAACATGAGAACCACAAAAACTGGCTGGGAGACTTAAGGGCAAAGCAGCATATGATGAACCTACTTTTAACTCATACAAGTTGAGATTTTGAATTGGTGGTGTCCCATTAATAAGATTTTCTTACATTTGTTGCTTTGCTTAGTACTGAATCATTTGTCTCTTGTTCAAATGAAGGGTGTGTAGTCAGCTGCTAAGGAAAAATAGATATTCACGCCTGTGGAACAAAAGCTGCAGATGCTGATAGACTAAATTACATCTCTCCACTCCTGCCCAGTTCCCATCACACAGGCGGCAGCAGCAGCTCCTGAGTCTATGGCCTGATCTAAAATGCCTATTAACTTCACTGAGTTTGGATCAGACCCATGAACTGGAAAAGAGCATGCTGGCATGCCAGACCTCATCTTCATACATAGGTTTCTGAGCTAATACACATTCCTGGCCCTTCTCCAGTGGAGTACATGCCATGCACAGCATCTTTATAGTAAACTGGCATCCCTCCCTCCATATGGCCCATGGGATGCTCCTCTCTCACTAAACCCAAGTGGGTGGAGTGCCCACTGCCCAGCTTAAGTGGTTAGACGTCCTTATGGTCATCTACACCAGTGGTTTTCAAACTCAGGGTTGGGAGCTGGTACTGGGTCGCAGACCCTCCGGTACTGGCTTCCGGCACCCCTGCTGCCACCACCAAGTGACTGAAATGTGTTTCTTGAAAATGTAATTATTGGGTCATGAGCATAAGTGATTTTTTTTTTCAACTGGATCCCAGGCAAAAAAGTTTGAAAGCCACTGATCTACACTCCACAAGTGAATTTATTTTATACCTTTTGTACAGAAGGTCTGCCCTGCCCCGCCCCACCCACCCAACAGCGCAGGACGCCTCACCTTTTCCTCTGGGCATGAAACTACATCCTCTGCAAACTGGGCTCGGTGCCTGCAAGTTAATCAGGGGACATCTTTTGAGGCCCCAACACAGGTGCCTACGGCTAACCGGCACGCAGGGTGGGATGTCGTCACCGGAGTGAAAACACAAAGAACCGATTCTCATACAAAAGCCACATAAAAGGGGCGAGTTGAGCGGGAAACGAAAAGACCTGCCCTATTTCGCTCTCACCCAGCCTGGGGGGGGGCTGCCCAGCTTTGCAGACAAGTATGTTGGGACCCCGCTTTTCATCCACATCCCTTGTGGCTAGGATTACCAGATGCCAGGCAGGAGGAGGACACATCCTCCTTTTCACCTTCACGTCCTCCGTCCGGCAGGCATTTCAAAACTACAGGAGTTTTGTCTGGCTTTTTACTCACAGAGGTTAAAGCATGCTGGGACGCCCTATTTTTAGGGGGACGCGTTGCAGAGCCCCCTAAAACCAGCAGAATGATATTAACGCTGCCTTTTTCGGCACCTGTCCTCGGAGAGCCGCTAACCCTACCGCGGCTCCCCTCCTCCGGCCTGCCTCGCCGCGGGACACGGCGCAGCCGGGCTCCTACCTGGGGATGTAGGTGGCCTCGGCCCCCAGCCGCAGCTCGAAGTCCCGCCAGGGCTGGCTCGGCCCCGCGGCGCCCCACGCCGCCGCCTCCTCTCCGTCCCCGTCCTCGTCCTCGTCCCCGTCCCGCCGGCGGCGGCTGGCCCCGCGGAAGCCGCGCGCGAACTCGGCGAAGCTGATGGCCCCGTCGCGGTCGGCGTCGAGCCGCTGGAAAATCGCCTCAGCCTCGGCCGGCCGCACCCGCAGCTCGGCGCACAGCGAGGCGAACTCGGCCCGCTCGATGCGGCCGGAGCCCTTCACGTCGCAGGCCAGGAAGAGGGAGCGGAGCCGGGCCAGCTCGTCCCCGTCCCCCGCCGCCGGCTCCATCGCCAGCCGACCCGCCGCGCGACTTCCCGGCCCCGGCCCCGGCCCCGGCCCGCCTCCTGCGCCAGGTGGGAGCCGCAGCCGGCGGGGCGGAGCCAGTCTGTAAGGGGCAGCCCAGGCCGGGCCCTTCCTGCCGCCGACGGGACGAGCCGGGCGGTGCCCGGCCCCGCTGCCGCCCGCCCTGCTCTTGGCGGCGGCAGGACGGGACCGCGGGAAATCGGGCACACGCGTGGGGTGTCTGCCCGCAAGGGGAGTGGAGCTGTGCGCGCCACAGGGGGGCTCACTCAATAGCTGGATCGCTCCTACTAGCTCAGGGCTGCGGAGGAGGGGGAAATTCACGGGGGGCTCCCCAAATGGGTGTCAGGCAGTGACTAGCTGACAGCCGGGGAGGGTTAGACTCAGGGAGGTGTTGGGGTGCTCACCTGACGGGTGTCAGGCAGTGACTAGCTGACAGCCGGGGAGGGTTAAACTCAGGGAGGTGTTGGGGTGCTCACCTGATGGGTGTAACGCAGTGACTAGCTGACAGCTGGGGGAGGGTTAGGAAATTCAGAGGGGTGTTGCGGAAATCCCTGTCAAGTTCCAAAGGGGCAGCTGTGCTAGTCTAGTACAGGCAGGAGCATTGCTGCCCTCGGAAAGGACCCGGGCACAGGCCCAGGTCCCACCCCCTAACTGCTGGCTACACCCCTGGCTGGGGCAGGAGCAGTCTGGGGTAGCTGCGCTGCAGATCCCCAGCCGGGAGCGGCTGTGGCGGCCACAGGCAGCTGGGCCCCAGATCCCCAGCCAGGGAAAGGGCCAGAGTGGCCGTCACAGCCATGGGCAGCTGGGCCCCAGATCTCCTGCCCAGTCGGGCCAGAGACTGGGAGAAGCAGGGCTCCACCAGACCAGGGCCACTGGCACTGGGATTTGGGGCATGGGCCCTGGGTACCCAGCACCAGCAACGCCCCTGAGTACAGGCATGGCCAAACGGTGGTTCAGGAGCTGTATGTGGCTCTTGAATGACAAAGTGTGGCTCCCAGAAGAACATCAGTGAATTAGTTTAGTAGGCCAAAGTATATGGCTATATGCCTCAGTGTGGCTCTTGAAGGTTTAATAATCAACTTGTGTGGCTCTTGAGTTCTGTAAGTTTGGCCACCCCGGTCTAGTAAAGCCAAAAAAGCAAGGAGTCTTGCGGCACTTACAGACTAACGGATTTACTTATCGCATGGGCTTTCGTGGGAGAAAATCCCACTTCAGACATTTTGAAGAGGGAGGGGGCAAAGCGTCTGATGAAGTGGGATTTTTCTCCCATGAAAGCTCATGAGATAAATCTGTTAGGGAAACCCCTGGGGTCAACCCTCTTCGCATACGTTTGGACCTTTGCTTTTGAAAAAACTTTAAGCAGTCTGTTAGAAATGGTTCTTAGCTAAGAATTTCAGGCTACAGGAACAGGATACCTTATATTGTGTCTTACAATTAATCCCATTGAATCCCAGCCAGGGATCGGGGGCCTGGCTGCCCACTGCTGCGGCCTAGCCACTCACAGCCGTGTGGCCTCCCCCTGGCCCTATCCCTGGCCAGGGGTGGGGCCTCTCCCCAGGGGGCAGGGCCTGCCCCTGGGGGCAGAGCCTGGGCCCATGCCCCAGGTCCATTCCCCCCCCAGTGATGCCTCTGCTCTAGGCTGGTCATAAGTTGGCACCATTTAGAAGCTGACAAATTCCAAAGGGGCAGTTTAGTAAAGCAGGGAGTCCTGTGTAGGGTTACCAGATGTCTGGCAAAAGGAGGACATGTCATCCTTTTTACCTTCACGTCCTCTGTCCAGCAGGCATTTTAAAAATAAATGATTTTGTTTGGTTTTTTACTTATAGGGGTTAAAGTATGCTGGAAGTCCTAGGAACACTCTGTTTTTAGGGGGAAGCATTCCAGGGCCCCCTAAAAACAGAAGACTATTAAATTAATACTGCATTTTCTCCATGTGTCCTCCAATATCCTCCTTTTCAGACCTCCCTGTCCTCCTTTTCATGCTTTTGGTATCTGGTCACCCTAGTCCTGCTAGCATTTGACAAAGTGGGACTTCACCCATGAAAGCTGATGCAAAAAATAAATTTAAGTCTTAAAGTGCCACAGGACTCCTTGTTTGTTTCAGGTAGAAGTTGATTATTCATTCTCTGACTGGTCCCTATGCCACAGTCTTCTTCACTCCAGCGGAAGCTTTCCAGGTATCTAAAATTTCCTTCTCCATTTTTAAGACTCGGTATTTGTTTCAGTTGAAGGAGCAAAAGGGGCATGAAGAGCCTCACCTGATGTCCACTGAAGCCAATGTGAGCATGTTTCTTATTAAAAGTGCTAATAAATAGTTAGAACATGTTAATTAAGAATGTCTGTCCAGTCTGACCTGATCCTATGACTTGCAGTATTTCCCTGCATTTATCTCCTCTCATTCTGTGAGTTCCCCATCTGCAAAGCAGCTGATAAAGTGGGGTTTTCTCCCACCAAAGCTCATGCGATAAATATGTGTGTTAGTCTTTAAAAGTGCCACAGTACTCCTTGTTTGTTTTGCTGAACTAGACTAACACAGCTACCCCTCTGGAATTTGTCTAGTGGATGAGGATCCCGAGAATAGCAGCAAATGGTGCGCTTGTCAGGTCACACATTACCAGGTGTGCTCTAAGAGGCTCTTATTAAAATGTCAAATCAATGCATAAATGACAACAGCAAAAGTTTAAGGGAACCCTGTTGTAATATAAATATTACTGTTGTTCCAAAGGATGGCTTCTGAAGATGCTCACAGATCCAGGAACCAAATGATTTTTGTAATGATTTTATTTAATGTAGACCAGAAATGGGAAATCTCTCTGAAGTGGAACCTTCATTAATTTGACTAAGCCTAAGGCTTGCTTTACACTTAAAACTTCAGTTAACACAGTTACAATGCTCAGTGGTATGGAAAATCCACCCCACTGAGTGCGGTAGCTGAATCAACCCAACTCCAGGTCCTGATGTAGATGCAGTTAGGTCAACAGAGGAATGCTTCTGTCAGCTTAGATGCCATCCCTTGGGGAGGTGGTGTTGCTATAGTTCTGTACTAACCCTTTCACTCTGTAGCAGAAGAAATGCTGTATTCTTGTAATGATCAATAACTTTGGGGGCAGTTGGAATTTGTGTTGGGTCATAAATCTCATTTAGTAAGCCACTAGAAAGTTTTGAAACACTTATAGGTTGACCGGGGTTGTAGCCAGCTGGTTTTCTGGCTGGACCCCTGGAAGTGCAGGGTGGACCCAGCCAAGGGCAGCTTCCTGTCATGTGGGAGGGAGAGCCACGCACCTGAGGCCAGTAGCAATGCAAACTTTGCCCCATTCATGGCCGCTGGCTGCATGGCAATGAAGTTCACACTGTCACCTGGAACTAAGGTGGAGGGGCCTCAGGGGCTATGTGGGTGGGCCCCAAGCCACTTGTGCCCACCTATGGCTAGCCCCCGAAGGCTGACTGATTCTTTATGGTAGTATGCTCTTTAAAAGGATTCAAGGTACCAGTTTCAGTCTCCTCAAAAGTAGGCTGGAGGAACAAGTTGTGTGTTTTTTTCTTTCTCTCCGCCTGTACACTGCTGTGTTATGCCAACATAGCTATGCTGCTGTAGTTCAGCATAGATTAGACATGTCCCAAGATTAGCCCTTGGTACTCCAGCAAAATCTCCCTAATTAGAACAAAAGAGGTCCTGCTTCCTCCTTGTTCTCATATGGAAGATGGCCCAAGCATGTACTGATGAGTCACTAGACCATATAAATGATAAAGAGTGCGGATACTGACTAACACAGGAGTCTCTAAGGCAGACTGCAGCTGTTCTAAAGGAAACAAACTTATCTCGCCAGCCCTTTGATAACAGGAATACCCAGGCATTGGTCTTTGATGCTGACAACCTCTTGAGGCAGAGCTGTAATGTGGTGTTTTGCCACCTGGGGCACGTTCTGATTGGAATGTGCCCCTTCCCATTAGTGACGCTTTGAGCCAGTGCTGCAAAGCCGCCCCTTTAATAGAGAGGCTCCATTGAGCCGATCCAGGCTGCCAGGGGCTTTGCCCTGTTGGCCCCGCCGTAGTTACGGCTCTGTATTGAGGTGAAGTACTCTCATCTGTGTCCTGAGCTTGCTTCACCAGACAGAGGTATCTCAAACTCAAAATCAACATGTACACCTCATTTTGTCTGTCTTTGCTGCCACATGCTGTTTACTGCTGCCACTTCACAGCTGTGAAAAATGAGTCACAGACCTTGAAATCTGATCCCTCCTGAGAAATCTGGCTATTACAGTGGAGCAGAAGGGCTCAGTGGACCAGGCTCCAGGTGCTATTCCCAGCCTGGGCTAAGGAGGAATGGGACTTCCTCTTTCTTTGCCAAGCCTACTCCCAGGGCGGACTAGATGCACCACTGGGAACCAACCCTGGTTGCAGGAAGCTCTGCAGCTGCTGTTTGGGACAGCCCCCCCCCCCCCAAAGCAGGAAGCTGTGGGCAGCCCCAGCTATCACCCCGCAACCTAGGTCAAAAGCAGCAGACAACTGCAGCTGTCGGCCCCAACCTAAGAGGGAGGCTGCGGGCGACCCCAGGCCTATCAGGCCTTGACCTAGGCAGGAGGCTGCAGCCCAAGCTGTCAGCCCTGGATCTGGACAGACAGGCTGCTAGGAAAACCAGGACATATCATAGAATCATAGAATCATAGGGTTGGAAGGGACCCCACGAGGTCATCTAGTCCAACCCCCTACCAAAAAAAGCAGGACCACTCCCATTAGATCACCCCAGTCAGGGTTTTGTCCAGCTGGGCCTTGAACACCTCCAGAGATGGAGATTCCACCACCTCCCTAGGCAGCTTATTCCAATGCTTCACCACTCGCCTAGTAAGGAAGTTTCTCCTAATATCCAGCCTGGACCACCCCAGCTGTAACTTGAAACCATTGCTTTTCGTTCTGCCCTCTGTTACTACCGAGAACAGTTGAGCTCCATCCTCCTTGGAGCAACCCTTCAAGTAGTTGAAGGTTGCTATCAAATCCCCCCTCAGTCTTCTCTTCTGCAGGCTAAATAAGCCTAGTTCCTTCAGTCTTTCTTCATAGGGCTTGTGCTCCAGCCCTTTGATCATTTTTGTTGCCCTCCTCTGGACTCTCTCTAATTTGTCCATGTCCTTTTTGTAGTGGGGAGCCCAAAACTGGACACAGTATTCCAGATGTGGCCTCACTAGTGCAGAATAGAGGGGAATGATCACATCCCTCGATCTGCTGGCAACACTTCTTCTGATGCAGCCCAGTATGCCATTGGCCTTTCTGGCAGCAAGCGCACACTGCTGACTCATATCCAGCTTCCCATCCACCATGACTCCCAGGTCCTTTTCTCCAGTGCTGCTATTTAGCTGATCACTCCCCAGCCTGTAGCAGTACATGGGGTTTTTTCGTCCCAAGTGCAGGATTTTACACTTGTCCTTGTTGAACCTCATGAGATTCCTCTTGGCCCACTGCTCCAATTTGTCTAGGTCTCCCTGAATCCTGTCCCTGCCCTCTAGGCTGTCTACCGTTCCCCCCAGTTTGGTATCATCTGCAAACTTACTAAGTGTGCAATCTATCCCATCATCCAGATCATTAATGAAAACATTGAACAGAACTGGCCCCAGGACCGACCCCTGGGGCACACCACTTGTTACTGCTTGCCAACTTGACATGGAGCCATTGATTCCTACACGCTGAAACCGTTGATCTAGCCAGTTTTCTATCCACCTTACAGTCCACGCATCTAACCCATACTTCCTTAATTTGCCAATGAGAATGCTGTGGGAAACTGTATCAAAAGCCTTGCTAAAGTCAAGGTATATCACATCAACGGCTCTTCCCGCATCCACAAATCCAGTCATCTCATCATAGAAGGCGATGAGGTTGGTCAGGCATGATTTACCCTTGGTAAATCCATGCTGACTGTTCCTGATTACTCTACGTTCCTCCAAGTGTTTCAGGATGGATTCTTTGAGAAGCTGCTCCATGATTTTTCCAGGGATTGAGGTGAGGCTGACAGGTCTGTAATTCCCTGGATCCTCCTTTTTGCCTTTCTTGAAGATAGGTACTATATTTGCTTTTTTCCAGTCCTCTGGCACCTCCCCTGCTCGTCACGAGTTTTCAAAGATAATGGCCAACGGTACTGCTATCTCATCAGCCAGCTCCCTCAGCACCCTCGGATGCAGTTCATCCGGCCCCATGGACTTGTGCACATCTAGTTTCTTTAAGCAGTCCCTAACCTGACCTACTGTCACCAAGGGCCTCTCTCCTTCTCCCCAGTCTACCGTACCTAGTGTAGTGGGCTGGGAGCTGACCCTGCTTGTGAAAACTGAACTAAAAAAAGCATTGAGCACTTCAGCTTTTTCCTCATCTTCTGTCACGAGGATGCCTGCCCCATTCAGTAAGGGACCTACACCATCCCTGATCCTCTTCTTGTTATTGATATACTTGTAGAACCCCTTCCTGTTATCCTTCACATCCCTTGCTAGTCGCAACTCCATTTGTCCTTTGGCCTTTCTGATTTTATCCCTGCAGTCCCGAGCAATGTCTTTATATGCCTCCTTAGTCATCTGTCCTAGCTTCCACTTCCTGTAAGCGTCCTTTTTATGCTTCAGCTCAATGCAGAGCTCTCTGTTAAGCCACAGTGGGCGCCTTCCACATTTGCTGTGCTTTCTCCTTATCAGAATTGTATGGTAACTCACTCTCCCATACCCTGCAACCCTCACTTCTGAGTTACTGCTGGGGGTGGCGCTGACTTTAGAGTTTGACATCAGTTCAGCAGAGGCTGCTCCATTGCTGACCAGCTCTGAAGACTACATCTTGCTAGCAGCAGTGTAGAATTAAGTGTGGTAATCTCATGACTCCCCCATCCCCGGTCATAGCCTTGCGACCCCCCCAACCCCAAACCTCTCTGTTGCCTTGGAATCCCCACAGTTACAACACTCTGAAATTTGAGATAGAAACATCTAAGACCATGAAACTGACAACATCTTATGACTTAAACTGACCAAATGAATTCTGAATTCAGTGGTACCCTAGTTATACTTTTCAGCAATCTTGTGCCTCAGGCAAGGCCAGATTTACTCCTTTGTGGTTACATATGCCTGGACGCATGATCTGTCATGGCTATGCCATCACATAAAGCGCAACTGAACATTGTTTTCCTGATAGAGTACATAAACTTTGCTCCTTTTTTAATGCTGATTTTACATCTTGTTGTCCATAGCGTTCTATATGTTGCATTTTCCTGTTCTCATCTTCCTTAGGTTTTAAAACTTTATAGGCTAGGGCTTCCAATTTTCTTTGTTTTGTAAAGCACTATGAACATCTATGATGGTACTCATAGTAACAGCAATGCAAGACGTTCCCACCCCTCACTGCAATGCATCTGACCCAAAGCCCTTTGAAGTCAATCAAAGTCTTTCAACTGACTTCAGGAGGCTTTCAGTTAGGCCCTATAAGCAATATTTGCAAGAGGTAAACGTAAGTGTTATCTTCTCTCCAAATTCTATCTTTACTTATAAACATACAACCCACAGGTTACAACTAACAGAATGTGGTCTGTTGAGCCTTTTTTTTCCTCCACTGTTACAGAATTTTTAATCTGGCTCACTAAGCTCAAGCACCAAGATGAAATATGGTGTCATTTAGCACTGTCATGGAAGAAGTGTATCCTCCAAAACAAACGCTCCCTGCTATATTATGCTATCAGCCAATTTTAGCCTCTGCTTGTTTGGCACCCATGTTTCTCATCAAAGGGTTCAAACATGACATTCAAACAAGCTGACACAGATATAACAAAACAAAACATGATTCATTTTATGGGCCCTATTCGTGGGTGTTGATGGCAGGATTCCTAGCAGGAAATGGCAGAACAAGGGTTTGTTCTGAAATTATGCACCTATTGTTACAAGGATGTGCCATTTTGAATGCAGCTCTAGCCTTATTCCATAATAAAATAACAAAACAGCACTTTTACAGTCCTGTAATTGTAGTTTTTACCCAGAAGCCAGAGACAGTCACATGAATTCAATAGATACATACCAAAGTTATAACCATTTTTAAAATACCTGAGATATAATTTCAGTACCTTTTTGTCTCACAACAAAAGAGAACATTGCCACTCTTCAAAACCAGTTTCATCACCAGAAAACTTATGGCTGAATAATGCAGTAACAGGGCAGGTCTATACTGCCCACTGATTTCAGCAGCAGTCGGAGATATGCAAGTTACTTAAAATAAATTGCATATTGCAGTTTGACTGCCCTATGCCCGGCTCCTCCACTGTGCTGAGTCAAATGAGGGGGGGGGGGGGGCCTCCTTCAACTCAGCACTATTCTAGTTGTCTGGAGTGGTCTTAATAGATCAGCAGCCCAATGGGTTGAGCAGATCCGATCAGTTGATCAGGAAGGTTGATCTGATGGCAGCAATTTTGCTAATTTTAAAAGGGATAGCCGTGTTAGTCTAGTCCAGTGAAAAAACAACAAGGAGTTGTGTGGCACTTTAAGACTAACAGATTTATTTTTTGCATGAGCTTTCGTGGGAGAGGATCCTACTTCCTCAGATGCTTCGAAGATGGGTGAATCCATCTTCGAAGCATCTGAGGAAGTGGGATCTTCTCCCACGAAAGATCATGCAAAAAATAAATCTGTTAGTCTTAAAGTGCCACACAACTCCTTGTTGTTTTTTCACTATCAATTTTGCTGCCATCAATGAAGACTAGGCCAGGGTTGGAAATCACACTTTGTGACCCTGTGTGTGATTATAGAGCAGGGGTGGCCAAACGTACGGAACTCAAGAGCCGCAGAAGTAGATTATTAAACCTTCAAGGGCCGCACTGAGGCATGTAACCACATATTTTTACCTACTCCAAAATTACTAAGCTTAAAATTCATGGCGCACTTTAATTTTATTGTAAAAATAGGGCAAATATTGATCCACTAATGTCAGATTCTAATAATTATTTAAGATTACCATGAAACTAGGCCTATACAGTAAAAATTTAGCTGTTGCTAGGTATAGAACACTACAGGCTTGTGGCAAATTTTTTTTGTAAATCTGGGCAGTAACTTACTTGTCAGTGCAGCAGGTAAAAGCTCTCTGAGATGCTGATCTCTAAGTATTGCACAATGTTTTGAATTTCATTGTGAATGATGCTTCACAGCAGTAAGTCGTGCCAAAAATTGAAAGTAATCTGGTCAATTTTATACTTTTCTCCTTTGTATTTTCATTTCTTAGTATTCCACATCATGTTTAGGACTTGTAAAACATGATTTTATTTTAATGAATATAACTGCAATTAGGGCCTATGAGAAAATCTAAACATGCTATGCCTTCTCTGACCATGTCACGCTTTTCTCCCCCACCCTCTGTTGCTGCTTCCCTGCCATCTCTTACCACGCTGCTGCTTCTCTGCTCTCTCCAACCATACTGCACTTCTGCCTCTCACCCCATCCTGGCATCTACCATGCCCTCGCTTCCCTGCCAATATTTCTGCCAGTAAACTTGTTCACTAAAATACTCATGGACAGTGAAGACAAAAGGTCTGAGGACTCAGACACAATTAATTTTAAAATGAGAGTAATAGTAAGGGAAAATACTGCTCTCCTCTTAATCCTGTGAAGAGATGCACACAGGGACACTTTTTCAACTGTTCAGAATCACAACAGATCAATGAGAATTTATGGGGACAGAAAGTGCAAGATCAGAGCCTGTTTCAGTAAGTGCTTTGGAGTCCATGCACAGAAGATACTATGGAAAAAATCTCATTGAGTTTATTCAGTTTGGGGTCAGGCCCTGTATAAATTCTAAATATCATTATTTGGTTTTTATAATGCAAAATAAAATCTTTATTGGTGAGAGATTTTTTTTCAGAAAGTTTACAACACAGTTTTCTGTCCTCAGCGCTTCACAACCATTACTCTTGTCTAATGGGCTCAGATACCCATAGAGTCATTCATGAAGACTGCACTGAAATATAAATTAATTTTGACTATACAACAAAAAAGAATTAATACATGTTGAATGCTATTTAATCAGTAGAAGTATAGTGCCGCTATTGAACTTTGCAGTGAATGTAAATTATCTTGGTAATTGACTTAGTTATATTAATTAAAATTTTCTTATAAAATAAATGTGCTAGCAGTTCCTTCTGCAAACAGATGACATACTAATTTCTCAGGCACACTTGTTCAATGGACTTAAGGATTTTTTTTTTTTTCTAAAGCCAGTTTTCAGTAGTGGTGGTCTATCTTAAGTCTAAATCATTTTGCATGCTGGAAATGAAGCATGATTCATAATAAGTACTTGTAACATTCGTGAAATAGAGGTTTTTTTAAATAACCTTTTGACAGTAGTCAGTGGTTTTGGATGTAACGCTCGTGTCAATCTTCAGTCATTTTTGATGATTCTTATTTAATTCTCAAAATAGAAATACAAGAGAAGTAATTTTGCATTATATTACAATATCTGGAAATGCCAGGTGATTTTTAAAAATGAAAATTAATTTACAATTGCTTTTCAGATTTAAATTGCTAATTATCATCACTTATCTGTAGTTCATTGTAGACTTGTTCTTGATCAATTTATGTTGCCTTAAAACTATTTACCCAGAAAACAATATCAAAAAAGAAAAGTATTTAAAAAATCATGCACTGATGTAATTAAAGACTGTATCATAATGCACACAGACAAGGAGGGTAGAATTAATATTGTGTGGGTAAACTGTAGAATCTGGCAGATACTTGGTCTGGGTGCTTATCTTTCCACCTAACTGAGGACTTGCTTTTCCCTGCAGACTCTTACAATGCTGCCCCTCCCCTCCTGGCTCTCACCACGCTGCTTTGAGGCTCTCTCAATGTGGTCTCTCCCCTCCCTTCCCTGCTCTGACCAGGCTGCTTTTTCCCTGCAGCTCTCACAACGCTGCACCTCTGCTGCCAGCTCTCAGCCTCCTGCTGCCTCTCTGCTGTCCCCAACCACTGCAAATTTCTTGCCCCTGGCTCCCGCCATGCCACCCTTCCCTCCTGCGCTCTCCCGGGAGCCGCAATTTTTCTTTAAAGAGCCACATGCGGCTTGCAAGCTGCAATTTGCCCATGTCTGTTATAGAGTAACTTACCTAACATGTGCCAGAGTTAGAAGAGTATCACAACTTAAAATATTCTGTTTGAACAGAACCTGAAGTGTACAGATGACGTAAAATCAATTTCACTGGAGTTATATTAGAGACAGTCTAAACTCAACATGAAATATTATCACTCAAGTGTTAAACTGTGTTTTTTGTCACTCCATATCAAATACATTCATCAGTTACATTACAGAGAACAACAGTTGGTGACAATTGTGGTATCATATGGTTTCATGAGAATGGGAAAGAGGTGAGACTTATTTAAAGAGAGTTCCTGGAGCTGAATTCTTCTCAGTGGCATGCACAAAGTCATCCTAATTAAGATTAAAACAAACAAGGAGTCCTGTGTCACTTTAAAGACTAACAAATGTCTTAAGCCATAAGCTTTTGTGGACTATAATCCACTTTGTCAGATGCATGAAGTGAAAAACTGCAGTATGTTATGTATATATACACATGCCAAGAAGGGTGTGTCACACTATTATCTGGAGGGTTTAAGGAGTGTAGGTGTGGCCCACTAACAATGATTGATGAAACAGACTAACATGACTCTCCCTCTGCCACTAATTTAAGACTGCCTGTCTTCCCCAGTTCCCAGACCCAGACTCTGCCTAGCCAGTTCCAACTCTGCCACTCTCACTACCCCAGCACCCCGCTGCAGCTCACTGGAAGCCTCTGTCCCAGGCAACTTGTTCCCCTCCCTCGAGGGACTGGTCATCTTGTGCTCTCTACATTTGCATCAGGCAACTTTCCTCCCCACAGAAACTTGCCATAGCGCCCAGGTCAGTTATAGTGCTGGAGGAAAAAAGTGTCCAGGATCTCAGTCCAGGCCTTGGTATGGCTCAAAGCAGCCATGATAATTATTAACTGAACAGGCAAGTTTAATTCTGGAATTCCCTAGCTTTTGAGTACTTATCTCTGCAACCTTAATAATGTTCTTATAATGTAGTTTTGTGTGTGTAAATATACATTATGCCATTAAAACTTTGTATTATCAGCATGTGACCACGCAGTCATTATACGGCTACATACCCTGTTCGTTGTTCTCTGTTTTTTTTGTTGACAGTTTAAGCTCTTTGGGGTAGGGCTGTGCCATTTGTTCACAGAGCACCTAGCACATTGCAGGTACAACAGGAAACAGTAAAACATAACACAAGACATCTTGTTGTGAAACAATTAAGTGTTTGTACACACATAACCTAGCTGTCAGAACTTCGCAAGAAATTAAAAGTTAAGCAGCAGTACATGCCCCATGTGCCTCCATGCACAGAAAAAATAAGCTCCCCACCCTTCTCTTCAACATATGTATCTCTTTACCACATTACCGCTCTCACTACTATTAGTACTGGAAGTCTAGTGTGCTCGGAGAGATGTGTTTGGTAAAGACTGGCATCCTTAAGAAGGCAGAGTTAAGACAGAGGTGTGTGATTTGCAGTATACAATAATTTTGGAGAGAGGTATTCAGTCTATGCCCCATTTCTGTGGTCTCATTCTTCCCTCTCTCAATGTTTTTATGGGATTTCCAGTTGATTACACAAGAGCTGAAGTTGTTCCCCACAGAATGCCAAGTTGTGTACATTACTCAGTGCACACAGCCACCACCTCCAAAATCAGTGCAAGTTACACTCCTTTGTCAATTTTAACCATTTCTGACCAGCATACCCCTGCTCTAACCTACACCGCCATTTATATCATTGCTGATTTTGGCTCTAGTTTCTATCCTTTCCAATCAACAAAGCAGGATATTGAGCATGTTAATTGTACCTTTAATTTTCAAATTATATCACATGTATTATCTTTCACAACAACCCAGCGAGGGAGATAAGTGACTCATCTGAGACTAGAAAGGGAGTCAATATCAGGATTAGAGCCCAGGAACTCATATTCCAAAGTGGCAGCCGTGTTAATCTAGTTCAGTAAAACAACCAAGGAGTCCTGTGGCACTTAAAGACTAACAAATTTATTTATTGCATGAGCTTTCATGGGAGAAAATCCCACTTCGTCAAACGCTTTGAAGATGGGGAACTTACAGAATGGGAGGAAATAAAAGCAAGGAAGTGTAAGTCTAGGGAACAGGTCACACTGTAACAGCAAATCAAAGCAGTTCTAAAGATTCAAACACTGAGGAATAGCCTATAGAGGAAGATGAGGTCAAATCACCTGTTGTAATGAGAGAAAAATCCAATGTCCCTATTAAGTCCTGAAGCAATGCAACTGAATTTGCAAATAAATTCAATTTCAGCAGGTTCTCTTTGACATCTTGATCTAGAATACATCTGTCTGAAAACAACAATTAGCAAATCCTTAATGGAGTAGCGCAGATATGTGGACAAAGTTTGGCAGCATAGTTTGTTGTGGTTAAGATTTGCTTGGATCCCTGAGACAGAGACAGACACCTTCAGGATCTCTGTCATGCATTCTTAAAACTACAGTATCCAGCTGTGGAAGTGAAGAAACAGATTGACAAAGCCAGATGGGTACCCCAAAGTCAACTACTGGAGGAGAAGACTGAGAAAGAAAACAACTGAATGCTGCTAGTCATCAGCTATATGCCCCAAGTCAGACCTCTATAGCACATCCTGAGGAATCTACAGCTTATTCTACAAGATGATCCCTCAGTCTCTCAAGCCTTGGGAGACAGACCTCTCCTCACTTACAGATAAAACCCCCAACCTCAAACAGATACTTACCAGCAACTACAGACCTAACAACAGAACCATTAAAGCAAGCACATATCCCTGCAACAAGCCACACTGCCAACTTCGCACACGTCTGCGCAAAAGACACTATCACAGGACTTAATCAAACCAGCTACTCCAACAAAAGGTCCTTCACCTGCTCATCGATCAATGTGATTTATGTCATCATGGGCAAGCAATGCTCCTCTGCCTTATATATTGGACAAACAGGACAGTCTCTGTGCAAAAGAATAAATGGGCACAAATCTGACATCAGAAACAACAACACTCTAAAACCAGTTGGTCAGCATTTCAATCTTTGTAATCACTCCATTAATGAATTGCTAATTGCTGTGCGCAGATGAATATTAGACCAAGGCTTCACAGAGAAGCTGCTGAGATAGAATTTATTTGCAAACTCAGCTGCATTGCTTCAGGACTTAATAGGGACATTGGATTTTTCTCTCATTACAACAGATGATATGACCTCATCTTTCTTTATATGCTGTTCCTCAGTGTTTCAATCTTTACAACTGCTTTGATTTGCTGTTACAGCATGACCTGTTCCCTTGACTTACAATTCCCTGCATTTATTTCCTCCCATTCTGTAATTTCCCCATCTTCAAAGCGTCTGATGAAGTGGGATTTTCTCCCACGAAAGCTCATGCAATAAATAAATTTGTTAGTCTTTCAGTCCACAGGATGCCTTGTTTGTTTTACAGGAATTCAGAGGCCCCAGTCCTGTGCTCAGTTCCAATTAAAAATATGTACAAGACTAATTGACATAGCCTCTCTTTGCTGCAGCACTGTCTGTTTACAGCCAGAGTGGCCATAGCAACAGGCGAGATTCCTTGTTTAACTAAGGTCATGATATACTTGCACACTTTTACTGATTTCTTTAATGGACTCCAGATCACGAGAGAAGTGGCAGCCATAGAGATGAACCACCTTCAGCCTGAAAGAGAGAAAGCAGACCATTAGGAGCAGAATTAAACACAGATGATAAAAGAGTACTTGAAGCAGATGAGTCTCTGACATTGTACTGATCCATTTTAAAGCCCCAGTCAGGGAGCTGTTGAACCTCTGGAATCACCAATAGAAGTTCATGGTCCTAACTAGAGACCACTTGTGCTCTCCCTCATGCTCCTCAATCAAGCCTTCCATGCTAGCAGGGGACAAAAGAAGGATGTATTAAGGGAAATCTGTTAAATAGTGTATTCCTAACATTCACATTAGGTTTAGTTACTGTAAAAATGGAGTAGGGGCCAGGGTTGTGAGTCCTAATATTAAGAGGCTCTCAAGAAGATTCTCAGAATATCTCAATTTAATTTATTTATTCTGTAATTTCTTTATATTTAAACAACTTTTTTAAGCAGAAACCTAAACAAACACAATTGGCAGTGTGAGAATCAAAAAGCAAACCCAACCAATATGGATTTGTACCCCAAATTAAATGAAATGCAAAAAGTAAGCATTAAGGCCCCAATCCTGCCTTCAGTTACACAAATGCATCTCCTTAGGTAACCACAGGCAAAATGTGACTTATAATGATAAAAGCAAACTCGCATTAGTTGTTTTCATTTTAAATAATGTAAGGAGTTATTACGGATAAAAATCAAGATCGAATGCTCTAATTTCAACATGAATTAAGTCCAGAATATCCTCTGGCACTCAGACCAGATGATCATAATAGTCCCTTCTGGCTTTATGAAAATGAAAAAAATCAAAACATATGACTTTGTGTATATGAAAAAAAGCAGGCAACCATAATTCTGGAATTTCCTAGCTTTTGAATACTTATCTCCTCCCCTAGTGTTTTTATCATGCACTTTATCACAGTGCTCCTTTAAACTAGGAAAAGAATAAATTTGTTAAAAGTGTCTAAGTAACCAAGAAGCCTAAATCTGCTTAATTTTCAATAGGCTTTGGGTTCTTAAATCACTCCATGCTTTAGAAAACTTTACTCCAGACAACTGGTCAATTAAATCACCCTCCAAAATTTAGAGAGAATTAATAAAAAAAAAGGAAAGTACTGAGACATATTTTATTAAATGTAATTTAGATAGAAAGGATACAAACTATATTCTTGCTTTTCTGTATTTACAATGGTGCAGAAGACTATGCACCAAATGACAAGGGATCTCAATTACCTGTTTAGGGGATTACCCTGTGTAGGGGACTGGAACCTCTAGCTTCCACATGGGGCATTTCTTTTGAATGCTTCTGTCAGTAACAAGTGTGTGCATTCCCTCACTGAATAAGCTGTAGCTTTCACCCTCAAATCTGCAGAATTAAAACGATCTGCAGGAAATAGAGGCTTTCACAGTGAACTCCCTCAGCTTTCCACTGCCATCAAGCCCCACTGGCTCCTGGAAAACACACATTTAGGATTCATTCTGTGAAGACCTTTCTGTTCTGTGGCTACTGCTGGATTGCCTCTCAAGAGTCCGGGGCTGGATTAAGGGGCTTTGGGACCTCGGGCTGCCCTCATGGTGAGTCTCCCCCAGCCAAGGACCCTCCCTCCCCACTGGTGGCCCCCAAAGTCACTCTCTGTACCAGCTGCAGCACTGGTCTGGCTGGTCTGCCGCCAAGGCAGCATGGCTGGCTGGCATACAGTGTGGCTTCCACTATGGCTCTCCAGGGCCACGGGCCCTGGAAGGCTGTACCAGAGCCCATATTACACATCAACTGGACCTTCCCTCTGAGTAGAGTGACCACACGCTAGCCTGCCTCACCCCTGGAAATGGACCAGCTGGCCTGGGGTGGGGCAGGGTATGAGCAGGGACCCCGGCCTCTGGCCCAGGGTGGCCCCCCTTCCCCTGCCTGTGCCAACAGGGCAGGGGCTCTCCCAGCACTGCCCTCAAGCCTCACTGGAGCTGAGCAGAGTGAGCAGATCAGGCAGGGGTCTTAGAAGCTGGAGGCCAGGGCCCTTTAGGCTTGGGTCTGGGACTTTAGTCCCTAAAGTCCCTGCATTGATCTGGCCCTATAAGAAGTCCTCATCGGAAAACTGAGACAAGGAGGACATTGCCTATTGACTTATTTCTTACTATTTCCTCCTTGTAATGAGGAGGTGTGGCCTTCCCCAGAGGTTAATGCTGAGGTATCAATGCATGCCACCTGGTGAGCAGAATCAGGCGTGCCATGACCCCCTACCAGAAGGGGATGGGCAGGACAGGAAAGGGAGGTATAAAAGCCAGGCCTTGCATCATGAGAATGTTTCCTATCTGTTGCATGAGCGAGAAGCCGAGGCAGATTCTTACTGCACTTTAGTCTGCTCTGGCTGAGTTACCCAACAACCCATACACCTGTGAGCTGCTAGGCCTGCTACTCAGTGTAGCCCAGAGATATGGAGGACAACTCCAAGCTGCAGGCATTTTACAAAAGGGGTGCAGGAAATAGTCCTGATATGAAAGACTCACCCCTGCCTGAACCTCTAGACCAGTTTTTCCTCATGTACTCCTCTGCCCGTTCCCATTCCTTAAGCTCCCTGCCCCCATGTCCCCACTCCAGCCCTCCATCCCCCATGTCTTTACTTCACCCACCTTCAGCCCTCCCAACCTCTCCACACCTCCCCAGCCCCCCATCTTGACCCCTTCTTCCCACCCTACCCCTCCATGCTGAACCACCCAAGAGGAGGCTGGGACCCATGCCGTGCTTGCTCACCCAGCAGGGCAGTGTGGCATATTGACTCCCATGGGCTGGGGCGGGGGCAGGAGAAAATCAAGCCATCCTCTTACTCAGGCTGCACTCTGAGGCTTCCACCTCAGAGCACAGCCTCCCCGTGCACAAGGGGGCGAGGTGGGGGGCGGCTGGCCAGGACTTTGCAGCAGGGCAGGCACACTCCACTGCCCGCCCTGCTAGAACTGATTGGCTGAGTGGCTCCACTTTCTATTTTTAGGGGACCCCAGAATGCTGGCCCCCCTAAAATAGACTATTTTTAGGCACCCAGTGTTCCGGGCCCCCCTAAAAATTGAAAATGGAGCCAGAACACTGCATTCTGGGGCCCAGTATTTTAAACTGTTCTGGTGTTCTGGGCCATTCCGCCTTACTTTAACCCCCGGTGACCATGCCCCATTATACTCCTCCACAAGTGAAAATGAGACCTAAATTAAACCAAAGTTCTCCTCTCCAATCTAAACTGTGGGTCTCCTCCATGGATATACATTCTTTCTGCTTGGATGCTGCTACCAAACTCTGTAAAATAACTACAAACAGAATGATGGCCTAAAGTACAAGATAGCCACACTAGGGCTATGTCCACACATACATCATTATTTTGAAATAACCCATTTTGAAATGAATTATTTCAAAATGAAGTCCTTATTTCAAAATAAGTTAATTCGAATTAAGAGTTTGTTAATTTGAATTAAGGGAAAGCCTGCTTTTGAAATAGGCATTGTTTCAAAATGGTTATTTCGAAACAAGGCCATTCGGACATGTTGTTTTGAAACAGTTGTTTCAAAACAATGGTGTTGTTTCGAAACAACATGTCCAAATGCCGTTGTTTCGAAACAATGGCTATTTCAATTAGATGCGAGATTTAACGGTTTCAAAATAACAGCCGTTATTTTGAAACAATGGGTCCCGTTGTTTTGAAATAATGGTGCATCGTGTGGACATGCCACTTCTTATTTCGAAACAACCTCTGTTGTTTCGAAATAAGAAGCCTGTGTGGACATATCCTAGGAGAGGAGAAAGGAATTTAAGGTTGTTCTTTAGTGCAGTGATTCTCAAACTTTTCTGGGTCGCAACACACTTGGTAGTGTACAGTGGTCTTACAAGACATACCAGACCACCCTTCCAGGCCAAATTCAGCTATCTCTGAAGCTCATCACAACATGCTTACTGCTATGTGTTCTGACATGGTGGTTGAGAACCCCTGCACTTCCTTCTCTGTTCCCAACAGACACTTCTTCCTTATCACCTCAAACTACAAGAGATTTAACATTTTAATGAAAACCAACTGTACTGTACTATACTGCAGTGGTTCCCAACATTTTTTCTGCCGTGGCATACCTTGCTACCTTTAATTAATTTGAGGCACATAGCTGCCAAATGAACTCATGAATATTCATGAGCCAATGAGCCAATCCAGAGCTCTTTGAGTAGTTTTTTAAAAAAAATTTCTGGCACACCTGCTCAGGCCCGATGGCACACCGACTGGGAAACACTGTTATACTGTATTTGAGTAAAATACATGTGCAACTAAGCCAGAATTATTAAGAGATGCATTTGAAACTCTTGCTGTATAAAGTTTGAATCTCATTGTATTTTTATATAAGAGCAGACGACAGGATTCAAGTAAAATTTTCATTGAGATTTTTATACTGAATACACACTATACTGAGGAAAAAGGGACACTTTCTTCTCAAGGCCTTTTTTTTTTTCCTGTTTTAAATTGTACCCTACTATAATTTATACTGTGGCCACATGCATGGTTACATCTAAATGCTGAAAAAGAGAGACCAAGCGATACAACTCTTTAGCTCCTTCAGCTCAGGATAGAAAAAGTCCCCTTTAAAACAAATAATTATTTGCTTGTGTTTACAACTGAACAATATTGGTACAATAATATGGGCAGAAAGGAAAAGGGCAGGGATGCCATTATGGTATCTCTCAAGAATCTCCTAAATGAGGAAGTGTTAAAGGAGGTTTATCTGTTCTTTTACACCAAAGAAGATTAAAGGTTACATGACTCAGAAGTGCAAAGTGAGATAAACTAGATAAGGTCTAAAGTTGTTAAACTACAGTAATTCTCCAGGAATGTAACATAAAACCACCTACTCCTCCCTGTTTATAAACTAAAGAGTAATGTGTTCATATAGTTCTTCAGCAAGTGATCTGAAAAACCTTTCATCAGTTTTTCTAACCATTTTAAGAGTTCCTCCTTTCCCATCAAGGTCAATAAAAGACTTTTCCATCTAACACTATAAACATTTTATGGTCAAAATGGTAAAATAAAGAATATGTATCAACGAAAAAGGATTGGACAGAAAAAATAAAAATGTGAACTCTTGTTGGGGATGCCATTTGTCTTCAGCATAAAGTTTGATATCAAAATGTAGTGGATTTCTTACTACTTTCTTTCCATCCAATGCTAACTATGAAATAAAGCTAGTATTCTTGTGATTGCCACTCAATGAACAAAGTAAATATTCCCTTTCAAGCGGGTACATGAAGCTGCCAGATACATCTGTCAAGCATAAGTTTCTAGATCTGAAGAACAATTAAGTATTTTCAACTAATATTTGTTCAAATATGTAGATAACTTGCTTAGACTTTGCTCATTGCCTGTTAGCACAAATATTTTAGTAAAATTATTCGTAGTGATGTTTGCTTAAACTGTGAAGTTTAAGTGACTGCTGGAGAATATACACAAAGAGAATTTATAATCTGTAAACATGGCAAGCTGCAATGGAAATCTGATCCAATTCTACATAAATAAAGGAGCCTAGTCTACACTTATAGGGCAATTTGACAGTGGTTGATGGGAGCTATACAAGCTACACAGAATAGCTTGCATAACTCCAATTGACTTTTTAACTCTTCTTCTATGCAGCATCTTCACTGTACTGATCCCAGATTTGAACTAATTTAGGGCCCAGGGGCTATGTCTACACTAGCAAATTAGTTCAGGTTAAGCAAGATTAGTCTGGACTAATTTGAATACTGTCTATACTAGCCTTTGGCTAGTTTGAACTAAAAAAATTTTTAGTTTGAACTAACCACTCGTTCAAACTTGCCACTTTGGCTAGTTCAAACTAGCACAATGTAGACAGGCTAGTTTGAACGAGTGGTTAGTTCGAACTAACTTTTAGTTTGAACTAGCTGTGCTTTGTTAGTTCAAACTAAATAAAAAGCATGGATAGTTCAAACTAACCTCAAACCAGGGGCGTCGCTGGCCGAAGGAGGGACCTGGGGCACGGGCCCAGGCCCCACCCCCAGCCCACAGGCCCCGCCCCCAGCCTGCAGGCCCTGCCCCTGACCAGGGCCAGGGCCAGGTGCTGCTGTGCCTCCGCGTGCTGCTAGGCCCTGCGTCCCCAGCTGGGGTTGGGGCTGGAAGCAGCTGTGGCCAGCAGGGTCCGCATCCCCAGCAGGGGATGGGGCTGCCACCGGCATGCGCGGCCAGGCCCTGGATTGCCTGCCATGGCCACAGGCGGCCAGGCCCCACATCCCCGCCCAGGGACAGGGCCACTGTGGCCAGGCCCTGCATCCCTGGCCAGGGATGGGGCTGCCACAGCTGCTGGCAGTTGGGCCCCAGATCTCCAGCCCAATTGCAAGTCCAAACTAAAGTTTTAGATGTAGACATAGCCCTGTGGACCCTGAGACCCCCTAGAGGTACCTACATACATCTATTTTACTGCAGCATCAGGATCATGTTTTGATCATGGTTAGTAACTCAAGAAAGGCATAGTTTTTTTAAAAAGTCACTGTAGGAAGGCAAGAGAGGCTCCTTGATATAAGGAGGCAAGACGGCCTCCCTCAAAGACAGGCGGATGGGACAGCCCCGCCTCTAAGGGGGTGGAGCCGGGGAGAGGGAGTATTAAAGGCAGGCCCTGGAGCTTAGTCAGGGCTTGGTGGCTGAAGGGGAGGAAACTCCCTCTGCTTTCTCCACAGGCCCAGCAGGAGACCTGGGAATCAGACGGTTGCCTGGATTCCCCTGAAACATTCCAGCCAGAGATCTGGCCTGCTGAGAACTTACCAGCACCTTGGGGACTAGCTGGCCGCCTGGACCTACCAGCCAGGAAAGGGCCCAGGACACCGCCTCAGGGGACCACACCTGTGGAGTTCCTAGAGCTACCTATGCCACCACCAGCACCGGGGCACTTGGCAGTCCCTGTTGAGCCATCAGTCTCTCATGACTTAGATGAGCTTCCCTCAGGTAGTGAGGACCGCCCCACGGAGGCTGGGTCTGACTTGGAGGAGCTACCCTCAGCGGAAGACCTATCTGGCTTGTTGGCCCCGTGACACCCTGATGAGGACAACAAGGAGTGCAGGAACCTACCTCTAGCCCACTATCCAAAGGAAGCCGAGGCAAATCAGGTACCTTGGTCACATGGGCCAGGGGTGAACCAGGGGCTCAGAGCCTTGGGGCAGCAGAGGCTGAGCCCAGGGACAAACCGGTGTGTTGCAGACAGGACCCTGCCGGTCCTCTACCCAACTACAAGGCCCAGCATCAGGACCTGGGCCAGGACACAGCGGAGCTGGGTCGGTCTGTGACCTCCCATCTCCCCACTTCCGAGTGCTTGTTGGAAGTTGCATCAGTATCTGCAGTTTTTTAAAGGGTGTGTAAAATATTTGAATATAGATACCTTAACAGCACCTATTATGAAGGAAAAACAAATGAACAGTGCAGCATTGACTCTAGATTCCCCATTAATTTATCAGGATCAAAATCTGTGTTTGGTAAAATAGCTTAGTGCCATAGCCAATAGGCTGGCTTAACTTTTTTTTTTTTATTCTGCATGAAGTCAATGCTCTTACCTTTTACAATATTTGCAGAGTTTTTTAACTGCATCCAGAGTGACATCCTTGCAGAAACTTAGCTTCACATATTCCAAACTGATATGGCAGAAGCTGGCCAACAAGCAGACCCTTATGCCCAAGAATAAAAACAGATTAACTACAAGTTCTTCCAAGTCTCTTGAAAAGCACTTCTTTATTCTCTACACAGACTGATAAATTACATTTTCTTAGAAACATGTAGGTTATTGTGGTCTCACTGCTAAAAAATATGTAAGTTTATATTACAAATAGAACTATAAAGCATACATTCAGATTTATACTTTATTTTCCATGGTTTAGAAAAATGAAAGGAAGAAAAAGGTGGGAGGTGGGGAATCCAGACATAAAGCTTGTGGAGTTGAAAAGGTCTGCCAGGAAAGTTGGCAGAGTCTGTAACCTTCTGGAAGCCAAACTTCTGATTATAGCTCAGTATTAGCAAAAGATATTTCCCATATGCCCAATTTAAACAACTTAGGTGTAGGTCCGCTTTAAAAATAATGAAGCAGAGAGAGACTTCTCTGAGCACCAACCAACACAAAAATTTCAAACTGTAAAGTGCAGTCATTCATGAGTTTAACATTCCATTCATAATTCATCATTTTTGAGAGATGCCCTGAAACCTGTTCTGCCAGGGGACCTGCAGCTGGCTTGTGTAACCACAAAAGTGGGCTGCTGTGACCAAGGAAGTTGGGGAGGTGAGATGGGGTTAAAATGGAGGGGGTTAGTAAGGTACTTGGGATACACACAGGCAGAGCATGTTCTGTAAGTAATTGTGTCACTTTTACTTTGTGCTCCTCCAGTCAGTTTGTACTATCTACCTGCTGTGTTGAATCTAATATTTGGGCCCCAAACTTCTCTGCACCCACATGGCTTTCAGTGCATGATGGATTCTTACACTGCAAGAAATTCAGGTTAGATACCATTTTTCACTGCATGTGTTTGTACAGCGTCAAACACAACTGGTCCTCAATGTGGCCTCTAGGTGCGACAGGAATACAAATAAATCCCTTAACAGCATCCATCATCACATCCAAATTGTGAATTAATATTGCCTTCAATTGGACGAATGCTGGGATAAGGCTGGCTGCACGCACACTTGTCAGTTTCCAAAGGGACAGCCGTGTTAGTCTAGTCCAGCAAAAAAAAAAAAAAAAAAAAAGAGGAGTCCTGTGGCACTTAAAGACTAACAGATTTATTTTTCGCATGAGCTTTCATGGGAGAAAATCCCACTTCATCAGATGCTTTGAAGATGGGTGAACTTACAGAATGGAATGAAAATAAATGCAAGGGAGTGTAAAACAGGATCAGGTCATACAGTAACAGCAAATCAGAGCAGTTGTTAGGTTCAAA
>ML681982.1:23024381-23346891 GCA_007922195.1 Podocnemis expansa
CCTGAAGTCAAATTACCTTTTGTAATGGGAAAAGAACCCATAGTCTCGATTTGATCCTGCTTTCACAGAATTTATTTTGCAAATTATGCAGATTAAATTCTGTGAAAGCAGGATCAAATCAAGACTATGGGTTCTTTTCGCATTACAAAAGGTAATTTGACTTCAGGCTTCCCAGGGTTTGAACCTAACAACTGCTCTGATTTGCTGTTACTGTATGACCTGATCCTGTTTTACACTCCCTTGCATTTATTTTCATTCCATTCTGTAAGTTCACCCATCTTCGAAGCATCTAACAAACTGGGATCTTCTCCCACGAAAGCTCATGCGAAAAATAAATCTGTTAGTCTTTAAGTGCCACACAACTCCTTGTTTGTTTGTTTTTTTGCACACACACTGCCTGCCACCACATTGGACCACAGGTTATCCTTGCTGATGTCATTTAAGCGATATATACAAACCTGAAAAAGAATTGTTAAATGGTACATTTCTGGTGAAAAGCTGTTATGCATTCTAGAGATATATCCATATACTGATCCCTGGATAAAAATAAAAATGACTCACTAGTTCTTGCAGTATTCTCCCTAAATTAGACTAAAATCTCTGTAAACCCACAAGAATAAGTTTCGGAAATGCTCTTAGCATTTCTTCTATCACCAGCAGTTTTGAGTTTTTAGTAAACGAGCTGCCGAGAACCCAGTGGCAGTTTTGCTATTTACTTCAATGGGCAGTGGTGGATTCGGGACCCCAGGGCCTCCCCCACCATGGGCCCCACCTGCCCTTGCTTGGGGCCACAGCCCCCCTCCAGGCTAGGGCCCTGCCCCCTGCAGGAGGGCCAGTGCTGGGGAGGAGGGGTCCAGGGGGCCAGAGGCTGGCCCTGGCCCAGTTGATTGGTGTCCTGGGGTGGCAGGACTGACCAGCACACAGGGGTCGGCTTTTGGTGTGATGTGGCCTTGCATGCCAGAAGCTGTACTGCGCAACAGGGCAGCCAGCCTCACCCTGCTCCTGGGGACCCACTGGCTGGCCCAGGAGCAGGGGAGGAGAGCAAAGCCTGGCCTCTGAGCCAGCTCCGGGGTGGGGGGAGCAGTGCAGAACCCAGCCTCTGACCCAGGGTGGCTCTGCTTCCCCCCTAGCCCTGCACGACAGAGGGCTCCCCTCTGGGCACAGCCCCTATAGGCCCATGCATTTATCTGCCCCTGTCAATAGGGCCAAGATTTCACCCAGAGACTAAACATTAGATTAAGCCAACAAAGTACAAGAGTACATATAAAGTAGTTTATTAATAGAAATAGGGTACGTGCAATGATTCAGTGAACCAACTGCTCTTGAAGGCCTCATTACAAGTTGAGTAGCTGTTGGCTTAACCAGCGATAACCAATTCATTTCCACATTTTGAAGAAAATGATATTTTCCCCTTGGGGACAAAAACTAGTCCATTAGATTCTACACTAATTAACCAAAGAGCAGTAATTTCTGCTCAAGTTATGAGCAATTTGTTCATTTATGAAGTCAACTTGTTTGTTATTTTAAAATGTAAGCATAAGAAGATTAAAATCTTACATAGTATACATTTAGGCAGAGCCGTAACAAGGCATTTCAGTGCCCGGGGCACATTCTGTTAGGAATGCACCCCTTATAATGAGCGGCTCCTGCAGCGAGCAGCACAGAACACGACCTTCGATATAGCGGCTCAATGGAGCTGCTCTGGGGCACCCGGGGCATAGCCCCATTCAACTCGCCTTAGTTACGGCCCTGCATTTAGGTTTGAAAGAAGTAGTTACCTTGTGCAGTAATTCTGGTTCTTCAAGATGTATGCCCTTATAGGGTGCTCCACTGTAGGCGAGTCTGTATCCCTGTGCTGCTGACTGGAGAACTTCAATAGCAGCCCATCCCACCCACACGTGCACTGCTCCCTGCTTCCCAAAGGCTAACCAGTGTGTGTGGGCAATTCTTCCTGAGTTCCTTCCCTACCACAGAGTCAACTACTAGAAATCTGAAGTAGAGGTGAAGAGAGTGGGTCATGGAGCACCCATAGGAATTCACACCTCAAAAACCATTGTTATGGCACAAGATGAGTAACCTTTTCCTCTTCTTCTTCAAGTAGTATCCCTATGCTGTTCTGTTGTAGGGGACTTCCAAGCAGTACCTGCTACTGGACATTGGGACTTTGGAGTTGAGTCTGCTATGGATGATAGAACAGTGTACCAAATTTGGCATCTGCAGTTGAATTTCCCACTTGATATAGTGTTCTTTAAAGGTGTGTGCAGATGCCCAGGTAGCTGGGTTATATTTTAGGTGAATTATAATCCAATAATGAGAGGCAGCATATGTAGAGAATCTTTACTGAAAGAGAACAGAGACAAGAGGGAACCAGATAAATAGGTTTCCCTAGTAGTAAAACAACCTTCCCATTTATCCCTATGAGAACCCCAATGATGCTAGGTAGTCCGAGACGCCACAAGCTGCTCTGTTGATTTCTGATATGGGACACCTTGCAAGAAGGTAATGGATGAGGGGACTGACCATGTAGAATGCATATGCTTTGAAATGGGCATGTTATTTTATACAATTGGTAACAAAGTTCAATACATTCTGAAATCCATTTGGATGGTCCCTGAGCTGAAATCATTGTATCTTTTAACTTATCTGTAATGGACAGATATAGTCTCAGGGAGTTCCTGAAGGCTCTTCTCCATTCCAAACAGAAGGCCGAAGCTCACCTCACGTCAAACATATGGAGGATGGCTTGCCTGTTTCTCTGATTGGGGTTTGACACAAAAGGCTGGTGGCTGAATAAGTTGATTTATGTGGCCAAATTCCAACGGGGCAGCCATGTTAGTCTAGTTCAATAAAGCAAACCAGGAGTCCTGTGGCACTTAAAGATTAACAAATTTATTTATTGCATGAGCTTTCTTGGGAGAATGTGAAATACAGAAGTCACCTGGGTGGGTGAACTTTGGATGTGGTCCAAACATGACCTTGTCAGGAAAGTACACCGTGAAAGGGGATGTGCCATCAGTGCCACTGTTTCCCCAATACTTCTTGCAGAGGTGATAGCAATGAGGAATGCCACCTTCATGGAAAGGTGAGTTAGTCAACAAGTGGCCATGGTTCAAATGGACTAGCCAGACTTTAATACTAGATTGAGATCCCACTGAAGAGTTGGAACTCTGAATCGTGGGAAGAGGCTTGTTATGCCTTTGGGAAACCTCTTCATAGCTGGTTGTGGAAAGACTGAGCATCCTTCTGTTTGCTGATGGGAGGTTGCAACTGCTGCTAGATGAACTTGCAGCAAAATGACAGTCAACAGTAGTCTAGGATCACTGACAAGGTGCAGGTATTAAGGATGACATTTTTGGGTTAGCACCAGATCTGAAATCTCTGCCTTTTCTGTAGATAGGAACAGCAAGTAGCTGCTGTCCTCCTGTGCAGTCACACTTCTTATATTTCATCAGCGCAAGATGTCTCCAACCCATGTACTGGAACCATGATGGAACCAGGCTTTGAGCCACAGAAACCAGAAGCTGAGATGGAGAGTGCATTTATCTTTCTGTGACAGAAGGTAAAGAGGAATAGGAAGAGTCATCAGTGGACACAGTGCTAGCTATGACATGTAAGGGTTCCATGTCTGTCTGGGCCAGATGAGAGCAATCAGTATGATGACCGCATCACTGTACTCCCCCCACCACACTTTTAACATTATTTTCATTATCAGAAGCTCAGGGGCTATACTGGGACATTGTAGCAATCAGCCCAGTATCTAAATCACTAACAGTTGTGGGGATTGACCGCCAGTTGTACTGATTGCTGTTTTCAGGCCTTTCCAGGAGCTTAGCATAAAACTAGGTAAACTGGGACAGAGGGCAGTAGGTAGTGAACACATGATGTGAGCCTGATTCTAAGTGTTTTCTCTCTCTGAAAATGCTGAAGCAGATGTCTGTGAAAAACAGGATGTGTGAATATATTTTAGAACTGCAGCTATCGAGAAATCTAGCTACTAAACTAACAACTCAAGACTGCTTGCTTCACAATTTTTTTAAAATGATGTCTGTAACTTTTGCTTATGCTGAGTGATGGATTTTATTTGGTCACCTATGTAACATTTTCTTTATTAACATCTCTCTGTAACTTTTGTAGGATATGAGGGAAGTAAAAGTCTTAGTCAGCAGATCACTTCCTGGATACACTGAAAGATCACCAAGCACAGACAGAAGGACCAGCTATCTGGAAATCTGACTGAATCACCCAAAGACTGTCTCTGACTTGTGGGAGTAACTATCAAGCACTCCGATTTTTGGGATGCTTTACCTATTGTGTGTATGTTTAAACAAATAAGCTGAAACACAGACAACAGAAATTCCAGTGGGAATTGCTTGAGGCCAGGAGAAATAAAGCTTTGAAGGTGAAGCATTTGGTTTGAATTTGCCTTTTAGCCAGCCACATAACAGATGGATGTACTGTGGTTCCTTTGGTGTACAGTCTGACACCAACTTGCACAAACTACAAGTTAGAGTTTAGGCATCTTGGGTTACAGGGAGAAAGAGTAAAGATGGCCCTTGTGCCATGGAAGAAGGAGAGCATGTCCCATTGGGTATATCAATACTTGGAAGTTATTTTGAACTATGGAGGCTTATTTTGAAATAATCTTTTCCCGTACATGAATCATAGAATCATAGAACCATAGGGTTGGAAGGGACCTCATGAGGTCACCTAGTCCAACCCCCTGCCAAAAAAAGCAGGACCACTCCCACTAAATTATCCCAGCTAGAGTTCTATCCAGCCGGGCCTTAAACATCTCCAGAGACGGAGATTCCACCACCTCCCTGGGTAGCCCATTCCAATGCTTTACCAGCCTCCTAGTAAGCAAGTTTTTCCTAATATCCAGCCTCGATGTCCCCATCTGCAACTTGAAACCATTGCTCCTTGTTCTATCCTCTGTTACTATTGAGACCAGCTGAGCTCCCTCCTCCTTGGAGCATCCCTTCAGGTAGTTGAAGGCTGCTATCAAATCCCACCTCAGGCTTCTCTTCTGCAGGCTAAATAAGCCTAGTTCCTTCAGTCTTTCTTCATAGGGCTTGTGCTCCAGCCCCTTGATCATTTTTGCTGCCATCTGGTGGACTCTTTCTAATTTGTCCATGTCTTTTTTGTAGTGGGGAGCCCAAAACTGGACACAGTATTCCAGATGCGGCCTCACCAGTGCCGAATAGAGGGGAATGATCACATCCCTCGATCTGCTGGCAACACTTCTTCTGATGCAGCCTAGTATGCCATTGGTCTTTTTGACAGCAAGAGCACACTGTTGACTCATATCCAGCTTCCCATCTACTGGGACCCCCAGGTCCTTTTCTACAGTGCTGCTGCTTAGTTGATTGCTCCCCAGCCGGTAGCAGTGCATGGGGTTTTTCCGTCCCAAGTGCAGGACTTTGCACTTGTCCTTGTTGAACCTCATGAGATTTCTATTGGCCCACAGCTCCAATTTGTCAAGGTCTTCCTGAATCTTCTCACTGCCCTTCAGCATGTCACCGTTCCCCGCAGCTTCGTGTCATCTGCAAACTTACTGAGTGTGCAATCAATCCCATCATCCAGATCATTAATGAAAATATAGAACAGAACTGGCCCCAGGACTGACCCCTGGGACACTCCACTCATTACTGGTTGCCAATTAGACTTTGAGCCATTGATTTCTACCCTCTCAGCCTCTTGATATAGCCAGTTTTCTATCCACGTTATGGTCCACTCATCCAAGCCATACTTCCTTAACTTTCTGACAAGAATGCTGTAGGAAACCATATCAAAAGCCTTGCTGAAGTCGAGCTATATCACATCAACAGCTACTCCTGCATCCACAAATGCAGTCATCTCATCATAGAAGACAATCAGGTTGGTCAGGCACAATTTGCCCTTGGTGAATCCATGCTGGCTCTTCCTGATCGCTCTATTTTCCTCCAAGTGTTTCAAGATGGGGGATTCTCTGAGGATTTGTTCCATGATTTTTCAAGGGACTGAGGTGAGGCTAACTGGTCTGTAGTTCTCTGGATAATCCTTTTTCCCCTCCTTGAAGGTAGGTACTATATTGGCCTTCTTCCAATCCTCTGGGACCTCCCCTATTCACCATGAGTTTTCAAAGATAATGGCTGCCCAGGTTGCCATTCACTTTTACTTCCCTGATGAATTCTTCTCTGTTTGTGAGCAGCAGGTCAAGAGGTGCAAGGCCCCTGGTTGCTTCCTCCAGCATTTGTACCAGGAAGTTGTCTTCAACAATCTCCAAAAACTTCCTGGATTGCCTGTGCACTGCTGTATTGCCCTCCCAGCAGATGTCAGGATAATTGAAATCACCCATGAGAACCAGGGCCTATGATCTGGAAACTTCTGGCTAGTTGTCCATAAAATGCCTCATCCACCTCCTCTTTCTGTTCTAGTGGTCTGTAGCAGACACCCAACACGACATTCGCCTTGCTGCACTCCCCTCTATACTTAACCCACATACTTTCACCTGTTTTTTTCCCCACTTTTAAAGTGGATCTCTGAGCAGTCATACAGCTCTTTTATATATAGAGCTATACCTCCACCTCTTCTTCCCTGCCTGTCCTTCCTGAACAATTTATACCCATCCATAGCAGCGCTCCAGTCATGCAAGCTATCCCACCACATCTCTGCTATTCCAATTACATTATAGTTCCCTGTCTGTGCCAGTACTACCAATTCTTCCTGCTTGTTTCCCAGGCTCCTCGCATTTGTGTACAGACACCTAAAATACCAGGCCAAATGCCCTACTTTCCTCTGTTGATGATCTCCCCTGTTGCATCTTCCTCCTTGCATTTTTTCCCAGTGTCGTTCTTCCCCACTCACCTCAGGTTTTAGGGCTTCATTAGGACACTTAAGACAATGATTTGATTCCCCTGCCCCCTAGTTCTGATTACTTTCTCTATTATCCCTGCTGTTAGAGTCCCCACACCCACCACATCTAGAATACTGTGTTCAGTTTTGGGCTCCCCACTACAAAAAGGACAGGGACATGCTAGAGAGAGTTCAGCGGAGGGCAACCAAAATGATTAAAGGGCTGGAGCACAAGCCCTATGAGGAAAGACTGAAAGCATTAGGCTTATTTAGTCTGCAGAAGAGAAGATTGAGGGGGGATTTGATAGCAAACTTCAACTACTTGAAGGGATGCTCCAAGGAGGAGGGAGCTCGACTATTTTCAGTAGTAACGGAGGACAGAACGAGGAGCAATGGTCTCAAGTTACAGTTAGGGAGGTCGAGGCTGGATGTAAGAAAAAACTTTTTTACTAGGCGAGTGATGAGGCACTGGAAGGAGCTGCCTAGGGAGGTGGTGGAATCTCCATCTTTGGAGGTGTTTAAGGCCCAGCTGGACAAAACCCTGACTGGGATGGTTTAGTGGGAGTGGTCCTGCCTCTGGCAGGGGGTTGGACTAGATGACCTCATCAGGTCCCTTCCAACCCTATGATTCTAAGTTCCATCCCTTCCCCCAGCTCTCCATCACTGTGACTTACCTGTGGGCTTTGGTCGCCTTCCCCCTTCAAACCTAGTCTAAAGCTTTTCTCACTAGGTTAGCCAATTGACATCCAAATATGCTCTTCCCCTTCCTTGACAGGTCGAGTCCATCTCTGCCAAGCAGTCCTCCTTCCTGGAACAGTACTTCATGGACAAGGAAGCCAAAGCCCTCCTGATGACACCATCTTCGCAGCCAGGCATTCACCTGCAGGATGTATCTGTCTCTGCTCAGGCCCCTACCCTTAACTGGAAGGATCGAGGAGAACACCACCTGTGCACCAAACTCCTTCACCCGCACTTACAGAGCCCTGTAGTCACCTTTGATTTGCCGAGGATCACCTCTTGTGGTATCGTTGGTTCCCACATGGATGAGTAGCATGGGGTAGTAGTCAGAGGGGTGGATGATTCTCGACAATCCACCCATAATGGCTCAGATACAGGCCCCTGGCAGGCAGTATACTGCCCAAGAGGCCTTGTCAGGGTGATAGATGGGTGCTTCCATCCCCCTCAGAAGCAAGTCCCCAACCACCACAACCCTACGTTTCCTCCACTGTGTGGTGGATGTGATCCTTTCAGCCTCGGGCGTGCATAGCTTCTCCTCTTCCACCTCACCACTCCTCTCTAGTGCTGCATAACGTTCTCCACGACAACAGAGGGTGAGATGGGAGCAGGGGTGGAGCACTGTCAGCTGCCAGAAGTAACCAGCTGCCAGTGTCCTCCCTGTGCCACAGCCATCTCATCCTTCTCTGGTGGTATAGCAGCAGTCCTCTGCACCTGGAGAGATTCCTCAGCCTTGGGTGTCTCCTCATGGATACTATCAAGGAACTTCTCCAGGGCATGGATACTCCTGAGCCTAGACACCTCCTCCTGTAACTCTCCCACCTGCCTCCTGAGAGATTGCACCAGAAGACACCTGTTACACTGAATGATCTCCCCAGCCTGATTGTCTGAGAGAGGGAAGTGCCAGCCACGGTCCCTGCAAGTCCACACCAGGATCTGGGTAGAGATATCCATGGTCAGAACACCTGTCTGGCTACAGGCACAGGAGGAGGAGACATAAGGAGTGCTGCTACAAGCAATGCAGCTCCTCTTCACCATAGAGGCTTCACCAGCTACTTCCCAAACTCCCTCTCAAACTCTCCTGTTTGCAGTGCCCTGGTCGCTCAGCCACTGGCTTTTAAGGCCTTCTCTGCCTAGGCTGGCCCTTGCCCCTTGTTAAGCATACAGAGGAAGGGTGATCACAAGGCTGATTGATACTGATCAAAGGTGAGCAGGGAACAATGGTACAAACAGCCCCTGGACACACAAGCAATCACAATCATAATTCCAAGTCACACAGTAACTGACAATGGAAATCAGCTGTAGGAAAGACAAACACACAGGTAGCAATTCCCTCACCTCAAGGTTCGCTCTCTCCCTTGCTTCTTCTGCAAGGGGATCGCCTTCACCTCTTCTCAGGGCTTCACCTACTCCTGCCCTCTCAAACTCCCCTGTTCTCAAGCTCCAAGTCTTCCCTGGACTCCAAATTCAAAATAATATATTTTAAGTAATGCTAATTCACAGTAATTTCTTCAAATTAAAATCAAAGTAGTTATTTCAAAATAACTATTTTGAATTAATTTTGTAAGTGTAGACAGTCATGGAGTGTGATCCGAACCCCAGTCTGAAGCAGTGCCATGGACATTTCTTGTTCTGGTTAGTAACTAATAGGTTTATTATTGATGTCTGCTGTTGTTAGAATAGATCATGGAATACTGTCTCTGATTTGTGGTCATGTGGGAATTTGCAGATGAAACTGTCAGCACTCATGTGGTGTACTCCTGGCAAGCCGGACACTGCTATTAAGATATTTTGGAAGATGCATCAGTTCCATAGCTTTAGAGCTTCTATGCACAGGGAATGAGATCTGTGCTTTCCTGACAGGTCATGCAAGCTACGTGGGCTGTCATGATCCTTGCGTGCATGTCTTTGATCAGTGGAAGCAAGTGAGAGCACACAGTTCTTATCACTCTGAGTTCAAACAGTTTGATGTGGAGACATGACTCTGCTGGCACTCAATTTGCCCTGTATGGTGTGACCACTGAGTTGCACACCCCAGCGTATGAGGGATACATCAGTGGTCAGTAGAGATAGGGAACAGTGAATAAAATGGATTCCTATACAGACCTTAACTGGGTCCTTGCACCAATCCACGGATTGCTTGACCCTGATGGGCACCAATGTTTGCTTATGTTGTCTCTGTTCGGCTGTTAAATTGAAAAGATCTAAGATTGTAGGCATCTGCTGCATATTACAGCATACGCAATGATCAACTTGTCTGTGACCATTTGCTGCATGCTGGAGGCAATGTCTGGGAGAGGTACTGAGCAGAGAGAAGTCTGGTGTGTCAGATATTTGTAAGGGGACTGATAGCCCCTTACTGAGAGTGAATGGGCCTTTTGATTGGCCACTCCAGCTTGGAAGCAGGACTCTGAAACAGACAGCCCCAGGGCCAGTGGGAGAGGCCAGTGTCCCAGGATGGCCTGATTGATTGAAAGTGCTCCTCTGCCCCTGAGCTGAAACTGCAGGCTGGACATGCCTGGGCAAGCCAATGTGTGTGTGCGGCTGAGCTAAGGAGGAAGCACTAAGCAGCCAGCAGCTGGGAGCCAGAGGACCCAGGAAGGGAGGCCAGGCTGAGCTGATTTGTGCAGAGCAGACCCACAGTAGCTGGACCAGCAGAAAGCCAAGTGGAGCTGAGCAGAGCAGAGCTGGAGGCAGTGACAGAGCCAGAGGTGCCTGAAGCTGGGGCAGGAGGCCAGACAAGGAGCCCAAGGTGCTGATCTGATCTGTGCAGCCCCACAGCAGGAGAACCAGAGGAGGCCCACTGAACCAGAGCAGCAGCTAGGAGCCGGAGTTGCAGCCATCTGGAGCTGGGTGTGGTGAGCAGCTGGGGAAAAGTGAAGGGAGGCTGACGCTGGGAAGAAGGGCCCTGCCCCTGGAGCTTGTGGACGTGTGGCCACAGCCGGAGCCTGCATCTGGCCCCCTGGATCATCCAGTCGCAGCCAGGCCTGGGCAGAGGGCTTGCAACGTGGAGGACAGACTGTGAAACTGTTTCTCAGGTCCCAGAGACTCTGTTTGTGGTGCTCCCACGCCAGGCAGCAGCGCTGGGGGTTTACTGTTCACCCTTTTCCACTTTTTTCTATTTGCTTATTGGGTTATTCTTTTTATTTCTGTATGCTTAAATAAATTGTATATAGTGTATATAGTAACTGGTGGGCCAGAAGAGTGGTCAGTGTGGTCAGAACCCTGGAGTGGGGACACCCTAGCCCTGTCCTGAGAGATCGTGATAAGAGTGGGGGTCGAGCCCCCAGAAATCCTGGGGCCCAGCCTTGTCAGGGTTACAGAGACTCCTCCAAACAAGAGATTGGGAGATGAGCCTTTGAGGTCAGGCAGGCCTTGGGGTAAAGGAAGTGGGACCAGGGACTCAGATCCTTTTGCTACCCACCATCACCAGGGTGGTATACAAAGTCTGGGAAGTTCCCCACAAGAGTGGGTCCATCTCCCCACTTACACACTGAAAGATCCACCATGCACTGTAAACTGCTTGGTGCAGACATTGTTGGTATTGGTGAAGGCTGTCAGTGCTGGAGGGTGTGTATACTGAAAGTGGCAGAGATGCATTACCAACAGAGTCTTTCCCAAGTGTATTTTATATGTTTACCATACCTGCAGGAAAGCCATGTTTCTTTGCCTGCACCCACTGTGTCTTTAGGCATTTTGACATGCGCTGTCAGTTCAGTTCTATGCATGTCTTAGGTACCAGGCTTAGATGGCTTCAGTGGTGTCACTATGGATGATACTGAGAAAGTCAGGGAGAGTTTTTGACTTGATTAGGGCTTGCTATAGAGACTCACCAGGTTTTTCTTAGTGGCCTTATCAGAATGGCTCACAGGCTGTACTCTGAACACACCTCTCTTCAGTGTGGAAGGTTGAAGTGAGGGCTTTTACTGGGAATATGGAGATTGAAGCACTGATTCCATGAGTAAAAGTTTGAGCCTCAATTCTCTGTCCTTCATGGATCTGGGCTTCAGTTCCTGACACAAGCCCGACTTTGGTGGAATGGTCCTCTCTCCCAAGCAGCAAATGCACTGTGAATGTCTCCCAGTCACTGGGATAAATTCCTTGCAACCGAGGCACATCTGGAGACTGGAAAACCAGGCATGCCCTTGCCCAAGGGGTTCTCCCCGCCCACAGGGGATCAATGGAAGATGAAATCCTTTTCCTTTCTTTATTTCCCTTTTTTTAAAGATGACATCCAAAATAAAATGTGAAGGAAGCAAAGAAAACAAGTGGGGGGGGGGCTACAAAAGCAGCTAAAATTAGCAATTCTAAGAGAGTTAATCCACAAATGGACAGCTCTTGAGAAGAAATGGAGGAAGGATTGCCCACAAACACTGGTTCCCTCATGGCAGGCAGGGAGTGGCACATTTGTGGGAAGTAGACTGTTACCAAAGTTCTCCAATTTGCACCACAGGGATGCAGACATTACAACAGGGGAGCATCTGTAAGGACACTACTTGAAGAAGAATTAACTTTTAATCAGTAAAGATGGGGAAGATTTCACCCTTATATAAACTAACCAATGAAAAAATATTTTCATTGACAATAAAATTCACACCTAAGCAAAGTAAGAAAAATGCTGCTATATACCTAATTAGAGTTTGATTTAAAGATACAATAGTGCAGTGGATAGCACTTCTGCTTAATATGCAGTAAGTCCTAGGTTCAAGCCCCAGGGGAGGTCCCTTTCCAACCCTATAGGTCTGTCTGTACTGATTTTGACTTGTGATGTTAACATTTTGTTTTAACTTCTACAGAGCATTAGCTTTTTGAATCTCATTGTCTATCATCATTAAATAATTATTTAACCCCACACTGTTTGACACCCTCTATAATTATCTAAAACAGTGAAAATTTAAATTGATTTTAAAATATACTTAAGAATCCATAATTCTGAACCACTTTGAAAATTTAAATCATGTAAAACACTTAAAAATAACTATCTCCTATATTATGAGTCAAAAGCGTAAACAAAAAAATAATGGAATTCTGCTATGCTGAAGTATATATTTTTATATTACCATAAGAATATAAAAGTGACCATAACGGGTCATACCAAGAGTCTATCTAGTACTATGTCTTGTCTTCCAACAGTGGCTGCTGTCACATGCTTTAGAGGGAATAAACAGAACTAGGCAAATATTGAGAGATCCATCCCTTGTCATCCAATCCCAGCATCGGGCACTCAGAGCCTTCAGAAATCCAGGGGATAGAGTTGTGTCCTTGTTCATCTTGGCTAATAGTCTTGCTGTACCTGTCTGTCAAGAATTTATCTAATTCTTTTTTGAACCCCATCATACTTTTGGCCTTCACAGCACCCCTGGCAATGAGTTCCACATATTGATTGTGTGTTCTGTGAAGAAATACTTACTTTAGTTTGTTTTAAATATGCAGCAGCCTATTAATTTAATCAGATATCACCTGGTTCTTATTTTATATGAAAGTGTAAAATGTAAAAAACAATTCCTTATGCACTTTTGCCACACCTTATATGGAAACCATTCAATACCCCTAATAATTTTTGTTGCCCTACTCTATTGTTTTCAATTTTAATATATGTTTATTGGCATGGGGCAACTGGAATTGTAAGCAGTGTTTAAGGTGACCATACAATGGATTTAGAGTGGTTTTATGGGTATTTACTTTCCTAATGGCTATGTCCACACATAGATGCTTATTTTGAAATAAGTTAATTTGAAATAAGCTGATTCGAAATAAAATCCTTAATTCGAATTAACTTAAATTGAAATAAGCATAAGCCTCAAATCAAAATAGAAAGTCCAGACACAGGACTTGCTATTTCGAATCAGGAGAGGGGCACCATGGGAGGTGTGGCAACATGGCCCCCTCCCGGGGCCATGCCCCCACCCAATATATAGAAAAAGGAAGGCACCCTGGGAAGGAGAAGGGGAAAAGTGTTAATTTGGAATAATGGTTATTTTGAAATAACACGTCCAAACAGCATTATTTCAAAATAACCATTTTGCTTTAACAGATGATTTGAATTAAAGTAGGTTTAAGCTATTTCAAAATAACGTCTCTTGTTTCGAAATGACGGAGCTTGTCATTTTGAAACAAGACAATGTCATGTGGACCTAATCTTTTTAAAATTGAAATAACCAGTGTTATTTCGATTTAAAAGATATGTGTGGACATATCCAATGGTTCCCAACATGCTGTTAGCTTTTTTGATTGCCACTGCCCATTGAGTGAATGTTTTCAGAGACCTATCAATGACTTCAATACCTCTTTCTTGACTAGTAACGGATAATGTAGGTAGCATTGTTTTCTATTTATAGTTGGGATATCTATTTCAGTGTAAATTTTTATACAATATTTACACACAGGACTACTTGCATGGGAAAAATGAAGGCAATAACACACAAAGGAGGCTTTAAACATTCAACTGCCCTGCTTGGATAGGTGAAGTAGGAATTTTGTATGTCCAAATGGGTGCATTTTTCAAGCGTGTTTCATAATTTTTCTGACAGTATTCATTATCTAATAAAGAAAATGGAATATTTTGCATCTTAAATTTGTCAGGGAAGGAACCCTGTTGGACTCTAAAGCATTAGGTACATTAATGGTGCTGTTGTTCACTAATAATGGTCATATTTAAGATCATATATCTAATAACACTGCACTTAATCCTAATTGAATGAATTCTTAAAACCTAACATTTTAGCTGGTTATTTATGTCATTGTTGTGATGAAGGGGATACGAAAGTACATGGACAGTGATGGTAAAGAGATATAAAGATGATTATAAGGCAGATAGAAAGAACTTTGGAAACTGTAGGACCTGCTTCCTGTACAATGTTGTACACTTTCAACTTTCCCTTACCTCAGATTGAATTGAATTTACTCCAGACCAGTTAAGCGTCATGAAATATAGAGTGCCAAATGAAGAAATTAGGTAACTGTAACTGTAATTAAAATATTCTAGAAAATTATGTTGTTTTGCTGATTTTAGATTGAATTCTGCAAATATGTGAGTGATCCCACTGAAGCCAATAGAACTACTCACACATACATAAGTCTTTGCAGAATCAGGGATGTGGCTGATAAGATTTTTAATATAATGGGAACAATTCAAGCAGATGCATTATAGTTAAATAAATTTTAAAACAGAATACAATATGCTTTTGAAAAAGAAGACTCTGAATAACATTATTTTTAAAGTAAATAACTTTGGTTTAGAAGCCCCTGAAAGGGAGCAGCTACTGTTGGTTCACAATGCAACATATACAAAGTTGAGGTAAAAGTCACTGGTAGTAAGGGGGATGACCAACATATCACAGGTGTAGTCTACAGTTTGGAATATGGCTGTGATACTCATTTTAATTCTATTATATTTTTATTCTTTAATTGATTTTTACATGAATACATATGGTGCTATAAAGCAGTACTGTAAGATGTGATAGCAGGTTTTCAATTAAGGCACTTAATAATTAGCACTCAGTTTCAGGGAACATAAATATATGTGTTCTCAATTAGTTTTCTTAATGCACTACTAAACAAAAGAATATGATTCAACAATGACAGTGTGTCATTGTTTATGTAATGCACTAACACATTATAAACAAAAACTGCCTATTTGTCTTTGATATAAACATTGATGAAAACAATAATCATTAATTATGCCATAGAAGAGAGATCCAGAAATGAAGCTCAGTGCAACTTGGAAAAGAAAACAAACTTCTAAGTTAAGACCCATTCGAATTCTCTTAATTGATAAAATGTGGCTCTGATCAGCTGGTTCACTCTTGCGTTTATAATCTGTAGGAGGCTAAGTTCATCTTCAGTGTACTTAGATGTCATATGACTGGGGTATCTGTGAAAGGATAGTACCAGAGGTATTCCATAAAGAAAGATTTATGCTTTTTGGATGAAGAAGGATGGAATTGAATTAAAACAACGAAACCCTCAAGTGTTATCTGGATTGTGTCTCAGATGACTAAGACTGGGATGATTTTTTTGGATAGGGAAGCAACTGTAATGAATGGAAGGGCTAATAGCTGTCCCCAGAATTGAGGATTTGGAATCTGGTGTTTTAATTAGAATGAGCTGCTAGAAAATGACCTGGTGGGAGCCACAGTGGATTCTCTTTCATCTATGCATGGCTAGAATGGTAGGGCTGTTTCTTTTTGGATGTAGCTCTTAAGACCTCTCATCTATGCTGCTGTTATGATTATTGAAATACTCTTTACGTGGCACTGCAGCTTAGAGTCAATCATGGGTGGAATTGTAGCTTGACATGCCTGAGCTAGCTATAAACTAGCTAGCTAGCTCAGGTCCCAGCGCAATGAACCCATGAGTACATGGAATGTTGTGAAGTTCCAAAGGGGCACTTGTGTTAGTCTAGTTCAGCAAAACAAACAAGGAGTCCTGTGGCACTTTTAAAGACTAACAAATTTATTGCATAAACTTTTTGTGGGAGAAAATCCCACTTTGTCAGATGTTTTGAAGATGGAGGAACCTAGAGGATGGGAGGAAAATAAATGCAGGGAAGTGTAAGTCATAGAATCAGGTCCAATGTTCTCTCTAAGCAAGTTATGGATGCGCTCGGGGAGCCAGTGGGCAGTGGGGAAGGGGCCTGGTATGGGTGGGGAAACCGGCAGGGAACTTCTCAGCTGCATCCAGAACCTGCTCAGCTGCATCATCAGTTTAGAGGGAACATTGCTGCTGTAGTAAGCTACCTATAATTACAAAAAGGCTAGCAACAGGGACAGAGGCACTATAATCCTCTTGTATGACAGGAAAAAAAGAATCAAATCTGAATCAATTGGATATTTCACTCAAAATATGAGTCATGTATAAATGGACAACAATGGAGAGAAACAAACTAGACATTTGTGTACAAGTGAACTGTATTAGAGAAACATAAAAAACAATGAAATGGAGGTGTTGCTATAGCTACCTAGAAAATACAATCTAGAATCTTAATGCACTGTGATTCAGGACTGGAAATTGAACATGTACTTAAAACACTCTTCAGTTCTTTAGTCTATTTTCCTCTCTGTTTTTTAATTAGCAGGCTTTTAACCTCTGAAAAGATGGAGATGTGATGAAAAGAGAGCACCCACATTATACCTACTGGCAACTCTTCTGTTAGCATGGAGCTTTGTAGCTTCTGACACACATCAACTCCCTCAGTGAAGCCATCTTCTCTTTAAATGTAGATAATTCTCTAATTAAAAAGCAGACCTGATTTGTTACAAGTGTATGAGTGTCTATGTCTATAACACAAGAAATATGACCATAGTGAGTTAGGTGCAGCTCTTTCTTTCCTATAAATGTATGAACAAAACAGGGTTTTTAAATAATTGAATCACACAAACCTACTCTTCATGTATGACTTATATCTTCTCTGTTAAAAAATGAAACTCCCCCATCATACTCAGTATGTAACTCCTAAAGAGTTACATGCACAGACTTCATTTCAATTATTTTTCCTAGGCTTTCTGTTTACAAAAATATGTAACTGAAAATGTGGAAGGCCAGCTGGAGAAAATAAACTTAACAACAAAAAGCTGATTGGGAAAAATGCATTGTTTAAAATGTGTTATGTAAGTAAACTGTATTTTTATGTATGACTATTGGGCTAGAACCTTTTCCTGTGGTAAAACATGTGGGAATAGGCTATGGAGAAGGAAAAATACACAAGGGTCCCCTCAAAGTTTCTGGGAAGCAGAGTTTGTTCCTCCTCCTGCTCCTTGGGTAATGAAACAGATGACCTATACAGGAAATCTATGCATCAGTTGATGCTCTGTTTCTTTGCTGAGTCATGGCTCCCAACAGCCAGGTCTTTGCCTTTCATCTCTGGTGACCCAGCTATGCTCTGGAAGGGGAATTCTGTGAATGGATGCAAGGCTCAATGCCTCCCTTATTATTTAAGATAGATTTCATGATTTGCACTTTCACGTCTTGAACCAATATTCTATGACTCCACCTCCCCCTCAACACAAAAGTGTGGAAAAGCTTTCAATATGGCTGCCTTAAGCAGGGTCAACTGGTTAGCAGAAAGGGTTTGTGTACAGCAGAACACAATTTTTTTTAAAGTCCATTTGTTTTAGGCAGTAGAAGGCCAGAGAAAGTTGAAAAGTAAATGAGGAACTGAAAGATCCATATCCTACAACACCCATTCTCTGGCATTTTCAAAATGCATGGCTGTGCAGCATAATTAATTAGCATGAGAAATACTTCCATTTCCATCTGCAACTGTATATAAAGAAATGGATCAGAGATCCAATTCCTGACAAACTTGCAGACTGTGTATATAGATTTTTTTTTTTTTAACATACTTGTTCATCCTGTTGGGTGTGTGGGATCCTCATTTAGAGCTGGCAGTCTAACTTCCAATTTGACAGCGCATACCTGCACTAGGTCTCACAGCTGCTGCAGCATAAGCCACAGAAGGAACTAGCTGCCCAGTATGTATCTATCTGGGATGCAATTAACCCCTCACATTGTCATGGCTACATTTTATTTTTCCCACTAGCTGAGTCAGAGTTCACCTGCATGTGTCTCCTTGAACTGGAATTTACATTTAGAGCTTGAAATGCACTTGCATCCTCAGAGATAGGCGAATTTAATGTCATGAAGAATAAATATTAAGTCACCTGGGTAAAGTATAACTTGATTATTTAACAAAACAAGCAAGGAATCCTGTGGCACTTAAAGAGTAACAATTTTTTTTATCACATGAGCTTTCATGGGAGAAAATCCCACTGTCAGACTCTTTGAAGAAGCTCATGTGGTAAATAAATTTCTTGGTCTATAAAAGTGCCACAGTATTCCTTGCTTATTTTGCTGAACTAGACTAACACAGCTATCCCTTTGGAACTTGGCATCATTTCACAAAGAGATCAAAAGCCTAGTGTTAAAGGCTGTGTATCCCATTGCCACTTCCCTGTCGCATCCACTTCTAACTCAGGGATTCCCAAACTCATAGACCAGCCTATGAAGAAGTGTTTGGTCATATGATTCTTTTCCCCCTCCTTATTTCCAGCTGCCAAATCCCATTAAAAGAAACGAAACATATATAAACACTTTCCTAATGCTACTTTTCCATGTAAGCAGTTGCTGCAGTTGCCACAAGGAAGTTAGGACTGTGAATAGGAGAACAGAGGGTTCTGTGCAGTTGGGAATGACACACAGTCTCTAGACGTGTTCCATATTCTGCCTTTTGACAATTGCAAAATATATTAACATTAGCAATTTAGTAAAGAGAGAAATACTTCAGCTACTGACAGCTCAGTTTAAATGAAATTGCCTCCTCTAACACAATAATGAAATGCTTGACACTACAGGCCAAACATTTAAAGAGTGCAAATAAGCACAGTCAAATTCCACTTGCAGTTATACACACTATTATGTTGAAGCAAGAGCACAATTGCATGTATTTGTTTGCTCCTTTATTAAAAAAATATGTCCTCTGTCTCTAATCACATCTCTTTTCACACATCTCCCTGAAACAATATTTAATTGTTTCACTTTAGGGAGTGATAGCATTAAAAATCAGAGAAAGGAGCAGCACAGAACTTAAGACCTTCCCAAGAAATTAAAAAGTGGAGAGTATTGTAACAAATGGTTTTTAATAATTATCAAATGTCTCATTTGCTTTGGTGATTAATCAACCGCAGTAAAACTGTAGAAGTACTCTTGTTCCAATGCCATATCAGTACTTCAAAAAAAATGACATATGCAACACTGAATTAACACTGGAGATGCTTTTGTGACTGATGTACTAGGCAGATAAGGGCGCAAAGGAGATTAAATTTCATTTAGAAGAAACAAAAATCTAAATGGGTCACAGGTTACAATTAATATTCTAGCTTCTTCTAGATATCTGTAATCAACTGTTCATTATGCTTAACTCAGATCTATGTGCACAAGACAACTACGTAATATAGTACCAGTTCTATTCTGATCATCTCTCCTCAATAGGATAATGATGCATATTCACATGAATTGGTAACTGTGCCATATACTCTATTTCTAACTAATCTAATCATATTTACACAGTACTTATTGTAGTAGTAAGTAGACAATGAATATATGTCTAAGATATACTTAGAAAAGTATAATATATACAAACACCACACCATTTTTCAACTCATCTCTTTTAAATCTTTCCTTCCCCATGAATTTATAGAAACCTGATCTCCCGAGTCCCATTTCACTGCCTTAACCAAAATACCATCTTTCCTCAATTTAATAATTAACACTATGGACAAATTTGCCAACTGATCCATTCCACTACTATTTTGAAAACATAAACTAAATTAAGCCTTTGAAGACTGAGCAATTGATTTATAATCTGCTAGAGCATATATCTTTTGTCAGTAGGTATATATCGTCAGGGTTTCCTGTCATCTATATTTGTAATGGAAGATCTCCAATAGGAGCACAGTTTTTGTTATTTAATTCACCACAGAAGTTATTTACTGCCACGATAGACTCCAACACCATATTGTTCCTTAATTCTCCAGATTATATACTTCCTCGTACCCTTTGATGTTGAAAAAGTAAAAAATACAAATATAAAGGTATTACAATTAAATTTAGAAAGTCAGATTCTACTTTGAAAAGCATATACGTAGCATATCAACTCCTATATCACCTCTTCCGCTTTCTGATATAGATGGAAGTGCCAGGGAGAAAAAAAGTCTGGCCAGGGAGTCACTAGGTTCTCACAAACTCTGTCAGCCACAACAGACCCTTTAGAATGTCACCAGAAACTATAATTTAGAGAAGACTTGATGCCACTCTAAATTGTGGCTCAGCACCACACCAGCACCAACTTATATTTTCTGAAAAACTTTGGTAGAATTCACACCTTGATCTGAACTTCAAGGTTCAGATTTAGTTCTAAACAAAATCATTATAAAAAAAATTTTAGCTTCACAACTGATCAAAAAAAATCACCCGTTTCATCCAGATTCCTTACTCAGCTTTAGAATTCATCTGAACATGAATCTCAAATACAACAGCAAATTGTGCAACTCTTTGAACTTATCAGAAGCATCCATTGAAATGTTTCCTAACTGGAGCCAGTAATTTTTTGGATGACTCTAGTAATGAGCTGCCTTAGTGAACTGTGGACATAGCAGCTCAAAATGAGAAAATGCATATGTATACCCACTCTGTACAAAAGTTTCCCCATATTCAGTGTTTGAACTAATGCTTAGCCATTCAGTAGGGCTGTGTTTGACAATACAATATAATAAATGACTGACTTCAGTTAATTATACCTGAAATGAGAATTCATATAATACATGCACATCTATCTACAGGTAAAGCTGACACATGCACATACCAATACGCTGCAAGACAACTGAAGGATGAAAAATTATTGCTTTTGTGGACTTCATGGTTTACCCCTCTGTTTTCCAGTAAGTCATTAAAATTAGGCATTTTGTTAATTAAGAGAATTATATGGACGTAATAATTCTAACTCTTCCCATGTGCACAAACTTGGCATAACATTTCTACACTGTGAGGATGTGCTTAAAAACCTCATCCAAGAGCAGATTCAGAGTTAACCATACAACATGTATTTTTAAAAAATAAAAAAGACAGATCATTGAGAGAACATTATTAATAATTTTTCAGGAAGATGATGTAGCTGTTAAACATTAAGGGATCTATTCTCCTAACAGTTTCTATGTAGCTCTCAGAAATAATAATTGGAATAAGAATAATAATGAAAATTATGGCATCTGTATTCCAAGAGGCTACACTGCAGTATGTCGGACTACCGCAAGAATTTTACAGTAGTGTTACTGCGTTGTGTGAAATGTCTGCTACAGTATTTATATAAAAACAAAGCTATCAGCCCTATACTCAGAGTCTCTTGCCGTATGCGGGGGTCCTGTGGGCCAGAGACCAGGGACAGAGGGCTTGTCTACACTGAAATTCTTGTGTTGATATCCACGGATCGATGCAGCAAGATCGAATGACCAGTCAGTAGAGACCCACTCAATTGATCCCAGAAGTGCTCTCCATTCAATTCTGTAACTCCACCCTCCCACACCCCTCCTGAAAAGAGCAATGCTGCATTGAAAGGAAAGCATTTTACATCAGCACAGCCCAGTGAAGACACCATGGTAAGGAAGAGTAAGTAAGTCGAGGGCAGATGCACATTCCACAGTATGTAGATTGTGCATCTCCTGTCAACCCAATATTGCAGTATAGACCAGGCCAGAGTGTGTTTTCCCAAGAGCAAGTGCTCCTGCCAGGGCTCAAACTTTTCCTTTTGAACAGCCTAAATCCTTAAGAAGACATTACTGCCAGCCACTCTTGTCAAAAGTAACTATTTGTCTGAAGTGTGGTAGGTACTTCTCTTTCTCAAGAAAACATATTAACCCTTTCCTTTGGGATATTACTCCCTGTCACAGACTGCCACACAATGAGTAAGGAAGTTTCTCAGACTGACTGAAGTCTTTGCAGAGAACAGATTCTGCAACAACACACCAGCACATACAAACATACACACAAGCATGTCACCCTTCCTCCCACATTTCTGACCTATAGGTACAACAAACAAAGAATACATATTTCTAAGAGTGACTGCCAAATCTACGTGTCTAAAAGGAATCTCTGAAGTAGGTTTGTATGTGTAATTTGTATGTACAGATCTTTACCTGCTCTATGAAAAGAAAATAAAAACATATAAATGGATACAAAAATATTTTGACTTAACCTCAAATTATTTGATACATAAAGAATCCCAGTAAAACGTTATGAGACAACTGGGATTGTAATTCCAATTTTTAAAAAATGTGTTTCTCAATTTAATCACAGAAATCATTTTAAATAATAATTTTTAATATCTTCCCTGTTCATCTGAGGTAGTTTATTAATAGTGAGGATACTCTGTTATCAACATAAGTAATGATGGGCATAAAAAATTCAAATGCCTGTATCTCTGCATAGCAAATGCTATTACAATCCTAATGTATGCAGCACCATTATACAGTATCTATCTCACACATGGATTGGTGGTATTTCCTGTACCTTAGAGTGAAGAATATCACAAACACTGTAATAATTACAAAATGTGATCAGCATATGTCTCTATTTAACTGATGTCCAGTTCTATATACCTGTATATGTATTTTACACAGAAGGACTACACAGGTAACTCATGTTTGTTTTGATGATCAATGAGTGATCATACTGAATAAAGCAAATTCTACAAAAGAAACAAAATAAAGTTGTTTCACAGAAGAAATGACAGAAGGAAAACAAAAGAGAGAAAGAGAATACAAGGTATTGGTTACTGCGGAAATTATAGCTTACCCTTTCTTGCTTGTTCCTGTAGAGCTCAGATCAAGGTAATATAGTTGGCGACAACTCCCAACCAAAGCTTGAATTCCTGTGTCAGTCACCTTTCTACAGCCACTAACATCAAGATACCTAGAGGTTTCAGAACAGATTACTATCAAGAATGTCTAACATGGGCACAATAGTGTAAAATGGTTAACAAGTTTCATTTTCAGTGATGATTTACCAAGATTAATCCATTTATACTATTTTCAATAAATATGCTGGTGACTCCAGAAAGCATAACAAAAATACAGATTGATTATTATTCAAATATTTATATTTTTCTAAATTCATTAACATTTTATTTCTTCTGCTCCCAGGAAACTCAAGTTCAAGGAAAACTTAAAAGGTTTTCTTTATTCCATCATGGCAGCCTTTCTCTGTATTCAAAAAATTTTCATGTATTAATATAATCCCTGCTCCCTACCTTCAAGCTTTTTAAAACGTATACACTTTTAGAGAGACAAATGTAATGGTTTCCAGACTATGAAATGAACTGGGTAGCACTGAGAGTTATATCTAACAGGTTACGTATAACAAGCACATTAACTCATTTGCATTCTAAGTGCAAGAACCACTTAGCTTCCTTGTGAGCCTCATGCCCAGACGGCTCATGAATGTCAGTTTATACCATAGGAAAACCTGATGGTGTGTATTCATTTATGAAATATATCACCAATGATTCATGATAAAACTGAGTTTTCAACTGTTTTGCAGCTGTATTGGAATTTAGGCTATTGACCAATTAGGAGCAAAAATTGTGGGGTAATTACCAAGGCGTGTTTTGTATTAGAATATGTATGTTGTGTCAGAATTAATTTGATACTAAATCACCATATCAAATAGTTCCATGAAATCTTGTTATTTGTAAAATGATTGTAGGAACATATTCTCCTTGTAATTCAATCCACTTTCATTAACCATTTGAAGATTAAGGATAAGGATAAGTGTAAAATCCTGCATTTGGGACAAAAAAACCCTATGCACTGCTACAGGCTGGGAAACATTCAGCTAAGTAGCAGCAGTGTAGAAAAGGACCTGGGGGTCATTGTGGATGGGAAGCTGGATATGAGTCAGCAGTGTGCTCTTGCTGCCAAAAAGGCCAATGGCATACTGGGCTGCATCAAAAGAAGTGTTACCAGCAGATCAAGGGATGTGATCATTCCCCTCTATTCTGCACTGGTGAGGCCACATCTAGAATACTGTGTTCAGTTTTGGGCTCCCCACTACAAAAAGGACAGGGACATGCTAGAGAGAGTTCAGAGGAGGGCAACCAAAATGATTAAAGGGCTAGAGCACAAGCCCTATGAGGAAAGACTGGAAGCATTAGGCTTATTTAGTCTGCAAAAGAGAAGATTGAGGGGGGATATGATAGCAACCTTCAACTACTTGAAGGGATGCTCTAAGGAAGATGGAGCTCGACTGTTCTCGGTAGTAACGGAGGACAGAACGAGGAGCAATGGTCTCAAGTTGCGGTTAGGGAGGTCTAGGCTGGATATTAGAAAAAACTTTTTTACCAGGAGAGTGGTGAAGTCTTGGAATGAGCTGCCAAGGGAGGTGGTGGAGTCTCCATCTTTGGAGGTGTTTAAGGCCCGGCTGGACAAAACCCTGACTGGGATGGTTTAGTGGGAATGGTCCTGCCTCTGGCAGGGGGTTGGACTAGATGACCTATGAGGTCCCTTCCAACCCTATGGTTCTATGATTCTATGATTTCAGGCATATATAGTACCTACATGTCCCCTAATATTATATTTGGCCACCAGCCTGAAAGATGTTAGTGTTATAAGGGATTAATATACAAGTAACATTTTCTTCCAACTCTCATGTCCACATTTATCAGTGATTTGTGTGTTCAGCCAATGGGTCTGCAAAAGTGGTGCGCAGACACCTCATCAGTGGAAAGAATAGCTAGATCCCAAGATCGAAGAATAGAAGCCCCTCCTATTGTTTCATCTCTTTAATGAACTTGGGCTATGCAGGAACCATTCACTGAAGTCAGGATTTCATCCCAGGGATGGAAGGCATAACTCCGCAATCCACAACCACAGTATTTCATTTTCTGGCCATCACATTCACTTAATCAAGCCCTTAATCAATATTGTAAAACCTTATCTAGGTTTTCACTTGTAGTTATTTTCTGACATAAGTATTCTAATGTAGACAATGAGCCATCTGTTAAACATGGTACATTTCAAATTAACCGAATAACTTTCTAATAAGTCAAACATTCAAATATATTTTATTTCTTATAGTAAAGTATTCCCAGATTCTACAGGACTGGTTCAAATGCTGAATAGCTTTCTATACTGATACCACAGTGTAATGACTGGTGTAGAAGAATATTTTCTTTTTTTGTGTAAAAATTTACACTTATTCTGACTCATATGGTACATCTACATTGCTCTGCATTTTTGAAAAAACTTTTTTTGAGATAAGTATTTCAAAAGAATTATCTTGAAAAAAATATTTTCAAAAATACTATTTCGGGACAACAGTCCGGGGACGGCTCATTGTCCTGAAATACCGTGGCGCTTTTTTTTTTTTTTTTTGAAAAAGAAAGCCTACACCAGACTTTCTTTTTTGAAAAAAAGTAAGGCAATGGATGAGATAGAGAGGCTTTTTTGAAAAAAAGCCTTTGCCGTGTCCAGGGATGGCTTTTTTCAAAAAAGCTAGCTCGAAAAAGCTGTCAGGTTTAGCTTTTTTGGAAAAGCACTCCTGTATTTTGAGATACTGGAGCGCTTTTTTGGGATTGCTAAATCTCATTATATTTTGAGAAAAGCCTTTTTCGAGGTAGCTTTTTTGAAAAAAGCCATCCCCAGACACGGCAAAGGTTATTTTTCGAAAAAGCCTCCCTAGCTCATCCATTGCCTTGCTTTTTTTTGAAAAAGAAAGTCCAGTGTAGACTTTCTTTTTCAAAATAAATAAATATATAAATAAAAATAAAAAAGCTGTGGTATTTCAGGACAACAAGTAGTCCCCAGACCAGGGGCATCACTAGCGCTGGGCACATGGGGCTTGTGCCCCGAGTCTCAGCGCCAGTGCCCCAGCTCTCCTGGAGACCGGAGACCCTGTTGCCACCCACCCAATGCGGCCTGCCTCTGGCGGCAGCTCCCACCAGGGCCGTCCTTTGGGGGGCGGCAGGGCCCAGGGCCAATTGGCCTATGTGGGCCTCCCCCTGGCAAGTTCGTCTCAGGAGCAGGGCGGAGCAGGCTAGTGTGTGGCTGGGGCCCTGCAGAGCTCTGGCCACACGCCCACCCAATCCTGCTCTGCCCTGTCCCCTGGGCCAGAATGCCACTGCAGAGCCCAGCAAACAGTGGGGCCTGGGGTGATAGCCCTGCCCCCCAGGGACGGCCCTGGCCCCACCCCTTCTGGACCCCCGTCTCCAGCCTGGCCCCGACCCTATTTTGGGGGCAGCAACACCCCTGCCCTGGACTGTTGTTCTGAAATAGCATTTCTGAAAAAAGTTTTTTTGAGATAATTATTTTCAAATACTTATCCCCAAAAAAGTTTTCTCGAAAATGCAGAGCAATGTAGACATAGCCATGAGTTTTATACATTTGAAAAGCAAGTGACAATATACTTCTGAAAATCAAAATAATCTAGTACCTGCATATGTAAGAATAGCAGGCTTTTGTGAAGCCATCTATCCTCAAAAGGCCACATATTTTCCTTGATCCACACCCGTAACATCTATATTAATGGAAGCTATGCCGTAGATTTAGGGAAATACAGTGTGACTCATACAGCACCTTTGCAATTCTTTCAACGAATAAATGAAACAAATCCACTGTTAGCTGAAATATCAATGAACTTAAAACCATTCTTTTTGAATAAGATAAATACTTTAACTTTCACACACTTATTCATTTGCAAAGTCTTCTTTTAGTTTTTAAAGTTGTACCTGATTGTTTGTAGGTAGGTGCTAATTTCCAGTAAGCTTATATCAGTCACTTGTGAGCAGGAGCTGAGAACCAAACACTCTAGTTTAGGACACTGTGTCACAATAAAGTGCACAACATGATCTCTTACCTAGAGCATATCACAAAAAAAAAAAGAAAAAAAAAAGCAAGAATATTCTTCAGATATGAGTAACTACCTCCCAAAGGCCCTGCCAGAGCTATTTGGTGATAGTTAAATAAAATTAATTCCTTCAGTCACATTATCAAACATTGGCTGTAAGCTAACAGAATTGGTGATTATTTGTATTATTCCCCAAAATGCACTAGATATTGCAGACACTTAGGAAGACGTTGTCTCTGCTCCTTGAAGAACTGACATTCTAAATATGTGAAAAGAGGATACAATATACAGGTACAGTGTTTGAGTCTGATGTTAAACACACATCTTCTTAGTTCCATTATATACATCTCTAAATAGTTTAGGCTTATATAAATGATTGACTTGTATAATGTATCTTCTTTTTACAAACTTTGTCTGTAATGGTTGTCGAGCAGTTCTATATATTGACATAACCATTCACTCCTTCACTTACTCTTCCCATTTATCTTCATGAGCTCACCTGGCCCGCTCTTTCTCTTGCTTCTCTGTTGCCTCTAGTAAATACTGTAAGCTGCTCTCCTCCACTAAACCCATACTAGAAGACAGATGCAGCTGAGCAAGAGATACAAATAAACACCAGCCAATCAGAAGAGGCCCATTTTAGTTTACGATTGGAGTGTGGTTTTAGGCTTGGAGGCCCCAAGAATCGGAGTGGTGTCCTAGGCTTGGAGGTCCCCATTGCCAACTCTTGTCTCTGGAATATGGGCTGGCTCCTAATGCTCTCTGTCACCTATATGGAGGAAGGGTGCCTGGAAACTCCTGTGGACAGGGTCCTCATGAATAGGGCTACCAGATACCAAAGCCTTGAAAGGAGGACAGGGAAGTATGAAAAAGAGGACATTGGAGGACACATGGAGCAAATGTAGAATTAATGTAATGTTCTGTTTTTAGGGGGCCCTGGAATGCTTTCCCCTAAAAATAAGGTATTCTGTGGCATTCCAGCATACTTCAACCCCCATAAGTAAAAACCCAGACAAAATCGTGTATTTTAAAATGCTTGCCAGATGGAGAACATGGAGGTAAAAAGAAGGGCATGTCCTCCTTTTGCTTGACATCTGGTAACCCTACTCATGGAACACAAAGGAAATCTATTGCAAAACAAACAGAAATACTAAGAATGAAAATACGTATTGACTCAGGGGTTTTCCATCATACAACTGAACCCATTTCACCACATACATCTATAACATCCATGGTGTGATAACTTTACAAGACTGGGGGAGGCTCATTTAGTAGTAATAGTAGTAATTTATTTGTCCTATTTGTTGGGGTTGTACTCAGTGACCAAAGTCAGGCTGGGTTCCCTTATGGCAGCTAGGCACTGTATAAACATATTAGCAAGTTTATAGTCCCTGCTCAAAGAGCAGTTCTTTCCAAGCTGAGGTTCCAAGTGATTTGAAAGGCTCTGCAAAGTGTGAATGATCTAAATCTTCCAATGCTGAATGAAAAGATACAGAAAGTCTTGGATTTTAGCACTGAAGCAGTTTTCAAAGAATTAAAATTTAGGGTAGGAAGGGACCTAAGGAGGTTATCCAGTCCAACCCCCTACTCAAAGCAGGACCGACCCCAACCAAATCATCCCAGCCAGAGGTTTGTCAAGCTACATCTTAAAAGCCTCTAAGGATAAAAAATCCATCATCTCCCTAGGGAACCCATTCCAGTGCTTCACAACCCTCCTAGTGAGAAAGTTTCTCCTAATATCCAGGGTTTAAAGTAAGCTGGAATGCAGCCTGCTATTTTAGGGGCTCAGCATTCCGGGGCCCCTAAAAATTAAACGTGGATTTAGAATGCTGCATTCCAGGGCCCACCATTTAAAAATAGCAGGCCCTGGAATGCAGTGTTCCATTTCCATGTTCTATTTTTAGGGGCCTGAATGCTGAGCCCCTAAAAATATTGGGCCCTGGAGCGGCATTCCACTGCGTTCTGGGAGGCAGGGGCCAGAGGCATTGCTGAGGGGCTCAAGCCTCGCCCCAAACCCCTCTCCTTACAAACCCTGCCCCCAACCTGGGGCCTGCTGCCTCTGCCCCAGCCACGCTGCCACCTCAACCCAGGCCCTATTGCCTCCACCTCCCCAGCCACGCTGCTGCTGGCAAGTATGGGGGTGGCCCGACCCACATTAGGGGCATATTGGGGGGAGGGGGAGGGGTGCTGTCATGGCGATGCAGCAGCTGGGGTCCAGAGGGCCCTACCCAGAGTGAGAGAGGGGCCCACTGGCAGCAGAGGGGAGGCCTACCAGCATGGAAGGGGGGCCCACTGGTGCGAGAGGGGGGCCACTGGTGAGGGAGCATTTTGGGGCCCCCCAAATTATACTTTAACCCCTGCTAATATCCAGCCTTAACCTCCCCCACTGCAAGTTGAGACCATTGTTCCTAGTTTTGCCACCTAGTACCATTGAAAACAGCCTAGTTTCAGCCTCCCTGAAACTCCCATTCAGGCAGTTAAAGGCTGCTATCAAATCCCCACTCATTCTTCTCTTCTGCAGACTAAACAAGTCTAGTTTCCTCTGTCTCTCTTCATAGCTCATGTATTTCAGCCCCCAGTTATTTCTGCTGCCCTCTGCTGGACTCTCCAATTTGTCTACATCCTTTCTGTAAGTGGGGGGCCCAAAACTGTACACAGTACTGCTCCAAATGAGGCCTCTTCAGTGCCAAATAGAGGGACATAATCACTTCCCTCCATCTGCCAGCAATGCTCATACTAATGCAGCCCAATATACCATTAGCCTTCTTGGCAATAAGGGCACGCTGTTGACTCATATCTAGCTTCTTGTTCCCTGTAACCCCAGGTCCTTTTCTCCAGAACTGCTGCCTAGCTTGTCAGTCCCCATCAGTCCATAGGATTCTTCTGTCCTAGCTGCAGAACCATACACTTCTCTCTGTTGACCATCAACAGATTTCTTTTGGCCCAATCCTCCATATTTTATAATCTTCCAGAATATCTAGCACACTCCACCCAAGTTAGACTCATCTGCAAAGTTGCTCAGGGTGCAATCCAGCCCATCCTCCAGATCATTAACGGCCTCCAGATTATAAGTTTTGGCTCACTTATGCAAGATATTGTTATATTCCTTTATTTAACTGGGGATCCAAGTAGCAAATAAAGAAACTGAGCATTCTACATGACCAGGGACCTTCTTTTCTTAATCAAAGCTTTTCCAACTCTAATTTCAGCTTGCTGTATTTTTTAATAATTTTCCAGATTTTGGTGTTCTGATATTTACTGCAATGGAATTTAATGTTTTCTCACTCAACTCTGTCCTTCCTCTGTCAAATCAAAACAGCAGTATTTTGCAAACAGATATGTGTTTTAGTGAGTGCAATATCCCCATCTAAGATTGTCTGTTTCAGGCCAGGACATAGGGAGACCCTTGGGACATTAAAAGAAGTAGTATCTATTCCTTCTAAACTCCATCTAAGTAATTTCTCCAAAGCCCGACTAATCAGGCTTTCTAATGGAGATGAGTGTTTGAAGCGACTGTATATCTCTTATTGATGAACTAATTCTGGTATTTGTTTTGTATTTGATAACTTTTTTTAACCAAAGTAATTTGTTAGTTTCATGTCTTGCAACCTCATGAAATGACCTAACATTTATATAAAATAAGTTGTTTTGCTTCAATAACTTCACTTTGTCTAGAAATAAACCAGAGAATATCACTTATACCCACATTTATTTATTAACATAAACACCAGAGACCCCAATCAATCTGCTTCTAGTAGATTTAAAATCAACAGGAAAATGGTGCGAAATCAAAGTATTCTTACCACATTGAGACCAGTCATATTGAGTGTAGTTAGCTTTTTCAGACAATTCACTATCTTTGTCAAGCAAACATCCGTAATTTTGGGTACTCTGCCAATGTTCAGTGTCTGCAGATTTGGACACTCTATAGCCATGGAACTCAGGCATTTGGCAGTAAGAGCATGGCAGCCAAATATTTCTAGTTTAATGAGACTGAGGAAAGGAAGATGAGATTACAAAAAGGTTAGCCCAAAATCTACAGAGCAACACATACAAAAACCACAGCTTTGCATACACTTGCTTTTAAAATGTTTCAGTTTTCCTTCTCCTAAACCTAGTAGGATTGATTCTGATCTCAGGCCTGTGTAAATATCGGGTAAAAATTACTGGAATTAGACCTGTACCAATGAAATCTGAGTCCAGTTTCCTTATAGTCAATAACTTTAAGAAGCAGTTGGGAATCGCTATCATGTAAATTGACAAATGAATAAAATCACCAGTAAAATGCTTAAAAATAAAAAATAAAAATGTTCATTATCCCCTACAAAAGTAAGCAATATGTAATCATATATGATCCAAAAAGTAACCCAATTGAGAACCTAAAGTATTAGCATTCACACTGACTTTTCTAACTCCAAATATGTGCATGGCATCCCTTCAATAAAGAAATTCATAGGCATAGGCGTTCATAGACTTGCATTCACAGGCATAGGCAAGGTGTTTGTGCTTCCCTCTTAAGGGGTAGCTGTGTTAGTCTAGTTCAACAAAACAAGCAAGGAGTCCTGCTGCACTTAAAAGACTAACAAATTTATTTATTGCATGAGTTTTTTGTGGGAGAAAATTTGTGGGATAAATAAATTTGTTAGTCTTCAAGTGCTACAGGACTCCTTGCTAGTTATGTTCCAAAGGGGCAGCTGTGTTAATCTCATAAAGCAAAAAAAGCAAGGAATCTTGTGGCGCTTAAAGACTAACAGATTTATTTATCACATGAGCTTTTGTGGGAGAAAAATCACACTTCATCAGACACTTTGAAGAGGGGGAACTTACAGAATAGGACGAAAATAAATGCAGGGGAGCAATGTTCCCTCTGAGGGGAGAGAGCAGCTGAGCAACTCCTGTTGCTCGCTGCGCTCTCCCCCCCCCCCCCGGGGCCCGCTGCGCAGCCCCTACCCCCCTCCCGCTCGCCCCCCCCAGGCATCGCCCCCCGACGCCGCTCCCGGCATTGCGCCCCGTCCCCGGCATCGCCCCTCCAACCCGCTCCCGGGATCGCCCCCCGGCCCCGGCATTGCCCCCCCCCGCTCGCCGCATCGCCCCCCCACCCCGCTCCTGCTAGCCCCTCCCCGCTCCCCGCAGCATGCCCCCCTGCTCCCGCTCCCACTCCCCCCCCCAGCCCCCACAGACTTACCTCGGGGCTGGACTGGAGGGGCAGGGCCCAGCCCTAACTCCTGGGCCAGAGAAGCTCTACGGAGCATGCCCAGAATTTCTGGGCATGCTCCGTTAGAGCTTCTCTGGGCGGGAGTTTTCAAAACTCCCTGCTCCACAGGAGCTCTAGGCAGGGACTCTGGCTGCCGGCAGTGCGCTGCCGGCAGCTTTCCCTGCGCTGGCGGCTGCGGCACGCTGCGCTGCAGCACGCCAGCACAGCTTAGAGGGAACACTGCAGGGGAGTGTAAGACATGGGATCAGGTCATACTGCAACAGCAAATCAGAGCATTTGTAAGGATTCAAGAAACAGACTGGCATAGCCAGACAGGTACCCTGCAATCCACTACTACAGGAAAGACCCCAAAACGAAAACAATAGAACGCCACTGGTCACCTCACACAACCCTCAAGTCAGACCTCTAGAACAGATCATTAAGGACCTACAGCCTATTTTAAAAGATGACTCTCCTTGCCTACAGACAACCCCCAAACCTTAAATAGATACTCACCAGCAACTACGGACCTAACGACAGAACCATTAAAGCAGGCACATAACCCTGCAACAAACCATGCTGCCAACTTTGTCCGCATATCTGCACAAAAGACACCATCATAGGACCTAATCAAGCCAGCTACTCCATCAAAGGGTCATTCACCTGCTCATCCACTAATGTGATTTATGCCATCGTGTGCCAGAAATGCCCCTCCACCTTTTACATTGGACAAACAGGACAGACCCGATGCAGAAGAATAAATGGGCAAAAAACTGACACCAGAAATCACAACACACAAAAAAAACCGTTGCTGAGCACTTCCATCTTCCTAATCACTCCATTGATGATTTGGTAATGATGGTCATCAAGAAAATCAATGGGACATCAAGACTTCAAAGATAAACAAAGGAAATCCAACCAATATGCAAATTAGATTGTTTGAAAGCAGGACTTAATCGTGACTATGGATTCTTTTCACATTGTAACAGCTAATTTGACTTCACCTTCCCTCTATGTGCTGTTTCCTTGCTTTTCTTGCTTGTTACGTCTCCCTCTAGTAGCTGATCCCAGCAAGTATAAGAACCTAACCAAGAGAGATCCCTATTCTGTTAGTGCCATAAAATATAAGTGCCTTTCACTTTCTTACTATTGATGATGGCATGCACTAAAAAACCCCCAGGAAACTGAAGCCCTAGATTTTTCAATCAGTGACACAGTGTGACAGTTGAGAAAAGTTCCCATATTACAGGCTCTAGTATATTTTGGTTAGAGAAAGAAACTCAAATCCAAACCTAGATAAGTGATAGGTATTTAAATATGAATCCCTTGGTCAGAACCTACTCCAGTGGCTGTTGAACTCCCCAGACAAGGAAATGTCATGAGAACAGTTATCTCATGACTTTTTCATTATTCTAGGCCACAAGCTTAGAATAAAGATTGCAAGATTTTAGTGGATGCAAATTTCAACCCAAACCCCTAGTCTAAATCTAATCAGATCTACAGGTCTAAAATAGTTACATGTTTTTTGCAATCATTGTTATCCTATATACTGATATTTAAATTCACTTTTTATCTTATTTTATTTAATACAAAGTTAAAGGTTAGAAAAAAGAGTAAGTAGCCTGCAAATCTTACTATGTGTAAACAGAAGCACCAGAGGGACAGAATGTGCATCTGTTCTCTGAAAATGTACAAATAAAAAGAATGGTATCAGGAAATTATAATCATTACATAAACCTTTGAAACAACCCCTAATTATAGCTGTATTAAGCGCTGTAAAGCATCTATGACAAATGAACAAGAGGTTCTTGTTAATGAAAAGAAAAAAAATACTACAACCTGTTTCTCATCTCACTTAAATCAGTGTAAATCAATAATAAACAGCACTGAAGTCATGGTTATTCCAGCATACTAGTGTAGGCGAGCTCTTGAATCCAGTGCAAATTTGGGAAGAGGGTACAATTCAATTAACGTTCACAGAGTAAACTAGAGCTAATTTTCACCATTTAACTCTACAATAGCACACATTCAAGGAAAATATTTTTTTAAAAAATGGTGTAAGGAACCATTTTAATTATCTTAAGGAAATAAACTCTTTTATCAAATATATGAAATTGGTACTCTTAAAAATGCAGTAGAAAGGGACTCTCATTTAAAGGGGAAAAAACATTTTTTTCCATCCAGCTTACATTATACAAGTGAAAGAAGAAAAATGCTAAAATCCCATTTGGATGATAGCACTAAGTAAATCAATACAAATTAGACAGGCAGTGTTACAGCAATTCCCAGAGTACTATCTTCATACATATATGAAGCCATGAAGTGCACTGAACATTCAGTCCTACCTAATAAAAAGAAATGAACAACAGAAGAGCTTTTTTCATCAAAATGCTTTGTCTATGGTAACTACAGTGCGACAGATAATCAATGCTCCTTTTAATAGAAAAGAGGTGAGTTGAATTGCTAAGAATACAAATCTATGTGGTATGAGATCATTCTGAACAACTGGAGAAAACAGACATTATGGAGATTGGTTTTCATATTGCAAATGTGGGAAGAAATCCCTTTCACACTACTCCAATTTTTTTTTCCCTTCTTCATAAGCAGATATTCCCTCGATTTAAAAAAAAAAAAAGAAATATGAAAATTTTAGCTCTGTACACTTTATCTTTTTTGGCCTTCCCTTTCTGTGCTATGATTCTCTTAGTTCTCTCACCCCTAGAGTTATTCCTTTCTGAACAAGGCTGAGGCACTTTGACAAGGCATGGTCATAAACCTTGCACTCCTGCTGATTGTTCTGCACCTTTTCTATGGATAGGCATCTAGGAACAGAATCTCTAAGCAATGTAAAGAAACTGGAAATCTCCCATAAATCCCTTCTGATGCCACATTTTGCATGGGAGGGTCCCCAAGAGGTGCAGAGCAGCCTAGTAACATGATTCTAATCTTGCAGCCCCCAAGGCAGGAGGCGTGACAGGGGGAGGGAGAGCTAGTTGGGGGCCAGGACAGAGAATGGCTAGAACACAATAATTTCTTCTCCGGCTATCCACTGCAGGAACAGAGTCTTTTGGAGCTCCTACCAAGTATCACAAGTTAAAACTGTCCCATGGCTGTTCCAAACTGTATTGAGATTCAGGGCTGGAACAAAACATCAGGGACTTATAACAAGCTTCCAGCAGATCCCTGCTCCATTACACTTGCCAAAAGCTTAATGCCGTATTGAATCTGCTCCCTATAGTTTCTGATATACTTGACTTCCACATTTTCCTCCTGGATTCATTGAACTGAGGCCAAAAACCAGTACTTGCAACAACACAATTCAGAACCCTGAAAACTGCACTATTGTCCCAGTCTTTAGACTATTGTAAAACAGAATCATTTAGACAGCAGGAGAGAGTTATTTAGAAGATATTGTTACCCAATTAACCTTGGGAGCAATTGTGCATCTGTACTGGAGGGAGCTGAACAAGAAAATATCTAAAAAATATGTGGCAGGATAATGCATATTTGGTAATATATTAATGATTATATACAAAACTCCATGTTAAAAGAATTATTTATTTGGCAAAGTCAAATTCCAAAGTTGGGAAATGCCAACTCAGGCTGCCTGGGATACCTTAATTTGGATCCTTTGTCTATGCATTATGACATGGTCTTTAATTACAGGATTATGTACCATTTCTTCCACAAGAGTTCTGTTTTATTCAGTGATGACAAGTTCCAGAGGGGTAGCAGTGTTTAGTTCAATAAAACAAACAAGGAGTCCTGTGGCACTTTTAAAGACTAACAAACTTATTTATTGCTTGAGTTTTGTGGGTGTAATCCCACTTCATCAGATGCATGAAATGAAAGCTGCAGCATGTCAGGTGAATGAGTAAGTACATCCAAGGGTGAGTCACAAAGTCAGTTCAGTCTTTTTCAGCAAGCCAAACAAGTTGTTTCGATTCAAATTTAGGTTGGCTTACTCATTACTAAAGATGATTTTCCCCTCTAACATTTTCATTTTTCTTATCTGTTGTTCCACATTGTTTGAATCCCTTACTGCAATCTCCTGCCTCATTCAACGCACACCTTCCAATACAGAACCCCTGCTATATAAGCTATACCTTCGCATGAGGTAGGGGGCCACTCCTTGGTGGTACCATCAGACTCAGTGACCTCCTGAATTATGCTCATGGGGAGAGGGCAGTATCTATGGCACTGAGCCAGTGCATGGGGTTGCCCACACTCCATGTCGTCTGTTGTATACTCAAAGACGCGATGGCAACCGTACTTTCTGATTCTTTTGCTTTTCATGAGCCCTCTGGAGTACAAGACAGAGGATATGTCAACAGGATCCTGCCCTGTGAGCCTTCCCAGTCACCACAATATGTCACTTGAGATGGCTGCAAGACATCTGGCCAATTTGCCTTCAAACCACACCAAGAGAATATCTGTACACACTCATGCTTCACACCATCCACCTCCTCGTGTCCTTCCCTGATACCAAGTGGCAACAAATTTTGTTGCCATCAAATAAGGCCTCACTTGGAGCACTGTGTCTAGTTCTGGACATCACACTTCAGGAAAGATTTAGAAAAAGTTGAGAAGAGAGCAACAAAAATATTCAAACATCTAGAAAACATGAACTATGAGGAAATACTGAAAGATGTGTGTTTCTTTAGTCTTGGGAGACACAATGACAGTCTTCGAGTGCTTAAAAGGCATCTATAAAGAGAAAGATGGTAATTTTTTCTCCTTAATTACTGAAGACAGGACAGATGTAATAGACTTAAACTGCAATAAGGGAGCTTAAGGTTAGACAGTAGGAAAAACTTCCTAACTGTAAAGTAGTTAAGCAGCGGATCAAATTACCCAAGGAGGGTGTAGAGTCTCCATCATTGCAGGTTTTAAGAACAGGTTAGACAAACACCTGTCAGAGATGGTCTAGATAACATTTAGACCTGTCTCAGTGGACTAAAGGACCTACTGAGGTCCCTTCTAGTGCCATATTGTCATTTTTTCCATGAAAAGGGCAAGGAACTCCAGTGGACTGCTCTGTACTTCACTCTGGATCTACAGACAACCAGGAATATTAACTGGTGGCTTCTCTATGGAAGCACTGCCATGTACTTGATGAAGTTCACAAATTTCACCAACGCCTATTCCTTCTGTAGCATGAGGAGACCCTGCCACACTACAGGTTTCAGCCCCTCTTCCAGTTTCTCTAGAACAGGCATGGCCAAACTGTGGCTTGGGAGCTGTATGCGGCTCTTGAATGAAAAAGTGAGGCTCGCAGACGAGCTCGGCTTACATGCAGGTCAGAGAGAGAAAAGCAGCCCCAGCCTAGGAGTTTTAAATCTCCTGCCCTTAGCATGCTCTGAGCATGCTCAGAGAATGCTCAGGGGGGGTGCCCCAGCCTGTGCCTAGCTGCCAGAATGGCCATATTGGATGCTCAGCCCAGGCAGGGCTTAAAGCATGGGGGGTGAGCCCTGGCTTGTGCCTAGCTGCTGGAGTGGCCAGTCAAGAAGGCCCTGGAGAGGTGGTGGTTGGCTCGGGGGAGCCAGCATCCGGGCAGGGGGTTAGGGAGGAAGGCTGGACAGTGGGGAGAAGTGGTGGCGTGGTTGGGGGTGGTGAAGAGAAGCGCGGTATGTTTAGATTTTCTTGTAGGCCCTAGTGCAGTTTACTTGTTAAAATAAAAATATGTTTTACAAGTCCTTCTAAACATGACGCCAAATAATCAGAAATGAAAATACAGAAAAGAAAATAGATCATTTCCTGTATAGGCCTAGTTTTCATGGTAACCTTAAGTAATTATTAGAATCTGACATTAATTAGTAGGATCAATATTTGCCCTCTATTTATGATAAAATTAAAGTGTGCAATGAATTTTAAACTTGGTAATTTTGAAGTAGGTAAAAGTATATGGCCACATGCTTCAGTGCAGCTCTTGAAGGTTTAATAATCAACTTATGTGGCTCTTGAGTTCCATAAGTTTGGCGATCCCTCCTCTAGAATGTCTTGATAAAGTTTCAAGTGCACTTTTTCCCTCACTTGTTTATTGTAGCACGTCCTATCTGCTGCCTCACAGAGTTGGAACCCTTGGAACACTTACTTGTCAACCTCTTTTTGGTGCTGGCCATGACCATATATCACACCAGCAGAAAGAAGCTGCATGGGGGTTTGCTCTGAAATTGTAAGGCCTATTTCTGGCCCCATGTCCAATGACATCTCTGGAGAGAGTTCCTCTGGATATTGTTCAGTGATTCCTTAAATGTCTTTGAGTAGTGGGTGCTATCAGGAGTGCCACTCTGGACACCTTATTTTTAACCTTTAACCATCAACCACATACCTGCTGTTTCATTTAATATTTGGTATTTATTTTTGGCCTATGATCAACGACTCTCCTCCCTCATTTGACTGAGCGGGCCTTTAGCTTTAGTGGAGCGTAGGCCTGCCATCTCCCACCAGCCTCAGCTGGTTCATGGCTTCTAACTTCCGCAACAAACTACACCGATATCATACAAACATCTATCTCATTCACTAGACCAGTGGCTTCCAACCAGTGTGCCGTGGCACACTGGTGTGCCACGGCAACACCCAAAGTGTGCCATGAGAATCTGGAAAAGCTGGAGTTAAAGCTCCCTGCCTGCTCAGCCCACCCACATGGGCTGTGCAGGGCTGGGAAAAAGGCAGGGGTTAAAGTAAGGGGGAACGCAGCAGAACACAGTTCTGGGGCCCCCCATTTTTATCCTGGCAATGTTCTGGTCCCCCTAAAAATAGAGGAACCCACCAGAATGCAGAGTTGGGGGGAGGGCCTAAAAATAGCATGAGCAGCCTGAATGCAGAGTTCCCGCAGCTCTGCCTTAACCCAGCCAGCAGACAGCTGTGGCAGGCCAGGAGTTTGTGAATCTCCCCCTGCACAGTGGAGCAGCTTGTGGCAGGGAAGCAGCTCCCAGACTGTTAGCCAGCCTGTAAACAGCCCAGGTAAGGGCTTGGGGGGACTGGTGGTGCTCAGTGTTGTGTGGGCCAGGGTGTGTGTATGTAGCAGCGGTAGGTGGGAGTGGATGTGTAGGAGAGGGTGTGTGGCAGGGGTTGTGGGGTGGCTGGTTGAGGGTGTGTGCAGCTAGAGGTGTGTAGCTGGGGGCTGGAGGCTGGGTGAGGGGGGAATGGGACCCACTGGGGTGGGAGGGAGCCACAGTGGGGGGAGGGTTTGCCCTGGGTGGCAGGGAGCCAGTTTGGAGAAGGGAGAAGTGGGTGCTGTGCCATGTTCCCCTGCCCTACCTTCCCACTCCCCAGTTTCCCCCTGCCCTCCCACAAAAGCCACTTTTGTTCTCCCTTCCTCTCTCCTCTCTTGCCGCCCTTGTGCTGTTCCCCACATGGCTGCCTTTGTCCTCTTTTGCCACCCTGCCCTGCTCTGCTCCCCATACTCACTCCTGCCACTCCACATGACTCCTGACCTCCCCTGTCTTGCCACCCCTGCTCTGCTACCCCTACCACTCCACATAGCAGTATTTCCAAAACACTGTGCCATGGTTCATGAATATTCATGTTGTTTTGAGCTAATTTGAATATTCATGAGTTTTTTAATGGGGGTGTACCTCGAAAAATTTGAAGGTATCAAGGTGTGCCACTGCAGAGAAAAGGTTGGGAACCAGTGCACTAGACAACCTGCTTCATTCTCTGTGTACTGAATAGAGCAGTTCTTGTGGAAACAATTATATGCGGCATTAAATTAATGGGAGTTGTGGGTGCACAACCTCACTAACAAGCAGTCTCCAAAAATATAGGACTGATTGAAATTTGTTGGTGAGATTTATGAGCACACAAAGATGCTTTTTTCACTCTAACAAATTTCAGCCAGCAGTTATTCTTCATAAAACACACAGAGGCCACACACACTAGATCAAGCATTTCAGTCTGTAGATACACTTTCACATAACAAAGTCATAGCTATATTCTCTCTCTGTAGATTTGGGAATGTACAGTGCTGACTGAGCACCAGGTGAGTGGTTGAGAGCCTGAGTCATTAGGAAATGTAGTTCTTCATTTGATCAGGTGGGACCTATTCTTTTTTTATTTTATTGTTTGTTCCTATTTTCATTTTCATTCAATGTCTTTCCTTTCTCTCTGATACTTTAAAATGTATCTTTGAGGGTCCTTTCGTACTATACTATTCCTCATTTTTTAATTTTTCCTGTCATTTTTTTTGGAGGAAGGGGAGATTATTCAGTATGTTTCTTATTCTTTCTCTGCCTCTGATCCCTGATCCTATATGTTTATCCAGCTCTGCGTCATCAAAGAAAATTTCTCCCACCTCTTTATGTATGTTATACAATGTGTTCAATCAGTTTTAAATGTCCAAAGAGTTTGACCTGTCTCATCAGTATGATCACACATTAGATTAAAAATACAAATGTGTGTGGTGTGGATGGCATGGGGTTAACACTGAGAGAAGGATTTATAGCATGTTCCTTTGAAAGTGGTGAAGAAACAGAAAGTGAGAGAAAGAGGGATTGTAAAGAAACTTTAATTACAGGATATAGATCCTGGCTGCATAATAACTAAACATTTTGTTGCCCTAGGCAACCACCTGTTCTCCGTGTCTAAGACTGCCAGCCTTAGATGTACAGGCATGGCACCCAGAATGCTGTATTCAATTAGTCAGTGAGAGAACTCCTGCTACAGCTGTGAAATCCAGTTTGTCCCATGAAATCAATGGGACCTGCAGATACTCAGCAACTCGGAAAACCATGACATTTTTTGTAAATGGCTGAACACAGATTTTAAGTGAAAAACTTTATGCACACTAAGTTCAAACATTTTGGCCATGAATCCTCTTAAACCTATTACTAAAGATACTGTTGTCACTTTAAAACAAACAAGGAGTCCACAAATTTATTTATCACAGGAGCCTTCATGGGGAGAATCCCACTTCAGACACTTGAGAAAGTGGAATTCTACCAAGGAAAGCTCCTGCTGTAAATAAATTTATTAGTCTTTAAAAGTTTCACAGCACTCCTTGTTGTTTTTGCTGAACTAGACTGACACGGCTACCTCTTTGATGCTGCCATTTTGCAAGTCTTTTTCAGACTATTATTGGCATTGTATGTTTACTGTCATTATTATTATTTTCCACTAGTAGCTCCACTAACAGTTGGGTTAGAGGCTTTTGAAACAACATAAAAAGGTATCTCTCAGCAGCTGGATTACACATGTGTCTCAAAAAGAGCCAAGAGAGTCAGTGATGTCAGCATAGTCCCACAGACTTCAGTCCACACGAGCTAAGGATTTGGCCATTATGCACAATTGCCAGTGACTGCACAGTGGGACTACTATCCTTGTGGAAGAGTAGAATGCTGTCCTATTTTTTAATGTGTATTGTTATAGTCTAACTGACAGGGCTGTGTGATACTAAGAAAGAAAGAGGGTAGATGAATGTTTCAGAATTTATTTAGAGGCATTTTATATGTCATTCTAAGTATCAATGCAGGCAGATGGATTAAAATAACAGGAAACATTTAGGTTTCTGCTAGCTTTGAGACTGCATGATTTATTCATTGAAGAAAATCAAATAGATGGGCAAGGTTTCTCGTGTTTCCATAATTCTAAGTCATGCTCACATATACTTTGCAGAGTGTGCTGAAGAGCTCCTCTGTGGCCATTGTGACAATCACCATCAGCCTTTGGCCCCAAAGAAAGCACTTTTTGAAGTCATCTACAAGATATGTTACATGTAGCACAATTCTTGACTCATTGGGAAATAAAAAAGCAATATTCACTGAAAAGAGAAGTAGCACTGGCATTAACCCTCATCCAAGGTTATTGCTTCTGTGATGCCATCTGGGCCTAGGAGACTGTTTATGATTATTTTTTCATATTAATATTTCATATTTGCAATAACCCATATGTGATATGCCATGTTTGGTACCAACAGAAAAGTTGTAATCTGCTAGGAATGATTATATGGATTATATATAGGTGTCAAATCTGTATTGGAAATTGGGAATACGTTTTTCTATTTATGTTCCAAGTTATTTGATTCTAAGGCAATCCCAGACTGGATGTCTACAAAACCATTGTCTTCATAATGGCCCATTAAGGGAGCTCATAGCTACAGTGTGTCTAGGGAGAAGAAGTAGTTGCTCACCTGTAGTAACTTCTGTTCTTCGAGATGTATGTCCTGTGCTGCTCCACCGTAGGTGTAATAGCATCCCTGCACTGCTGCACGGCGTCTTGAATAGCAGTAGTGTCCCAGGCCACACCTGCACAGAAGCTGTTTCATGACAGCCTCAGTGCAGCTTTGGTGTGAGCGCAGCAGCTTCCCCTCAGTTCCTTTTCAACATCATGGAACTCTGAAAAATACAACTGGAAAAGAGGGGAGGCTGGGTGAATGGCAGAGTAGCACAGGACACACATCTTGAAGAACAGATGTTACTACAGGTCAGCAACTACTACTTCTTTGAGTGATGTCCTGTGGTGCTCCACCATAGGTGACTGTGTAGCAGTTACTCCTCATGGAGAAGGGTTTTCATGTATGGGGGAGAGTATTGCCCTTCCCATGTGAGCGCCATTTGCACCTGCTAAGTCCAACGCATAATGTGCTATGAAGGTATGGGGAGTTGACCAGGTGGCTGCTATGCAGATGTCTGAGATGGGCACATTTTTAAGGAAAGCCATAGTGGCTCCCATGGCTCTGGTGGAATATGATCATACGATGTCGGACAGCAACTGGTTGGACAACTCATAACAGGTTTGAATGCAATCACTTATCCATTTTGATAATCTCTGGTTGGACATTGCAGAGCCTCTTGAATGCTCAGCACTTGAGACAAATAAGCTTTTTGACTTTCTGAATTGTTTTGTGCTTTCTAGGTAAAATCCTAGAGAACATTTGACACTGAGAGTGTGAAGGGATGTTTCCTGCTGATTACGATGTGGTTTTGGATAGAACATAGGAAGATGGATTGATTGATTCAAGTGAAAGTTCGAAACCATCTTTGGTAAGAATTTTGGATCTGGCTGCAGGGTTACCTTATCTTTATGAAAAATTGTATACAGTAGGTCTGACCTCAATGCATTGATTTCGCTTATTCTTCTTGCAGATGTGATTGCAATTAAAAACACAACTTTTAGTGACAAGTGGTATTAGGAACAGGATGTCATTGGCTTGAAAGGCTTTTTCATAAGAGCATGGAGAACTATATTAACGTCCCAGGATAAAGCTGTAGGTCTTACTGTCAGGTATAATTTTTGCAATCTTGACGGAAAATGCTTTACCTTTGGGTGACTGAATACAGATGAATCTTCTAAGTGGGCGTGAAATGTGGAAATCGCAGCAAGATGCACTTTTATAGAACTATTGGAGAGTCTTAGATTTTTTAATTCTAAAAGGTAACCCAGAATTCATGGAATAGCAGAGGATGTTGGTATGAGATGGTTATCTGAACACCAATGATTGAATCTGCGCCACTTTTGGATGTATGATTTTCTTGTAGCAGGCTTTCTGCTATTTAGCAGGATATAGCATACTGCATCCAAGCATGCAAAGTTCATACCGTGGAACCACTGGGGAACCATGCTGTTAGATGTAGCTTGTTTATGTAAGGGTGTTGAGTCATTACATTGTGTTGATAGAGCAATGTCGGAATGTATGGCAAATGGATCAGTTTGAATACAGATAGGTCAAGGAGCCAGGTGAACCAAATTTGTTTGGGCCATGCTGGTGCTTTCAAGATCATGGTGGCTCTATCTCTTTTCAATTTCTGTTATGACTTCCTGAATAAGAGGAATTGGTGGGAATGCATACCATAGATCCCTGGACCAATCTATGAGAAAGGCATCCCCTAGAGACCTGGGACTTGACCCTGCCCTGGAGCAAAACAGTGGGCATTTGGTGTCAAGATGGTTGGCAAAAAGATCTATCATCGGTGTATCCCATTTCTGGAAGATGGGCAGCAGTACCTTGCCATTCAGTTGCCACTCGTGGGCAAGAAGAAATGCTCTGTTCAAGGTATCTGCCGTTGTATTTTGGACACCTGGAAGATGGACTACCGATATTGTTATGGAGTGGGATATGTACCAATTCCATAACTTCACTGCCTCTGCACAGAGTGATGGGGAGCTGGCTCCCCCTTCCTGATTTACATAAAACATCACACCTATATTATCTGTCATTACTTTTATTGCCTTTCCTTGAATAATGGGGAGAAAATGTCGCCAGGCATGTCTGATCTCTCTGAGCTCTAGTACAATTATGTGGACTAACCCTCTGATCTTGTCCACTTGCCCGGAATAGTATCTTTGCTGGTGTGTGCACCCCATCCTGTCAGGGATGCATCTGTTGTTATCATTACTGATGGCTGCGGAATTACGAATGGAATTCCTCTAGTAAATTTGCTTGGTCTTTCCACCAGTTTAGAGAATTTTTGATATCTGTAGGGATTAGGAGAAGTTTGTTTACGGAGTGTTGATGCGGTTTGTATACTGTTGCCAGCCAGGCTTGAAGAGCTCTCATTCAAAGTCTTGCGTGAGGCACAACTGCAGTGGAGGCTGCCATATGGCCCAAAAGTTGGAGTATTGTTCTTGTCATTACTGCTGGTGCAACCTGCGCAAGGTTTATGAGATCTATTATTGCCTTTATTCTTTGTGTAGGTTGGTAAACTCTGCCTGAGATGGAAACTAGGATTACCCCTGTGAATTCTATTTTCTGAGATGGCATTAAAGTGGACTTTTCTATGTTTATTCTGAGTCCTACCTTTTCAATGTGATTGTGAATATTGTGACATCTGAAACATTGTCCTTGGAAGGTGCTGTAATTAGACAATCATTGAGGTAGGGATAAATCAATATTCCTTAGGTCTGAAGATAAACAGTGACTACTGCCAGTACCTTGGAGAACACTCATGGGGCTGCCGATAATCCGAAAGGGAGGACTCTGTATTGGTAATATTGATTGTCGACCATGAATCTCAGGAAACACCAGTGAGAAGGATGGATGGTTATGTGAAAATAAGCATCTTTAAGGTCAAGGGCTGAGAACCAGTCCCCTCTTTGCAGCATGGGTATAATAGTATAAAGAGTTGCCATTTTAAATGTTTGTTTCTGTACATATGTATTTAAAAATCCTAAGTCTAGTATTGGTCTCCAGTCACCTGTTCTTTTTGTATGATAAAGTAGCAGGAATAGAATCCTGAATGTTGAAAAAAGGTATGGTACCATCTCTGTTGCCCCGAGTTGTAATAACTGATGCACCTGTTCTCTTAGAATATGTATGTGAGAGGGGCCCCTGAAGAGGGATGGGGAGGGGTGGTAGTTGGGAGGGGTGGCTGTGAAGGGAATGGCGTAGCCTTATCTAATAATTTCTAATACCCATCTATCTGAAGTGACACTAAACAAAGTGTTGTAGAATTTTCTTAAATGGACCTCTAGAGTCGAGGATTCAGTAGTTATGCTGCAAATTTTTGAGTACATCTCAGGCCCTCAACCAACCCCTCAAAATTGTGTTTTAGGTGCAAGGGGTTGAGGGTTTGGAGGAGCTTGTTATGCTTGTTTATGTTTATAAGATCTTTGTTTGCCCCTTTGTTGCTGACAATAGGCTCATGCCTGATATTGAGATTGGTAACGAGATTGGTATCTCCTTTGATTATGGGTGTGTTTGGAATCGCCTCTTTCTGAAATTAGGATTGTATATTCTGAGTGTGCGAAGCGTAGCTCTTGAATCCTTCATTGAATGTAATACCCGATCAGTTTTATCTGAAAATTGTTGGTGTTTATTGAATGGTAAATCTTCTATCTTATTTTGCAGGTCTTTTGGGAGAGCAGCTGTGTGGGGTCATGATGCTCGACATATAATGAATGCTGAAGCTGTTGTTCTGTCTGCTGTGTCAGTTATATCCATACTTGATTGGAGTGAGGTTCGAGCTACCCTCTCTCCTTCAGTAAGTAACACCTTGAACTGTTCTTTTTTATCTTCTGATATGTCTGGAGTGAACTTAGATAGTTTTTCAAATATAGGATGATTATAGTTAGAAAGTAAATTGGAATAATTCGCTAATATAGGATGATTATAGTTAGAAAGTAAAGTGGAATAATTCACTATTCTCACTGTCAGAGTGGCAGAGGAATATACTTTCTTCCCCATGAGATCTATGGATTTCCAGTTTTTGTCTACTGGCGTAGATTTGAAGCTCAGATTTTTATTTCTTTGATTTGCTGTATCCATTACCAGAGAATTGGGAACCAGATGTGTGAAGAGGAATTCCATCCCCTTAGAGCGACTTTTTTGTTAGTCGATGGTATTGAAGCTGGAGTTTGCCAGATGATGTTGGCAGGCTCCATTATGGCTTCAATCATAGGCAGGGCTACTTTTGATGAGGCTGTTGTGTGAAGTATTTTTAACAGCTTATGTTAAGAGTCTGAAACATCTTCTAGGGAAATCTTTAAGTCTTGTGCCACCCTCCTAAAAAGTTCATTAAACTGTCTGTGATCATCTGGTAGAGTGGATGTTGTGGATATGACTGGATCATCCAAAGAACCTACTGAATCATGTATTGAAGATTGTGGTTGAAGTGACTTAATAGTCAAAATAGATGGAGCATGTTCAGATGGTACTGGGGATACAGACGTATGATTTACATTTGGTGATCTATCGTGGTTTCGTTCTAATTGGGAATTGCCCTGCCTAACTGAATAATGTCAGTAAGATGACCAATGTCCATGATCATATACACTCCTATGACGACGGTGGCTAGTCAGACAACATGACCTATGATGGCAATGACTTGACCAACTGTGATAATGAAGGGGCGCACAAGATCTGCAATATTTAGAATAACTAATTGCGGATGAACGTTCAGATGAAAAATAGTCATCCTGTAACATACTGTGTTGGTGCTACAAGAATCGTGGTGATAAGGATACACTTTGTAAGCAAGAAGAACAGTGGCTTGATCTGAATGGCAAGGACATGTGATGGTATTTGCAGATCTTTTTGCATGGCAGGGAACCTGAGAAAATGCCCTCAGGAGGCCGAATATCTATGTTCTGTTGAGACATTTCTAACTGGTTTGGCTGTACAGCCAGAGTGTTTAAATTATTAGGTAGTGATTGGTCTACAAAAGATGTTGTTGGTTATGTAGAAGTTCCCTGCATGGGTGTAATTTGTGCCCTTTCATTGATCTGTGCCAAGTCTATAGTCAGTGCTGTTTGAGGTGCCAAGTTCGGCATCTTTGTTGATATGTGTGCTGGGGATGAAGCTGCTTTTGGCACAGAATGTTTACTCTATTCTGTTGGGACCTATCCTCACCCCGTGGTTTTTTAGTGGGTTTGTGAGATGTGGTCCATGTGCCACCATAGGGACTCTTTGCCTCTGTGATGAACTTTTTAGGAGACCTTTTGTGTGGCGATATGTCCCTTATGGAACTCGTTATCTCCTTTGTTAGTGAGGATCTTTTGATCTTAGACTGAGGTGAATGTTTCTTCTTCGGGTAATCAGGACGCGGGTTGGAGCCTGGACATAAGGACTTCTCCATAAGTTGTAATTTGAGTTGGAGATCCCTGTCTTTTTACACTGCTGTGCTCAGACTAGAACAGTGACTGCACTTATGAGGAATATGAGAGTCACCCAGGCAGCAGATGCAGAGTGACTGGCCGTCTGAAGCGGACATCGCTTCACTGCATTTAGTACATTTCTTAAATCCGGGAGCTGACAGTATGTCTGCCTATTTGTGAGATGTGTTTCTTTTCCTCTCCTCTGTCCGATTAAGAACTATGAGGGAAACCGAAAAAAGGGGAGGGAGTGGGAAAATGGGAGGACAAACTTCTGCTTTCCTCTCTCTCTCTTTTTTTTTTTTTAAATGCAGGTAAGTATGGTAGATAAATTATAAAGAATGTCAGAAATATTCTGTTATTTCTTTCCTGAAAAGGTGTTCTTGAGCCTGAGGCGATGGAACAAGAAGACTCCGTTGGTGACCTCGGGACGGATGAAAAGGAACTGAGGAGAAGCGGCCGCACTCATGCCAAAGCCGTGCTGAGGCCGTCACGAGACAGCTTTTGCGCAGGTGCAGCCTGGGACACTACTGCTATTCAAGACTCTGTGCAGCAGTGCAGGAAAGCTACTACACCTACAGTGGAGCACCACAGGATATCACTGGAAGAAGAAACCTGTTTGACAGGTCACCCAGACTGACCATGTGACTCAGCTCCATTTTGATTTGAGAAGGACTCTGAGAGCACGAGGGAAGCCAAAGGTGATAAAAGACGGTGGCCCCATCTCCATTTTGTCCTCAGTCTTCAGTCTCTCTGCAACCAACACCATCCTCTGGAACTACTCTGCTGCACTGAACAAAGGAATGAGACGCACCCAGGACCTGGGTGTATACCAGAAGAATCAGACTAACCTGCAAACTGGAAATTCTTCAAGGACTTACTTTATGTGGACTCTAAATCAGGAACTGGACTAACCTGCAAATTACAAATTCTTCAAGGACTTGCTTACTATGGACTCTAAATCATTTGTATGTATGTGATTCACTTTGTCTCTTTAACATCTCTCATATTTTGTTTCTTTTCTTCTTATATTAAACCTTTAGTTGTAGTTACTAGAGGACTAGCTAACAGCTGGTATTTTGGGTAAGATCCAAGCCTATAGTGTTCTGGGTAATGTGCCTGACCCTTTGGGGTCAGGCAAACCTATTTCTTTAAGAGACCCAGTGGCTAGGTGGGGACAGGAAGAGCTGATGTGCAATAAAGGGGGCTGTTTCTATTTTGCTATGCTTGGTGATGACCAGAGTGGGGAAATCAGAAGCATATTTTGTTACTTAATGGGAGACTGGTTTAAGTACCACCTGTCAGTGGTTTGGGGTTTGGCCCATGGTTTTGCACCTTGCCCTGATTTTGGCACATTCAGAAGGTTATCTCAGGAGGCCTAGGTCACAGTTTCCTTACATCATTCAGGTCTTCCTTACCAATAAATTATCTACATGTCATATTCTCACATCCCCATTTAACATTAGTGTAGCAATGTGACAATTGCTAGCTATTAGTTAATCTAGAAGAAGATTCTGCTTTTAGAGAGCTAATTTCCACCAGCTTTTAAGAAATCATCTTTTGTGAGCCAAGGATCTTGTGCAGTAGAAGATAAATCTTTTCTTATATATTTTTATATCATTTCCTTAAAGTTAATGAGATTTATGAGGTGCACAGAAATAAAAACAATACCAGCAGATCTGTTTCAGTTGGTTCCTGCATATATGATACTATCTAAACTAACATCGATTTCATGATGTGATGTCTTTTGCAAGCAAGGACAATGGTAAAGAACTGCAGAGCCATGCTCATTATAGGCAAACTGTACAGCAGTTTTAGAACTAAGACTGACTTTAGTGCAACTTTATACATGCTTAAAGTTAGGCATTTGCTTTAATATCTTGCTTAAATTTCAGCAGAATATCCTCTTCATGTATTCTGATTTTTTTTATCAATTGTATGCAAAGGACTTAATGCCACCTTACAGTAACCTCCATATACTTTTCCATAGTCATAATAGTGCTAACATGTGCTCAACAGCAAAGCACACAACAAAATGAAAATGGTCCTTGTCAATAAGAATTGAGTATTTGAAAACAAAATACAGAAAAGATGGGATATTATGGGATGCTTGTAGAAAGGATCGGTTTTAACTTATCATACTGTAATAAGACTGTTCTTATGCCCATATCCCAAAGGATACACTGCTACTCCCAGAGTCTCTTTCCAAGTAGTAATTGACAAAACCAGTTTACCCAGCCCATGCAAGGCTTTAGCTCCCCATGGATTTTCTCCTTTACCTTTCAGTCCTTCCTGCTTCAGGGCTTCTTTAAGGACTCCTTCATGCTCTATTCACTGAACACTACTACCAAAGGTACTCCTTGGAAACTCTTTTTCCCCAGCAGTTTACCACTGCCTCCTCTCCCATTGGTAGCTTGGTGAACCAGGAAGAGTGGAGAACTTCTAAAATGGATATGTGGAGATGGGGTTGGAATTTACCTACAGATGAGAGACTGAACTATAAACAAGGGAGACTAGAGATCGGTGTATTCTGTGCTCTTGTATGGACTTAAATTCAAGAGATCAGGCTGGAAAAAAACTGATTTGGAGGCTTCTGTCTGTAATCTCTAAAACCATTCTGCAGTTGTTCACCACTTATGTTTGATTATTTGGGGAATAAAGGAATTTCATCCTTTATCTGCAGTGGAAGTTAAAGTTAAGACTAGGGCTGATTATCAGTTGTTGGTTTATCCTTATAGCTTAATACATATTGGTTTTGTTTCTTTATAATGTCTATAAACAATGGAGTAAAATAATCTGTCACTTTTTACGTTCTGACTAGCTGCTAAGCACTCCCTGAATGCTGGGCTGACAGCAGCGATTTTGCTGCTGTCAGTGTAGACATAGCCTAAGTCTATGCACTCAGTATTTCTGAAACTCAGTCCAGTAATTCAAGTGCCTTAACATGCTACATCTGAAGAGTCTGGCCTTTTTTCCCACCTTCTCTTCTACTAATTAGGCATGCTTCAATTCTAAAATTAGCAGATGTTTGAGTGCACCCTTTTCTTACACAGCTGAATAATGAAATAAGGCTCCTCCTTCCCTCTGAATGGGTGCATAGGACTCTCCCAGGATGCCACTGCAAGTATGAAGTGATAGTAGGTGCTGTGACCCAAAATCCCTTGTAAACAAGTGGGCAGTGAGAGGCAGAGCCATGGCACTATTTGTATCTAGTCATCATCACATGGGTGAGCGAATATGCTGCACCTTAAAAAGGGGTGAAGCAAGTTACTCACTGTCTGCAGGTGCAAAGAGGAGAGTCTAAGGAACCACTGAATCACAATTTCTGCATGTTGTTCCTTCTGGGCATGGTGCTGCTACACAAGTGGAAAACAATACCCATTTGACTTGCCATTTCATTTCTTCATGCAAGCTCACACTCTACAGAGCTCAGCCTCAGTCTCAGGTCCCGGATTCCATTGCTTTGCTCAAAGAAATCTATCAGATTTTTCAGCCACTGCAGTTGCTGACTGCAGGCAGCATAACTTAATGCAGCACTGTAACAGCTCCAAGTTATGTCGGGGCCATTTGAGTGCCCACGCAGCCCAGGATCAGGGGAGAAGACAGTGAACACAGGGTTACCTTTCCAGTCTTCCCTTCATCAAACTGCACATACTGTAAAATCACTTGGCATAGTTGAGGACTATGCCCTAAGACTTTACCCTCCCAAAATCTGATGGAGTGGCTGCCTGAATTATTAGTTGTCTGCCTGCTGATTAGTCAAACCAAGTTTCCATCTAAAAATCAGCTCTACCACAATTCAGTAGAAACCTACATAAACATACCTAACTGTTTACTTCATTCACTATGATGTCTTCATTTCTTCCTTGAGCAAAACATCCAAGGAATTAGAACTACCCACATATTGTAAACAAAAGCATAGGTCTCAGCTGGCTGGGTTTATCCATCCTCTGAGTCATGCTTGTTAGCAATAACAAATAGAATGTCAGAAACACAATAAAACTAGATTCTCATGTTTTATGATTCCATGTATTAGAAGAAAGTCCAATGACAAGCAAACAAGACTGTCTCAAAATACTTCATTGTCTGGGCAGTGATAAAATACCACAATTCATGCCGCTGATTTTATTTATTGCTTCAGTACCACACTTGGCTGTGTAATAGTGAAGCAATAAATTTTAAAAAGCACATGTATATACCTTATTACATCTTACTGCTGAAATAGGTAATGCAAAAAAAGTGATTTGTTATCATTAACTGCAATAGGTTCCTAGCAGATTCAGAATCTATTTGTAGCCTTTATTTTTAATTACAAATTTTAACAATGTTTTTGCATTCAGAAAGTCATTTACAGAAACATCCCATTGCCTCTTACTTGTTCACAAAATGATGTGTTACCTCCTACGTACTTTATGTTCATTCCCATGCTTTCTTAAAGCTTATTACAAAAACTCATTGTATTTCACAGAATCTGATATACTGCTGTCAAAGGGCTTGAGTGTGAGGCACAATACATATTCTTGCACAACAAAATGCAGTTAGCTTCAAGTTAAAGTTGTAAGCTTCATTCATCAACTCCCTTCTCAACTCTAGTTACCTCCCTTATATCCTTTACAGCCCATAAACTTCCACCCTCATTCTGAAAAAAAATCAAGCAGCTTTAAATTTAACTAAAATTACTCATTACACAGTCAGGAATTTTTATATATGTGTGATTGGTTATGAGCTTGTGCATTGTATTCAGGTAGTTTGAATATATACCATGTCAATAGATCAAGAGTTAAGGCTGCATGTTGGCTGTACAGGATGAGCATAGCAGGAAGGGCAATGAAGGTAGGTGAATCACTGGAGTGAATGGATACAAAGGAAATAAATTGTTTGCAACTATTGCACCTGTCATGTGACTGGGGCCAGTGTCTTTCCAGCAATCCTTATTAAAGTAGGTTGTCAGAAGACAATACTGTTAGCCATTAATAAACCAAAGAACAGTGTAACAATCACAAAATGTTAGTATCTCTGTGCATTGTTTGACAAGGAATTACCTTTTTCCATGCTTTTTAAACACGGCACGTATAGCATTATCTGTAAGCTGGCATCCATTGGCAGAAAGGCCCTGGAGGCTGAAATATAAAGTAAGAGTTATTCCTCTATATTTAAAAAAAGCATCCCTAGTTTAAACACAGTTGAACTTGCCCTAGCAGCGTCTTGCCATTTGAGAAACATAAAGGAGTTGGAAATTGGGTGCATCTGTCCAGCCAACAGAAAATTTCCACAAATTATACAAATATGCTGGTATCAGCCCCTTTGCTTAGTGCCTCCACCCTTCAACATGGGGAAGCAGGGCCAGGACCAAGCAGAGATGGAGACATGGCAGAGTTCCATTCTCTTACACCTATCCTCCCTGTATCAAGGGAACAAGTTAAAGCTGGTAGGAAGAAATTAACTCTCACCAAGGCTGTGGCTGGACCTGGGAACTAGAACTGGAACCCAATCCTAGGCCCTTTTGATTCCTCCACACTGAGTAGAGCTTTAGCACAGAAGTGAATCATGTCAAATGAATAAAATTTATCTATTTCATTACTTTGCACAGCTAAGCAGATCCATGCAAGGAATGTATATGTACTGCTGTAAGGTAAGCAGGTAGAAAAGTGGGGAAGTTTTAAGTATTTTACCTTAAAGAAGCTTCTGCTAGAGCAATGATCCCTAAATCTGTAGCCCCTGTCCAGCTTATATCCACAGATGTCAGCCTGTTACAAAAGGTGCTTGCCTGGAGAAGAATTGTATCCCCACGCAGTCCAGGACCACTGCAACTTGTTATGTTCAATTCCTGGGTGGACAAAGAATAAAATAACTGCAGAGCTGAACTTGAAATATTAATGACCACAATTTATACAAATTTGCCTTCCAAACAGCAACTCAGAACAGTCTCTGTCTTCTTTCATTGCTATTTTCAATGTGTCCTTTCATTTTCATATATTTTTACATATACATACACACATTTATTGTGATGTTGATACTGAGGACCAGGTTTTTAAGGGGCCTCTAACAGAGCACCACCAACACTTACAAGATGCATTCATTTACAAATACTAACATGGACTTCTGCAAGTGTGAATGCGCACACCAGTACACTCTTGGTATCTCTTTAGCGTCCACCTTGGCAACAAACAATTCAACTCTGTAAAGCAGTGATTCCCAAGTGCTCCACGGACATAGTGAAGGTGTTCCATGGCTGACCCTGACCCCTTCCTATCGGAGTAGGGGTGGAAAGGGCTGTGTGGGGAGGGGAGAAGGAGCAGTGTGGTGAGCCAGTGCATGTCTGAGAGATTTACAATGCCCTAGCTGCATCAAAGCTTCCAGATACTTGTTGGCATCTGCCACTGCCTTGCTTCTTTGCTGTGGCTGGGGCATTTTAAATTTCCTGCCACTGTTACTGCTGGCATTGAAATTGCTTGGATATAACTGTCATGGTAAGATTTTCTTTGACAAACCTCCCTCCAAGAACTTTCTTCAATCATGCAGATCCAAAGTTCCTATTAAAATCTGAGTAATATCATTTCCAGTTGTGTGCATAATCATGATATACCTATTTTTTAGAAATAAATGCACATTATATTTGTAAAATTGTATTTAATTTGGTTTTCTGAATTGTTTTCTCAGGAATGCATAAAACACATATATTTTGAACATTACAAGAAGCATGTATCAAGCTTTTTTGAGAAAGTTTTCATCTGGTGTTCTGCATGAAGTAATAAATACCTTTGTGGTCCCCAGTCCACTAAACATTGAAAAACACTGCTGTAAAGTGCTGATCACTCTAAACTTTAACTGAGTGGTTGACTTTCACTCTGTTAACTTCCTTGTGAGCTGAAGCAGTTGTGTTGCTGCTGTAGGACTGGATGGGGTGTAGCCCTCCCATTCCGGCAATGGCTGGGGCTGGATTGGGTCCACCAGGGCCAGCAGTGGCATAAGCTGGATCTGAGTCCAGGCCACTTGACACTAGCTGGCTCAAATCCGGCTCCGGCCATGCCGGTCAGTGGCTAGTGGCCGCAGTGAGCCTGACCCAGCTCCAGCTGCTGCCTGCCAGTCAGCAGCACACAGCCCAGGTGTGGATCCAGCAGCAGGTGGCGTGGACAGGCCCATTTGGCTCCAGCCGTTGTCTGTCAGCCAGCAGCAAACAACAGGGGCCAGATCCAAGCCTGGACTGTTTACTGCTGGTCGGCAGTGGCAGGAGCTGAATCAGGCCCCAGTGCCAGATCGGGCCCCAGAAGCAAGGCCCCTCACCTGAGGTCATTCAATGCTTGCAGTGTTGGTTTCTCAGTGGCTAAGGTCCAGACCACTCATTTTTTATTAGATTGATTATTTTTTAGCGTCTTAAATTCAAAGTATTTCTTTTAAATTGCACACAGAAGAGATCATTGTTGTTTCTTCATTTCATTGGAATTTAAGTAAAACTGTGAGTCATTTCTTCACAAGGCATGGGTTTATGGACTCTGAAACATAGAGTACTATCAACTTCAAGTATTCAAAAATCAAGAATCAGGCCCCAAAATAAGACAACTGGTTTTAAAGTAATGAAATGTGAGATATAATAAAGTTGGGTTTCTTTTTATTTGCCATCGGGTTTCTGAGCCATTATTTTTTCCATCTTCAAGCTTCTCTCCATTACCAGGATGATGATAAACTTAATTTTTCACATGAAAGCTAACATTCTCACATAATCAACTGACCCCAAAAGCTGAGGTTTTAAGAAAAACACCAGACAACGGAAGACTGTGAATAAAAATTATAGAAGTTAGCAATATTGTTGTGACAGACTAGTGCAGGGGTCTCGAACTTGTGTCCAATGGGCTGCATGCAACCCCTAAAGTTATTTCTGGAGGCTCACAACTGTAGAGTTTTAGGGGAAATTATAATCCAATAAAGAGAAGCAGCATATTCAGAGCTGTGTAAGGAGTCTTTATTGAAAGAGACCTGAGAGAGAGAGGCCCAGACCGACAGGTTTCCCTAGCACCTAAATAACCCTCCCATTTATCACTATGACAACCCCAATGAACTTAGGTAGTCCAAAACATCACATATTCCTCCCCCTATAATGACCCCCCCCCCCAAGAATAAAGCCCTCCCCCCCAGAAAGAATAAGAACTAAACTAGGAGATGAGGGTAGACTGCCCCATCTCCAGCGAACCCCCGGGGAATTATTCTGCCCCATGAAGAGGGGGTCACCACTAGCTAAAGATCCAGCTGATTAGGAGGCCTTCTGTCTCGAGGTGGATTACAGTGAACTTCTGGTGTGCCCACACCACAAGGTGGTATTGGTGGTGGTGTGACCACAGGTACTGGGGAAGTAGCCGGAACCGGAGAGGATGTTGTGTCCGGTTGGTCCAGGGAAACTGAAGGCGTTGAAGGGGTGGCTGGAGCAGGAGAGACAGAAACAGTAGGTTCATGCTCTGATGTTGTATCGTCAGTAAGGGTGAAGTCAGATATGTCTGCTGGAGATGCATCTTCTGGATGGATATTATGGAGAAGCAACTGATCTACATGCCGTCGCCAAACTAGGCCACTCGCTGTCTGGACAGAGTAGGAAACAGGTCCTGTCTGGGCAATGACCGTTGCTGGGACCCATTTAGCTCCTGAAGCATAGTTTCAAGCGAGAACTGGCTGTCCAATACTGAAGGTGCGGCCCTTTGATCTTGGTGAATGTCTGCTGACTTGGTCCTGCTGTTGGCGTTGAACCACTTGCCGTGTGTCTTATTGGCTGTATTCACACAGCACTTTTGTTTCGAAACAACCTCGTTGTTTCGAAACAAAAAAAAAACATGTTCACATGATGCACAGTTGTTTCAAAACAAGGGGAAGCCCTTGTTTCGAAACAACTGTGTTGTTTCAAAACAAGTTAAACCCTACTTGGGGGTGAAACCACCTTGTTTCGGAACTCTTGTTTTGAAACAATGCGTGTGAACCTGTTGTTTTGGAACAAAGTGTTCCGAAACAACATTGGATCCTCAGCACCCTGGCCAGAGAACCCTTAGGACCCTGGCCAGGATGCTGAGGGCTGTCCCTCAGCCCCCGGGGGGGTGGGGGGGTGATCCGCTGCAGGCTGCCTCAGCCCACAGTGGGGGCTGCCCCCCTGAGACCGTGGCCGGTCGGGGGCGGGGGGGTCGGGGAGCAGCCCGGGCTGCAGGCTCCGCCCCGTGCCCCTGACCCGCTCACGGTGTCGGGGGGCAGCTCTGGCCAGGGGCTGACTCACCCCGCAGGGGCTCACCCCCCGCCGGTGCCTGCAGCCCCCTTTCTGGGGCTGCAGGGTGAGCCAGCAGCAGCTCACCCCCAGGGTGCTGCAGCCCCCTGCAGCACCTAACGAAATAGCATTTCGTTCCCTGCTTTCTTCCTTATTTCGAAATGACTTTTTGCTAATTCACATTGTCATTTCGAAATAAGGCGTTATTTTGAAACAAGTTGTTTCGACACAACTTGTTTCGAAATAACCATGTGTGTGTGTGAATACAGCCATGGTTTCAACAAATCAAAACAAGAGTGCAACTGCTGTCCCATCATAAGAAAAGCTGGAGATGCCTTAGTTGTAGCCTGTGGAGTGTTTCTGCAGGACAACAAGAAGTTGGCCAGATGCTTCTGAAGAGGTAAACATCCCTTCGCAGATTTTAGAGCATACTTCTTAGTCTGTATGAACTGTTCAGCAAGTCCATTGGTGAAAGGATGATACGGTGCTGACCTGATGTGATGTATTCCATTGGCCTTCATAAAAGTTTCAAAATCCTGAGAAACGAATTGTGGTCCACTGTCACTCACCAGCTGTTCTGGAAGACCATAACTACTAAAAAACCCACGCAGGGTCTGAATAGTGGTTTCTGTAGTAGCGGACTGCATTACAGAGACTTCTGGCCATTTTGAATGGGCATCCACAGCAATTAAAAACATACATCCTTCAAATGGTCCAGAAAAATCAACATGGATACGTTGCCATGGTCTTTCAGGCCTATCCCAAGGGTGAAGAGGTGCCAACTGATGTGCATTCCGGATGCTCTGGCATGAGGTACAAGCTCTAGACGTTTCTTCAATGGCCCTGTCCAAGCCCGGCCACCAAAAATAGCTCTGTGCAATTTCTTTCATGCACACTATGCCGCAGTGACTTGAATGGAGCTGTTCCAACAAATGTGGTCTTAATGAAGGTGGGATAATGACACGTATACCCCACAACAAATACCCGGATTGGGTTGATAACTCTGTCCTCCTAGACACGTAGGGGTGGAGGTCAGGAGAGACCTGAGAGTCAGGTAAGAACATTCCATGCATCACAAAATCCATAACTTGTGAGAGTACTGCGTCAACCTGTGTCGCTTTCTTCACTTGAGTGGCCATGACAGGTGTGTTTTCCACCTGTTCAAAGTAAAAGATTCCTTCCTGACCTTGATCTTGATGGTGTGCCAGTAAGGGTAGCCTTGAAAGACCATCAGAATTGCAATGCAAAGAGGATTGCCTGTACTTGATTTCATATGTGTATCCAGAAAGTATCAACGCCCATCATTGCATCCGACTAGCAGCCAAATGTGGGATGCCTGTGTGTGGCCCCAAAATTGATGTCAGGGGTCGATGGTCAGTGAGAAGTGTGAACTTCTTTCCCCACAGGTACTGGTGAAATTTCCAAACGCCAAAAACAATGCCCAGTGCTTCGCGTTCAATTTGGGCATAGTTAGTTTCTGCCTTGGTCAAGGAGCATGAAGCAAAAGCAATAAGCCTCTCTTCACCAGAAGGCATAATATGTGCCAATACAGCCCCAACTCCATAAAGGGAGGCATCACAAGCCAACTGTAGGGACAAAGATGGGTCAAAATGTGTCAGAACCTTAGAGTTTACCAGTGAGCGTTTAGCTTCATTAAATGCAACATCACAGGCTTCAGTCCAGTTCTAGGCCTTTTTCGGCCCAAGAAGCTCATGTAGGGGTTTCAGGAGCATTGCTAACTGTTGAATAAACTTGCCATAATAGTTTAATAACCCTAAAAAAGAGTGAAGTTGGCTTATGTTCTGAGGTAGAGGAGCATCCACAATAGCCTTAACCTTGGTCGGAGACTTATGGAGACCATCAGCATCAATTATATGTCCTAAATATTCAACTGAGGGCTGGAAAAACTTACATTTGTCTCTGTGAACACGTAGACCATACTCTTCCAGTCTTTGCAGAGTAGCTTCCAAGTTCGTAAGGTGTTCCTCTTCATTTTTGCCCGTGATCAGGATGTCATCCAGATAGCACTGTACTCCTGATAAACCACTCAAAATCTGATCCATTGCCCTTTGGAACAAAGCTGGGGCTGAAGTAATGCTGAAAGGTAAACGACAGTATCTGTACAACCCCTTATGTGTTACGATTGTCAACAATGTTTGAGATTCTTCTTCAACATGCATCTGTAAGTACGCTTGACTCAAATCAATCTTGCTAAATTTTTGTCCTCCAGCCAAACCTGCAAAGATGTCCTCAATGCGGGCAAGAGGATATTGTTCTGCACATAACACTGGGTTGACAGTGACTTTGAAATCTCCACAAATCCAAATGGAGCCATCCTTCTTCACTATTGGGACAATGGGTGTCGCCCACTGGCTGTGAGTAACTGGCACTAAGACTCCCTCCTTGACTAATCGCTCCAAGTTTTCTTCCACCTTGGGTCTGATGGCAAATGGCACCATCCTGGCCTTCAAACATTTTGGTTGGCAATCAGGCTTTATATTTAATTTCACAGTGATTCCCTTCATACTGCCTAAGTCTTCACCGAAAACAGCAGCATGTTTCGTTAGTACCGCTGCTAGATTCATTTCTTCTTTAGTCAATTGATGCACTTGTGACCAATCGAGTTGGATTTTCCTAATCCAAGATCTTCCCATTAGGGCTGGGTAATTCCCCTTCACCACAAACAGTGGTAGCTTTGTGGTCTGTCCATTGAGTTCTACTTTCACATCAATAGTACCCAACAGGGGAACAGTCTCTCCAGTATATGTCTTTAAAACGACTACTGTCGGTTTAAGTGGCAGATGTCTAAAGTCCTTCTCATACACAATGTTAGAAACTAATGAAACTGCTGTGCCAGTGTCCAGTTCCATGCATATAGATTTGCCTTCCGACACAGGTGTCACCCAGAATTTACGTGGGCCATCTGTTATAGACAAAACATGAAGGGAATCTTCATCTTCTGATTGGGTGTTACTATGATCACCTGTATTCTGCTCTATTGCATGCAGAATTTCCCTCTTAGTCCGCCAAACCAATGGCTCCTTTTTCTCAGGTCTGCCTCTTCTGTTTGGCTCACCCTTCCTTTGTTTGCAGGCACGTTCAATGTGCCCTCTCTTACCACATTGTCGACACAGTAGTTCTTTAAACTGGCACTCTGATGTGAGGTGGTCTTGCTTCCCACACCGGTAACGTTCCTGTCTCCCTGGTGCCCTGGGGGCAGGTTGTAGGGATACTTTACTTACGCTGACCCCTATCTGTTGCATGTCTTGGGCACCGCGTTCCATGGAGACTGCAATTTCCACAGCCTTCTGCAAGGTGAGTTGACCTTCAGTCAATAGGCATTTTTGTGTTGATTCACTGTACAGGCCACACACCAGCCTCTCACGCAGCATTTCCTCTAACATGTTCTTGAAGTCACAATGTGCTGCCAGCTTCCGCAGAGCTGCTACAAATTGTACAACTGATTCACCTTCACCTTGGTTCCTTTGGTAGAACCTATACCTCTCTGCAATTACTAGTGGCTTTGGGGAAAAATGTGCTCCCAGAACTTCCACTAGGTCCCCGTAAGGTTTCTGCTCTGGCTTCTCCGGATAAAGCAAATCACATAGCAAATTATAAGTCTTAACTCCAATGACCGTTAGAAAAACTGGTACCTTCTTCTCATTAGTTATGTAGTTTGCTATTACAAAATTTTGAAATCAGGCTGTATATGTCTGCCATGAATCTGCCGAATGATCATATGCTTCAAGGGTTATAGTAAGTAAAGCCATGATGCCCTCTTGTTGTTATTGTCTGTCTCTTCACTTAACAGGCAGATCAGCTTTCAGAATAGCTAGCTAGCCCTTAGGCAAACAGATCAGCTTAGGGATGAAACAGAGGACATCTTTAAATTTAAACACTGTAAGGAAAATTGCTTGTACACAGACTTACTTGAGATTCCATCCTGTTATTGAGCTGGTTGGAGCTCAGTCAGTGAAAATGGCCAGACTCTGGTGCCATCTCAAACAAGTCCCAGATCATGTCATAGATTAAACTTTTTGCTTTACTCATCTTCACTGCTCACTGCAGGAGTCCCTGTCTTGGGCTTCTCCAAGATATCTATGGTGGTCCAGAGGATTTCAGTGCGGTCTCCATCAACTGAGGCATACCACTGTAAAAGTAGCAGGTTTGCGGCTCAATGCCAAAGTGATTTTTTGGCCTCCCTGACCTTGCCTTATGCAAAGTGAAGATCCTTAGTTTGATGCAGCACTACTGCTGATTTTCTTCTACCCCTTTGCCTGCATTTCCCATTCAATGTTTCAAGAGATATTCACATTTCTACAGCTGGTCTGTAGCTGTATTTGCACTGCCTCTGCTCACCAAAGGCTCAGGAGATTCAATAACTCCTGTCTACTCCAGGCAGAAGTGTGGCATGGCTGGCTGGGCAGCTGCACACAGCACGAGAGAATTCCTAGGTGTGTTCTTGCAGATGGACAATCAATATTAGGAATTTCAAAAATACCCAGAAAGTTTTAAGGTAGGGGAGGATTCCAGTGTCGATGACCCTAGGGCAGTACCTGTTACAGAGACTGGAGCATTGTGGAACTGTTGAAGGACTGTTAAGGTTGATAAAAGTCACGTGCTGTCTACATTTGCACTGCATTGCTATCTGTAGAGGAGACATTGTTCCATGCCATTCGAGAAGTTGGTTTTCTTGCTTCATTATCATGAGGCTTCTGTGGCAGCTGGAGACAAATTTGAGCATAGATACACATGCAAGTAGATTGACGTAAGGGAATCTATATTAAACTAAGTAATGTAGCCCAGGCTAATGGTACAATCCAATTCCCCCTGAAATCAGTAGAAGCCTTTCCATCCACTTCAGTAGGAGCTGAATTGGGTATTAAATAAAGTAGACAATAAGCAGAAATTTAAGAAAACTAAAAGAAAATTCATAACCTAATTAACAAAATTTAGATTACCCAATAAAATAGTAATTACTTATTCCCATTTTATTGCACTATAAAATAAATCAACACCTGCTGAGTACTAGTAAATATGTCCAATGACTTGCTTTACAGCAGTTGACTTGATTCTTTCTATTCATTAATCTCAAACTTGCAGAAAAGAGCATGCAATTAAGTGGCTACCACCCAAAAAGTGAATTGCTACAGAAATTAACTGAATTATTTCCAGCAGTCTCATGTAATGGCATAAATGTCAGAACACAATGTTTTCATTAAGGAACACATGGGAGCAATCCGACAACAGTTATGTCTCTGAAGAAGACTATTTATTTCATATCAGCTGACATTTTATTTACCAGTCACTTATTTTTGGAGAGTAGTTTTATTTACGTGTTTGCTTCTGAAGGATTTATTTATGTTATTGAGATGGTACATGGCAATGTGCATTTATTTTATGGATCTAAATTTACTATTTCAAGAGCCCTGTATAAATAAAACGAGCAGTTAAAACTAGAAGTTATAAAGTCACTTGAAAGTTAATTGCATGGATAGTTTACTTTGAAATGGTTATTTGCAATATGAACAGAACATAGGCAAATGCAAAACAATAAACCATAATTTTATATATTTAACTATTGTCATATCATATGTTCTGACAAACACATATGTGCATTCTTATTCTCTGAGGAACTGATTCATTAGGAAAGATCTGCAGCCTTTAAAGTGAGTAATAATAGGGCTCTGACTTCCCTTCCTTATCTCCTACAGATTCTGCAATCTCTATGCAATCTAGACCTACCTAAAACAAAAAATTTAATCTGAAGTAATTTGTGTGGCCATTTCCAAAGCTGAATAAATCCCATTTGAAATGATTGAGGAAATGTATTTCTTCAGAATTTACATAATATATAACATTGATAAAGTAGGAAGAATAAATTGTACGGATCACTCTGGAAACATATCCTCAGGGGGTTAAATTTCAAATCTCAAAAGACTGCCAAAAGCATATATGCAAAATTTTCATGAGCACATATAAATATATACCTGTGTAAATATTCTGGACTCCTACTGACATCAAGGTCAGGATTTTACCCTATTTCCATGTCACATGCCCTAAGTGCACAAGTAAATATGTTATGAGGAAAGTGTGCACTTTTGCTGGTGTAGATCAGAGCTTATATTAGAAAGTCTCACACGGGAGATGGCAAACCACATAAAAAGGAAAAATACATTCTCTGGCTAGCATAAGTCAGTTACTCGTCCATAGAAAAATCCAGAAGGGACAATCATGATCATCTTTCTAGTCCGACCTCCTGTATAACAGAGGCCATAGGACTTGTCTGAATCAACCTCTGTTTCAGCTAGCCCCCTTTTTAAGAAAAACATTTCACCTTTATTTTAAAATACCTAAGATGCAGCATCCACCATCATCCCGGCTGCTATTCCAGTAGCTAATCCCCTCACTGTAAAAATGTGCACTTTATTTCCAGCCGGAATTTGTCTAGCTTCACTGTTCAGCAACTAGATCTTGTTTTGACTGCATCTAATAAATTGAAAGTTTTGTTCCCCATGTAGGTTCTTATAGAACATGTCTACACAGCATTTTGGAATCAACACAACCAAGCCTCACATCCAGGATCAACAGATTTGAGCTAATGAGGCTTGCACTAGCACTCTAAAAATGGTTGTATACACAGCACTTCAAAGTTGTGGCTCAAGCTAAATGTCAGGCTCTAAATAAAGCTTAAGGAGGAGGGTTCACTTCTGGCACCAACTCTAGCTCAAACCACAACTCTGAAGTCTGCCTACACAAGTATTTTATCAGTAGCTTGAGGCCTGCTAACCCAAATTTGTCAACCTGAGCTAGGAAGGTCACTCCTGCAGGCTCCAAAATTTTATGCAAATATACACACAGACAATGATCAAGTCATTCTTTAACCTTCTCTGTAGATGCTTATCAGTCAAATTTATCAATAACCATTTCATGTTTTTTTATAGGTCACTAACAAAAACATTAACTAGCGTGGGGCTAGGAGCCAGACCCTTAATGGGCTGACTAAAACCATACCCACTCAATGGTTTACAATTACATTTTGAGACCTGATAGTTAGCCAGTTTTTAATCCATTCAATGAGTGCTGAGTTCCAAGATTTACTGAAAAAATCAGCATTAACAGTCAGTCCAGAGATCTCCTCAGCCAGTGCTTTCAAAACTCTGAAATACAAATTATCTGGACCTGCTGATTTAAAACTGTCTGTCTTTAGTAGCTGCTGTTTAACATCATCCTGAGTTACTGTTGGAATGGAATTTCTTTCATGTCATCTTATGGTATGAATATATCACCTGTCTTCTTCCCAAACACAGAATAGAAATATATACTGAATACTTCTGTTTCTTTTCTATTAATCTTATTATTATTCTTGTTATTATTGACAATTCTACCATTTCCATCCAGTAAGGGACCAATATAATACCATTGTTTGATTCTTTTTTTTAACTTAAATACCAAAAAACAGATAACTTTCCTCATGGCTTCTCACAGAATAAATTGCTGCTTATTGTAAAAAAAGAAAATTTACATATTGTTATATTTCAATGCATACAAATGGAGTAGTAGATGAAAAACAAATTCTCTAACAGGAATGTTGCAACATAACACTGCTTTTCTCCTGAGAATTCGGAATAACACAAGAATGTAAAAACACACAGAGAGAAAGATGGGCAGCCCTCTAAGACAGAGGCACAGCTCATTGCACACAGCTCCTACACTATGCTACTTTATAGTCTTATAGTCTGTAAGCAGGTCCAGATAACATATCCCTTCCCCTTTGCTCTTAAAGCAATAGCTTGCAATTCCAATACAGACCTCAGTATGCTGTTCACATAAACATTAAAGTAATTGATCTGTTAAAAACTATGAGCCACAGTATGCCACTATTTGGGGCAAGAGGGGATTAAATATCTCTGTATTAAAAGTTTTGATGCATCAGAACCTTGGTGCTAATATCTTCTTGATCATGCACTGGTGAATTTATTAAAATGATAGCATGGATTGTTAAGTGGATGTGAACTTTGTTACTACAAAAATAAGACAATTTGTGCACAGTGCTGCCCAGGAATGTATTGTGTCCTCAGACATGGTTCTCTTCTCCTTTTTCTTTTAGGATTGACCTTTCTGTGCCATATTAAAACAGGCCACCACTGAATCTAAGGCCCCAGTTCACTAGGTAGGCAGATGCTTAACCTCAAGCACACAGTTCATTAAGTTCAACAGAATGGCAACGAGTACATAGCAGTCAGTTTCCTTTCTTACTATTCTTAAGCCATAGCAGCTAGATAGTTTCTTCTAAAAATGGATGAGTTTCCTAGGTGGAGATAAGCTCTGAAATCCTTCAGCTGTGTCAGTGTGAACATTGATGTAGTGCTGCAGATAGAATTTATCACAGTCTGAACATCAAAGCTACCTTTTAGCCATGGTGGTCACACAGAGGCATTGATTTTGAGATTTTTGTGTGAAGATCTCCGTGACTTTTGACACTTTTGGACTGCTAAGAGATGAGTAGATATGGTGATAAACAATGCCGACAAGTTAAACTTTGAGTCGAGGGAAGGCTAAGAGAAAGCAGTAGCTCAGTAACATTCCTGAAGCAACACAAAAGACCAGGCCACTGAATTCTCAGTATGAGTCTTAATTTTTCCAGTGAGGTATTTTCATCCAATAAAGGAAGACTGTAAAAACCTGCAAAGTTAAATGGTATTTATAAAGGTTGCTTTAGGTATACCAGGTATTGTTTTCAAAATGTTTGTCTCATATCAAACACAGCCTCTTATTTTTAAAAAAATCATGAGAAGCACATGCAATACCTGCATACACAATGCCAACCAACTTCCATGATACTTAGGTGTGATTTTTCACTCACACTAAGACCGCTTTACAATACTCTTCACTGTTTATAATCCATAGTTTCACTTTTCCTCTTCTTATTCACAAGTACCCCGACACTTTAATTGAAAACTGCAATACTATAAAAGCTGTAAAGATGATGATTGTCTAAACCACCAGTTTTAACAATAGTCCAGGATGGCCAAAGTATTGTCATTCAATACACTAGGCCTCCCCATTTACACTCATGTAATGGAAGAGTAATTCCATGAGCTAATAAAAGAAACTGAATTTATTATTCCATTCTCTACCTTAGGCAAAGGACATCTTGATATTCAGCCAGCAGCCCTAACTAGATTTTTGAATTCCAAAAATATATTTATCTTTGTCTTAAAATCATTTACCTATCTGCTCTCATGTCATCACGATAGTTCCACATCTAACAACTCCCTCAAAGAAGCAGCTCATCTCATCCTTCTCTAGCTTGCATGTTTTCTTCTGGAAATACTGACTTATACCTTTTTCTTGTAGGTACAAACAGGTTTCCAATCTTTATGTGACCCTTGAAGAGTCCTGAAAACCAGAAAGACTTCACAACACCTTCTTTGTCAACTCTTGAAAACTCCCAAATAAAAATCCTGAAGATAAAAACTGCATATTTTGGAGTCTAGTGGACAAAATGTCTTCCTGGTGTTTAAGACACAGAATAAAATCCCAGTTCCTCTAAAGTTGATGGCAAAACTTCTAAAGACTTCACTGGAGACATAATTTTATACTGTGACCCAAACTTACTAGGACTGCACTTTTATTCAATAAATATCTTCTCTTTGCAATGTATGAGCATTTAAAAATATACTGTATCTGATTAAAAGTTTTCACTATCTCTGAAGAAAATTAAAATAAATGGAATAATTAGGAATAATTTAAGAAGAACCAAATAAATTTATTTACATCCTACAGTAAAAATAGAATATCCTCTGCAGTGCCTGTGTGAAAAAATTATATTTATGAGATAATATGGGCTCCCTCTGGTGGTTATTCTTCATTTGCATTCTTTGTTTTCCCATACTAAAACATCGGGAATTACTGGATTTCCCTGTAAAGATAATTACAGAATCAAATCCTCATAAGGTAGTGTTTTTCTTATAAAATATTTTATTCATATCTACTTTTATCTTTTACTTAAAAATTAAATAAAAAATCAATACGTTATCAGATCATTAACTAATGCAAAAACAGCTTATCTATGTAAAGTTGTACTGTGATTTTTATAATCCGATATGTTAGAAAAAGTTTTACTTATTTAACCTGAAGTCATTAGGGTACATTAAATCTGTAAGCATAAAGCAGCACCAAAAAGAAGCTAGTGTAGCCTTAATTTTTTTTTTTTTTTGGTAAGGAAATGCCAGAATTAAGGGTGCATGAGCACACGTAGGTCAGCCACTGCTTGTGCATATGCATGATAAAACAATCTTTAATGACATGATCCAGTACTATTTTCCTGCTGCATTCAATGCACAAGATAAATGATGCTCATTTAGTGAGCATTTAGTCAATCTTTTGTTTTATCCTCGCCCAGCATGTGATCTCCACACCTTATTCATAGCACACTATGCAAACCCAGTTCTGAAGACAGAATTCATTTCTTCATGGACTTCTCTATGGCATTCATCACTATAACACAGGTGTGCTTCTCAGTTGTTAATTTATTTATTTTCAAACATCCCTATGAAGGGAGATGTTGTGTTAAGATGCTGCTGCCTGGCAGTCATGCCTATTTGTTGGAGTGGCAGTCAAGGCTAGACCTAAGGCCAGGAGTAGGACAAGGGTGACAATGGAATTGAGTTCCAAAAACAGGCCAGGGTCAAGACTGAGATCAGAGTCCATAGCTGAGCCACAATCTCTATCATAGCTGGAGTTCAGACAGAAGCCAATGATCAAAGCCAGGTGTTTATAGTCTAGCCAAGTCAATACCATTGTCAGGCTCCATATAGAGGATGCAGGCCAGAGCTGGGTGCCCAGAGTCCAAGGATCTAGGGCAGGTCAAGAGGTGGAGACAAGACTGGAACAGTCCACAACAGGACAGGACCAAAGTCAGAGTAGGGCAAAGACAAGACTGGAACAAGGCTGAAGCAAGACAGGGAGTCTTGAAAGTCTGACTCACTGTGAAGGAGCAGGTGGATTCTTGGCCAGATAGTGTTGTTGTATAGACTGACTGTTCTGCACCTCTGGTGCAGCTGGGGAGATACCTGAGCCTTGAGGTCATCTGACATAGGCTTAGCTCAGGGACAGGTTCCTGCCACATGCCTGAGGACTGAGTCACTGCAGGTTCCATTGGAAGGGTAAGTCAGAGCAGCTGAGTTGTTGAGGCATGCCTAAGTGATAACTCATTGCAGCTCTGTTGGAGGGGTACCTATTGATCAGCCCTGATTTGGCTGTGAGTTTGCCTCTTGGGGGTATTATCCCCATTTTATAGATGGGGAAGCAAAGCACAGAGGGATTAAGTTCAGAGCCTTTAATTAGCATGTGATTGTGTCGGTTTTCTCATTACAAAACCCTGATGAACCGTCTACGGCAATAAATCAGTGTTGTGTAGTGAAGAAGGTTGTTGTCTATATAAGCCAATTCACTTGCTCCAGAACCTGAAAGACATGTAGTGAATGAAGATAAGGAGGCAGTGCCACCCTCTGAAATATTCAAAAATTTTAAGTTCCATTCCTGATTTTGAAGGGAAGTATTCTTTAGTGGTCATATCTCCTAATGCCCATGTTCCTCTCAAAATGCCCTGAATGCCTCTATTCCCCTTTCTCCCTTTTCCTCTTGTAAATCTCATATACACAGTCACACTTTTATCCAAGTTTTCATACATTTCCCTACTAGCACATCAAATAGTAATAAAAAGAGCAAATCTGAATACTGCCAGCATTGCTCTGAAGCATTTAAATAATGGATAAGAATGAAATGTAAACAAGTGCGACTTAACTTCTCAGAATTTAGAGAAAACCAACCATAAATTACTAGTGACCAATACAAGAAAATGTAAACTTGCCCCTTGTCTTATTATGATGGATACCCATTCCAGAAATAATACAACATAAACTAGGACTTCACTCATTATTTGCCTTGCCAAGCACAGTTCAGGATATGTGTGGGATTATTTCTTTTAATTACATTGGTAAACACATCACTGTACAGAAACATCAATGGAAGTATGTATTCTGTGTTATTTGATGGCAGATGTGAATTGGCCTAGGCAGTACCTTTTAACTAATCCACAACATACTGAATAATTTGTAAATTGATGGAACAAAGTTTTAATGGGACCTCCATCCTGTCTCCAATTTTGTGAGAGCAATCAACTGCAAGTACAAATTATGGCATTTAAATGTGTACTTAGATGCACACAGTGTGATGCTGAAAAGTCATTATTTAGACTCATTTTTTTAATTATCAATTGATTGTATGTGCAATATTGGAGATGGATTTTTAAAATTTGGCTCCAAAGGTTAATCAATAATCTCTCAATTCCAGTCATGGCATTTAGACATTTACTTCCTGTAAACAAGCAAGTTTTATAGGTCCCACTTTGAAGTGTTTGAATCTTTGGTTGGTCTTTGGACTAGAAGCCGGGTTCACCAGGGTTCTAACACTAATCTGCCAATCATTCTTTGGATTTGAGTCTCTTCTCACTTATACTGGGAAAACGACAAGCAACTCCATTCAGGTTGGTAGAGTTACACTCTGCACTGAAGTCAGTGGAATTACCTTTGTATAAAACTAGTAAGAACCACTGTTTGGTGTCATACAAATCATTTTACCTCTCTACAGCTCAGCTGTAAAACTGAGATTATTACCTACTTCACAAGAACATTGTGATTGTTTGTAGAGTGCTTTGGTTATGTAAAGTACTATACAAATACTAAAAATGATCATTATTCCAGTGCAGTATTGGAGTAGATGGAGACAAGTGTTGGAGTCGATGGAGTATTACTAAACCGACAGACCAGAAAACGAGTCAACTGAGATATCAAACATTCCATCCTGAGGAAAGTTGATGTCAGATTCTTAATTTACAGAATGAATACAAATACTGTAAGCCTATTACAGCTCCCCAGTATATGATGATATATCCCCTTTTAAAAGCCTATGCAGATTTTTTGTACTACCACACATAGCTGTGGTAAATCTGCCATAAATCATTATGAAATAGAATTTAACTATTGATTGGCAAAATCAAAATCTAATAACAAATAGCATATTTTCTCACCAACACTGATCTTTACTGCCATTGTTGAAGTATGATATAGACCAGTGGTTCTCAACCTCTGTCCCAGGGACCAAAAATGGCTCATGACTCCCCTCCTGCTGGCTGCAGAAAGGAGCTGCTGCCTAAGGACCCAGGCAGAGCACATTTCGGTGAGGCTAAAAAGACTGGTGCAAGCTCCTTGCTGCAGCCAAGGGGACTGGAGATGAGTGCTTCCCTCCCCCATGCTCTAGCAGGGAGCAAGACAAGTGCTCTGCCTAGCTCCATAGCGATTGGGTCCCTGATGGATCAAGAGGGAGCAGAAATTAGTACTCTCATCCCCCAGCCCCAGCACAGAGCAAAGCACTTTGCCTGGTCGCTATGTGCTGAGATCCCTTCTGGAGTCAGAAGGAGGGGACCACTAGTGTTCTATTTCCCTGGCTCCAGAAAGGAGAAACTTCCTAGGGACCCAGGTGGAATGTAAAGGGCTACAGGATGCATGCAGTTTCCACACTACAACCAAGGAGATGGAAGATCAGCAATGAGGCATCCTGTTTGCTAAAATCCTTCCATTTGGCTACAGTAGGGGTGGCCCTTCAAGGCTATAAAATGATAACTGTGGCCCTCAAGCCAAAAAGGTTGGGAACCACTGTCCTAGATTATGCAATAATGGTTTAACTTATAGGGCACAAACAGCATGTAAAGCTATTTGTATGGCAATTGTTGATTATTTAAGTTTCATGGTATCATATACTGGATGTTCACAGATTAAGTATCATTAATGATATTGCAAATACATTATATTTTGTGTTTAAAAAATGAACTGCAAAATAAAACCAAAAAAATCCATGACTGTATTCTTTACACTCCTTTATAATACATGTCAGGCTTGGGCTTTTCAAAGGAATCTTTGGGAGTAAATTGCCCAAATACTATTGATTTCCAGTGGGATTTCAGCACCAAACTCCCCCAATCCCACTGAAAATTCAAATCCAAGGGAATCTACGCCACACTAGCCTGCCACAGACTAGCTGTCACATGGATCATGTTGAAATGCATTAATAATTGATTAAGGTACTATGATCTAGCCTGTTTCATAGAGGACTAGATCAAAGAGCATTAATAAACTGTTAAAGGACAGTTAGTCCCTATCATGAGGGTAGATTCACACCCCAGATTCCCACAAACTTATTGTTCATGTCAACAAGATCTTAGTGTTTTTCCAACCAAAAGGATTTTGTTTGGAAATCTGTTACAGCTTGTTTGTATCAACAGAAATATCTGACCTGTTTTTCTGAAGGGCCCTTTGTTCCTGAAGAACTGGAAAAGAACTGTGACATCACATTAGGTTGAACGCTGAGTTGCAGCTTTTTCAGGACTTAGAGGAGGAACAGGGGGATACTGAATTAGACTCCTCTTAACAATTCATTTTAATAAAAAATTCTTTACTCTAGCTCCTAATATTAAAGGGCACGTCTACACAGCACTTTTATTTTGAAATAACACTTATTTCGAAATAAAAATGATTTGGTCTACACGACGTTCCCTTATTTCGAAAGGTCGGACCTCATCCTTTCAAAATAATGATCATCATCCCGAAAAAGTAAAACCTACCCCCCCCGAAACAACCGTTATTTTGAAACGGATGTTTCGAAATAACGGCGTTAGACCCATTGTTTCAAAACAACACCGTTGTTTCGAAACAGCGGATCCATTGGCATTATTTCGAAACATCCGTTTCAAAATAACGGTCTTTCCGATCCTACGGTTTCTCTTATTTCGAAAGGAGCCCTTTCGAAATAAGGGTTTTATTTCGAAATTGGTCCTTTCGAAAGGACCGATTTCGGAATAAAACAGTCTGTGTAGACGTGCCCAAACAGTTGGGATTCAAGCTGTCACTTTAAAAGTCCCAATAGCTTTGAAACTGAGGGTTGGGAAAGTTGCAGCAGGCCTGAAGATACCACTATCCTTCTCTGGTCTTCTAGAGGGCCCTTCAACAAAATGAGCAACTCCGGGACATGGTATTTCTAATATAAAAAATGAAGCAGGGGAAAAAAAAATACAACCACTTTGCTGTAGAGCACACTTTTAAACAAGGGTACATATTAAATGGCAAGTAAATAAACTAATCAAATAATCTGCAGGGATATGCACTGCACTTAGTATGTACACCACACAGGTTTCTGGGAATAAATCAGTTTACCCATATAGCACATTCCAAAGAGTGGACAACACATCCTATCCACCTTGGACATAATTGGATAGTCGGAGATCTCCACAAATGCATCTTCACAGAGGTTTTCCTCCCCTGTCCTACAGATATTGCTACGGGAAGAAATGATCTGGTCTGGTACCTTTTTCCAAAGAAAAATTCCTTTGTACTGATAGTTTTTACCTGGGGGTTGGGGAAGAAAGAGAGGAATTAATGTCTGTAATGCTGTGGCCATCAAGATAGGTTTTTCTGGAATAAAGTATAGGTACGATGAATAAAAGCTGTTTCATCCCCTAAGTCTAGAACACTTCCCCCTCTATCACGAATCAAATAGTCTGTTGCCCAGCCAAAAACTCCTATCATGTGGGGTTAATTAAATGGGAATGTTACAAACAACCTAATCTTTGAAGGTGCTCAGAGTTGAGAATGAGCTGAGTTACATTAGGAGTCACAGTAATACCCTGAAAGGTAAGATTATTTCAATTTTGTTAACGGAGGAGGCCCTTTTAGATCATGATTCACCACCACAGTCCTTGAGAAAGTTAATGGACTAAACAAGGAAACCTGCAACTTGTTGTTAAACTGCTATGACAAATGCTAGTCTTTCAATTCAGAATATTTTAACTGCTTACATATTTAAAATGTGTTAAATGGAAAAAGATGGTTTTATTCAGTATGCATAGCTAGACAAGTGACAGAAATACACAAGTATATGCCAAGTTAATAGAAGGTATTACAAAGTGGGTTTTGCAATCAAAAGGCAGGCAAATACTCTAAGGTGTTTTAAAGGCTTCCAGCTCATCTTATTTCCTGATTCCTGTGAACTCTATTATTATTACACGCTGCTCTTACAAGATGCTGCAAGGGGAAGAAGGGGACGTTTAAGATATTGGGTCAAATTCTACTTCATTACACTGTTGTGAAGCCATCACTAGGCCACTGAGGGACTTTCAGTCATGTAACTGAAAGCAGAATTTGATTAATTATTCTTAAGGGAATAGTACAGATGTTTACGCACTACAATTAGGATCCACAGAATGTGAAAGTACTGCACCTGGTTTGTTTGGTTTTTTTTTTTTTTATACCATGATGATAACATTTGTTTTATTTTATTTCCAGGTACTGAGTATTCTTTCATTTCTAAACTGAAAATTCTCAAACATACGTCTCTCAAAATTTGAAATCTACTATTTAACTCAATCTTTATGCCAATACACACTGACCAATTAAATCACTAATGCTAACTAAAATAAGAGACTGACAAAATTTATTTATCGCATGACCTGTCATGTGAGAAATTTGTTAGTCTTTAAAAGTGCCACAAGTCTCCTTATTTGTTTTGCCAAACTAGACTAACATGGCTATCCCTCTGGAACTTGTTAGAATGAGAGAGATATTCTGCCCCATAAAGTCTTTCAGCATATGAAAAAGTTATAAATGTTTAATGTAATTATACCAGCCATACCATGGCAAAGTTCATGGATTTTTATGTCCCTACTTGGCAAAGGCTGCTATTTCATTCATTATGCAGAAAACCATGTTAGCATTACAAACTGAAAGGAAGGCTAAAGTCATTCTGAATCCCAGGGGAGCCTCAATGTTTTCCACCGAAGGTGAGGAACTCTGGCTCTGTTTCTGATTCACTGTGTAGCCTTGAACAAGTTATTCAGGCTAAAGTTAGGATTTACGTGTCCAGTTTTAGCCATACTTATTTGAAAATGTTGATTTTTAGCTTCTCAGTGACTCCTTTTCCTCCTCTTCAAAAGGAAGAGCTTGCACATGAACATAGGAATGGCCATACTGCATCGAATCAATGGTCCCTCTAACATACTGTCTTGTCTTCCAGCAGTGGCCAGTCCCAGGTTTCAGACAGAATAAACAAAACAGGGTAATTTATTGAGTGATCCATCCCATTCTTTAATCCCAGCTCCTGGTAGTCAGAGATTTAAGGATACCCAGAGCAGGGGGTTGCATCCCTGATCAGCTTGGCTCATAGCCACTGACGGACCTATCATCCACAAATTTATCTAATTCCTTTTTGGACCCTGTTGCAGTCTGGCATCCACAGCATTCCCTGGCAATGAGTTCCAAGGTTTGGCACCTCATTATATGAAGAAGTACTTTGTTTCATTTGTTTAAAACCTGCTACTTATTACTTCATTGGGTAACCCCTGATTCTTGTGTTATTTGAAGGGTTACATAACACTTTTATACACTTTCTCCACCCTGTTTATAGTTTTATAAACTTGCATTATACTGACACTTACTAATCTCTTTTCTACATCATACAGCCCCAATCTTTTTAATCTCTTCTCCTACAGAAGCTGTTCCATACCCCTAATCATTTTGTTGGCTGTCTGTCATTTTTCTGATTTTAACATATCTTCAAGGTGTAGCTTACAATGGCTTTATATAGTGCCTTATGATATTTTCTGTCTTATTACTATGGATCCATGTATGTCATGGTGGTTACCACTGTCAAAGAACTCATCTTTTATTTCAGTTTAATAGTGAAAACAGTGTGAATGCCTTGAAATGCACCATTCCAGTCATGTGAAATTTATTTTTTATGTTTAATAACTAGTTTCTTCTCTTTTTACATTTTTTCTAAATAAAGTCGCTAACATTTATTTGCATTCACCTCTGCTCATGTGTAAAATCACCTACCTTCAGTAGTTAAGGGTGCTATGCCATGTGGCCTTCACTGAATTTCATGGGTAATAATGCATCTTGTAAAACAAGGCATTACAAAGCTTAATTTGAAAGAAGACTAGGAGAACAGCAAACAAAAAAATGAGCAAAATGACAAAATTAAGTGCTAAGTAGCAAACAAAGCAGCACCATAAAGTATTCTGACAGTAGAGGAAAGTTGTTTGCAGTAGTTAAAGTATAATTTGACAGTCCCTGTAACCCTCCTAATCTCCTGGCCCCCTTCCCGTATTTTCTGGGCCCCCTTCATGCACATGTGGGCCCCAGCCCAGCTGGGCACTTTTGAGCCCCACCAGCAGAGCCGTAACTACAGTCTACTGCGCATCAGAATGTGCCCTTTACAATAACCGGCACCTAGGGCACGTGGCATGGAGCGCACCTTTCAACAGAGTCTCTCTTCATAAGTCTTGTGCTCTAGCCCTTTGATCATTTTTGTTGCCCTCTGCTGGACTCCTAATTTGTCCACGTCCTTTCTGTAGTGGGGTGCCCAAAACTGGACACAGTATTCCACATGTGGCCTCACCAGTGCCAAACAGAGGGGAATAATCACATTCCTCAATCTGCTGGCAATGCTTCTACTGATGCAGCCCAGTATGCCATTGGCCTTTTCGTCAGCAAGAGCACACTGCTGACTCATACCCAGCTTCCCATCCACCATGACCCCCAGGTCCTTTTCTACAGTGCTGCTACTTAGCTGATCACTCTCCAGACTGTAGCAGTGCTTGGGGGTTTTTCCGTCCTAAGTGCAGGACTTTGCACTTCTCCTTGTTGAACCTCATGAGATTTCTTTTGGACCACTGCTCCAATTTGTCTAGGTCTCACTGAATACTGTCCCTGCCCTCCAGTGTGTCTACTGTTCCCCCCAGTTTGGTGTCATCCGCAAACTTACTGACTATGAAATCTGTCCCATCATCTAGATCTTTAATAAAAATATTGAACAGAACCCGCCCCAGGACCGACCGCTGGGGCACACCACTTGTTACTGGTTGCCAACTAGACATGGAGCCATTGATTCCCATTTGATGAAACCATTGGTCTAGCCAGTTTTCTATCCACCTCACTGTCTGCACATCCAACCCATACTTCCTTAACTTTCTGACGAGAATGTTGTGGGAAACGGTGTCAAAAACCTTGCAAAAAAGTCAAGGCACGTCAACAGCTCTTCCTGCATCCTCAAATCCAGTCATCTCATCATAGAAGGCAATGAGGTTGGTCAGGCAGGGGCGTCGCTGGGGCGGGGAGGGACCTGGGGCATGGGCCCAGGCCCCACCCCCAGCCGGCAGGCCCCGCCCCCTGGCCAGGGATATGGCCAAGCAGGGCTGGCCCAGAAGCAGCCACAGGAGGCTGGGCCTGTGCCGCCACGGCCGCGGGCGGCCAGGCCCCCAATCCCCGGCTGGGGATGTGGCCGCCGCGGCCACGGGCGGCCAGGCCCCGGATCCCCAGCCGAGGATCCGGGGCTCGGCCAGCCGCCATTGGCCCCGGCGGCCCTGTCCCCAGCTGGGGATCCAGGGGCCTGGCTGCCCGTGGCCACAGCAGCGTGGTGCCCGGCCTCCTGCAGCAGCTTCTGGCCCGGCCCAGCTGCGGCTTAGCCGCCCACAGCAGCGTGGCCCCGCCTGGCCCTATCCCTGGCCAGGGGCTGGGGCCAGCCAGGTGGCCAGCTGGCCCTGGATCCCTGGCCAGGGATGGGGCCACCGCAGGTGGCCGGCTGGGCCCCAGATCCCTGGCCCAATTGGGCCAGAGATCTGGGGCACTGGCACTGGGACTTGGGGCACATGCCCCAGGGTGCCCAGTGCCAGTGATGCCCCTGTGGTCAGGTACAACTTACCCTTGGTGAATCCACGCTGACTCTATTGTCCTCTAGGTGTTTCAGGACAGATTCTTTGAGAACCTGCTCCACGATTTTTCCAGGGATTGAGGTCCGGCTGACAGCTGTAATTCCCCAGATCCTCCTTCTTCCCTTTTTTGAAGATAGGTACTATATTTGCTTTTTTCCAATCCTCCAGCACCTCCCGCATTTGCCATGAGTTTTCAAAGATAACGGCCAGAGGTTCTGCTATCTCATAAGCCAGCTCTCAGCACCCATGGATGCAGTTCATCTGACCCCATAGACTTGTGCATGTCCAACTTCCTTAAGTAGTCCCTAGCCTGACCTTCCATCACCAAGGGCCTCTCTTCATCAGTCCAATCTGCTGTACCCAGTGTAGAGGGCTGGGAGCTGGCCCTCCCTGTGAAGACTACTTCAGCCTTTTCCGCATTCTCCACCATGACAATACCTGGCCCTTTCAGTAAGGGACCTAAACCATCCCTGATCCACTTCTTGTTATTGACATACTTGTAGAACCCCTTCCTGTTATCCTTCACATCCCTTGCTAGCTGCAGCTCCACTTGTCCTTTGGCCTTTCTGATTTTATCCCTGCAGGCCTGAGCAATATCTTTGTATGCCTCCTTAATCATCTGTCCAAGCTTCCACTTCCTGTAAGCTTCCTTTTTATGTTTCAGCTCATCACAGAGTTCTCTGTTAAGCCAAACTGGGTGCCCTCCACATTTGCTTTTCTTTCTGCTCATCAGAATGGTATCTTCCCACATCCTTAGCAGGGTTTCTTTAAAACACAGCCAGCTCTCCTGGATGTCTTTCCCCTTCACATCAGCCTCCGAAGGGATCCTGCCCATCAGTTCCCTAAGGGAGCCAAAAATCTGCTTGTCTCAAGTCCAAGGTCTGTGTTTTGCTTCTTTCTTTTTTTCCATTAATCAGCATTTCAAATCAAATCATAGGGCTGGAAGGGACCTCATGAGATCATCGAGTCCAACCCCCTGGGAATTGAACCCAGGACCTTCTGCATGTTAAGCAGAGGTGCTAGCCACTACATGCATGTTGAACTCTACCATCTTCTGTCTTGGTTTTCTATTTTTAGGGGCCCCAGAATGCTGGACCCTAATAATAGTGGCCCCAGGGATAGAGTTCCAGCATAGGCCAGCCTATCTGAACCTCTGCTTGTTTGTATACAACATGCTTGTTGATTTCATGAGAAACTCTAGATGTGATAAGTATTTTGAAAGAGCAATTCAAAAGCACCTATGAGAAAAATTAAAAATGGATGATGAAAGAAAATTTAAAAAGCAGAAAACTGTTACAGTGCTGTTTAATAACACTCAGGACCAGTTTTATAAGACAATGAAGTATTCAAATGAACAGAAGTCTTCTTTACTGCAAATATACCCCTGCAAACCCTCAACAATCCAAAAGTGGGAGAGCTTTTAGAGAGCAAGGTATGTGTTACACCAGATCAGCTTAGAAAGTTTTACCTGCACAAAGCTTTTGACTGTCACACTGACGAATTAAAGGAAAAGTTGCAGTCCTGTGAAGGAATCAGAATTGTGGCAGATGAACCTACCACTGCTGAAGACAAGTATGTGCTTAACATTCTTGCCATCGGTGCCAGAACTAGGTAGTCTGGCGCCCAGGGGAAACACCACCAAATGCACCCTCCACTGACTGAAGTTCATTGCTGTCCCCTGCCCTACCTCAGGGCCCTATCCAGCCCTACCCCACCAGCCAGCTTGGCTGCCCCCTGTCGGGCTGGGCACCTTCCCAGCCTGCCAACTGGCTGGCTTCCCCACTGAGTTCCCTGGTTGTGTGGACAGGCACCTTCCCCCTTACCTGGCTGCGGTTCCTGGTAGATCTGCTACTTGGCTACATGGAGTGGGCATAGGCTTCCCTCTTTCCCCTCAGACATGCATCTGAGCATGTTCAGGGGCAAGGCAAGAGATTTTCAACTCCCTCAGCCCCAGCCCCAGCCTGGCACCCAGAGGTATGTACCTTCAGGGCCACATAGGGTATGTGGCAGTTGGCTGTGCTGGTGCCCTCTAAAATTCGGTGCCTGGTTTTTGCCCCAGTTGCCCCACCCTAGTTATGACTCTGCTTGTCATCCTCATCCCAAAAAACAAGGATTTCAAATTCAGGTGAGCACAGTTGCATTTCTTGTTTGTTTGTTTGTGAAGTTTGGAAGCAGTCCATTTTAAAACAGACACCAATATGGAAAACTGTTGAAAAATTCACAGTACCTTTTGGCTGCATCACTGCATTTGTCAGTGATAATGCCACCTTACATGAAGAGAGCTTAGGATCAGGTTTGAAAACTGTATTTTTAAATGCATGAGTATACTGCATTCACTTACCTTTGCTTATATGCATGCCACATTTACTTTGTGAGCAATCCGTGGAGGAACGTAAGAACAGTCATAGTGGGTCAGACCAATAGTCCACCTAACCCAGTATCCTTTCTTCCAACAGTGGCTAATGCCAGGTGCTTCAGGGGGAATTAATAGAACAAATGATCCTTCCTGTTGCCCATTCCCATCTTTTGGCAAACAGAAAGATACATTTAAATGTGTTAATTGTGGCTGAAGTGCTTTTACTGTCTGCCCTGCCAGAAAGTCCAGTTCTGTACATTTCTAATGGAGAGTGGAAAAAATCCTTCCACCCCACAAACCCCTGTTATAGCCAGATGGAACAGGTGGTTCTATGCAGCTCTTTATCCCACTGAACACACTGAGAATCATGTTTCATTTGTTACAGAAGAAGATGGTTGTAACAGTAGTTCAAGTGTTCAAGAGATTGTTCATCTTTGTCAATCTACAGCAGCTACTGAAGAACTCCAGCCTCTAGAAGAGTTTGCATTCTGAATAATGACCTCATTTATAGCTTATGAAAAGCCTACAGTTTGTGCTCATCAAGTCAAAAATGACATGCATGGTCTTGCACCGTGGGCACAGAGCTGCCCTGAAACTTACCAACAACCCAACAGCAAAAACAACGTTCTTGGCAAACACAAAAAACTCACAACTCTGGAATCTCTTATTCAAAACCAACCTACAACACATTCCTCCACATGACTGGACTTTGCAAAAAAGAGAAAATCCATCTACAACACACACTTTGCTTTTCTACAGAAGAAGAAATACATGAAATTCTCTGAACTTCTAGGCACCACAAAGGACGATGAGAGAGACTCCTTTAACCTACCCAATAACATTGTTAATCTTTTCTGTGACACGCTTATTCCAGTAGAGGAATCTGTGCTATCTCAGGGACTTTCCTTCTGCCCCACAACTCCCAAACACAAGACAAAATTCTGCGGTGACCTAGAGGACTATTTATGCTGTCTCAGACTCAAGGAATATTTCCACCACACCAATGATCTACACAGTGACCTACAGATACTGTCCTCCCACCACTGTAAGAAGAAATATTCTTCATGGACTCCTGACGGTCGGCACAACAGACTAAAATTCTACATTGATTATTTCCGCCACCGTGCAAAGGCTGAAATCACAGACAAACAACATCCCTTACATCATAACCTCAGCCATGCAGAATGCAATGCCATCCATAGCCTCAGAAAAACCCCTGACATTATTATTAAGGAGGCTGACAAAGGAGGTGCTGTCGCCATCATGAGTAAATTGGATTATGATCAGAAGACTTATAAACAACTCTCCAACACAACATTCTACTTTGCTCTGACCCCACTGAGGAATACCTAAGGGAACTATACCACCTACTCAAGAAACTCCTCAAGGCAGCACAGGAACAAATAAAGACAGACACACCACCAGAACCCCAAACAGGGATATTCTATCTACTACCTAAAATCCATAAAAAAAGGAAACCCCAAACATCCCATCACCTCAGGCATTGGCACTCTTACAGCAGGCTTATCTGGCTATGTGTACTCCCCCCTCAGACCCTATGCTATCAACACTCCTAGCTATCTTTGAGACACCATGGACTTCCTGAGAAAAATTCAGTCCATTTGTGAGCTTCTAGAAAACACCATCCTAGCCACCATGGATGTAGAAGCTCTTTACATCAACATCCCACATAAGGATGGATTACAAGCTATTAGAAGAACCATCCCAGATGATGCCACAGCACACCTCATGGATGAACTTTGTGACTTTGTATTCACCCACAACCATTTCAGATTTGAGGATAACTTATACCTTCAAGTCAGCAGCACTGCTATGGGTGCCTTTATGGCCCCACAAAATGCCAACATCTGTATGGCTGACTTAGAACAATGTTTCCTGAAGTCTCATCCCAAAGCACCTCTCCTCTACTTATACCACATTGATGACATCTTCATCATCTGGACCCACGGTAAGGATGCCCTCGAAGATTTCCACACAGATATCAACATTTCCAGTTCACTATTAAACTTAGCCTGGAACACTTCAAACAGGAGATCCACTTTCTGGACACTAAAGTACAAATTAGGGATGGACACATAAGCACCACCCTATACTGAAAACCTACTGATTGGTATAGTTACACACCACTCAATCCATTGTCTACAGTAGGGGTGTCAGATTCAAATCACCACGAGGACCCCATGGGACTAGTATGTTAGCCCAAGGGCCGCACCATGCATGAGGACTAGTATGGTAGCCCAAGGGCGACACCACTGAAAACTTTTCACATGACGATATTGCAAATATTGATAGCGATACTGTCATTGCAGGCTGCAAGAAATAACTTTAGGGGCCACTTGTGGCCCTCAGGATGCAAGTTTGACATCCCTCGTCTACAGTCGAGCCCCAAGATTTAACCACATTTGCTCTGATCCCTCAGATAGAGACCGACACCTTCAGGATCTCTATCAAGCATTCTTACAACTACAGCACCCAGCTGTGGAAATGAAGAAACAGACTGACAGAGCCAGGCAGGTACCCCAAAGTCAACTACTACAGGAGAAGCCCAAGAAAGAAAACATCAGAATGCCTCTAGTCATCACCTACATCCCCAGGTCAGACTTCTATAGCACATTCTTTGGGATCTACAGTCTATTCTACAAGACGATCCCTCACTCTCTCAAACCTTAGGATATGGACCTCTCCTCACTTACAGACAGTCCCCCAGTCTCAGATACTTACCAGCAACTACAGACCTAACAATAGAACCATTAAAGCAGGCACAGATCCCTGCAACAAACCACGCATCCAACTTTGCCCACATATCTGCACAAAAGACACTATTACAGAACCTTATAAAACCAGCTACTCCATCAAAGGCTCATTCACTTGCTCATCCACCACTGTGATTTATGCTATCATGTACAAAAAATGCCCCTCTGTCTTATATATTGGACAAACAGGGCAGTCTCTGTGCAAAAAAAAAATGGGCACAAATCTGACATCAGAAATCACAACATTCTAAAACCAGTGGACCAGCATTTCAATCTTCATGATCACTCCATTAATGATTTGCTAATTGCTGTGCTAAGACAGATGAATACCAGATCAAGGCTTCAAAGAGAAGCCTGGTGGGATCAAATTTATTTGCAAATTTGATTGCATTGCTTCAGGGCTTAATAGGGACTTTGGATTTTTCTCTCATTACAACAGGTGATGTGAACTCATCTTCCTCTGTATGTTGTTCCCCAGTGTTTGAATCTTTACAACTGTTTTGATTTGCTGTTACAATGTGACCTGTTCCCATGACTTACACTTTATTTCCTCCTACTCTGTAAGTTCCCCTATTTTCAAAGCATCTGACGAAGTGGGGATTTCCTCCCATGAAAACTCATGCAATAAATAAATTTGTTAGTCTTCAAGTGCCACAGGACTCCTTGTTTGTTTTTCAAAAAATAAAGTCATGATGGCCACTGACTGAACCTCCTGCTTTCACTGAGCTGCTGCCACTTTCTTCCATGCATGCCATCTATTTCAGCCAAATCAAGTAAAACATCTAGAAGTTGGTGAGCCCATGATATTTGAAAATAAACTACTGTCTGAAGACAATATTCCAGCACAGAGAGAATATTGGGCATACTGCGGACCAGTTCAAGAATTGAGGAACAAGGACATGGAGATGCATGACGACCGGATTCCCAGCTCTGTCAATAGTTGCTCTGGGATGCTTAGCAGTACCAATCAGCAGCATGCACACCAAATGCTCCTTCTCATCTTATCACAATGTACTTGGGGAGAAGAGGCACCACATAAAAAATAACAACCTGACTATGTATAACTTGTACCAAAATTGCAACAGTTTGCATTAGGGACTTTAGTTATCTTTATTCTTCAGGTTGTCATTATTTTTGTTTGAAAAAATCGATTGCACAAAATACACATGATTTCAAAATAATTTATTTTGATAAATAAATTAGAACTATTGTATTGATGTTTCTTCTCATAAATGTTATACTGTAATTATTTCATTATTAAATTTTTGTTGCTATGACCACATCCTGATTTTGCACATTTTTACCACGACGGTTCCATGAATTTTGCATGATTTTACCCTGACAAAATTCTATCCATATTTATTATCTTCCCCTTTCTCAATGTGCAGCTACCACAGAACTATCCATGATGATTCCAAGATCTCTTTCTTAAGTGGCAACACTTAATTTATGCCATCATTTTGCACATATAATTGTGATTTTGTTTTCCACTGTGCATTATTTTACATTTTTCAAAAACGAATTTCATCTGCCATTTTGTTGCCTAGTCACCCAATTTTAAGAGATCTCTCTATAGCTCTTTGCAGTCTGTTCTGGACTCAGTTATCTTTAGTACTTTTGTATTGTCTGCAAACTTTGCCACCTCACTGTTTACCCCCTTTTTCAGAGTATTTATGAATAAACTGAACAGCACTGGTTCTGGTAAAAATCCCTGAGGGACCATGTTATTTACCTCTGTCCACTGAGAAAACTGACCATTTATTCCTACCCTTTGTTTCCGGTCTTTCAAACAGTTGCTGATTTGTAAGAAAACCTTCCTTCTTATCCCACGACTGCTTACTCTGCTTAAAAGCCTTTGGTAAGGGACTTTACAACTGAAGTATAAAATGAGAAACAAATGGTACAACAGACAGATGGGGAAAGCACAACGAATCAAGGAAACAGTACTTATCATCATGATAAACATGACATTTTTAAAATACTGTGGAAAATCTGTAAGAAAAGGAGACAACCGAATGAAATATTTCTTTACATGGGTGCTTCTTTTACCGTTTTTATTTAGAAATCTGTGGAAGTTTTTAGAAATCTGAAATATATTAGTATTGCTTCATACAAAATAGCTAAGAAAATAAAGTTGTATTCTAAACATAGGTTGACATTACCGTAAGAGACTCTCTGCAGAGCTGAAAGAACTTCTTTAACCCCTTTTGAGTAATGCTCTGTGTTTCATCATAGCAATGGTAAAGAGTGAAACTCTGGGGATGGCGTAGTCCTAGGTGGATCAGCCACTCATCATTCAAGCAACGGCAATCAGTAATCTGAATCTGCCTCCCTGGAAAAAAAGAGAGTCAGATTACCAAAATAGACTAACACAAAATACAAGACCATATTCATGGTCTATGGTTTTGATTGACACAATAGAATATAATTATTGAGGGATCTCATTTGGAGAAATGAATTTCAGTGTACATTTGCCTAATGTTTCACTAACATATCCCTCATTGAAGTGCAGGTTTCAAAAAGCCAGAGTACAAACTGAAATGAAAAACATATTTTAAATCAAGTGATTTCAAAGCCAGTGCTCTTCAAACAAATTAGATTCCATCATATATGCTTCCTGAATATTTTCTACTCAAGAAAAAAATCTGAAAACACTGAATTGACATTTGAGATAGCATTAGGGTCTGAAAACACACAATTCAAATACGGATTGTTTTGAAATATTCCTAGAAGAGCTTTTCGTGGAGGTGTCAACATGTTTTTGCTTTATGTGTATTATCTATGAAAAACATTTAAATGTTACTATAACTTCTTGAGATTTATTTTTCTTTATGAGATGTGAAAGCTTTCATATATATGATAAGGCATAACCCAGATATTGATATTGCCAACAGTTTCAGGTATGCATGAAGTCAAAGAAAAATCATTGTTATCCTTGAGCATGTGTTTTTATTTTAAAAATGGCATAATTGTCTTATAAAATGCAGAGGAATAAAACCAAATACAGAAGTCACTTATAGTTTTGCCTGAGTACTTACAGAGAGAGACACAGACCCTCAGCTGATGGAAATTGTCACAGCTTCACTTATGTCAATGGCTTCATTATTAAACTCAGTAGAGCTAGGATAATATATACAGCAACTGAGGATCTGCTCCTAAGTGCAAACTTCTGGCCCACTCACTAAAGACCATGGCAAAGCTGTCATTGATTTCAGTGGTTTCAGGTTTCCACCCTAAATCCTCCTCCATTTGGTATATAAAGGCTGATGCTGCAAGCTTCTGATCACCTGGTCTGGATGCTAGGGGAACTCAGTACCTTCTGAGATACATGCAGTAATTAGTGCAGCTCAGTAACTGTGAGTTGTGTGATTATTAGACCACAATACCATAAGCTGTACCTTTCAATTACTCTGCCAGGGCTGTCCATTTCCTTATGTGAATTAACATATCCATATTGCTTCAATCTATTTCACTTTCCCACGCTTCCTCACCCGCCCTTCCATTTTAGTTAAAATCTAACAATTTCTGAGTAGCCATGCTATTGACACAGGATATTAGTACCAGCAAATAGTGCAATACTTAATCAGAACATCTTAAAACCTGTGCTAGATGTAAAGAAGGGTCATCCTCCTCCTCAAAGGATCTGATATAACTGATGAAACACTGCACACTTTCTCTGGTAATGAATGGAGTACATATCCCTTAGTACAGATCTAAATACCTGTATTGTGGCGAAACATGGCTTGAAGAATGTGGGTATGTATGTGAGTATACACCCTGGCCCAGGGGTCTCAAATTCAAATCACCACAAGGGCCTCATGAGGACTAGTATGATAGCCCAAGGGCCACACCACTGAAACCTTTTCATACAATGGTATTGCAATTATTGATAGTGATAGTGTCATTGTGGGCCATTAAGAAATAAGTTCAGGAGCTGCATGCAACCCTTGGGCTGCAAGTTTGAGACCCCTGCCCTACACTCTCTCTGCTCACTCAAGCCATGCCTCCTGTCTACAGTGCTTAGCAGTATAGTGTCCTCTGCAAACAAAAAAAAAAAAAAAAAAAAAAAGAAAACAACTTCCCCAGCAGGAAAAAGATCCAGCAGGTGGGAAACCACAACAGGGAAAGGCCTCACCAGCTTCCCATTGCTGGAGCTTTCCCCCTCCATACTGCCTCCCTCTCCTCAGGCAGAGCCTTTCCTCATGCCAGAGAAAAACTCTGGCAGCAGGGAATTGCCAAAGCTTTTCTGCACTGTCTCACTGCTATCAGATCCTTTCACCAACAAATATAGCTACAGACCAAAGTCTGGATACAGCAGGCTTTCCAATATGCATGCAGCTATACATACTCTACAGACTGTCACCACTAGTGTGCAGTGGAACCATAGTTTAAGTGAGAAAACTGTCATATCACAGACCAGCAAATCAAGCCAGAGAATATGATGAGTTGCTTCCTCTATGAAAAGAAAAATTCTGTTGTTAAGGGGAACTTCAGTTTGGGAGATGTATAATGGAGGACTTATGCAGACACTAGAAAACCCTCATTAGCTGTTGTAAAATTTACAGATTATTTTCTAATGCAAGAAGATTGCATCTGACATGAGGTAATGATCTCTGACCTTATTATGATAGATAAAGATGAACTGATCACTGTAGTAGACATGGGTGGTCGCCTTGTGACAAGTAATCATCAGCTATGCAACCAGGAGACGCTCCAAGAATTCAAAAATATATACTTCATGCTTTAAAAGGGCTAATTTCCAGAACCGAAGAAAATTATGAGCAAAACTGCTTGGGAAGAAAAATTTAGACAGAGCAATGGGAATAAAAATAGACAGTTTTTTAAGAAGAGTTTATTTGATGGCCAAAAAAGCCACAATTCCTTAATTGAGAAAAAGCCCAGCTTTGACTAAAAGTCCATCCAGATTCAGTTGCAAAGGCAGCAATTAGAAATAAAAAAGCAATCTATAAAAAATAGAAAAAAGAAGATAAAAAATAGCAACTGATATGAATTCGAAGTTATGAGGTACTGAAAGTTAATAAAGGAAGCTAAAGACATCAGAAAAAAATCAAAGACTGACAGCATTAAAGACAATAAGTTTAAGTTGGGTGCACCCCAGTAATATTAGGACATGTGATGCTTTCTCACAGCATCCAGAACTGCAAATCACCTTGTTATCCCTGTCATAGCAAGAGAAAGATTTGCTGGTGCCAAACTGAATAACAACTCCCTGCCAGTCTAGTGTTTTAGTCATATGTAGTATCCACACAAACTCCTTAGACTCTGCCAGTCCTTACTTTGTTCTGAAGGTAAGACTTAGTGCACCCCCCAGTTCCCAAACAATCAGCAAATGTGTTCCTCTGCAGAATCCAGTGTCACTGAACACTCATAGAAATTACCAAATCCACTCTCTCCTAGGAGTCCCATTTTAACATTACAGCAGTGAGATGAACTCATAGTAAAACCAAGAATAACTTCATGATAAATGAACAGATCAAAATGATACCAAGACAACAGAAACCGAAAATAGTTGCCAAAATAAAACAAAAGAACAATGTGTTTTCTAGTGACTAAAATGTAATAGGCTACAATTCTTGCCAAAAGCATTTTTGCATGAAAAGGCACCTCTCAAGATTCCCAACCATACAGCTGGGGAGCCATGGTTCCTGGGTACAGAATGCATTGATATTTTTGTTCCCTCAGTGGCAGATAACAAAAAGCCTTTCTGCTTTACCTTACACTCCCGCAGCACATTGTTTTGATCCCCAGAGACAAGCCAACCACCTGTGGCTTTAACCTCCTTTATATTTCCATCTTGATTTCACATTCTCCAGGTAACCTGGCTTTTCCTGTTGACTTACATGCAAATACAGCTTCCTTTGTGTTGCCTTCCAATGCTTAATATGCACATGGGCAAGGAGACAATGATCTTCCCTGTTGCCTTGAACAAAAACTTGTTTCTCTCTTTGTTTGGTTACAGACTTTAAACCATAATATCAGTGAATATCCATAATTCCTTACATTGTTATTATATTAGTTTCAAAATGATATTAATGACCAAAATCTTCCCAGCTCTCATGTGACATCTTACAAGAAAATCTTTATATATAAACAGTCTGATAGCAATGTGCTAAGTAGGTGCAATGAGTTTGTCAGGCCAGACAGGAGAAAGGAGTTGCTGACCCAGAGTAGTGACCCAGGAATGGGACAGAAGAAATTCTAGTAACATATAAGGATGACAAAATACTTTCTACTCCATTTGTAACTGAGAAGTATGTTAGAAAAGATCTACTGGGAATAAATTTGTAACTCAGCAGCCTGAATGAAAACAACAGTCCTAAGACAGCTGGCTAAAGAGATTTCTGGCCCAGTGATTTTAATTTTTAAAAACCGCTTAGATAGAATACCAGGCAAAGTCCAAAAGTCTAACAGAGTGCTAATGCACTGCCAGTATTCCAAAAAGGCAAGTGGTATATGATCCAATTAATCATAGGCAATTATCCTAACAACAGTGCCATGCAAAATAATGAAAGAATTAAGGGAATGGAAGGAAATGGAATATAATTAATACTAATCAATATGGAAAACAGGGCTGGTCAAAGAAACCATACTTCCTTCTTTGATGAGATTATAAATTTTATTGATAAAAGTAAGTGCACAGATTTAAAAAAAACTTTTGTAAGACTTTTGAGTTAGTACCATGTGACACTCTGATGTAAAAACAGTACTATACAGTATTAATAGAACACACACTCACTGGATAAAAACTGGCTAAATGACAGATTTCAAAAACTAGCTGCCAGTGGGGACTTATCACCTAATCAGACAAAACAAACAAGAAGTCCTGTGGCACTTAAAGATTAACAAATTTATCTATTGCATGAGCTTTCATGGGAGGAAATCCCCACTTCATCAGATGCTTTGAAGGTGGGGGAGCTTGCTGAACGGGAGGAAATAAATGCAGGAAAGTGTATATCATGGGAACAGGTCACACTGTAACAGCAAATCAAAGCAGCTCTAAAGATTCAAACAGTGGGGAACAGCATCCAGAAGAAGAAGAGGTCACAACACCTGTTGTAATGAGAAAACTCCAAAGTCCCTATTAAGCCCTGAAGCAATGCAATCAAATTTGCAAATGAATTTGAACTCAGCAGCTTCTCTTTGAAGGCTTGATCTGGTATTTGTTCTGCCATCTTCAAAGCATCTGATGAAGTGGGATTTTCTCCCATGAAAGCTCACGCAATAAATAAATTTGTTAATCTTTACGTGCCACAAGACCCTTGTTTGCTTTACTGAACTAGACTAACACAGCTGCCCCTTCAGAACTTGGCATCATCCAATGGGAACATTTCCAACGCTTTCTGCAGGGCTTGGTGCTAGACTGACACTATTCAAGATTTCATCAAAGATCTGGAAGTAAATAGTAAATAACTGCTGATAACTTTTGCAGATGACACAGAGTGGTGAACAATCCTATGCTGCTAAACAGGGGAATATAGAGGATTAAGAAACCCTCCACTGCCCCCCTGCTGCAGACACAGTGGGAAGAACCAGGGCTGTGCATTCAATACTTCCTGCCCCCCTCTCCTATCTAAGTAAAAGGTAGTGGGGAATGGCCAGAGCTCTCCAACATGCCAACCAGATTCTAAGAGTATGCGCTAACAATTTATGTTAAACAATCTGTTCCACCTTTTGCTGAGCTGTTACACTCAGAAAGCCTGTCCCAGACCTGAAGGGCTCTGTGGCTCGAAATCTTGTCTCTCTCACTAATGGAAGTTGATCCAATAAAAGATATCTCACCTACCTTGTTTTTCTAATATCCTGGGACTAACAGCACCAACTATACTGCATATAACATACTACAGAATTTAAGACAAGGTAGGCAAAGTAATACATTTTATTGGACCAACTTCTTTTAATATCACCTGCCTATATCTTCAGATCAATATGGTTACAACAATGCTGCATATAACATAGCATGAAGAGTTTTGTCATCACTTTTTGTCAGTATGAATGTTGGAATATCAGGACTTCTTCGCTTGTTTAGGGTACATATATATGATACAATCTCTATTTAGTAGGAAGGTGGCATCTATTCATTTACAGCAGGGGTCTCAAACTCAAATCACCACAAGGGCCACATGAGGACTAGTACATTAGCCCAAGGGCCGCACTACTGAAACCTTTTCATTCAATGATATTGGAAATATCAGTAACTATAGGGTCTTTGCAGGCCACAGGAAAAAGCTTTAGGGGCCACATGTGGCCCACGGGCTGCATGTTTGAGACTCCTGATTTAGAGAAATGGTGCATACAATCACCCAGGGCCTCACTTTGAGAGGTGCTAAGAGCACCATTAGTTCACCAGGAAAGTCAGTAAGTGTTGAGAGCATTCAGAATCTTCCATAATGCAAGCATTAAAGGTAAAATCAGAGGAGACTTCAATGATTGTGCAATTTGTGGCCTGAATCTGACCTCATACCCATTTTACATCATAACTCCTTTTATTTATTAGTATTACTTCTGATCTGAAAAAGTGGAAATGAGAGAAGAATTCAAACCTTTCTTGGCAAGAAGGCAAACTTCTTTGGAGAGGGAACTATATGAAAGAGAGAGAGATATTTGCTATCGTTGTAAATTTTTTTAAGAGCGCTATGAGAAAACTAAGTTCAGCTAATACTTCAGGTACATTAGAAATTTGCTCTAAATTATGTCAGGCTTTAAAAGAACAGTTCACTTTCATTCATGCCCTGTTCAGTTCCCAGAATTAGATCATACTGTTCAGGTAGCTCATGTCATATGTATCCACTACCAAAGCAAAGTCTTTCAGATCAGCTAATTAGTTCTGCACTGCTTGAGTCTGTTCAACAAGACACAGCTTATCTGGACTAATACAAAAGACTGTATTAAAATCCTAGTAATAAACTCATGATCTTAAATATTTTTTTTCAGATAATACCTGTAGCCTTGTTCAAACAGATTCCAACTTCCCTACTGAACATGGCCCTGATGGTATCAAAGAATTTTATCTCAGCAGAGATTTTTCTTGCTGAAAAGCTTTTAAACTTTGTCTTTAAACACCCTATCTCCCATGGTTTCACTTTATTTCTTTCCTGCTGAGACTCTCATTTTCCTTGATCTCTTCTTTGTGTTTGAGGATGCTGCTTAAACTGATTCCATCAGGATATGTAGGATTTGGGTGACTGATTTTGTGACCTGTGTGTGTTACTAGGCCAAAGAAGCATTTTAATGAAAAGCAAATCTTAAGAAACCTGAGCTGATTTTAACATTATAAACATAAAATAAAATAATAAAATAATATTAACAAATACTACCATCACCACCAAGACTGCTAAGGCATTTTTAAATGAAATTTGTTTATTACAACAACCAGTAACTTGACTGCCACTATCAGAAGAATTAAACTTATAGGGATTCAAGACTTCTTAAGCAGCTGAGACATATTTCCAAGAAAGGACCTCAAGCTTTAGCTCTTATTTGTGTTTGAAGCCCTGTTATGTAGCAATGCCCATAGCAACACAACAATGGAACTCACTGGCTGGGTAAACTTTTATGACTTAGGCACATAGCAGTGGGTGTGGAAATAGAACAAAGGCACTGCAATTCCTTCCTCTTTTCAAAAAGCTGTTATTTTGGCTATCACCTCAACAACAAGAAGTTCTCCGGCGTTATCAAACATTTCAAATCCAAATATAATTAGCTACTTTAGCCCTAACTGATATATATATGGACGAGACAAAATATATAACGTAAAGCACTTCTAAATAGAAGAGAACCCACCCATGACCTCTTTGACATGTTCTCTCTGCTTAGATGATTGATACGTTACAGTCCAACTAACTGCATATGGCTTCACCTAAAGTGCACCACAGGATTCAGAGAGAACTGTAGACACAGAAGATTAATCAAACAAACAAACAAGGAGTCCTGTGGCACTTCTGTTTTCTTTTGATTGATACGAGAGAAGATACAACTTCAAGTAAAGAACACAGTTATTTAAATATTTTACAGACAGTGGCTTTAGCTGGCTCACTGGTCAATGGTGAATGACATTCTGGCACACAATCCAGAGAAATGGGCTATATGGTAACAATTGTGTTACATCAGTGAATCAAGTGTTTTCTTCACATCTTTTGTTCCTACAAAATCCTGGAGGGCTCATGAACACAGGTCTACTTTCCTTATGATCTTTATGCAAAAAATATTCTAAAATCCTACCTCTATACTAAAAGGATTTGTTTTGAGTTTTTTAGGGGCAGCAAGTATGTCCCTTTCTTTTTCTCTTCTTTAGTAACTATCAGGCGAGGTTTTTATGCCACAAAATCTGGCACACTGGACTTTTTTTTTTTTAAACAATCATCTGATATATGAGAAGCAAACAAAGTCTTACTGATTTAACTCTTTGGTAGTAAGATTCTTTGATATAGTTTCCAATAGTTTTTCTAGCTGCTGTACACTTAAATAATCACAGCTCAGCTATCTAATAATTTCACAAACTGAGCCAAAAAATGGGCATCTATTGTTCTTTTGCCACCATTGTTGATTACCCAGAAATTGAGATATGAACAGAAACTCTCCCTTACAGTCAGTCTTTTTCTTTTAGTAATTATAACTCAGTGTTTGTGACATCTCATTAGAAAAACCTGTGATGTTACAAATCTCAACTGTTTTCATTAGGCAATGGTGCAAGAGGAACAGAGTGTTTACAAAATGTAGAGCTTCAATGATGTCCATAAAAAAATTTTGTGACCTCTGAAACAGCAATATAAGAATACAGAAGTAGTATATAAGTTTGATAGGAATATATTTAGGGCCAAATCCTAAAGTTCTTATTTAGTATGTATTCAGTACAGATTCTGACATAACTCAATTGCCTGAATACTGTTCAAATGCAGAGACTTCCACTTTTGATATAACATTTTTAATGTGTGCTTGAATGTTGAAGTGATTAATGATGGTTCTAACTGAACTACTGATGTGTATAAATTCAGCTGTCCACATTTATTCACTGAAAACTCTTTGCTTAATATATCATTCCAAGAAAAGATAACCTGGTAGAGTCACCTCCCCTCCCAACTTGTCTATAAAGCACGATGTACATCTCTGGCACCATATAAATAACAACAATCACAACAATAAAAGGACTTAGTTTTTAAAGGATATAACTTCTTTCAGCTAAATGCCTCAGGGTCTTTTCCTCTGTGAGCCAAAAGCCATCCTTTAGCTACCAAACTTCCCTAACTTACACAGAATAACTTAGATGACAGAAACACCACACTTAATCAAAATCTTTCACTTCAATTAAATTAAATTGTAGTTGTCAAAACAACAAATGAAATTCCAAATGGGATTCTATGTTAAATCTTAAAAGTGCCTTCATGTGATCATTAGACTGATTTAATCCCTTTCATGTCTCGTGATATAGGATAAACATCATTCATAACTGTGATAGTATAAATGACTTTGGATTTGCTATACACAGTTTCCTCTCCATCTGAGTCATACTTCTACCAATAAAGTCTGATCTTTCTTAATATCGGCTATTTTCACTGGAAGCTAATAGAACTCAGCAATACAAACAAGGAGTCCTGTGGCACTTATCAAATTTATTTATTGGATGAGCTTTCGTGGGAGAAAATCCCACTCTGTCAGATGCTTTGCTAGAACTCAGTACACTTGGCCCTCAGAGCTTCAAGACAAGTAAAGGGGATAAAAATGTCATACAAATGAAATGTTCATGGTGACAAACTTACATAAACCATCAACAAATACAAATTATTCAAACTTCTTTTATCTGCTGTACTGAATACATCAATGTAAACTGAAAGATTCACATACCATCCCACTACATCAAGGAAATATGCAATGGCTTTAATGTAATCAGAGGGCTTGTAAGTCAGGCTTCAACAAATAATATGTTTCTGATCACATGGCAACCAGTTTTAGCAGTCTGTTGCCTAGTTGCAACGCAGTAATGTAGTGGAAGAGAACCCTCTAGCGATCAAAAGTAAAATTGCTGGTGTCTAGCTCTGAGCCAATTTTGTGCACCCCTGGTGTAAGTATAATTATTATATAACCCTCTATTTCCAAACAGTTTAAACTCACAAAAAATAATCATTTCTCAGTAAATTTTAGGACTAAATTTTATACAGCAATTAGACACGTGGCTGATCTGTGCCAGCTGACTTGGACTCAAGGGGCTAAAGCTCATGGGCTGTTTAATTCTGGTGTTGACTTTCAGGCTCAGACTACAGCCTAAATTCTGAGACCCTCCAACATTGCAGGGTCAGCAGTGGGTTCTGACTGCAGGGTAGACATACCCTATGAGCTAAAGTAAAGCACTTCATAAAAAATAAACTAAGTTTGTAAAGCTTTGTATCTGGTCATTTTCAGCTCAATCTAATGAGAATCTGAGGGAAAAAATACAATATACTAAATGAATCTATTATTTTAAACATTTAATCAACAGTATATCAAATCCAGGTGCTCCAAACAGTGCCTCCCCCCCCCCCCCGAAAGTTGCTTTAATACACGAAAACTGACCAGTGCATACTCAAACATAATACAAAATACACACTATATTGGGAGGGCAAGTACTGCACAGAGTGACAAGCAAGATGACTACTATAGATAAAAATATGAGAACACTGGCGACAACTGAAGTTAAGAGTATAATGCAAGCAAGGCAGGCTTTACAATTTGTGGGGAACTAAGCTGTAGGGATAGGGAAGAAAAACTGGCTGGAGACCTGCTTCCCACTCTGGTCTTGCTGCCAAAGGGAGGCTGGGTCAGCCCATGAAATGAATTGTGAGTCCCTAGAAAACTACAAATATATCGATCTTTGCTTTGAACTGGCTCTGGAAATAAATGACTAACTTATTTCTGATGAGCCTGATTAGAAAGTATATTTATTTTTTGTTGGGATATTGGACAAAAAAACTTCTTATTTTAGGTTTTTTGTCCTTTTGTACTGAATAAGGCTTTAAATATAAGATGCTTGTTAATAATAGCAAACATTCTCATGAGCCGCATTAACTTATAGAAGCCTTACCTATAGATAGTGGAGAAGCCCAGAAACTCCATATCACTGTACACTATGGTACCACTCCTCCCATCCCAGGCATGTCCACTCCCCTTCCAACCAAAGACTGAAAGGGAGTACTGAGGAGGGCCATTGCGCATGTTACCACAAACCAATTCTTGCAATATCAACCTGGCACTTGTGAACACTTACAAACAACTTTATTAGGGCTGGTCTATATACAGCTTTTGTACTGCTGTAACTATGTTTATTTAGAAACTGATATAGTTAAAATGGTACAATCACCTGTTGTGAATGTGGTCATACCAGTGTTAACGAGTTTACTGTTATCAAGCTTATTTTTGTAAACATATGTAAATAAGCTGCATCACTGCAAGTATCCTTATTCAGATATAATTACATCTATACTGTGGAAGAGGAGGGAGAGGTACCACGATATTATATTCTTTTCTAAACCTATATAGCTTAGACAGTACAAAACCCATGCATAGACAAGTCTTCAAAAAGCAAATGTTTTTGTTTCAGAGAAACAATCTAATTTTGCTTTCTCAGGTCCCAAAGACAAATTGATAAAGGTCTATGCTGCTTTAATATTTGTAAAACTGTATGCTATAGTATAGCTGAAACACTGGGAGTATGGAAATATACTGGTCATCCTCTAAAGCATTTGCTCATTAGATTTGCCACGTGGAGTTTGAAAATCTCCCTGATACAATTTCCAACTTTCCTTTTCCCATTTAATTCGTGGTGTTATACACCATACACACAGCAGAGATAACAAGACAAAACAAACAACCAAAGATGAAACCCAGACTAAAAACTAAGCTGATTCGTGGCTAGTTAGCTTAATTTAGCTCATACTTGAGACCCATGCAGTGCAATTAAGAGATTTTACAGAAAGCACTTCTTGCTTCATCCCAAAAAGTAAGCCCCTATAGTGAGTGACACAATTGCTATAAACATCAGGGCTTTTCTGTCAGGTTGCAAAGACCATTCATGACAGCTGTTGCTTCTTTAAAAGAACAATACACTTAGTTCCTAGAACATTTGCTCAGCATTATTGAAATGCAACACTCAGCTACGTATAATTGCCCACCTTTGTTTGTTCAAGGTGTAAGTATTTGCCTTGGAGTTCACCGTGGGAATGCGACATAAGCCGAGACATGAACACCTACAGCAGGTGACCTACAGCTTTGTTTGTCTCCCCAACAACCACCTTGAGTGTGTTCTTTTTTTAGCAATCTCTATCTTTATTAAACATACAGCATTTAGTTCATTCAGGTTTTTTTGCTTTTGTTTTAACTAACAATTTATGTATTGTTATGATTAAGTTTAGATTTGGATTAGCTTTCATTTTACCTGAAGGCAATTCTGAATGTGACAATCCATTTACACTTGGATTCCTTTGTTTAAGAGTGAGAAAAACCCAGATATGAACTACTCCTACTACTATTGATCACGGGATACAGAATTTTCCATTGTCATCTAGGCCACTGGTTCAAATAAGGTCAGGGCCAGATTAAGGCAGGGGTTTAGGGACTGCAGTCCTAGGACCTGGGTTACAGGGAGCTCATCAAAACCTGGCCAGCCTGAACAGCACACTGCCACCACCCACCATAGGGCTGATCACTCTGAAGGGTATTCCCCCACCCCCTTGTTTGGCCAGACTGTGGGTCCCAGACCCCTCCCTGAGTGCCAGCTGGTTTGTGTGCCCTGGATTCCCACCCCCCCAAGACAGGGTGCCATTGCTGAGGGGGGCCTAAAAGAGTGGGCAGCCCATGGCCCCCAGGGGCCTTGATCTGGTCCTAAATAAGACCCTCATCAACAGTGAATAAAATGTAATCATATTTCCATAGAACAGGAATTTAAAAAATAAATTCACACACAACCCAGGAAGTGACACCTACATATTATTACCCCCTTTACTCAAATGTAATGGTAGAATGAGGAATAGGATTCATGGAGGGATTTAGGCATTGCTGTTCTGAACATCATAGTGCTTAACTTTTAGGCAGCTAGAAAATCACAGGAACAATACTGTGCCTTGCATGGTGATAAGTTCCAGAGGGGTAGCCATGTTAGTCTGCATACAGCAAAACAATTAAAGTCCTGTGGCAGCTTAAAGACTAACAAATTTCTTCGGGCATAAGCTATGCATCAGATGAAGAAGGTTGCAGCCCACGAAAACCTATGCCCAAAGAAATCTGTTAGTCTTTAAGGTGCCACAAGACTTTTGTTGCTTTAGGAACAACATCGTGATCCACAAAGTCAAAAGGTGCCTAGGCTTCTATACAATGAACAGGGAGAAACAGGAATACAAGAACACGATCCACAAAACCCAGCAGTAGGGAGCCACAGTGTTACTCAACTGGTATTCCATGGAACACCAATGCTGCAAGGACATAGTGAAGGTGTTTTGTGACCAAACCCAACTCCTCCCCAGTGGGGATAGGGCTCCAGTGGAGTGGTGGGGATTAGGAGTAATGCAGCAAACCAACCAATGCCTGGGAGATTTAAAATGCCCCAATCACAGCAAAGCTTCCAGGCAGCAGCCACCAACTCCATGCTCTTTACTGTGGCTAGGGCATTTTAAATTTCCTGCTACTGTTACCAGTAGCATCAAAATCGCTGAGACATTACTTACCACAGTAAGACTTTCTTTGACCACCTTACTCCAAGAATAGATGAACTCTGTTCAAACACGCAGGCCCATAATTCCCATTAGAACTTGAGTCATATCATTTTCAGTTTTAAGCTGTGTGTATAATCTTTATGTATCTATTTTTTAGAAATAAACCTGTTTATTTAATTTAGTTTCCTGAATCTTTTTTGCAGGAATGCACATTAAACTGCTGTTACAGATGTTACAGCTGGTATACTGGGTTTTTTGAGAAAGTTTTCATCAGGTGTTTTGTGTAAAGTAATTAACCTCTTTAGGTTATGTTAGGTTGTTTCCCAGTCCAATAAAGGCTGAGAAACACCACTAGCCAAAAGGAAAGGAGATATCTGTGTGAACTAGGACCCACTCCTCTCTCAGAGGAATGCCTGAGTCTGGGCAACAGGAAAGCACCCAGCTTTTCTTAACAATCCACAAATGGGTGCCTGCCACCTGAAGTCAGGAAGCTTAGATGCTTAAGGTGTTTTTCATAGGACTGAGTTAGGCACTCCACTACACAAAATAGCCAGAGAAGATGCTAGTGCTGCCCACTTGATAGCTTTTAGACCAGTGGCTAGTCCTCACTTGGGCAGTAGAAGACCTTAGGTCTAGTCCCTCTATTCCAACCACTCATTCATTATTTATCCACAGTGCAACAGTTTTAACAAGAGAGACTGTGAAAACCTAACCTCAGAATAGCCCACTAGTTAGAGCCTTCTCCTGAGAGTTGGGAGACCCCAAGTCAAATCTTTTCTCCCTGTCTGGCAGGAAAAAAAAAGTGACCCTGAGTTTCCACATCTCAGGCGGGTGCTGTAATCACTGAATTAGAAATTTTCAGGTGCATACCTCAACCCAACCACCCTGTCAATTATGAATGGCACCTGGTACTCTTCCTGGCATTTGAATGGGAACTGATGCAGTAAGCACGCTCAGAGACTACCTACCAGATCACACCCCAGTGCACATGACTTTGTGGACAACCTTCTGTTCAAACATGCAGGAAACATGGTTTTCTTTTTCCTGGAAATGTGGGAAAATATTTTCCATTTTCCTGGAACCACAGTTTCCTTTTTCCTGGTTTGCGCCATACAGACAGGAAACAGGGAAATGTTATTCTGAAAATTTAGGTGCCAACTGAGTTTAGACTCCTCCAGGGTTCAGCAAGTGCTCTGTGGATTGCAGTGTAGCTAAAACTGGGACCTTCAAAGATCCCAGCAACAGGGACTTGCCTAAACTCATACAGAGTGTTAACAGCAAAGCCATGATTAGAACTCAAACATTCCTGTCACCATGATCTGTGCATAGTACTCTAAATCAATGTGGTTTCTTACCTATAAACAGCTTTTGCATATTGATGTTGTATTTAAAATTAGTAACCTGAGTAAAATCTGACCAAAGATTAAAAAGTCACTGACGTGCACTCTCACCCTAGGTTCCTTCTAGGAGACAAGTATTTGTCTTGCACAGAAGCAAAGATTTCAGTCTTCAAGACTCAGTAATTACACAAGCAACACACAGTACCTTCCAAACCATTTTACAACTGTTAATTAATGGTTATCCAGAACTCATGCTGCTCGAAAATTTTCCATGATAACTATTACATCACAGAAAATTGGGTTGCAAACTACAAAAATCTTTTTTGTGAAACGTATTTGCTTTCCATTGAAAATCTTAATTTTTGTTGTAAAATAAAAAACACCAAATCAAAAAGATTGGTGTCACTTAGGGGGTTTTAAGTTTTTTCTGCAAAAAGTCAACATTTTTCACGGGAGAAAAATCATTTTCTGGCTAGCTCTGCTCAGAACAATCTCAGAAGTGAAGGAAGAATTTTTATCACTATTTTAAAGAAAGAGGAACTGAGGCACGTTGGCTAAATGACTTGTCCAAGGCCACACAAAATGATCTCCGGCTCACCTGAAAACACAACCCAGATGTCCTTAACCACTAAACTGTCATCTCCTTCCACATACATGCAATCATACTGCTGAGAAAATGGGTGCAGCTCCAAAGATTTTAAAGGTACTCATTTACACCAAGAATTTAGCCCATACTGTTTATGGAGTACAGATTGTAGCATTTAGCAAAGGGTCATTAACATACAAAAGATATGGGTACTTAACTACTTGTATCTCCTTGTTTTCAGTGTGATCATGTGATTGGAATCAATAAGGCCACTTGTGTACAAGTATCAGTTATTAATGATGTTTTGCTCTGGCTGGCTGTTCTGCAACAACAGATGCCATTTCACCGATTTTTGTTCGCACTCTTATATGAGCACACATTCAAGCACAATTTGCTTTGGTCCACTGAATGTAGAAATCATGATGGTATTTGTAGCAAGTACATGGACAGTACATCAAGGTGAATTTAAATGACAAGGATGGAGAGAAAGCACACCCTGCAAGAACTAATCTATCAAAGACAAGCATGACAGAATTTTCCTTTGTGGAAACACTTCCTGAGAACTTACCTTACTGAAAAATTCCATGCAGGGTAATTTATAACACAGCCATGGACAAATCACAAATAAAAAGCATTTGTAATCCCCAAATTAGAAACAAATATCATTTTAAGGGGGTTAAAATAAATTATAAATATGTTGACATCTGGCATAATCCAATTATGGAAAATCTTTGCTTTTTTATTCTTTTTTCAAAACATCTAAAATGTTTTTTTAAAATAAAACTAATTATTTTTGTTGCTGTTTTTAAGCACATCACATTCTATCTCACTGCTTTGAACTACAATATTGTGAAATTCAAAAATTTCCCCCAATGTTTTTTATTGACCGGTGTGTCCACTAACACTACAGGTAACTCCTCTGTTGGAGAAGTTCCAAATGGAATTATGGAATGATATATATTGTCTTTTCCACTGAACTTAAGAACTTCTGACAGGCCTAGGATGAATTCAAATTTCTAAAATCAAAGTAGAGCATGTCAAAAATCTGTTTTATGAGTGACATATGATATGTTCTGCACATAACTACTAAAATAAAAAGGATAACTGGTGCAGACATACAGGTGAGGCCACAATTACACATCACAAATGAAATCATAATTATACTTTCACTACAAAGTTCAAGTAAGGGCACAGAAAAAAGATCTTTTCCCATCTCCTCCCCCAAAATGGACACTATGGGCTAAATTTCAGTTTGGCTTCCACCAATGTAAACATCAGTAAGGAGAAGAAAGTTGTTCAAAAGTTAGCACATCTCCACAAACACAGGCCAGTGGAGACTTGTTCTTATTTCAGTAGTTTAGGAACCAGCTGAAGTCCATCTGCATCTATTCTTTACCAGTAGTGAACAGCACAGAAAGGGAGAGCCTTGGCAAAAATAGTTCCAAGAGGTTTCTTTAGCAAAAAATTCAGGACATAAAAATTCCTTTAATTACTAATCCACTCAAACATTCTAAAAATAGAATGTTTAAATAGTTAAAGGAGCCAGGTGAGGAGGAGTCATCTGGGCAGCTCACAAGCCCAGCTCAGGTTCCACCAGGCACATGCCTGTGGAGGTACAGCTGTGCAGCTCTCACTCAGCAGGGAGGACCCAAGCCCAACCCGGCTCTCCCTCTTCCCCCGCACAAGGCAGCAACCGGGCAGCTCTCACTCAGAGCCTAGTCATAGTGAGCTCAGCACCTCCTCCCTCTTCCCCTGGAGCAAAGTTTAAACTACATAAAAAATATTTAATATTTAAATATTTAAATGTTTAGCCCCTTACATTCCAAGCACAAACCACGCACAACTGATTCTATCTACACGGTTGAATAAGTCAGTCCAGAAAACCCAGGCTGCTTTTTTTCACCCCTTCAACCTCACTACCAACGTGAAAGGTCCTGGCTAGCTTGGAATAGTTCGTTGAACTAAACATCCCATCATGCAGATAGTAGCTGATCAAGTTCCCCTTGAAGTCAATGCAAAGACAATGAGAGTTGAGTCTCATCCTTAACTACAGTTACAAGCATGTGAAGTGCTTCCAGGAATAAACACTGTGCTTTAAAACTTAGTGGTATTTCACTGTATTTGTAAAGAGGGAGAATTTTTAAGTGTTCATCATTTTGTTACTTTGGCACTTTTATTTTTTTAATGTACCATAACAGATAGTACATATTAACTACTAGTCCCATTCCAACCTGCACATGCAAGATTAAGCTGTTCTGAGTTATTTCAAACACATACAAGTCACTACAATGAAAAGAAGCATTAACACCTCTTTCTCTTTAGCAGTCGGCCTGTCCCACATAACTGAGATCTAGATCAGAACTTGTTTGGGTTGTTCTAATTCAGATTTTTGGTTCACTATCCATCTCTAATTTCAATATACATATTCAGTAAAGGGAGTGTCCTCTCAGGAAGAGATGAAATTCTGATGATGCTTCAAAGGAAAGATTCAATGTAATTCACAGTACAATAGGACTGAGATGCAATCACAACTTCTAAGAACAATTTAAATCAATTCTAAATTATTTGTTTAATTTAGCATTTGATTTAATCATTTTCAAATCAACCATTTTTTTTTCAGTTACAGATCTCAGTTTATAACTCTAATGATCCTAATTTCCAGGACCTTCAGAGTTCTCTTTGTACTTGTAAATTTATACTGTTTGCAAGGTAGCGTGATGAGCAGCATGAGACAGCATATGTTTTCAAACACCGAAGACAATTCTTTTAACTCAGCTGTCTAGGAAACAGACACCTTCCAAACTGATTGCCAATAATTTTTTTTTATTTTGTTTTAGACACCTTAGAAGACCTTGTTAGTGGTTTACTGTTCTATATAATTAGACAATAATTAGGAACTCATTTCAGCTGCCATTTCCTTCAATGGGAGCAGGATCTGAATTCTAGAATGTTGCACTGGAGGCTTCTCTTATCCTGACATTGTTACATTGGAGTAGCTTCCTTTCTTTCTGCTTACTGACCATTACTAACTAGGTATTTCAATGTACTTACAAAAGGACTCATCACTGACAAGTCGGTGGAAACGGTGGCAAACTTGGGCAACATGAGAAAGTTCCTTATGGGAAAACAGTGAGAAGATGTATAACCACAGTTCATCAGGAAGAAGCAGCCACATTGCAAGGTAGTTCTCACCTTTGTTTTCCTGAAAATAAAACAAACCAACATGTAATTACAAGGAATGGCAAACAAATACAATAGTTTCTGGTGGACAGCTGACTCGATCCATGCCAAACAACAGAATAAGTTAGATTCCGGTACTGAAGAGAACATTTTCTTTTGCTTCACTGGCAAGCAAAGTGAAAAGAGACTTTAACACAAGGAGACACTCTGTTTCCATTCTTCTATCTCCAAATTAAGGCTTCGGAACCATGTATTTCTTAATTTTAACCACCTGGAGTTTCGTGAGCCGCTCATAAGATCTGGGGCTTTGCTGGCTGGTCAGAAGGAATAAGCATCTAGCTTTCTGATCAGCCAGCCCCATTTTTTTAAGGAAGTGAGCAATTAGAAGAATAATAGTGATAACACAAATTCCAAATCTAAAACATTTGGGTTCTACTTAGGTCTCCCAAACTGGAAGCACCACCTGGAGAACAGCGAAACCAGTTTGAGGACATGTGAAGAAAGTGACCAACTACCCTTCGTTTTTAAGTGCTTCCTATAGTTTCCAGATAGAAGGCTAGATTGTCCTCTACTCAGGAAACATACAGGAGACAGGAAACTCACTATCAAATTTGATAGCATTTGCAGTGCCCTGTCCTCTTTCGGCAGATATTTGACTCCATGTGCCCATAAATCCCCTGCACAACAATGCTTTCTAGCACACTAGCCTTCATGACAACACAGTTCCTGAAGGATAGATAGATATAGATATAGAAATAAGAGCGATGCCCTTTGATACGGGAGACCGGGGTTCAAATCCTGGTGGGTACCTGCCTACCTTCCCAGTTAGGGGTCCTTGGGAAAAAGACCCCCTAACGCCTCACTTGCCTACCTCAAATATGAGAGTGACACGAACTAGGAGAGTCATGCCGGCTCGGACGTCGCCCGGATTAACAAGGTCCGCGCCAGATGGTGGGGAACCAGGACAATCTCACGATAAGTGGGCTACTGGAACAAACCATGCATGGACGAGACAAGAGAACCTGGAATTGATGGAATGCTACTACAACAGCAGACCTAATGAGAGGGGATATGTGAAACGTATGAGGGGACTATGGATGGACAAAAGACCTACATCCACACTAACTGAAAAACAGCTAGTTACCCAATGCTTCAACATAGTAAAGAGGCAGCTGCTCTCACAACTGGAGATAGACCAACTCTACATTACCTCCCGGACTCAAGAAGAAGCCCCAGAAAAACAACTAGATGTGTAGCCACCACTTGAAGCCGGAACTTCACTGCCACCCCCTCCATTACAGAGCACAACAGCTGATATGAGGCATAAGATCGTGGATAAACTAGCTACAGTCAACCCTCGAGACCAATTACCAAGGCTCGTTGGAGAAGTACCATCAGATAGTACGCTAGAAGATGCCAATAGAGCCCTAATGACAATTCCTACTACCACCATCACTAAAACCAGTGAACTGGTATACGCTACAGCCTCTGTAATCCTGGAGATGCTTGGCTACACAATCAAGAAGAACACCAGTACATACCCCCCCTGGAAAATGAGGTTGGAGGATAAGATCAAGGCAACGCGGAGAGAAGTTAGCCGGCTGGTGGAACTACAGAAGGGTGTAGAGATTAAGGATAAGACTCGGCTACTGAGAAAATACAAGGGCCTGACTCCATCTGAAGCCCTAGAGACTGCTAAGCAAAGGCTCACAGCACTGGCCACCAGGCTAAGGAGATACACTAGAGAAGCAGAGGCCAAAAAGATAAATGCCCTGTTCTCCAAAGAACCATCCAAGGTGTACTCCATCCTGCAGTGCAACAACACAATAACAGCAGAGCCACCAACAGCAGCAACTGAACAGTACTGGAAGAACATATGGGAGAAAGAGAAGACTCATAACACCAGTGCAAAGTGGCTTCAGGACCTGAGAAGAGACCACAGCAATCTCCCGGAACAGGAACCAGTCACCATCACAGAAGCCGACATCCAACAGCGGGTCAAGAACATGAAGAGCTGGACAGCACCTGGCCTGGACATGATCCACACCTACCGCCTAAAGAAACTAACAGCAGTGCATGAACGTCTAGCAGCACAAATGAACCAGCTGCTAGCAGCAGGCTCCCACCCAGACTGGCTAACACAAGGAAGGACAGTGCTGATCATGAAAGACCCCCACAAGGGAACAGCACCATCCAACTACCGGCCAATAACCTGCCTCCCCCACAACATGGAAAGTCCTATCAGGCATCATAGCCGCCAAGCTACAGGACCACATGGGCCAGTACCTGAGCACAGCTCAGAGGGGCACTGGGAACAACACCAGAGGCTCAAAACACCAGCTGCTCATAGAGAGAGCAATCGCCCAAGACTCAAGGTCTAGACAGACCAATCTGTGCACAGCCTGGATTGACTACAGGAAAGCCTACGACTCAATGCCGCACACATGGATCTGTGAATGTCTGGCGCTATACAAAGTCAACAGGACACTAAGGACCTTCCTCAAGAACTCAATGGGACTGTGGAAGACAACACTGGAAGTCAACTCAAGACAGCTTGCACAAGTGGCCATCAAGTGCGGCATATACCAAGGTGATGCGCTGTCCCCGCTGCTGTTCTGCATTGGCTTGAACACCCTCAGCCAGATAATCACAAGGACTGGATATGGATACAAGTTCAAGAGTGAAACTACCATCAGCCACCTCCTTTACATGGATTACATCAAGCTGTATGCTAAGAATGAACGAGACATCGATTCGCTAATCCACCTGACACGGATCTACAGTTGGACTTGGGGTGGAAACCTCCGTACATTGTGAGGAGCTTCCGGGTCTTCACATCGGCAGCCTCCATGTCCTCCTTTGGCCAGCTCACTATACCGGCAGGGTATCTGATGACTGGCAGGGCGTACCTGTTGATGGCATGGATCTTGTTCTTCCCATTGAGCTGGCTCTTCAGGACCTGTCTTATCCTTTGGTGGTACTTGGATGTTGCCGCCTTCCTTGCCTCCTCATCGTGGTTCCCATGTGACTGTGGGATGCCAAGGTACTTGTAGCTGGTCTGTATGTCTGCTATGTGGCCTGCTGGTAGTTCCACCCCATCAGTCTTCATTACCTTTCCTCTCTTTACTACCATCCGGCCACACTTCTCCAGTCCAAATGACATCCCAATATCCTCACTGTAGATCCGTGTCAGGTGGATTAGCGAATCGATGTCTCGTTCATTCTTAGCATACAGCTTGATGTCATCCATGTAAAGGAGGTGGCTGATGGTAGTTTCACTCTTGAACTTGTATCCATATCCAGTCCTTGTGATTATCTGGCTGAGGGTGTTCAAGCCAATGCAGAACAGCAGCGGGGACAGCGCATCACCTTGGTATATGCCGCACTTGATGGCCACTTGTGCAAGCTGTCTTGAGTTGACTTCCAGTGTTGTCTTCCACAGTCCCATTGAGTTCTTGAGGAAGGTCCTTAGTGTCCTGTTGACTTTGTATAGCGCCAGACATTCACAGATCCATGTGTGCGGCATTGAGTCGTAGGCTTTCCTGTAGTCAATCCAGGCTGTGCACAGATTGGTCTGTCTAGACCTTGAGTCTTGGGCGATTGCTCTCTCTATGAGCAGCTGGTGTTTTGAGCCTCTGGTGTTGTTCCCAGTGCCCCTCTGAGCTGTGCTCAGGTACTGGCCCATGTGGTCCTGTAGCTTGGCGGCTATGATGCCTGATAGGACTTTCCATGTTGTGGGGGAGGCAGGTTATTGGCCGGTAGTTGGATGGTGCTGTTCCCTTGTGGGGGTCTTTCATGATCAGCACTGTCCTTCCTTGTGTTAGCCAGTCTGGGTGGGAGCCTGCTGCTAGCAGCTGGTTCATTTGTGCTGCTAGACGTTCATGCACTGCTGTTAGTTTCTTTAGGCGGTAGGTGTGGATCATGTCCAGGCCAGGTGCTGTCCAGCTCTTCATGTTCTTGACCCGCTGTTGGATGTCGGCTTCTGTGATGGTGACTGGTTCCTGTTCCGGGAGATTGCTGTGGTCTCTTCTCAGGTCCTGAAGCCACTTTGCACTGGTGTTATGAGTCTTCTCTTTCTCCCATATGTTCTTCCAGTACTGTTCAGTTGCTGCTGTTGGTGGCTCTGCTGTTATTGTGTTGTTGCACTGCAGGATGGAGTACACCTTGGATGGTTCTTTGGAGAACAGGGCATTTATCTTTTTGGCCTCTGCTTCTCTAGTGTATCTCCTTAGCCTGGTGGCCAGTGCTGTGAGCCTTTGCTTAGCAGTCTCTAGGGCTTCAGATGGAGTCAGGCCCTTGTATTTTCTCAGTAGCCGAGTCTTATCCTTAATCTCTACACCCTTCTGTAGTTCCACCAGCCGGCTAACTTCTCTCCGCGTTGCCTTGATCTTATCCTCCAACCTCATTTTCCAGGGGGGGTATGTACTGGTGTTCTTCTTGATTGTGTAGCCAAGCATCTCCAGGATTACAGAGGCTGTAGCGTATACCAGTTCACTGGTTTTAGTGATGGTGGTAGTAGGAATTGTCATTAGGGCTCTATTGGCATCTTCTAGCGTACTATCTGATGGTACTTCTCCAACGAGCCTTGGTAATTGGTCTCGAGGGTTGACTGTAGCTAGTTTATCCACGATCTTATGCCTCATATCAGCTGTTGTGCTCTGTAATGGAGGGGGTGGCAGTGAAGTTCCAGCTTCAAGTGGTGGCTACACATCTAGTTGTTCTTCTGGGGCTTCTTCTTGAGTCCGGGAGGTAATGTAGAGTTGGTCTATCTCCAGTTGTGAGAGCAGCTGCCTCTTTACTATGTTGAAGCATTGGGTAACTAGCTGTTTTTCAGTTAGTGTGGATGTAGGTCTTTTGTCCATCCATAGTCCCCTCATACGTTTCACATATCCCCTCTCATTAGGTCTGCTGGTGTAGTAGCATTCCATCAATTCCAGGTTCTCTTGTCTCGTCCATGCATGGTTTGTTCCAGTAGCCCACTTATCGTGAGATTGTCCTGGTTCCCCACCATCTGGCGCGGACCTTGTTAATCCGGGCGACGTCCGAGCCGGCATGACTCTCCTAGTTCGTGTCACTCTCATATTTGAGGTAGGCAAGTGAGGCGTTAGGGGGTCTTTTGCCCAAGGACCCCTAACCGGGAAGGTAGGCAGGTACCCACCAGGATTTGAACCCCGGTCTCCCGTATCAAAGGGCGTTAGTCTTAACCACTATGGCGCACTTAACCACTACGCTATCCAGTCATATATATATATGAATTTAATTCCCCTTCTCTTCAACAAATTTCTCCATTTGAACACCAACAAGAACAGTTTTTTTACAGAATAAATAGACTGTCTTTTACTTACCTTGCAATTTACTTTTAAAAAGTCTCAAAAAGCTCTCAAGTTAGATCTTTTCATAGAAAATTTTCATAAAAATATAGCTAATAAAATACCTTTTTGCTCTTCCCAGAGCTGATACATCATTAAGAGAAATTTGTTCAAATTAGGAAACAGAGACTCAGGGGACAAGATTAAATAAAACACTAAAAACTTTTCTTAGATAGGTAGATAGATAGATAGAACAGTTATTGCTTTGATGAATTTGACTCTTGGTTATTAAGGCCTAGTCCAGAAGGTGTAATATTTTGGGCAAACAAGATCCTTTTTTCTGTAAAGACTGGATTTTTGGTTAGTATAAGAAAAGATGTTTCACATTTTCTGCAACACTAGCATGCTTAATGTACAGTTAAGCAGCCAAAGTAAACACTTACCCAATTTACTGTTTCTTCAAATCCTTGAAATGTACCTTTCCAGGGGTGCTTGGAGTCAGTCCCTGAGTGAAAGAGAGATTATTCTGGAATCCCAGAGCTACATGAAAACCTGTTTGTTTGGTAGTAAAGAGTAGCATATGAGGAAAAGATGAAGCAATATTGCCATTTGGGCAAACTATAAATCATTAGATTTATAGAAATTAGAGATGAAAAAGACTTGTTAAGGTGTTTGGTTTACCTCTTGCCAGGGCAGGATTCTTCTCAATTTCTTTTAATGCAAACAAACAAACAAAAGCAGCATCCACACACAGAAAAGTTTATTTCATAGTTTTAGGTACTAGTATCTTGCTGGCAGCATGAGATTTTCAAAAGCTGGCCTTCATTTTTATGGCTGGAAACTGTTGGGGCTGATAATTGCATGCATAATTTTGTACCATAATTATTTGTGTGTGTCATTATTTCAGCAAAATCACTGTCAGATGGATGTTGGAGTACCTGGTCTGCAGGAGCAATTAGAAATTTTGACATCCAAGTTACCATAATGCAGGTATTAATAACTATGATGATAATTTTACAGGTGGAAAAAAAAGTGTCTGAGAAAGGCCAGGAAGACAATGCTGGCATGCTTACTCCATAAAACTCAACTAAATCTAAATACAGCACTAAAAAAAAAATAATCCCAAATTATTAGGGGGATAGATTATTGGCTTTAACAAGTCTTTCCTAATTCTAATATACCTGATATATTCAAAGACCACATGCTAAAAAGCCTTTTAAAATATGCAATACCATATGCCATCTTAAATACGTTTATCAATATCTTTAAGAAAAGCAAAAATGGTTGAATGCCAACACTCTAATACCACTTGTGGAACAGACACACTGATGATCTTGTACATGGGCGACAACATAATCAGACAGAGATTCAGATAGACTATAATTGCAAGTATTCATTTTAATAGACTATTAAGAGTACAAATGTCCAAAATATTGTCATTATAGACACAAATCATGTAAATAGTTATGCAATCAACCAATACATAAATAGCTCTGTGTACTGGCTATTAGGGAACATCTCAGTTCAAGACTGATGTATAATAATCAGTTACAAGACAGAGCTTTACTGATAATATGAACACTCATACAACACTGAATATATTCCCAGATTCTTCCCCCATCATTCACTGGGCTTGGCATAACACTTGGGACAGATTTTCTGAGGACAGACTCTTTTTTGACTGGTCAGGAACCAAAAGGAACTTTCCCCAGGAACACTAGGAACAGACAAAACAGATTTGATTTATTCTGATATTCTCAACTGGCTGAAAATCAAACAAAAATACTTCACTAAATCCAGCCCTTATAATCATCTGCACAGACTATTGCTGTGTTTGTTAAGTAATGTTCACAGCAAAAAGAACATTCATCAGAACACCCAATTTTCTCTTCTGTTTTGGATTAGCACAGAAAACTCTCTTACTCTCAATTTTTCAGTCAGAATCTGTGGAACCATAAATACCCCCAGGATATTTCTGTTCTGTTTGCATGTATCTTATTGAGTTTTATAGATCTCTTGACTGATCTATCTACATTTCATTGGGCTTTAATTGCAGTCTGTGCTGTCAGGATAAGAAAAACATCTTAATACTTCCAAAAAATGGTTTTTATATAACCTATATTTATATTCATTCTAGTGTTTTGGTTTGGTTTGGGGTCTTTTTCTGTAAAATATTTTAAAAGCTGTTTATTAAAGCTACTGTCTTGGACTGAGTCTCTTTATTTTTAAAGGAATGTAACCCGCTCATCTACAGGAAGACACTGATTTCTACCTTGAATTGCCTAAATCATTTTGTTCATTTAGAATGAACCACAGCCGCTTTATATCAGACTCTGACCTTTATTGGAGCTTACACGGCAGAGTCAGGCCTGTCAATATTCATTGGAGGCCTTCAAGGAAAGCCAAAGGAGTCACAGAAAAGTGGTACTGGCAATTTAGAAGATTTCACTCCCCATCTAAATCAGGACTGTTCCAATACTCAAGCACCCTGTTAAGAAACGTTGTGATGGTAGAAGTTAGGTCCCGAAGTCCTGACTACTTCTGGTTATTAAAGTTATCAGCATTTTCATAAGATAGGGACTGTAATGATAGTCAAGGGCTCTCTGCAACTCTCAGAAGGCACCTGATACCTCCAAGAATCAGTCCTCCCACTAGATCTGATCAGAGAACATATACACATTGCATAATAGAGATGAAGTAACAGTCTCAGAAAATTTGTTTGGGGGGTGTATTATTTTAAAAAAAAATTGTTCTTCCCTGGTGTTGCTTTAAGTGAAATTATTTTCAGATTTTCTAATCTGCATTGATACAATTTATTGACACTTCAGGCTACTGTTGATTATCACTCAGCTTTAGATCCCAGGACAGAGGAAGCACATGGAAAATGCAAAAGGAAGATAAGTAAATAGGAAGGAAGGTCAAAAGATTTTAACAGGCACATACTGACTAAGTGAACACAAAATTACAGAAAACAATTAATGCATCATGCCTGTGAATATCCTAACAGAAGCTTTATGCACTGTTGACTTGCTTAACAACACATGCGCACACAGATTTTACTTACAAGCGTTTGTGGTCTTCGTACAAACTACTGATGTGGCTTGATAATCAGGTGGTTGCAGATGAGTTTTTGCAGATGTGGTAGGTTTGGGGAGAGGGTGCATTTCCATCTGTCTGGAATTGGCACTACCTATACAAAGGAGGAAGTTTTGATAATAGTATGGAAGTTAGAGCTAGAAACTCTTAGCTCATCAAATCTCCCAAGCCTAGAACTCTGCACAGCACAGGGATGCTACAGCTAAATGGCAATATTCTGTGGAGGAACTCTCTGTCACACATATGGCAATTTCCTGCAATATCCTTGAAAAATCTTATTAAAGTTAAGTATCTTTGGAGTCCATTTTATTAAATGCAAAGGTTATGTATTATCCCAGGCCTGGATGATCAAAGGACTACACTGAACAATGTGGTGGACAAAAATGATCTTTTAGGACAATATGCATGAAGTGGATATCTTGAGAACTATCTCTGGCATGGGAAATACAAATTCTCCACTGCAAGTTATGCAAAAACCCAGTCTTTTTACCCAGCCATTTTAACCCTGTCTCTGAGGAGCTGGTCTTTGTCTCCAGATTACCAGTCACACAGGGCCAAGACCAAAGGCCAAGTTTCAAAAGGAAAGACTCTTCTATTCATGCACGTACTTATTCCGAGCTGTTATGAATTCATAACCACAGCAAAAAACCCATATGGGGTTTGAAGGACTGACTCCTACCAGAACCTTTGTGATCTCTAGTGAACCATAGGTTCTTTATGGTTTCAATATTTTTTTTTTTTGTTATGCTCTCACCTTAAGAATAAACGTGCTTGTTTTTAACTAGCTGGTTTATTGGCAATTACATTGCTCATAGTTTTCTGAAGAGAAAGCAAAATGCAGACCTTACTTGTTGACACATTCTGACTTGCTTGGAATATCACAGTGCAGAGAGGGGCCTGTGCAGTCTCAAAAACCACAGTCAGAAGGGAAAGAGACATACCGGCTGACAAGCTGGGAGCATAGAATGGCTTCACTTGGTGGACCTCAGAAATGAAAAACTTGTGTCCTATACTGTCATTCCCTACCAACAGAAGTGAGGATGATCCCATGTCTCAATTCCATTAGACCTTGATTAAACAAGGTACTTAAACACATGCCTAATTTTAAGGAACAAATAGTCCTACTGAACTGAACCATCAAGATCATACATCAAAAGACAAAGCACATCTCTTTGCACAGGTCATTCTGCCAAAAAATAGGCTCAACTTAGTCAAAGAGCTTTTTTCACCTATAGAAATCCTCCCCTAAAGCAGTGAAAATTATGCAAACTAATGGAAGAAGAAGAGAGAAATAATCAGCTACGCTTTCTGTCTCCGTCTATTCTAGGTTCTCAGTTGCACCCATCTTCCTAGTGTATGAGTGCACGACTACAGAGCAACAGTCTCTAGTTTTAGTCCAGATAGTTCACCAGATTCAAAATATCTACATGACAGGCACAATAGAAATACATTGCTAAACAGCTACTAACAAGAGCTATGTCTACACTGGAGACCTAAGTCGACTTAACCTGGCTTAAGTTTACTAAAGCAACTCCAGGGCCAAATTTAGAATTTATTAAGTCAACTTAAGCACATGCTTAAGTTGACTTAATAAAACCTGACCTGCAAGTCGACTTGAGCTTTTACGTCGACTTTATAGGACAGGAAGCCCCCCAGTGCAGACATAGCCAAGATGTGAGAGAATGGCAAAGAACAATGAGGATATATGAAAACTTTTGATCCCAAACGTGTCTATTTCTTCCTCTATCACCCCAACTAAATGGGAGAGTTATTTGTATGTTGTACATCTTATGTTATGATTTGGTAGGAAAAGAAAAAGCAAAGTTTAAATGTCTGCCACAAGAAATATGTATTATGATCAGCACCACATGAAACTAGATACTACAGACAATAACAACAAAGGGACAAGGAGAAATACAGTGAAATTTCAAGCTTGAGAAAATCTGTAAATTCTCTACAGAAAGTGACACAACTGTACTTTATGAAACTGCTATTACAAAATCACAGTATGATGAACTAAATAGGACAAGATGTCAACTGAGATCATTCCTTGAGCATTCATCCGTTATGATCCTGCAACATTTCCAATAGGGACATGGTTAGAGAACATACAGAGGGATATTAAAAAATGGGCTAGGTGGATATTTTCAGCATATCTTCAGCATATTTGCATTGTTAATATGGGATGGATTTCTGGCACCATACCAGGTTGTGTAACATGTCTAAAGTGAAAGACTAATTGTGCATGCATCATGAAGATATGACATGGTCTAGTGGTTCCCAACTTTTTTGGCAGGAGGGTCACAGATACCATCTTAACACCCTGAAGAGCACGGCCACTAATCTCCACCAGCAGCCACCACTCCCTCACCACAGACAAATGGCAGGAGTTCAGTGAGGAGGCTGCCTTCTCACTGATCTCCCATCTCCCTGGACAGAGCAGGGAAACCACACACATCCTGTAGCCCCATGCACTCCACTTGGGTCCCACCTAGATAGTGGCCCTTGTCTGCAGCCAGGAAGGCAGACGATTAGTGTGCCTCTCCTTCTGGCTCCAGCAGGGACCCCAGAGCATATGAATCTAGATCAGGGTCTCAAACTTGCAGTCCATGGTCCCCATACAGCCCCTAAAGTTGTTTCCTGCAGCCCACAATGACACTATCATTATCGATATTTGCAATATCATTGTATGAAAAGGCTTCAGTGGTCTGGCCCTCAGGCTAATGTACAAGTCCTCATGTGGCCCTCAGAGTGATTTGACTTTGAGACTCCTGATTTAGATGGGGTGCCCTGCTTCTCTCTGGTACAGCCAGGGGGAGGGAAGCACTGATTTCTCATTCCCTCGGGTGCAGCAAGGAGCCTACACTGGCCGTTTAGCCCCATAAATATAAATATAAATATAAATATAAATCTGAGTATTATTTCCTTAGTGAGATCTTACACAAAGTTATTGAGATAAGAAATTATGTAAGAACAATATACTACAGAAGACTTGTGAGCACCGATAGCAGAAAATCAAATGACATAAAAAGAGGTTGCTTATTGACAAAAAAACTTACGTGCTTATTTCAGAGTGCATTCTCTCTAATCAGCCCTGCTGCAGTAATCAGATGTCTAGCCACACAGGTGTAGAACATTTCAAAGCAGTAGTTAGGGGTATACACAATTCTATCGTTCCAGATGTTCCACGAAATAAGCTCATCAGATCCCTTCTCAGTGAAGGCACTGCTAGCCAGTCTCCTACAGCTGATTCTGTGGAAGCCACGCAATGACCAAGAGAAAAATGTGACATACCAACAGTAACTGTTCTACTCTGACCATTTGGCCTCCATAGAACCATACAGACCTCTCATGTATTTATCTGCTCAGTTTGAAATCCTGGCTTCACTAAAGTTAAGAAGAGCTTTCACATCAACTTCAAATGTGGCCTGGATTTTATTCTCATTCTATGGCAGGGGTAGCCAAACTTAGGGAATTAAAGAGCCGCACAAGTCGAATATTAAACCTTTGAGAGCCGCACTGAGGAATATAACCACATATTTCTACCTATTCCAAAATTACTAAGCTTAAAATGTATTGCACGCTTTAATTTTATCTTAAAAATGGGGTAAATATTGATCCTACTAATGTCAGATTCTAATACTTACTTATGGTTACCATGAAAACTAGGCCTATACAGTAAAAACTAAGCTGTCCCTGGTTGTAGAATAAATAAACTGCAGTCTAATGGCAAGTTTTTAAAAATCTGGGCAGTATCTTGTCAATGCAGTACGTAAAAGCTCTCAAGGGTACTTATCTCTAAGTATTGCATAATGTTTTGATTTAACAAATTTCATTGTGGGATACAGTGCTTCACAGCAGTAAGTTGTGCTAAAAATTGAAAGTAATCTACATTCAGTTTTAAACTTTTCTCCTTTGTATTTTGGTTTCTTAGTATTCCACGTCATGTTTAGGACTTATAAAACACAATTTTAACAAAGGAGTAAGCTGCATTAGGGTCCATGAGAAAATCTAAACATGCCATGGCTTCCCCAACCATGCTGCACTTCTCCCCCACCCTCCGTTGCCACATCCTTGCTGTCTCTTACCATACCACTGCTTCTCTGCTGTCCCTGACCATTGCTCACTTCTCCTACTGTCTCCCAGCATGCTGCCCTTCCCTGCAATGTTCCCTCTAGGCTGATGATGCAGCTTAGCAACTTTTGGATGCAGCTGAGCAAGTTCCATCCCAGTTCCCCGACCCAGTGCCTGGCCCCTGCTCAGCAGCCCCCCCAAGTGCATCCAGAACTTGCTCAGCTGCATCATCATAGGCTTAGAAGAAACATTGCTCCTGTCTCCCATGACAACTCAACTGTCCTGGGAAACACTAACATGGCCCAACACTTGTCTTTCAAAACAGTCTTGGTTTTGTGGAATAGGATTCTGCTTAAAATAATTCTGAAGGGGGAGGATGCTATGGAAAACAGCTCATCCCTAGTCCCAATGCCTCAAGGTCTTTGAAAAGCCTCAACTGTCTACAGCTCCAAAGAGGTAGCTGTGTTAGTCTAGTTCAGCAAAACAAACGAGGAGTCTTGTGGCACTTTTAAAAACTAACCCATTTATTTATTGCATGACCTTTCATGGGAGAAATGTGATAAATAAATGGTTTAGTCTTTAAAAGTTCCACAAAACTCCTTGTTTAACTGTCCAGAGCTCAATCTAAAGGTTTCTGTAGAGTTGGCAAGAAGGAGAAGGACGCTTCATTGGTTTATTCCTTCTCCTTCTGCTACAATGGAAGATTTTTTAACCTGTTTTCCTGACTACCATACTTGTAAAGGGAGTGCATAAGGTGCCCCTAAGTTTGTAAAGTGCTGTGGACAGGACTGAGGCTGTCATGGCATGTGGTATAAGGTAAATACAAAACAAACAAATAAACAAACTCACCCAAACCAACCACACCACAGGAAAATAAAAAAATACAAAGTACACAAAAATAAATAAAGCAAAGCAAAATAAAATCCACACTGAAATCCATGAAACAGAAAATAGCTAACACTAATTTGTTAGTCTTTAAGTCCTTAACAGCTTGTCTCCTCCCTGATCCCCTCAAGTCACTTCTCTTACTGCCTCCATTCCCTGAAGTCCCCTTCTGTTCTGAGACCCCCCTGACCTCCACATCGCTTCCCCGAGCTGCCAGCTCTCTCCTCCCCCACCATCCTCTGAGCCGGAGCTGCTGCTCAGTGCTCCCTGCCCCTACCCTTCCTCCGAGCTGTCAGCTCCCTCCTCCCCACCCCTTTACTGAGCTGCTGGCTGCGGAGCTACTTCACAGGTGGGAGATTTTAACTCCCCCAGCCTGAAGCAGCTCCCTGCCAGCGAGCCAACACGCAGCTTGCAAGCCACTGTTTGGCCATGCCTGGTCTATGGAATATTGGGCTCAAGGGAATTTCATTTTGATGGAAAATTTCTGAGCAGTTCTACATCCCACTATAGACTATTCATAGACAGACAACTGAAATATTCAGAATTATAAAAGGGATTCAAGGCTATAACTGCAGTAAAGAGTCAAACACCCTACTCCTCGAAGAGCATTACTAAAACAGAAACATCTATAATTATTAATAATCAAGACACTATAGAAAACAGATGCAACACGTAACTTGTGATCAACCTCTAATGAAAACAGCGTACTAAAAGGTATGAGCAGATGGAAAAAAAGACTCGGGTCATATTGATCAAGAGTTCAGGATCTTTCCTGATAAATGAACCTGGATATTTCATGCAGTATTGACCCAACGCCATTTGGCTGGTCCAGTAAGCACACAGATCCTCAACAGAGAGAAGACACTAATTATTCCTATTGTTTAAAATATTGATTCAGCAATGCTCCCATATTTAATGTCAGCTGAAATCATATTGTGAATAGGTCCTAAGTGATTCAGTTTGATCAACTCTGGGACTAACCTAGTCTACACACTCACTTTTTCAGAAAATGTGCTCACCACAGTGAGTGTACCTGAAAGAAAAAGGGATTATTACCCCTTTAAAGCCTCACTCTACATAGGAGCAGAGGGGTAGGAGAAAGAAAGTTTACAGGAATGGAGCAGGGAAGGCAGGTCCTATAAATATTTCTGCTCTGTATTTTTCAGGGAAAAAAAAACAATGGATGTAGTCATATCATATGATGATAATTCTTCCATTCCATTAGTATCTCATGAGAATGTTAAACAGCAGCAACTAAGGTTAGACTGTAGCCAGAGATTTGTGTTACAAAATTATTTAAAGCCTATAGCTATGTCCACACGCAAAGTTTTATTTCGAAATAAGTCATTTCGAAATGACTTATTTTGAAATAAAACCCTTATTTCAAAATGACTTATTTCAAACTAAAATAAATTAATTCGAAATAAAACAAGCCCCTCCAATTGAAATAGCATGCCCTGTGTGAGGACATGCTATTTTGATTCAGCAGAGGGGCAACTTGGGAGGTGTAGCAACATGGACCCCTGCTGGGCCATGCTGCCACCCAATCCCCTGCCTGGCTCTCACCTGGAAAGCCAGGCAGGGGAAAATGCACCTGGGGGGGGGGGCAAGTCCCTCAGCCCACTGGCTGAGCAAGGGGGCTTGCCAGCAGTAAGGGGTGGCCGGGGCTCCCCCGACCGCTTGCCCCATTGCCATGGAGGTGGGGCAGTCAGGGGAGACCGCGGCTGCCCTGCCGGCTTTTCTGTCTCCGGCTGCAAGCCAGGAGCCAGACGGGACCGGGGCTCCACTGCCTGCCTGCCTTGCTGCTGCGGCAGCGGGGCAAGTGGCTTGGGGAGCCATGGTACCCTCTGGCTCCCAGCTTGCACAGAAAAGGCGGCGGGCCAGCCGCAGTCCCCCCTGACTGCCCCACCGCCGCAGAACTGGGGCAAGCAATCAGGGGAGCCCTGGCTCCCGGCTCTGTCCCCTGGCCCCAGCTCTGGGCAGGCAGGAGCCCAGTCTCCGGTCTCTGCCTTGCTGCCCTGGCACGGGGTGGCTGCAGCCCCGGTGGGGTGACTGGAGCTGCACCAGCTCTGCCCCCACCCCAGCTGGGCACATGCTGTCCAGGCTGGCAGGGGCTGCTGCACCAGCTTTGCCCCCTCCCCCCCCACCCAGGCTGGGCGCCTGAGCGTGGGGGCAGAGCCAATGCCGCAGCTCCTGCCGGCCAGGATGGCATGTTCCCAACCCCGGCTGTAGAGGATTTTTGCAGTACAAAAATACTTGTTTAAAATCATATGTTATTTGTTTGGATCATAATATGTTATAATGCGTGGGGATTCTTTGATGCTGTTCCTCCCCAGCAAAAGTTGATCTAACTGTAATAGTTAAGAAGTTTGTGCAACTCTGTTTAGGAATAGGGTAAGTTAGTGTAGTTTCGTAAATGTAACTAATAGGAGTACGTGGCAGCTTGCCAAGGTCTGTGAGTCTGCCCGGGGACAGGCAGATAAGCAGAGCCTGAGGAATCACATGGGCTGCTTCTTTTGAGAAGATTCTTCATGCAAGTAAGGGGGAGAGCTTTTTCGGCACGAAAAGGCCCAGCACTGATTGGTCTAGGACCAGGTGTTTAAAGGGGGTACATGCCAAAATCGGGGCTTCACTGCGCGTCTCTGCTAGGGTCCAGGACGCTGTGAGGGCTGTCCCTGTCAGCTGCGTCACACCCTGTAGAGTGCAGACTGCTAGTCAGGAGCTTAGCCAGGCTTTAGGTACAGCTGTGGCTTGGGCCTTACCCAGACAAGCTCCTCAAGGAGGCTCGGGGAGTGTGAGCAAACTGAGATTGGAGCTGAGCGCTTGGTTCCTAGAGAATCAGGGTGCCTCAGACATTCGTCACCTCTCCTGGAGCCTTGAAGACTGAAGAGGACAGAAGAGGACCATTTAAGTCTCTGAAGAGACAGGGATCTCGGGGTCTGTTTGATGCCCCTAAAAGCCCTGTTGCAGTGGACATGGTCTTGGGGTGAATGGACTTTGTGTGGAAGAACCCCAGAAGAAGACGCTCCCAAGTTTGGACTGTGGCAGCTTCCCCGGGATGAAGGCTTCAAGGGACCTCTCCATCACCTCTGCCAGAAACTGGGGAAAGGAGGACGTTGAATTGTGAGCACAGAGTGGGGTTCCAGCTTGAGAAGCTGACAAGCCTCTCTGGGAATCTGGGGAATTTTACTGCTCAGGGCAGTTTGGGATGGCTTGTTCAGTTCTGAAGGTGGGTTTTTTTTTTCTTCTGAACTCTGGGTACAGGTCAACGGTGGTTTTCTATTTGGTTTTACTAAAACATGTTGCTTAACTGTGCAGTCGTACAGATAGGACAACTTAAGATACTTGTTTGATTTAAGTTTAAGTTCTTCACAAGTTCCCATATTGATTTTTGACAGTTTTCCTCTACCCTGCCCCATAGTGTTAATAAACCTGTGTCATAAAATCTGATCCGCCTCCCTTATTTGTTTGAACCCGGGCTGGCCTGAAGTGATAGAAACTCAAAAGTTTGGGGAGACCTTCTGGGACCCACTGTTGTCCATTAAGAATCGAAAAATTTGTGAACACGGCGGGGGACTGAGCGGGGGCACCGGCAGAGCAAGCTGGGTGCCCCACTCCCCAAACCCCTGGCTGCCTGAAAGCAGCCAGGGAAAATGCCCAGGGGGGGGCCCCGGGGGGGTGTTAGGGGGGGGGGGGGGGGGGCAAGTGCCAGTTCCCCCAGCCCCTCGCAGGCTCTGTAGCCTGCAGTCAATTCCACCTCACTGAGGCGCTCCCCCCACCCGCTGCTTACAAGCGGCCAGGGGCGCCCCAGCAGGCATCTTCCCTGGTCGCTTTCAGGCAGCCAGGGTTTTGGGGAGTGGGATGCCCCCGCCGCCCTGCTACCAAGCAGAGCAGCCAACCAAGCGGGTTAGGGTGCCCGCTGCCCTCCCTGTACCCAGCAAGGGGAAGCAGCTGGCTTCGCCCACTGCTTCACTTTGCCGGGGATGGAGGGGCAGCGGGCTCCCCAGCCAGCTTCGCCCCCTGCTTCCCCTTGCTGCGGGCAGGGGTAGCAAAGCAGGCTGGGGCACCCTCTCCCCACCCGCGGCAAGGGGGAGCGGTTGGCCAAGCCAGCTGGAACGCCTGCTGCCCCCCTGCACCTCCCCTCAGCACCTTGGCCAGAGCACTGATCAGCTCCATGGCCAGGGTGCTGAGGGGGGTAGGACTTCCTCCCAGGGTGCATGGCACCTTGGGAGGAAGGGCAAATAGAGTTATTTCAAAATAACTTATTTCAAAACACCCGTTTCGAAATAACAGCTGTTTTGAAATAAACTGGGTTTAAGTTGTTTCAAAACGACGGCTCTTATTTCAAAATGATGGAGCCTGTCATTTCGAAATAAAAATAAGTCATGTGGACCTAATCTCTTTTATTTCGAAATAACCAGTGTTATTTCGAAATAAAAGAGACGTGTGGACATACCCTATTGCTGTGTTCACACAGCCCTCTTATTTCGAAACAACAGAGGTTGTTTCGAAATAAGATTTAGGCTGTTCACATGATGCACGGTTGTTTCGAAACAACGGGTTGTTTCGAAACAAGTTAAACCCCATGTGGGGACGAAACAGCGTTGTTTCGAAACGATTGTTTCGAAACAATGCTGTGCGAACATGTTGTTTCGAAACAACGGTGACTTGTTTTGAAATAACTGTTGCCTGAACCTGCTATTTCGCTTTGAGCTTTTTTCCTTAATTTGAATTAACAAACTGTTAATTCGAATTAAGTTATTTCGAAATAAGGCGTTGTTTCGATACAAGTTGTTTCGAAACAACCGTATCGAAATAACCCCCTGTGTGTGAACACGGCCTATGAGTAAAAATGGCAGAAGCCAAACTGACAGGGACACAAAATGGTGGAAAGCAAACTGATAGAGAAAAACCCTTTTTAAAAATCCTCAGGATAAGCCTTAATTAGCAGTAATACAAGCGTTAACCCAGTTACAAAGCGAGAATTATAGGTAGGATACTTTAGGAAGTAATTAATTAGTAAAATAATAAATGTAGCATTCAGCAAAGATTAGTGATTGGCAGCCATTTCATGTCATTTCACTCCTTAGAACCTATCCCTCCCGTCTAAAACTGCTCCTTAGCAACCACCCCACCCCTACCCAAGGCCACTCCCTAGCAACAGCCCCTCCCTTTTCAAAAACTGATGTAATCTAAGACTCATGTCCCCTCTCCCAATCCCACGCTGAAGCACGCACAGGGCTATGGCTCATCCCCCATTAGCCCCCCCCCCCCCCTTCTGGGGGATATAAAAAAGGGAGACATTTGCTGAAGCAGCTTTGTGAAGCTTTGGTACTCAGCCAAACTGCACCAAAGAGGAACCTGAAGACAGACCCCAAAGAGTCACCATAGCTGAAGACACTGCTGACCTAGAAGCAGCCCCTGAGGAAGAACTTCACTGGTGCAGAGGAACCCTGTAGCCACCAGCAGAGCAGCAGAAGACTCCAGGCAGCTCCATGTCTATCTGGACTTTTCACAGTAAATTTTGGTAAGGAACTTGGTGATCCTGGGGAGGGTGACTAATCAGTTTTAGCTTTGTATAAAAGAAAGGCAACAGAGACAGCACACTGCCCTGGAGAAGCAGCAGAGCGAAATCGGCACACAGACCAGAGGAGCAGCAGAGTGCAGGCCAGAAGAGCAGTGGAGCTGAGCCAGGACACCAACCAGAGGAGTGGCCAATCAGGACCAGATCCGGACCTGAGACCCAAAGAACAGAGGACCGAGGTTGGATCGGACCCGGACCAGAGAGACCTGTACAGCATGGAGTCCACCCAGAGGACTAGGACAGCCTGACCAAAGAAGCAAGTGACCCAGAGCTGAAGTCTGCCCTGAATACCCGATCCTGACCGGACCAGCCTGCTGCATCTCAGGAAAGGCACTGATTTTACTGAGGGATCTGGACAATTTGGCTAACTGAGTCCCGACTTATATGTTCAGATTCTGAGGTGAACCTTTGTCTCTGACAGAGCAGAATAGGATCCAAACTGACGATTCAGAGGGATTTGTGAGGTGCTCTAAGTAAAACAGTGCTTGTGGTCTACCTGCTAATAAAGCTGGGTAAGTGCAGCGTGACTGAGAAAAGCCTATCTTCGCCCATTCAACAAATGGCTGATCACCATTTGCTGAATGCTACATAGATTGTTAGGGATTCAGGTATTTGTTAGGATTTTTGTAATTGTTAATGTATTTGTTTTAAAGTGGTAAGTTTATTGTTAAAATTGTAATTATGCTTATGTAATTTTTAAGTACTGTAACACAGCAGAGCACCATTTTATTTAACTGTCACCCTATGTAACGCTCACTGTGATGCACAGTTATTGATTGTTAGAATAGATATTTTCAATTCTTGAATCTCATTGTAATTTTGTAAGATTTAAATAAATGTTAACACTTGTTTTTGAAGAATTCATTGGTCCAAGTCTGTTCTTGATCGGCGGGCTGTAGCCGTATTTTCCACAGGGGTATTTTACCCATTTAGGCTAGCAGACCCTATTTTATCCCAGAGGAGATAGCTTTAGGCAAGCGAAAAGCTGCCTGAACAGCTGAAAGATTTAAATTCTGGGGTAACAAAACCTTTTAAAGCCAGCAGGTCTGACTAACTAGGATCCAAGATTTTTAGAACTGGCTGAGGAGCTCAGTGGACTGCTAATGAATCTTAGTGCATAACTAATAAATTTTAGAATCTGCTAATAAATCTTAGAACACATCTTTCTTTCAAAAGACTGGAAGAAAGATAATGTGCCAATATATTAAAAGGGCTGATCTACATAACTATAGGCCTGTCAGTTTTACAATAATCTGGGCAAGATAATGGAACTTCAGATATGGGAGATGACAAGTAATTAGCACCTACATCGTTTATGAAAAGCAGATCCTGCCAAACTTACTTGGTATCTTTTTTTGATGAGGTTACAAGTTTGTTCGATAAAGGGATGACAGAATATATTTAGACTTCTGTAAGGCATCTGACTTGGTACCACATGGCACTGATTAAAAAATTAACCTGGCATGCATTAAATGGATTGAAAGCTGGCTAACTGGTAAACCTCACACTGTAACTGTCTACAGGGAATCCTCATCAAACATGTGTTTCTAGTGGCATCCCACAGAGATCAGTTCTTGGCCCTTTGCAATTTAACATTTTTATTAATGACCTAAAAGAAACATAACATAGTTGAAGTTCACGCTTGTGTATGTCACAAAAATTGAGAGAAAGGTAAATCATGGAAAGGATAGGTTACTTATAAGAGTGGTCTGGATCACTTGGTTAAACTGAGTGCAAATGAACAATATGTATTTTAAAATGGCTAAATTAAATGTATAATCTAAGCACAAAAAAATGTAGGCCATACTTGCAAGATGGGGGACTCTATCGTGGGAAGCAATAACTCTGAAAAAGATTTGGAGGTTGGTATGGATAATCAGCTGACCAGAGAAGACCTGCATCTACTGATACCAGAAGAGGGGCAAAATTAGGGCAGTGACTTCAGCAGATGTTACTAAGCATGCTCTGTTCATATGAACGTGCTCAGTACAAAACAAGCAGCAATTCTGGGGTGGAGGGCACATGACCATGTGTGACACACCCCCATGCACTGCCTCTGCAGTGGCCAAAAGGACTAATGTGATCCATGAATGTATTAACAGGTGATTCTTGAAAAGGAGTAGAGAGATTATTTTACCTTTACTTGCCATTTATGTGACCACTGATGGAATACTATGTCTAGTTCTGGTGTCTACAATTCAAGAAAGATATTGATAAACTGGAAAGGATACAGAGAAGAGCCCCACAAGGATTAAACTATTAGAAAACATGACAGTCACAGACTTAAGGAGCTCAATTTATTTAGCTTAACAAAGAGAAGATTAAGATCATACTTTTTTAGAAGTTTAAAAATACCTACATAGGGAACGAATACTTAATAATGGGCTCTCCAGTCTAGCAGAGGCAGGTGTAACCTGCTCAGATGACTGGCCATTGACAAATTCATACTGGAAGAAAGTATAAATTTTTACTAGCAAGAGTAATTATTAGCAAAAATTACCAAGGGTTGTGGTAAATTCTCCATCAATAACAAGTTTTAGATAGAGATTGGATATTTTTCTGAAAGATCTGCTCTAGGAATTATTTTGGGGAAGTTCTATGACCTGTTACATAGGAGGCCAGATTAGATGATCATAGTGGGCCCTTTTCTGGTCTTGGAACCTACAAACTTAAGAAACAGTGGGGCTATGGTGGGGGTGAGGGAACACTATCCTTGTTGACCAGAAGAGTCCAGCCCGAGAGAACTCTCTCTTACCTGGATTGGGGACCACTCAGCCATGAAATTTCCAAAAGGACCAGTTTTCCTCATGACTGACTGTGGGCATTACCCTTTCCCCCTAGTGGCTAGGAAGATTATTTTTTCACTTACAGTCAGATTGATGGGCATGGAAAAGATCATTCACCTTTCTCACAGTATTTCTGGGCCTCAGAGGTGTCATGGGATGCACATCTGTTCACTCTGGGTTATGAGCTATATGATTTTCCTGTTCATTTGTACACAGTGATTGTATGATTTATTGCCAGTTACACCATGCAATGTTTCTTTATGGATGATCCTAACCTCTTCTACATGATTAGTAAAATATCATGTTTCCTACAGCCTCATGCATGAGTACAGGTGTGTAGCATGGCTCAGGAGTGTAGAAGACAGACTGAACTCTCTTCCAGCAACACATAAACAACTAAAGCTGAAGCAAGCAAGCACCTAGAGGAGGTAACCAACACATGCTCAGACCAGACAAAGAAATCACCTCTGCCCAGAAAGGGAGGAATCGAGGGAGTTTGGAAACAAAAAGAAACACTTGGGAAGATTTGGGGCTTTTTGCCTGAGAATCAGTATCTTGAAACTACTCCAGGCAAGAGCTGGGCCCTATCTGGTCTCAGGCAGAGACTGGCTGTACAAACATCTGACAGCGTAGCACCTTGAGCATAAACTTGGACTATCAGGTCAGTTTAGCTAGAGATATTAGGTTAGTATGCATGTTTTACCTTTTATTTCCTTGTGGTTACTTCTGACTCATTTATATTGTGATTTTGCTATGATTGGCCATATTCTCACTTAGAACTGTAATCTGATCAATAAACTAGTAGTTGTTTTATCTAAAGTGTTGTGGTCTTTAGAGGGTGAGAGTGAAGTAGGCTGGGCATGATCCATTTCTTTGTTAAATGGACAGACTTGAGTTTATGGTGATTGGGAGCAGGCCCCAATCTCTGCAGACAGTGATCCCCATGGTGGTCTCTGGAACCAGGGGTGCTCACTTGGGGACCATCCCTTGAGTAGCCAGAGGACACACACCCACTGCTTGGGACCAGTTACACATGAGACGCTGGCGTGGGCTGACTCAGCAGTGAGTGGTCACCTAGCAAAGTGGGGTAAATCGGGGCTCGGGAATGGGAATCATGAGGTCACACAACAGCACACTGGACTGGATCTGGGGAGCGGCCTGTTACAAGAGGATTAGGTTCTAATGCTGTAACACAGTACATAAAATCCATGGCAGATACCCTGTACAGATGCTCCTTATAGAAGCGATATGGTTATCAGATAAAATGGGTTGGGAATGGATTTGAAAGAAAACATCCCTTAAAAGAGCTGAGGAAGGGGTTGTTGGAACTACTGTGTCTGATGCAGCAGAGGGAACTCCCTCCTGTTGGAGCCCCCTTGTAGCTCAAACAAAAGGAGGGTGTGAGATACAAACAATGGGACAGCTGGGACCAGGCTGCAGATTATGTAGAAATGATTAAGGAAATGATGATGTCCTGCATGGTAAAATTCATTGCTAGGTTCTCCCAGACAGGAATGTTGCTGCCCTGGGGAAAGACCTGGGGCCTGGGCCCTGCCACCTGGCCATGATCCAGCACCCCAAGCCCGATCCTTTGTAAGGCTCCTGCCACTGCCAGCCTGGCCCCAGATCCCCGACCAGGAGAGGCAGGTGCTGCCAAGGGCATCCTGGCCTCGATCTTCTGCCGGGAGAAGCAGGCACCACTGCAGGTCTCCTGGCCTTATTCCCCAGCTGGGGATGGGGCCAGGAGAGGCAGGTGCTGCGGCGAGCACCCTGGCCCCGGGTCCCCAGTCAGGGACAGGGCCAGAAGTGGCAGGGGCTGGCCTGGACACTCAGAGCACTGGTGCTGAGACTCGGCGCATGTGCCCTGTGTGCCAGGCACCAGCGACACCCCTGGTCCCAGATATTTTAAAGAGAATAAACTCGCAGCCCAATTAAACCACACCAATTGCCTCCTGTCTTTCTTCCAGAGTAGTCAGACAATGTGCTAGTTTTTATTTTTTGCTCATTTGTGCTCGTCTCAGTGATATACAGGTTAAAGCCTTCTGCTGATAAATGGGATAAAAATAACATAAAAGCACAAACAAATCCCAGCTCATCCATGAATAGGGCTCTCAACAACAGCATATGTTATATGCCAATGAAGGAGTCTCCAGGACGATGGACAAAGTGGAGAGAATCAATACACAGTAATAAAGTAAGTTATCTACATTTGTAATTGCCTTTTAAATTATTTTAAGGTGAAACTCCCCGTGCCTGGCATGGGGCCATGGAAAGCCCTATGTGAGTGATCCCAAAATGAAGAATAAGCCTGGGGGCTCTAGATATGATCATGGATATATCGTGGTATCTGCTATAGCTTCTGCATATTCCTGAGCCAAGTTCCATGGTGGCTTTTCTAGAGAAGCTAAAGTATAGAGGATATTGTAAGGCACTGGTTAATGGTAGGGGTCAACGGGTCTGTTAATTGTGCAGATCCAGTGGTCACAAACCCTGCACAACGAGGGGTGTAGCAAGCTAGGTCTTTTACAAGTGGATAATTGGATATATAGTAATGGACAAAGGCTGTCTTGGCAAGTTCTCCAAGGAAAAGGGAGGATTCTATCTTTCTTAGTCTCCACATTCACTTCATAGGCTCCATATTAATATGTGCAAAACTTGTTTACTTGGGCTTTGGTGAGAGGCACAGTGGGTATCAGAATTTCAGTCCTGGTGACTATAATTCACCTAACAAATCACTTTTCTCACAAGGGAGCAAAGAAGATGACAGAGAAAAAGGAAATGGGGGGAGGGGTTGAGTGCTTCTTAAATCCTCATCATAGCAGTCCATTTCTTCTTTTATTGAAAAGTCACATTTCTCAAATGTATTTTTAATTAAAATATAAAAAATTAGAAGTAGATATGATCCCTGAGAATACAGTTTGTTACATGTGCTATTTCAGAAGAATGTGCAGATTCTAGAATATGGCTAAACTCTCCCCCCCCCCCAATATCTAAAGTTGCAAGCTACATATGCATCAAACCGCTATTACATATTTTCATGATATTTAAAATATTAGTTTACTTTGAAGTATCACAGATGTATCTTCCTTGTAGAATCTGCAATACACGTAGTTTGAGAGATCTGGTCACTTAGATTACTGGTAACTAATTCACATACCTGAAAGCTGAATATTTTGAGATATATTGATCATCTTGTTGCTCACATCAGCTGAGACTGGTCTTTGTCTACACTGTGATCTAGATGATGCAAAAAAATGGTTGGAACATTGTATTTCTTTATTTCCCCTTGCCCATCACCAGAGGCTAATTATATTTTATTTAAAAGTAGGGACTGACATAGGTAGTGGGAAGGTTTGGCACTATACAGCATCTGGTAAATGGAAAACAAACAAGTAACTGAAATCATACCACTATTGTTTTATTAAACTTATTAGAGACATTTATTTCAATATACAAATATATCCAACATCTATTGTCTCCACATAGAAGCTGCAGAGTCATACCAAAGAACAGGGAACCTGGGTGACAATCAAGTGATATATGTTATGGATCAATTTTAAAGTTTGCAAAAATCATTACATATATCCACAGAAGGTTCTAAAATAAATTTTTCAGTTAATTTGTCTGGATTTAAAAATTTTTTAGATTCCTACTAAAAAATTATTGGAAGAATAACTGAATTCTGGCATGTGTGGAATCATCCCTTTCATTAGCAGACATTTCCATCACAAATTATTAGTCAGATCACTTCAAATAATGTATTTCCTTCAGGTAACTGGGAAAATAAAACCAGATAGCTTGATTGAGATGTTCACACATCTCATATGTGCATACGAACTCAGATAAGTTTAGCCATATTTCAGGAAGAGATACTATTATTTCTCCTCATTAAATTACTGTAGAGCAAATTAACACATACACAAAGAATTAAATTACAAGTGCTTATTGAATCTTTATTCCTTCACTGTTACTATAAATTACTACTTGCCCTTGTTAATGAACTGGGGAAAAATACACAGAACCATGCTGTTTTAAAGCATTAATGTTCATTTAGAAGTCAATTAGGAAATATAAATATACATATTAAAATTTGGATTTTAATAAAGCATTTGATATACTCTCTCATGAAATGTTATACACAAAGTTCATTCAAATTTGCCTGGATTTAGACAAAAGTCAGCTGGAACAAAAACAAAGGGTAAAGAGAAACAGGAAATTACTGAATGGAGAGAGGCATCAAGTGGGACACAGCAGGGATTCAGTATTTTACCCTATCATATTTAAAATATTCTGTAATGTTCCAGAAAAGGGAGTAAATTGAAGTTAGTAAGTCCAACTGAGCTACTTCTTTGAATTTCTTGCATATTGATTCTAAGGTAAGCTATCATAGGACACTGTCCTAAAAGGCTAATAACGCTAGAGCAGATCTGACCATCCAAGTACAAGTATATGAAGCCTTGTAGGGTTAAAAAAAATCACTGTTTCAAAGAACTTTGCAGTTGGCTTATGCTAACAACTATTTTGTTCCTGACCAAAGCTTCTGGGCACAAATTGCCAGGGTATCTTATATCTCTTTACTTAGAAGCCTTTCATCAGAAGTTCATCAAAGCGCCAAAAACTAGTAACCTCTTATTCATAAACAGAACTTTCACTTGGTCTTCCTTATATTGTGCCAATTCGTTAAAGACACAATTTATTAAATTACAAATGGTTGATGTGCATTCCTTCATATTTTGTGCCAGGTATATGGGTAGCATCTTTGTTACTTACTGCTGGTTCCCTGGCAAGCTATTTGAATTCCTACAGATTTATGAAGGCCTCCTGAGTGAAAGGAATTATGAACTTTATCATTTCATAATCATGATTTTCACCAAGCCAAGGAGAGAAGTGTGCACAACAGCAACTGCTGTAATTGCAATAGACAAAGCCTGAGGGCTTGCCGCCTCACTCACTTTTTTGTCCTTGTCAGATGCTACTGCCACCAGACTCTGCCTATCTGCTATGAAGATATCTTTTATATGCCCTTTTCCCACATGGCCTCTACTTATTCTTTTCTATTCAAAAGCAGTCTGCAGTGTGTCCCTAACATTGGATCTTTCTCATTTATGCTAAGGTTCCTTACCTTAAGGCAGGTGTAAGGCTCATTTACACCAATTTTAAGCTCCTTTACACTGCCAGACAAGTCTAAAGGAGTCTTAGTAAAAGGGGTAATCAGGCCATAATAAAGTTCTACTTATGGGAAATAATATTCTATTGTCTCCTTCTAGTTTTCTACTTCCTATCCCTTTTCTTTAACCATTTGTCATCTAATAGTTGGCAGGAAGGAAGAGGGAAGACCTACAGAGACAAATACCTTGTCACAGTCCTTATTGTGACTCCAAGGGATGCTAACAGTGTGAGAAGTTGACTTGTTCTTTGGCACACAACTGCCTTTACAATCCCAACTGATAGATTTGTTTTAGAAACAATTAGCATGGAAGAATAAAAATCTTGATTTGAACTCTTCACCAGTCTAGTGTTTCAATTCTGAAAACTTCATTTGAGTTAAAACTAGAATGTTTCAAATTAAATTGTAAATTTAGAACAACACACTATTACAGAGCTAGAAAAAAAATTGGGGAGATTGGTAATATTAAGGATGCAGATACGTAAAATGTCAGTACTAACATGCCAACCAGAGCATTTATTACTGATAATGTTTAGTGAACTGTAAATCAGAAAAAAAAAAAGGTAAGCAAACCTTGGCTTCAGTTCTCCGTGTGTATAAGATGACCATGCAATACTGGATTTCTCCCAATACCTCTTAGAACCAGTCCCTTTTGTCTTAATTCTTTTGGTTTCCGAGAGTTTCCTCTCTAAAAATATTTAACAATATTAATGTTACCAAACATTCACATATAATACATTTATAAGTTTTTAATAATAATACATTTATAATTTTTCATAGGGAGTGATCTTATTTCACTCTAACTAAATTCTGATGCCAAAATATAGTACTCAAAATATAGTACTCTAGTTTCACATTCTACTCTACTCCATAACAAACATTTCTTAGAAAATACATATCATCTTTACCCTTTGAGTCCCAAGAACAGCTTAATCAGAGCTGTTTTATTTACTTGCAAGTGATAGAATAGGGCTAACAAAAGCAAGGAATTACACAAACAGCTGTTATGTGTCATCACTTGACAGCTCTTTTTAATGCAAAAACTAAGCATAGAAAAACAATTGAATCAATTTCAGTTAACAGTGAATTAGAAAATGGAGAGGTGGCTGCTACCTTATTTGTCCTTATTGTTATATCAGATTTCATAAAATTAGATGTATATATAAACACACAAAATAAATAATTATGACAGTCAATGAAAAATATTTATGACTGTCATAGCAGAATAAATAACAGGATCACACATATATTCAACAATAGAAGATTAGAACATCTCTTCTGAATGTAACCAATAGAAGTGGTTACATATTTTTAATTATATAAAATGCATAACTTAGCTAGTGTGAAAAACATCTTTACCTACTGAAACTGGACTTTTTTTCTGCTTTGTTTTACTATTCAAATCAAGATTATCCAAAGGTTTCAAAAAAACATTTCTGGAAGTAAGTTCTTCTTCAGATGTGTCCCGTTCTCCAGAATGACTGTTCTCTTGTTTTATAGCATCAGCATTTATGTCATTAACAGAGCTTAGTTCAGTGGCTCTACAATCATTGTTAGTTTCTTCAGTCTCCTCTTGGTCAACCATCTTACTTTCAATATATTTAGTTATGTTTTTCTCTTTAGAGACTTCACTGAATTCTTGGAAAGAAAATGGCTGCTTTCTCTCTTTGGCATGAAGACATCTGGCATTGTTTAACTGATTCAAATAAAAATAATATTTATCCAAAACACTAATATGCCCTGAATGTAACAGTTTACCATCCCAGCATAACTGACAGCAATCGTCACCTTCTCTTAATTTGAAGAATTCTTCTGAGCTGCTTTCTGGAACTTGTGAAAATTTGAAGACTTGACTCGTGGAAACCTTCTTCTCCTTGTCAGTCACATCTCTTAGGATTACCTTGGATTTATGTTCCATATTGTCTTTTCCAGACTGTGTCACAACACCTAATAAAACACACCCATATCCATCATACGAAGTCATTTCTGGATAACTGAGACTTTTACAGTCACGGCAAACTTTAAAAGTCTGTTCCGACGAATTCAGCAGAGGATTACTATTTTGCACGGCTGGATTTTTTTCAGAGTGTTTTAGCTCTTTTTCCCTTTGGGCATGTTCATAATTATTTTCTTTACCCAAACTCTTGTCAAAGCATGTGCTATTGAAGATATTGCCTGTTTGCTCTTCTCTAATCCATGTTTTCACTTCAGCAGTGGACTCTGTATTTTCCACATTCTTGAATCTTGATTCATTGCTTTGATCTGTGTCACTCTTCAGAGGTATAAAATCTATCACCAGATCTTCCAATTCAGCATTTTTTGCCTCAGATTCAGAAGAATGGGGGGTACATTTATTTTCAGCCTCTCCCTCAGTGTTATCAGCTATAAACTTGCCTTCACTGCAGCCATGAGCCTTTAAATCCAACTTGAAATCCTTGTGTTTATAGTTTTCATTGTTTTCTAATATGTGCTTTTCTCCCACTGTCCATTTTCCATTGCTGAAAATCTTTCTCCCAGAGGCAAAGTTACCTCCCAGCACAGCAGAACTCAAATATTTTATATTTTTTCCTTTAAATGAGAATGAATTGTGTGAAGACTTTTTGTGCTCTTTGATCTCAGTACCAGACCAATCTGGTCTCTCTGTCTTCACAGTTCTGTCTGTACATTCCTCATCTGAACTATCAACTAGGGGAGCCCAAAAATAAGTACTAGGATCTTCCTGCGGAGCCTCTGTGATTTTACTTGAACAATTATCAGTTTTACACACAATCTGAGGCTGTGGCTTGAGACTATGTATCTCTGACCACAAATCACTCTCACCTATATTTTGAAAAATTGCTTTTTCTTTGCTATTGCAGGTTTGATCAGGAAGTGCAAATTGGCCCAAAATAGATGTGGTCATCTCAAGATCCCTTCTTTCTCTCTTGTTCCTAATTGTTGTTCTCTGACCATTATTAGTCTGAATGTTATAGAAACATTTATTTTCTGGTAATAATGTGTTATCTCTTAAAAGATTAAGAGAAATGCACTTCTCTGGATGCGCTAAGCTAACCACTGAGACTGAAGAAAGGCTGGAACTCTTACAAATATTAGTATGTGCACTGAGGTTGAAATCATCTTTGGATTGTGACAAAGAGCTATGTGAGCTACTGCCTTCTTTCTTCCCACTACTTAGTGCTATTTCACCTTCATTGGTTTGGGACAAAATAAGTCCTTGAGATAACTGTGAAAACTTCAGCATATGACCTGCTTCCTGAGACTTACTAAGGAACAATTGTGCCCAACTCACAACATGTTGGAGTTTTTGTATCTCTGGAACAGCCTGATCTTCAAGCAGTTGATGATCTAATTCTGAAATACAACTCTGGATCATACATCTTCCACGTGTTTCAGGATTTATGATCAATGTTTCTTGTTCTTGTCTTTGATGGTTTATTTCAGAGGATCGTGGAATTAAAAGTTTCCATCCATCTGTGGCATGATTGGGTTGCCCAGGCCCACTTAATGTGGGAGTCTGATTTTTTTCTTCTTCAGTGTTCACAACAGAATGTAATACTGATCCTGTGGAAGTCGATGTACTTGGTTTTATATCACTATCACAAGAGTTAATCTTTGTTTTTCCTTTTCTTCTGTAGTAAGCTAAGCGCTTTGCACGTAAGATCTCAAGATCGTGGCTATGAACTGTGTCCATTTCATTAATGATTTCAGCATGGAGTTGTTCAGAGGCTTTTCCAAATAAATGTTCCACCTGCAAGAAATATAAGAACACAAAAATGAAAGGTTTCAGCAAGAGCAGAACTATAAATATAACTCTTACAGATGAACTGAGGTCTTCCATGAATATATTCAATACAGTGTTACAGGCCTGAAGCAACTACTAGGGTAGAAAGGTAAAAGTACACATCACTTTGGCTCAGCTAATTAACCAAGACACAATTTTACTTTTTCTTTTTGCAACTAAAGACTTCATCCTTCATCCAATTACACTAATGACAAAATTCCCATTAACTTATGCGGGTGCAGACTCAGGCTGTAAGACCTCTACCCTGAATTCAGCAAAGTACCTGAGCATATGTCTAACTTTAAGCATGGGAGTAGTCCATTCACTTCATTGGAATGAACCAGGAGCTTAAAATTAGGCACAGTCTTAAGCATCTTGCTGAATCAGGGCCTCAGTTGAGACTTGTTAAAGCTGCATGAACTTATTGACTTAAAGGCCAGATAGCTATTTAAAAACCACACAATTACCTTCTCAAGCAACACCATCAAAATCCTAATCCTGCTACAAAGCCTCTAGGTAGAGTTTAGCTGAGGGAATATGTGGTGATAAATGGAAAAAACTAGGAGGCTCATACTTAACACAACAGTACAATGATAACACGCAAGATATAGAACTCTGATCCCATAACGCAGTGCTTTTTCAACCAGTGTGCCATTCTATACAACCAAAACTACAACTCATAAAACTTGTCAAAATTAATCATCAAATTAAAAGTGAGGTATTGAACTTTGAATTCTAAAACATGAACCTTCTAAATGCAGGTGATCAAATGGCAAAATTGAGATGATATGTATTTTTTTCTGGTGGATTTGAAACATTAATGCATTTGATCCTGATTTAGCTGCTTGTTGTATGCACTATGCTGCAAACCTCTGGTAAGACTGTAACCATAGTAAATGTAAGTAAATGTGATGTTTATGAGCAATTGATTCATCTGAAAAAAGTGGATGTGCTGTGGAATTGTTTGTCTCATTGAAGTGTGCCGTTACTCAAAAGGTTGGGAGCCACTGCCATAACAAGGTGTACAGGTGAAAAGAACTGGACAACCATTCCACTTTAATTATATCTATAATACACCTCAGTTACACTTGAGATACTAGTAATGATACATAAGAAGGCAAGAATCTGGCATGACTTTCAGATCTAAAACTGTGTTTCTGGATTTCGCAGAAAAAAAATGATCATATTTCACATTAAGTAATTGAAAGACAAACATGGAACCCCCAGTGTCGTTTCTCTAGAGTCACATTCTGGATGACACAAAACAGTACAGAAGGTTTAACCAAATCAAAACAAAGCAGGACCACTCTAAACCATCCCAGCCATGGTTTTGTCTAACCGAGCCTTAAACATCTCAAAAGATGGAGATTCCACCACTTCCCTAGATAGCCCATTCCAATGCTTCACCACCCTCCCAGTAAGAAAGTTTTTCCTAATATCCAACCCCGACCCTCCCCCCCGCAGCTGCAACTTGAAACCATTGCTCCTTGTTCTGTCCTCTGTTACTACTGAGAACAGCCAACCTCAGTCCTCCTTGGAGCACCCCTTCAAGTAGTTGAAGGTTGCTATCAAATCCTCCTTCAGTCTTCTCTTCTGCAGGCTAAATATGCCTAGTTCCTTCAGTCTCTCTTCATAAGTCTTATGGTCTAGCCCCTTGATCATTTTTCTTGCCCTCTACTAGACTCTTCCTAATTTGTCCACGTCCTTTTTGTAGTAGGGTTCCAAAACTGGACACAGTATTCCAGATGCAGACTCACCAGTGCCAAATAGAGGGGAACAATGACATCCCTCGATCTGCTGACAACAATTCTACTGATGCAGCCCAGTATGCCATTGTCCTTTTTGGCAGCAAGAGCACACTGCTGACTCATATTCAGCTTCCCATCCACCATGAGCCCCAGGTCCTTTTCTACAGTGCTACTACTTAGCTGATCGCTCCCCAGCTGTAGCAGTGCATGGGGTTTTTCTGTCCCAAGTGCAGGACTTTGCACTTGTCCTTGTTGAACCTCATGAGATTTCTATTGCCCCACTGCTCCAATTTGTCTAGGTCTCCCTGAATCCTGTCCCTGCCCTCCAGTGTGTCTACCATTCCGCCCCAGCTTGGTGTCATCCGCAAACTTACTAAGTGTGCAATCTATCCCATCATCCAGATTATTAATGAAAATATTGAACAGAACGGGCCCGAGGACTGGCCCCTGGGGCATACCACTTGTTACTGGTTGCCAACTAGACATGGAGCCATTGATTCCTACTCACTGAAACCATTGATCTAGCCATTTTTCTATCCACTTCACTGTCTGTACATCCAACCCATACTTCCTTAACTTACCAATGAGAATGCTGTGGAAAACTGTATCAAAAGCCTTGCTAAAGTTGAGGTATATCACGTCAATGGCTCTTCTAGCAGCCACAAAACCAGTCATCTCATCCTAGAAGGCAATGAGGTTGGTCAGGCACAATTTACCCTTGGTGAATCCATGCTGACTGTGTTCCTGATCTCTCTATTTTTCCTCCAAGTGTTTCAGGATGGATTCTTTGAGAACCTGCTCCATGATTTTTCCAGGGATTGAGGTGAGGCTGACAGGTCTGTAATTCCCCCGATCCTCCTTTTTCCCTTCCTTGAAGATAGGTACTATATTTCCTTTTTTCCTGTCCTCTGGCACCTCCCCCATTTGCCATGAGTTTTCAAAGATAATGGCCAGAGGTTCTGCTATCTCATCGGCCAACTCCCTCAGCACCCTTGGATGTAGTTTCTTTGGCCCCGTGAACTTGTGCACATCCAGCTTCTTTATGTAGTCCCTAACCTGACCTTCCATCACCAAGGGCCTCTCTTTTTCTTTCCAATCTGTCATACCCAGTGTAGTGTGCTGGGAGCTGGCTCTCCCTGTGAAAACTAAAGTAAAAAAAGAGCACTGAGCACTTTAGCTTTTTCCTCATCCTCCACCATGAGGATACCTGCCCCATTCAGTAAAGGACCTACACCATCCTTGATCACCTTCTTGTTATTGACACACCTGTAGAACCCCTTCCTGTTACCTTTCACATGCCTTGCTAGCTGCAACTCCAATTGTCCTTTGGCCTTTCTGACATTATCCCCGCAGGCCTGAGCAATATCTTTGTATGCCTCCTTAGTCATCTGTCCAAGCTTCCATTTCCCATAAGCTTCCTTTTTATGTTTCAGCTCACCACAGAGTTCTCTGTTAAGCCACGCTGGGTGCCTTCCACATTTGCTGTTCCTTCTGCTCATTGGAATGGTATCTTCCTGCTTTTCTGAAGTCCAAGGTCTGTGTTTTGCTTCTTTCCTTTGTTCCATTAATCAGCATCTTGAACTCTACCATCTCATGGTCACTGCTGCCCAGGTTGCCATTGATTTCTACTTCCCCGATCAATTCTTCTCTGTATGTGAGCAGCAGGTCAAGAGGTGCAAGGCCCCTAATTGGTTCCACCAGCTTTTGTACCAGGAAGTTTTCCTCAACACACTCCAAAAACTTCCTGGATTGCCTGTGCATTGCTGTATTGCCTTCCCAGTACATGTCAGGGTAACTGACGTCCCCCATGAGAACCAGGGCCTGTGATCTAAAAACTTCTGTTAGTTGTCCATAGAGTGCCTCAATCACCTCCCCCTTCTGGTCTGGTGACCTATAGAAGACACCCATCACAACATCCCCTTTGTTGCCCTCTCCTCTAAACTAAACCCACAGGCTTTCAACTGGGTAATTTTCACTTCCATAGTGGAGCTCTGAGCAGTCATACAGATCTTTTACATATAGTGCTGCTACTCTACTTCTTCCCCGCCTGTGCTTCCTGAACAATTTATACCCATCCATGGCAGAGCTCCAGTTATGCAAGCTATCCCACCACATCTGTGTTATTCCAACTATATCATAGTTCCTTGTCTGTGCCAGTACTACTGATTCTTTCTGCTTGTTTCCCAGGCTCCTGGCATTTGTGTACAGGCACCTAAAACACTGGGCCAATTGCCCTACTTTTCCCTGTCAATTTTCAGTTCTATTGCATCTACCTCCTTGCATTTTCACCCGGTGCTGTTCTTTTCCACTCACCTCAGGTATTAGGGTTTCCTTAGGACACCTAAAACAATTATTTGACACTCCCCCCTTACAACTACCCTCTCTTTTATCCCTGATGTTACAGTCCTCAAAGTTCCATCCCTTCCCCCAGGTCTCCCACATCGTCACTTGCCTTTGGGCTTTGGTAGTCTTCACCCTTCAAGCCTAGTTCAAAGCCCTCCTCATCAGGTTAGCCAGTCTGCATCCGAATATGCTCTTCCCCTTCCTTGACAGGTGGAGTCCATCTCTGCCTAGCAGTCCCTCTTCCTGGAACAGCACTCCATGGTCAAGGAAGCCTAAGCCCTCCTGACGACACCATCCTTGTAGCCAGGCATTCACTTCCAGGATGTATCTGTCTCTGCTCAGGCCCCTATCCTTGACCAGAAGGATCGAGGAGAACACCACCTGTGCTCTGAACTCCTTCATCCATGCTCCCAGAGCCCTATAGTCACCTTTGATCTGATGAAGATCACCTCTCACAGCATCATTGGTTCCCATATGGATAAGTAACGTCGGGTAGTAGTCCAAGGGTGGATGATTCTTGACAATCCCTCTGTAACATCTCAGGTACGGGCCCCCGGCAGGAAGCATATCTCCTGAGAAGCCTTGTCAGGGCAACAGATGGGTGCCTGCGTACCCCTCAGAAGAGAGTCCCCAACCACCACAATCTGACGTTTTCTCCTGAGTGTGATGGTTGTGATCCTCCCAGCCTCAGGGTGCATGGAGTCTCCTCTTCCACCTCATCCATCATCTCTAGCACTGTATAACGATTCTTCATCGCAACGGAGGGTGGCTGGGAGCAGGGGTGGAGCACTGTCTGCTGCCAGAGGTAACCAGCTGCCAGTGTCCTCCCTCTGCCATAGGCATCCCATCCTTCTCCAGCGGTGCAGCAGTAGTCTTCGGTACCTGGATAGTATCCTCAACCCCGCATGTCTCCTCTTGGATGCCATTGAGGAACTTCTCCAGGGCACGGATACTCCTGAGCCTAGACACCTCCTCCTGTAGCTCTTCCACCTGTCTCCTCAGAGATTCCACCAGAAGGCACCTGTCACATTGATTCATCTCCCCAGCCTGGTTGTCTGTGACAGGGAAATGCAGGCCACAGTCCCTGCAAGTCCACACCAGGATCTGGGGAGAGATATCCATCCTCAAGATGTCTGTCTGGATACAGGCGCTGGTGGAGGAGAGAGAAGGGGTGCTGGCACAAGCAGTGTGGCTGTTCTTCACCATTGTGGCCTCACCAACTCCCTCTCAAACTCTACTGTTTGCAGTCCCCTGGTCACTCAGCCACTGGTTTTTAAGGCCTTCTTTGCTTAGGTCAGCCTTTCCCCCTCATTAAGCACACAGGGCAAGGATGATCACAAGGCTGATTTAGGCTGATCAAAGCTAAGCAGGTAACAGTGGTACAAACAGCCCCCAGACAATCACACAATCACAGCCCCAGTTCGCACAGTAACTGACAAATAACAGAAAGCACCTGTAGGGTAAGACACAAAAACATAGTCAGCAATTCACTCACCCAAGCTTTGCTCTCTCCCTTGCTTCTTCAGCTAGGGGATCGCCTTCGCCTCCTTCTGAGGGCTTCACCAGCTCCTTCCCTCTCAAACTTCTCTGTTAAAATGCAGTGGAGGAGCACCCTCTGGTGACAAAACCCATAAAATTGACAGCTTCTTTAGGTATTCTGCTGCATCTCCGTGACAGGGCAAGAGGTGGGGGGTGTCTGGCAGCGAAGTATGTCCAAACTAGGTACCTTGCTTTGAACATGGGCACCTAGCTGAGCAGCAAGTTTGTCAACTGTGCACTAGAGCAGTGGTTTTCAAACTTTTCTTCTTGGGACCCAGTTGAAAACAAAATCATTTAAGCCCATGACCCAATAATTCCATCTTTGAGCAATGCATTCTAATCTTGCTTGTGATGATGGCAGAAGGGGGCCTGGGACCCCGGACCTGGGCGACTATGAGCCAGTACTTGGTCCCAACCCATACTTTGAAAAACACTGCATGAGAAGATGAAGCTCGACAACTGTAATCTTGCTTCAATAGACATTTTCAGGGAATTTTGTTGCTGTTGTTTTTAAAATGGTGCAGTTCCACTGGTTGGTCAGATATACTAAACTCTAACTGAAGTTTTTTTCATTCAAAACTGACAAAAGATTAGTTCATAATCTGAACAGCTTGCCTTGCTAAAAGCAAATACACTTATTTCCTTGGGAAAGAAAGTGATATCAGTATTTGAAAATTACACTGGGCACAGGAATGGTAACAATTTACAGAGACCCTAATCCTGCAAATATTGATGTATGTGCTTAATTTTAACTATGTGAGTAGTCCCAAATTATACAAAAAGAAGAATGATTAATAGACTCTCTGTTTTCTTTCTACTTTAATATTAAGACTTGTTTTCCATAGCGACTACACAGCCAAATGAGGCAACTTCAGTCACAGGATCTCTCTAAGGGAGTGTTCCCACAGCCTCCTTATTCCGAAACAACTGAGGTTGTTTCGAAATCAGGTTTCAGCTGTTCACACGATGCATAGTTGTTTCGGAACAACGGTTCCCGTTGTTCTGAAACAACCGCGTTGTTTCGAAACAAGTTAGATCTAGTCTGTGGGCGAAACAACGTTGTTTCGCAACGGTTGTTTCGAAACAACGCTGTGCGAACATGTTGTTTCGGAACAAGATGTTCCAAAACAGCACCCCGACGGGGCACACCTCAGCACCCTGGCCAGGGTGCTGAGGGGTGTCCCTTGGCCAGCGCCTGCACAGCGGGGCTGCAGGCACCGGCTGGCTTCAGCGCTCCCCCGCGCTGCTCCCAGCCGGTGCCTGCAAAGGGGGGCTGCAGGCACCGGGGGGCTTCAGCGCTGCCCGCGCTGCTCCCCGCCGGTGCCTGCAGAGCAGCGGGTTTGGGTGCAGACCAGGCTTTAAGCATTAACATTTTGTTAATTCGAAATAAGTTGTTTCGAAATAAGCGTTATTTCGATGTACGGTTGTTTCGAAACAACCATATCGAAATAACCCGCTGTGTGAGAACACAGCCTAACAGATTAAACCCCTGAGGAAACAATGTGTTATCATATGATTTTCCAAAATAGATCAGTCTGTATTTGCCACCTAGATTCATAAGTAAGTTCTTCTTGTGTTTTAATAGTACTATGAGAGATGGGATATTTGTTCATTGCAGTGACAATGCTGCAGACACAAGCTGTATCAAGTGGGGCAATTCAGCAGGGAAATGACTGAGTAAATAACAGGAGAGAAGAGATGAGGAAGCTGACGGATGGTAAAACTGGAAACAAAAGGAGGAAAGGAGACAATACAGAGACAGGGTATTTCTTGTTTCCCACAAGAGACTGGTAATATTAGAATGTGGGTAGGCAACACCAGAAGAAATGTTCATGGCTGATTTACGAGTAAAGATGACACTGCATCCAATTTAATAAAGTAAACAAAGCCTAATTGGTTTTGTCTGGCCTGATCCAGGGTTCCCATTCACAGATAGCCTATTTTCCTCCCAGTTTTGTCTCATCCCTCAACAAGAAAATTATACAATAGTGGTCCAATGGTATGACAATTGTAGATGCAGAAAAAGGATAAAAACATCCCAGTTTTCTATGGATTGAGGTTTCTTTTGTTGATTTTTCCAACACCTATCGCTGCTCTCTCCCAAGTTCTCTTCTATACCACATTGTTCAAAGCAGAGCAGATTAATAATTAAAAATAATAATAATTTTCCATTCTACAGTGCTTTCCATTAAAGGACCTCAAAAGACTTCACAAACATTACCAGTAGGACAGGTAAATATTATCCAAGCTGCTACAGTTTAAATGGCTTGCCCAAAGCCACATAAGATATCTGGCACAGCTTGGAACAGAGCCCAGGTCTCATATACTTTAGCTAGAATGTGACACAAATCAAGCAACATAAAACAAGCAGTAAGTATTTACAAATAATTGCCAAATGCTAAAAGGACAAACCATATTTACTAGATATGCAGATGTCAATTTCAACTGAACAAAATACTACCTAAAGTCAGAAGAGAATTGTCTAACACATTAGCTCTCCAACACTTTCTGCTACATTCCTGTGTGTTCATTAACCTGGCCCTTCCAGTGAATAGTGTCAACCTTCACGCATGTATCCAGGTGGGTAGTCTGAGTTAGAGCTCTCTTTCTAACATGAAGTCAAACAAAGTTCTCTGACTTGGATCAGCCTGTCTAACTTAACTTCTAACAATACCAACTACCACCAGCCCACTTGCCCCTTTCTAAAAATCCATCCTGTAGAAGCAATATACCCAGTGAGTTACCACAGTGACCCAGATATTTTTAGGACTTTAGAAAGAAACTATATCAGACCAACAAACAATTCCGTATCTTTACTGGAGTGGCCAGGCCAGGCTACATGAATTAAAATTGAATATTGCACACCAGGACAGGTAATGCACAAGCAGGGACTTCCAATCTAGCCCCTTCCTGGCCACACAGAAAGCAAGTTACCTTGGTATACCACTCCTCCCTCAGCTTCTCTGGCTGAATCCTTCCCAGTGACTATGCTTCCTTTTACAAGAACTCAAAGCTTTCTCAACAGCAGGAGCACAAAATGGAACTGATTTTTTTTTCTTTTTTCTTTTTTTTTGGGGGGTTAGTTACATACCTCCCAGAGGGTTCTGAATAGCAGCTACATTAAGGCACAAGAGGTTAGTTTTCTCTGTGCTGCAGTAGTCACCTTGAGCAACCTCAGTATTGGAAACATTAACTATTTGAATCTCCAGGAGGTAGCACAGCATCAGTTTGCCTTTGTTCACGTTTGCCTATTTCCCAACCACAAGGAATAGAATTTGTTTTTTTTTTTAATGAAAGTTTATAAACTGCAGAAGTCTGCCAATTAGCCATAGGCATACAGATTTTTCAAGCTCTGCTTAAAACATAATCCTATCATTTAAAACAGCAGTTCCCAACATTTTCCTTTATGCTGACCACTATATTGTCATCAAAAACGTTTGTGGACCACCATGTAAGCAAGCTGTTTTAACACAGCCTAGCGTTGATGGGAGTCAAACATATTTCAAGTAGTACTAAAAATGCACCTCTTTCTCGTAATTTATTATGCTCACTCACAACCATATTGCACTCATCACAGCACATTTACCTGCAGTAATTATCTTCTTTTTCCCTCTCATGGACCACCTGCAGGACCCTCACAGACCACCAGTGGTCCACAGACCACAGGCTGGGAACCACTAATTTAAAATAAGATGTGTAACCCTGAAGACAAATCCAGTACAATCTCAACCAATGTACTGTCTTCATCCCTTACTCTCTCATTGCCACTCCCTCTCTGTGCTATCATCTTATCTCACAGCAAAGGCTCTCAAACTTCTTTCACTATATGGATCACCTCTTACTGGAGAGGCTAGTTCACAGACCTTCCCTTTCTATTCCATAAATTCCTGTAGTAATTACTGCAACATAATACACTGAAAAGTAGTTTGAGTTTAGTACTTAATGTATTTTTAACCTTTTTTAAAAATATAGTCAAGCAGATGAGATTAAGAATATGAGTCAATACTTTGTGACCACCTAACTGTCGGTAAACCCTTATCAAGTGCTCGATGGACCACCAGAGCTGTAACGTGTTATTTCAGCACCCACGGCATGTTCCGATCGGAACGTGCCCCTTGCAATTAGCAGTGTTTGGGGCTAGCGCCACAAAATGCGCCTTTTAATAGAGCGAGCCTCCCCAACCTGCCTGGCGCAAAGCCCCATTGGCTCCGCCTTAGTTACAGCCCTGTGGACCACAACTTAGGAGACAGTGTTCTGAGGGTAAACTCTCACTGACAGTGGCAGCTTTTGGGATAGAAGAAGCAGGCAGCTGCCTAGGGCCCCAAGCAATAAGGGGCCCCATCCTCAATTTGGTGGATAAAAATGAAAATATAGAAAAATATAGAAATTGTTCCTATTTAGGAGAGCTAGTAGGGCTGGAAGCCTAAGCACTTCTCAGTCTTGGCTCATCAAAGCAAGCTATCTTTAGGATCTGTGCTTCATCTGAATTGCAGATTTCACCATTATCTGTCCAGCACCTTCAGAGTAACATGCTCAAAAAGCAGGAGCAAGCAATAGATAGCACACTAGCAGGAATTCTTCCAGTGGCCTAATCTCTTAATTCCTCACTGTGGCCATTTATTCTGCCATTTTTTAATTTTGTGAAATATTGCCTTTTCCTTTTCTTTTTTTCCTGTTCTTTTGCCTTTTCCTTTCACTTTGTGACAATTTTTCCTTTGGCTTTGGTTAGCTCAGGTTACCAAGTAGGTCAATATAGGTTGCTACATATAAATACAGTGCTTCCCTTAGGCAATCATTACAGCTGTGTGTGATGTCTGTGCTGTATGTCTTTCTTTTGGCAAGTAATTTTTCAGCTTCTTCTGTGCTTACTATTTAATATTTTTGAGAGGGCCAGGGTCTTATAAACTTGAGTACTTCAGTGAATTTCATTGAATTTTGGTGTTTTTCATTCATAGCTACACACTAGGTACATTCTTTTCACTTATTTTTATTATAGTTATTTGTATTAAACTTCTAGTGCATGCAAACCCAAGCCTATATGAAAAATTTGTAAGATTTACCTGCCAGAATTTTAAATGTGGTATTTTAGTTATTTTTGAGCTATCATTAACGTTGCCACTTTTTATTAATTAGTGCTCATACTTTTAAAATTTTTTCAAAATGTTCATTTTAACTTTGTAGTTCAGGATTAGCTCATTTATGTTAAGTAAAACATGATCAACTTACAAGCTTCATGATGGGAAGATCTTTAAAAATATCATACCCAAGAATGATTGATGAATTCCAGAGCAATAGATGTTAGTTTGGGTCAGCAAAACAAACAAGGAGTCCTGGGGGATGTTATGGGGTGGTTGGGGTGCAGGGGGGGACTGGGGCACAGGGAGGGTAGCAGTGGGGGCCTATAGTGGGCCCTTTCAGGGGCCCCACAATGGCCCTTCACCTAGGGCCCCCAATTACCTAAGGCTGCCTCTGCTCACTGATGGGACACTAGCTTCATCAGCTCTGGAAAGTTCCAAACCTACTTGTGGTGCTATGTAATAAACAACAACATTTCAAAACTGGGTGAGTGGCAGGATGGAGAAGCATGCAGAGGAATGGATCAAGAAGTATTTGATTCTGCAGCTATGAGGGTATAGTTTAGTTGGAAGATGGATAGGAAAGTAGGAGGAATAGCGTGGGGTACGAGACTGAACAGCTGTATGGTCTGGTGGTGTGTATGGTTTGGCAAGTGGACAAATGGTTGCTTTTAAGGATGTCTGGGAGAATGGGTGAGTGGCCAGATAGTTGGACAAGTGAATGAATAGCAAGGCAGCCGAATAACTAAGCAAACAGGTGGATATATGTACGACTGGGCACTTGATGGCTGCAAAAATGGGTAGGTGTGTATGGGGGATGACCAGGTGGATAAGTAGGTGTATGAGCAGATTGATGGTTCTTGAATGGGCATGTGAACTACTGTGTGAGTGGCTGAGCAAGTAGACGGGTGGTTGAAAGACTGGGTAAATGAACAGGTGGGTGGCTAAGTAGAAATGTAAGTGGCTAAACTAGTAGGCGAGTGTGGGTGGATGGACGGATGTATGCAGGAGAGTCATGGCCCTGGCCCTGCCCCCGGCCCAGATCCAGAGTCAGAGCCCCAGGCTCCTGATGCTGCCAGCCCAGGTCCCCAATCCCCAGCTGGGGACGGGGCCAGGATAGGCCATGGCTGCCACAGGTAATCCAGGCCAGGAGAAGCAGGCACCACCACAGCCAGCCCAGCCCTGGATATCCAGCTGGGGCCAGGGCCAGGGCCAGGAGAGGCAGGGCGTGCCCCAGTGATTCGGGGCTCTGGCACCAGGACTTGGGGCATGTGCCTCCCTGTGCCAGGCACCAGAGACACCCCTGGATGTATGGATGAATAAGCAGGCAGATGGATGGGCAAATGGCTGATCTGTCACACAGATGAGTGAGGGGCCGGCGAGGATGCGTTGTTAGAAGGATGGGTGAGCTGAACAGGTGGGTTGCTGGCTGAGTAGCCAGATGACTGGCCAGGTGATTGGAAGGCTGGAGAGGTGGTTGAACAGCTAGATGGCTAGCAGGCTGGGCAGCTCTGTGGCTGATGGAAGGCCGGGTAGTTGCACAGGTGAATCAGCGGATGGATGGGCAGCTAGACTGCTTGACTAATGTCCGCATGATGGAAGAAGCGGATGAGTGGCTGAGCAGCTGCATGGCTGATACAGCTGTAACTACGCTGGGGCCAATGGGGCAAAGCCCCAGGTGGCATGGAGCAGCTCAGTAGAACCACTCTATTAAAAGGCAGCTTTCACAGCACCGGCTCCAAGTGCCGCTAATGGCAAGGGGTGCATTGTGATTGGAACGCACCCTGGGCTCTGATGACTGAACAGGACAAAGGGCTGTTAGTCTGCACAGCTAAAGGGGCAGATGCATGACTGAAGCGGTGAGACTGAGCAGGCAGCTACCTGGCCAGAGAGGTGAGGCAGGCAGTGGTTGGACAAATGGATGCAGGCAGTATTCCCCCCAGGACTTGAAATTACAGGAGGTGTAGGCGAGTATTGGGGGTGCTCCCTAAATTGGTATATTACTGTTATTAGCTCACAACTGGTGGGGTGTTGGCAAGGCCGGCTCTACTATGAGGCAAGAGACAGACATGGCTTCAGGTGACCGTTCTTAGGGGCACCTAGGGCCACCCCCAAGATGAGGCTGGCTCCCGCCTCTTCAACTCTTTCCTAGCAGCCCAGGCACTGTTAGTCAACCTACAGCTTAACTCAAGTAGGCAGGGTGCACTTTAAATCCCTCTGCAGGCAGACGCTGGCGAGTTATGCGCTTTGGAAAACTGTTTTCAACCTCCCTGACTGAGATGGGGAGGGCGCCAAATCAAAATTCAGCTTGGGGCGCCACAACCCCTTGAGCCGGCCCTGGGCGCCGGGAAATTCAAGTGTGTGTGGGGGGGGGGTGCAGGGGGATGCCTGTACGCCGGCGCCGCAGCTGAGGGCAGGGGGGGGGGGGGCCGGGCCCGCTGTTGGGAAGCGCGGGTGACCCAGCCAGCCCCGCCCTCGAGCACTGACTCCCCGCACCCACCTGGCCCGTCCGGCTGCTCCCCGCGGCTTCGCTTCTGCCTGCGGCGCGGCGCCGGGCGAGCACGCGGGCCAGCGGCCACGCGCCCCCGGCGCGCGGGCTGACACCCGACCGGCGGCGCGCGCGGTCTCCATGGAAACCGCCGCCGGGGCGGGGGAGGAGCAGGCGGCGGCGCAGACGCCGCAGCGAAGGGAGGAGCCGCTGGCAGCCCCGCCCCCTCCTCTCGTGACGTGCGCGTGACGTAGCGCCTCTCCGGCCTGGGAGCGCGCGCGCGCGCGGGCCCTGCGGCTTCCCGCCATTGAGGGCCGGGCGCGGGGAGCCGCCGGGCCATTGCAGCAGACACAAGATGGGGGCAGGGCTGAGCACTGGGTGTGGCTGGAGCCAGCTGTGCCCCCGAGGGGCGAGGCCCGGGCCTTGAAACTGAGGCGACCCCAGGGCCTCGTCTGAACCCTTTGGCTCTCCACGTGCTTGGTCTTGGGATAATCTGCCGCTGGAGGGGCCCTCTCCCGTGCGGGCTAACCATGGCTAGGGCCACCAGATAGCAAAGCATGGAAAGGACGACAGGGGAGTACAAAAAGGAGGACAGTGGAGGACACAAACATCTGGGGCCTTGTCCAGTCCGTTCATCCACCCAGCCACTGCCCACCCCCAAATGCTTGCTCCATAGATTATCCAGCTCCAGATAAATCTGTCGAGCCCCTAGTTACGGTGAGATGAACTGGAAGAATAACAGCTCAGGAAAACAAATGAGTGGCTTCAGTATTTTTTAATCTTGACAGTAAAGTAACCATAAAGCCTGCCACTTTAAGGCATCACAAAATTAAGTATTTAATATTTATATCAAGGGGCAAGGAGAATCACACTGCAGACCTCCTATCCAGATTGATATTTTTACATTATGAGTTGCAAATGGAAGCAAACCTCCAATAAATTTAATGTAGTAATTATGGACAAGACTAAAATCAGTTTTAAGACAGCAAGTTCTTCACAGAATTCAAGCTCATTGTTTGACGCATGGAGGGGCAGGCCCTTGATCCATGAAGTCTAGCTGAATTTGAGGTGTTGGCTTCTGAAGGAAAAGTAGTCTCTGTTGGCAGTATTCTCCCCAACACATGAAATTGGGGGGGTACAGGGGGAGATTTGGGGGTGTAGGGGGTGCTCACTGATTTGGTATAACACTGTTACTAGCTGACAACAGGGGGGTGTAGGGAAATCCCCATCTAGTCTCAGTTTTGAGCCTCACTGTGCAGTATTTAAAAAAAAAAAAACAGACAAGCTGTTTAAGTTTTACACCCACAGATAAGGAGAAATCAGAAGTGAGAGCTGCTGATTTTTATGTGCAGACTTGTCTGAAACTTTTACTTAAAATGTAAGTTTCTAGACATCATATCCTATGTCCACCATCAACCACAGATGGAGATGTATCTCTTTTATGACAGTTGACATTTTCTATTTGCTTTTATGTGAAATACATGTCAAAAGGGGGGGGGAGTAGAATTAGATGTTTTTGACTGTCAAATACTCCACACAAGACAATACCACCTATTCTTAGATGCCATGATCAGTTTTTTCCTAAATATACCAAAAGAAACATTCTCCCTAAAAGTAAAATAAAAAAGCAAAAGGCAAAACCAAGCTGCATGTTTTTTGTGATTTGATAAACTACCAACAAAGGGACAAATATTGAAATCCTTGCTCAGTCAAATTTCCCACTGACTTCACTTAAACTACAGGATCTGGCCCAGTTCAGCACTCACTTTAGCTTGTATAATACTTGCACATTGGTGCATCTTAATAAAATTTAAGGATACATCTATAGTGGACTAATCTCATCTTGGAAAGGAGAAGCAAATTGAGAAAAGGAAAATTATATGCATTCAAACCTCCTTACAATCCAAGTGACCTTTCCTTGACCTCTAAACAAAAGATTTGTTACAAGAAGCCAATTCCCATTAGGAGGAATGAAGATCTGGCTTAGCGGAAGCCATTAGAAAAAGAAACCTCCCCAGAAACTTTAAGGAAAGCAGGGTAGCAAAGCAAAAAGTGAAGAAGCAGCCACAGGGCACCAGAGAGACCCCATCAAGCTGTAGAAAAGCCCCAACCCCTCTGAAAAATAAGATCAAGCCTTCCCAAAAATCCAGGGGATGGGAGGTGAGCAGACCTGAGCCAGAGCCTGCAAAGAAGCCCCACAAATAGTATAGTGGCTGGCACCACTGCTTAATATGCATATCTTGAGGTCCCTTCCAACCCTATGATTCAATTTGATTTCAAGAAGCTGGGGAGGGGGGGATGAGGAGAGGAGGCAAAGTGAAACAATGTCTCCAGCTGCAGTCACCCCCAGTCTCTGTCGCATAGTATGTTCTGGACATGCTCAGATCAACAGAGCATGCTCAGTAACATTCCCTGTGTCCTTTCTGCTCATGCTCCCTGCCCTTACTTACTGGCAATTTTCACTCTTTTTACAGGGCTTCAAGGGGGGCAAAAGAGGTCGCTTTGCTGGGGGGGCTGGGCAGGGTGTGTGCAGGGGATGGACTATGACTAATCTGGGGGGTTGGGCACTTGGAGGTAGGGGCAGGAGAGGGGCGAGGAGCCAAATCAGCTAGTGGGGGGGCGAGGGAGAAGCCAGTGTCCAGCCCTGGGCTGAGAGCTGCCATCTCTTAGAATAAGGGCACAAATTCCCCTCACAGAGGGGCAGAGGGTGCACTAGTGATCTCAACAGCAAGAATCCTCTCTCCTGATTTCAGAAATGTGTGTGGAGGGGTTTGATTGTTTTCCCACCTACAGGAATTTGTGTTTTAGTGAGACCCTGGGCTCTGCCTTCCAGGCTGTCTTGTGAAAGGCACCTGGCTTCTTAAAGGTACAGGCATCTCAATTTCTAAAGCCAGCAGCTCCTATCTTTTTGATACATCATTCTGTGAGACTACAGGGGACTTGATTCAAGGAATAATTTTTTTAGTTGCCCCGTTCTCAATTTACATGTGGACATAAAGTCTCATGAGAATACACACATAAAATTGTCTTATCTGCTGTGATTCCCTGAATCACACATGGCTGCATCTCACTGTGCTATATAGTGGTTACTTTAATAGCAAATACCTTCTGATAAGTAAACAACTATTTAATCAAACAATATGAAGCAAAAATCTATATAGGACACTTATAACCAACTAACAACATAAAGCAAAATCTAAATGAATACTTATAACTAAATGACAATATAAAGCTAAAAACCTATGCAAAGCACTTATAACCAAGTAACAGTGTGGAGCAAGAAAGTCTATATAAAGCACCTGTAAAACACCTACAACCAAACAACAGGATAAAGCATGAAAGTCTATGCAAAACACTTACAACCTACAAAAGTACTTATAGTTAAATAACAGTATGGAGTAATGACCTACAAGAGGGTGGCCCTAATAAGTCAAGGACTTTTCTGGCCTTTTACTGCCTCAACATTGGTATAGGCACTGACCAGGCCACCCAACGCGTATTTACCAATGGCTGAAAGCCATTCCTCCTTGCTAGCCAAGAAGGGTGGGCGGCAGAATGAAAAAAGTCAGTTGAGAGAAAAATAAACCCCCACACTCCCCCCGTGTACACTGGGGAAGTTTGGGGCCAGCAGTTTAGAACAGAAGCGAAGTGATGAACAATTATACAGTAAAAAGGATGCAAAATACAAATGACCAATAAAACACCTGGCAAATTAACAACACAGAACTATGCTAGACCATAAACAACTATATCATGAAAAGATTACACAGGATATAGAGAAAATAATAACAACTACACAAACTATGCAAAACTCAGGTAAAGAAACTACAATCACAGACTATATATAAATGGTACCAAGTAGAATGATTAAGAGAAGGTAGGAGGCCTATATCGATTTATAATACCTGTCCCAGGACCGCGGTAGAACCCAAAGCGAGGAGGCAGACCAGCTGCAGCATCTCAGCACTTAATCGTTCGGCCGGCAATCCGTGTACACCCCCCAAAAAAAAGAAAAAGGTCTCATGGGTGGGTGCTCCCTGTCTCAGTCGGGGGATCAGTCTGACCAGGTCGTGACATGCCCTTTAGCATTCGAGGGTGGGAGGACACCAAGCTAGCTGAGACAGGGGGTTTTAATAGAATTTTGCACAGCCAGAGTAAAAATAGCCAATTGGGAGTGGGATTCTGGTCAGGACCAATGATGGAATTGAGACCCCAGACAATGACCCCTCCTTCGTGGTGACGGGGGTGCGGAGAAACTGTTCAGGGGTGATAGGAACTCTCCCCCCTTCTTGTTGACCCAAAGCTAGGGAGGAAGAAACTCACACAGGCGATCGAGGGCCATCAGGGGAGATTGATACTTAGTATTCTTCCCTCTTGTGCTGGATGGCCTGGAGATGGAGGCCCATCAGGGAGATCAATACTTGACATTCCTCCTTGAGAGCAGCATAATCCAGGGGGCTACATGTGGGGCGGGGTGGCCATCATGGCTGCCACCTCCGCTGACAATCAGGGATCTAATATTTTACTTGGGGAGGCTCTTATTGTGTTTTTCAATTTTAACACTTGAAATTTTATGGCACAAGTGTCTTCTGTTGGATTGTTCCTGATTGCTTGTCCTGCTGTAAAGGCTTGTTCTTCTTCGAGTGCTGCTCGGATACATTCAGTAATAGGTGTATCCATGGCACAGCACACAATTGGTGGAAAACCTTTTTGCCCTAGCCTATCAAAACAGAGCTGGTGGCCACTGCTCCCTGGCCACCCTGTGGCTGTATATGTGGCCACAACCCTGTCCTCCTCAGTTCCATTTTTGCCAAACCTCGGAGCAAGGAAATCGCTCCCACTCACCGCCTGCCAAGCCAGGGTTCAAACCTTGTGCTACCTGCAGCAAGGCCTTCCCGTTGGATGACCCCCATGAGAAGTGCCTCTGATCCTTGGGTGAAATCCATTTAGTCACTGAGTGCTGTATCTGTCAGTCCTTCAAACCACAGACCATTAAAGACAAAGAGCAAAGGCGCCATGCGTTGGCCTCGGAGCAAGTGCAGCAGCCTACCCCTGAAGCTTTAGGGACTCCTTTGGCACTGTGTGCCAACTCGGCACTGGAGCCTATCTGGTACCGCTCTCCGAGAGAGAGAAGGAAAACGGGCTTGGTACCAGTAGTGGTATGGAAGCACCAGTGCCGCTCTATATCCCCTATCAAGGGGTCACCTTGGGACCGGCAGGAGCCAGTTCCGGTCCCTTCCACCCTAGAGGCCCTTGAAGCAATGAAGGCTATTCTCCTTCTGCCAACACCTCCCATTCTGGTGCCCCCCAAGAAAAGGGGTAAAGTAGCCTTCACGTCAGAAGACTGGTCGCTCCAACAGTGATATCAGATCCCGTCACCAATTTCGGTGCTGAGTTCCCTGCACCTGAGCCGGCTACACATGAAGGTCCCGGCTCCATTAAATCCTTCCCTTGGTGCCATGTTACCCTGTTACCCCAGAATATTTGATCCCCAAAATCCAATCACTTAATTTATTAATTTTCAGACCGTCCAGCGGTCTGGGTTTAAATTACAATCTCAGGAGGTAACCCAAATTAGGTTATTTCGCTTAAACGGACAAATATCCACACCCTGGATAGATGTCCCAAGTTGAGGATTACGGCTACAGCCCACCGATCAAGCACAGACTCACAAAACAACAAAGATTCAGACTCAGTAATTCGTTTTGGTTAAAAGCGGCTTTATTGTAACATGTATTATGAGCACTGGCTAAAGCGCTACTGTCTCTTTAAGACAAACCGCTACTTAACATCAAGTTTAAACACGTTAAAAATACTCTAGGAAATTACAATATAAAGACACTGCTTAACTTATAACATATAAGCGCTATAACTTACAGATACAACTAACACATATATGCAACACTTTAACTTACAATTATAACACACAGACAATGAGGTAATTAAAAGAACATTCAACGAGTGAGGGCCAGTCACTGGCTGAATGGAGAGATCTCAATTCTTAATAACGCTCCTTAAGGTCTAACTCTGGGTTCCTTGTCTTACTTAACTTGGATAAATTGCTTTAGGAAGTTGCTTAGAAAGGGCTTAGGTTTCCTCTGGTACTGTTCCCTACGGACACTCCTCCCCTCCTTGGGACCCTTTTTGCTTACCCCAAAAGGCTGAAAAACGCTGCGTTGAAATGTAGAAAAGCGGCAAATGGGAGTTTGGAGAAAGGAAAGAAGGTAAGAGGTGGGAAAAAGGCAAAAGGTAGGACGACGGGGAAAAGAGCTGGCTACTCCGGCAGGCCTCGCACAGCTCTGGGCTGGTTGCCGTGGCACCGTGGCTTCGGAACCCTCAGGGCAGACCAAGGTAGCTGATGGACGAGCAGAGCTCAGGCGCACGGTGGATCGGTCAGTGGCAGGCAGGCTGGAACACTGGGCGAGCGGAGCTGGAGCGGCAGCAGGCAGGAGCTGGAACAGCGGCAGGCAGGAGTTGGAACAGCGGCAGGCAGGAGTTGGAACACTGGCTGGAAAAGGCCTCAAAGGCAGCGGAGCTCAAACGACCTAATGGCAGTACTCAGTTACCTGCTTGGTCGTGAGATCGTGGAAGGAGCCTCAAAGGCAGCGGAGCTCGCAGACCTTCAAGGCAGTACTTAGTTACCTGCTCGGCTGTGAGATCGTGGAAGAAGCCTCAAAGGCAGCGTTGCTCACAGACCTTCAAGGCAGTACTCAGTTACCTGCTCGGCTGTGAGGTCTTGGAAGAAGCCTCAAAGGCAGCGTTGCTCACAAACCTTGAAGGCAGTACTTAGTTACCTGCTCGGCTGTGAGGTCTTGGAAAGCCCTTTAGAAGCCAGGCACAGAGACCCAACTTCAAGGATAATGTCCTGAGTCACCGCTCAGAGACACGACCCTGTGCCAGAGACTAAGTCAGACAATCAGCTCTTAGAGACTGAGTCAGAAACCCAGCTCTCAGAGCCTAAGTCCAAACTTAGCTCTAGGCTCCTAGTGCAATAGGTAACACAGCCAAAAGGCCATTGGAACCCAGTAAGGAGCAGGAGAGATCTCCGAAGAGCTGCTCTCTGCACTGCCTTTTTATTTGCAATTTCTGCCACTCCCAGTTTCTTCTTGACCAGTCCCAAAAAGGTGAGTTCATCTTCATCCAATCAAAAAGAGTGACTTCACTGTCCACCTGCTTGGTGCATGGACAGTGCATGACAAAACTCAATACTTTTGACGAGTCTTTTTGACAGGTGGGTGGATACCTAAGATACTTGATGGGAGGGGGACTGAGTGAGTTCAAAAGTTCAGAGGCTTGCCTCCATCTTGACCTACTTAGAATTTCCTGTCAAATCTGATAGTGGAGCTATGTAACTTCCCCTTTATGATCTCTCCATTTTGTCCCTTGCTGAATGCTCCTTTATTTATTTATTTATCTATTTAATTATTTATTTAATTTTAAAACAATGTTAAATGATTGATTTATGAGTTCTTTACCCCTAATTATTGCATATTATGCCATTTTCTAGCTTTGCCATAAAACCTCTGCTAAATTGCCTTACCATTTCTTACTCATATGGGTCTTTATATTTTCTTAGTATTTTCATTTATTTATTTATTTGCTTTTCTGTGGTACTAAGGAGATGGCAAAAATCTCAGGCTACAACCCTGCCTTCTCCAACACTGCAAACATGGAGTCATGAAGTTTCTTGATCCCTGAGCCCCGAGGAGGGGCGCCTTGAGAGGGACTAAACAACCTTGTCCATGGTGCTCAGTACCAACACCATATAGATACTGACCCCGTGAATGGTCTCCACTGGAGACCCCAACAGGTTCCTGCAGTACCAGTCAGCTCGGCTCAGCCCTGTGTCCTCCGGTACCGGACAGAGCCCTGAACCCCATGCCCCACTCCTACACCGGGGACATTACAGCACATTTTGACCTCCTGCACCGTGTTTGTGCTCATGTGGGGTTGTAGGCTGGTCCCCCCCTGGGGCCTAGCGATACTTTGTTCGGTCTAGTGATCACTTTGGCAGAGTCAGTAACACTGCCCTTACACCCTAGTGTGAGGGACCTTGTTGTAGCAGGAAAATATATCTCTCCCCCACAATAATAAGGGAACTCCTGTTTCAAATATCTCCCTCTCGGGTATCGGACCCAGCATTAGGCATCTATTAACCCAAGTTAAGAGATACAGAATAACACCACCACTTCTCAGGTGAGTTTAAACAAGTAAAAAACACGGGTTTATTAAGGAAGGGTGTAGACCCCAAGCTAGAAGAGTTTTACACAACAGGTACCTAAACAAACAAGAGTGGTAACTAATAAAATGGAACAGAAAAGCCCTGACCACTGACCCTCCCTCGCCCACAGAGTCCCTTGAGAAGCCTATTCACAATTGTGCTTCACCTGTTTGGGTGTTCTGATCCAAAGCACCGAAGCATCCCCATCTGCTTCTCATCCTGGTCCTGTAGCCCATCTGCTTCAGGTTCCAGGGCCACAGTCCTCCTACCTTGGACCGTCTGCTTCTGGGCCCAATGGCCAGATCCAAAGGCCAAAAGTCCTATGCCCCAAATGTCAGTGGTCCACTCCCTGAGATCCTATATGGAGCGGAGCCAGCACATTGCAGAGCAACCAAGGTGGAATTAGCCACTCTACAGCTCCCTCTCCAAGCTCCAGGAACTCCCGAGTCTCAAAAAAAATCCCACAAAAGAGTCCCACCAAAAAACACTCCTGAAGGACAGCATCCCCAAAGAACCCTTTCCCTCAGCAGGGTTCTCCTTAAGTTCAGCTGTCCTGTCCAATCAGTGGCCAGGATTTTTCCTGCCACAAAAGCTATCCATTAGCACAGCACTTTCCAGAAACTTGTGTGCATGGCTCACAAAGACTGTGCACAACACCCAAGTGCTGCCTACAGCACTCAGTATCTGGGCAGACTCCAGTACCCTGGCAGGCAGCCAAGTGCCCAGTCTCATTCTGTCCATCAAAGTATTGTGCAACCCAACTATGTTACATAATTGGGAAAGCTCCCACTTCTGGGGAGGGGAGATACAAACAAAACACATACCAGTATAACAACCCAAACTTCTCCCCAACATTGCTATTTCGTGTTGTCAAACTCCCAAATCTATTGCCCCGTATCAGACATGGCGGGCCACAAATACCAGGTTTCCACAAGTGCCTCTCCCTTCCTCACCCCCCACCCGGCACCATCTTAAGGGGTAGTGGAAGCAGCGCTAGACCCGGGGCTGGCTCCTCACGATCCCCTCCCGGTATCGAGGGATGCAAGGGACTTAGATCTCCTGGGGCGGAAGGCTTACTCTTTCTCGACCTTTCAGCTCAGAATAGCAAGCTATCAAGCCTTAGTAGCCAGACATGCCATGGAGGTGGGGGAGTCTATGAATAAGTTCAGACACTTGCTCCCACAGGAGAACAGGGTGGATTATGCCGCCTTTCTTGAAGAAGGCAGACTACCATCACAGGGCGTATTGCTATTTTCCTTGGACGCCTCAGACACGTTGAGCAGCAGTGTGGCCTCAGCCCTAACCCTGCGGTGAGCGGAGTGGTTGTGGGAGGCAAGGGTGTCCCCTTCCTCCCAGCTTGTCATAATAGACCTTCCATTTGAAAGTGGCCCTGTGTTCGTGGCTGGAATGGATGCAATGCTCCATGATGCCCGGGATCCCCAAGGGGATATCAAGTATCTAGGCATGTTGCCTGCCTGGCCTACGAGCCACTCCCCCCCACCTCATAAAGGGCAGTTCGTCTTCTATGATTATAGTACTCACTACAACGGCCCCAATTTAGATTACAATATACTTTAAAACTTCAAAACCTTGCAACCCTTCCCCTTTTCTCCTTCCCTGTAGTGGGAAGATTACTACCTGGTTCACCTTCAAGTACCAGGGGAAAGTACATTATTCTGGTGGGAAGGTGAACCCGAGGCAAGGCCCTAAGTTGGGGCACTCCCTTCCATCTGCAAGAAAAGCCAGTGGTCCCGTTGGAATTCTTAGGAATTCTTAAGAATCTTTCCACTGAGGGGGATGCCCCTCTCCCGCATGTTTCTAGGTGGTGCCATACCCTTAAATTCTACTACTCAAGAGTGTAAAGTCTATCTCTATTGGTCCCTCCCTTAGAGGCATTATCAGGACCATTAAGTCCAAGGTAGATGATATATGAGGGGTTTATAGGATTAGATACCTCCACACCCCTCGAAATGACACACCAGGACATACCTTCTGACGGTCCCTATTACTCACTCCATTGCTCCTAAGGGGTGAACCTTTTTAGGGCTTGTGGGTGACCCTGCCAGCAGGTTCAGAGATTTGAGGATCTTGGGGAGCAACCACTGCACCCGTGGAGTACGGGGTGGAATTGGGATACACTTTATTAAAATGAGTATAGGGTAAGGTGAGCGGTGGTTGGTGTATGTCGTTTTTGTCACAGTGGTTTCTGTAAAGCGTTGGGGGGGTACCTAACTTTCAGGAGTGGGGACAGGTTGGGGAACAATGGGGTTCTTCAACTAACCTACTAACACTATAGCCCTACTCACTATGACCTAGAAGGTACTTTAATACGCTATAAGAAAAAGGGGGTACAGCACAGAATTAGCACGTGGGCGTGTCAGAAAAAGGTGGAAGCAGGCAGGGGAGCAGGAGAAGCAAAGAAGGTTGGGGGGGCTCAAAGGAGAGGAAAGGCAAGGGGGGGAGGGACTTGGGGGAATGGGATGGGGCAACGGGAAAAGTGGGGGGGGAGACTGAGCAGAAGCTTGGGGGTTTGAGAGGGAGACTGAGAAGGGGGGTTGATCGTGGGGGTATGGGCAATGGGGAGAAGCAGGAGAGGGTGAAAGGGAGGTCAGGGGTTTGCTACAGAGGCGGAAGGGGCAAAATGGCAGGGAAGGCAGAAGGGTCTTGGGAAGATGGCGGCTGGCGGGGAAGGCAGAAGGGGTTCGGGGGAAGCGCCGGTGGCGGGATGCAGAGAACCGGCAGCGGCCGCGGGAGTGGCTCAAGAGCCAGGAGCCACAGGGGCAGAGAGCCGCAAGGGTGGCAGGGCGAGCAGGGCTCAGGGCAGCCGCAGGCGGCGGTGGGGAGTTGGCAGGAGCACCAAGGAACAGGGAAAAGCGGCGGTGGCTGCCAGGGAATGGGGAAAGGCTGTGGCAGCAGTAACAGGGAGCCGGCAAGAGCTGAAGGAAAGCGGCAGCAGTAATGGGGAGCCAGCAAGAGCCGCAGGAAAGCGGCGGAAAAAGGGGAAAAGCTGAGGGAAAAGCCGCAATGGGCAGGGGTCAGAGAAGGGAGTAGAGAGGGCTGGGGGACGCCAGGGGGAAAGGGGCTGACCTCTGAGCCCCTGAGTCAGGCCGTGCCACACAATGCTGCAAGCCCCTACCCCACAGTTGCACCTGAATGTGGTACTCCAGGCCCTGACTCAACTGCCTTATGAGCCTATTGACTCACATACCCTTCTAGTTCTCTCCTGGAAGGTGGCCCTCCTAGTTGCGATAACCTCAGCCAAGTGGGTCTCAGAGCTCAGGGCTCTCTCTTCTGAACCGCCATATATGACTTTCCATTTGGACAAGGTGCTGCTGCATCCACATCTGGCCTTCTAACCCAAGGTGGTTTCTCTGTTCCACCTAAACCAGGACACTCGCCTGCCGATTTTCTTCCCTGACCCCCAGATAACACAGAACCAAAGTACATGGCATACCTTTGATTTCAGAAGGGCATTATGGACTTATATTAAATGAACATGTCCATTCTGTAAAATATCCCACCTATTCGTGGCAGTTGTGAAACCCAAAAGAGGCAAGACGGTAACCACACAGTGCATCTTGGCTTCGATAGTGAAATGTGTTAAGGACTGTTATGAAAGAGCAAACACTCCCCTCCTTGAGAGGCTCAGGGTACACTCAACAAGAGCGCAAGCATCCTCTGTGGCTTTTCTTGCGGCGGTCCTGATCCAAGTGATCTGCAGAGAGGCGCCCTGCTCATGAGTCCATATGTTCATGCCACATCACGTGATTGTTCAACAAGGATGAGATGATGCGGTACTGGAAAGAGTGGTCTGCAGATCAGGAAGCCAATAACTCCATCCACCATCCTAAATACGGCTAGCAGTCACCTATATCAGAATGATATGAGCAGCTCTTGAAGAAGAAATGGGGAGTTACTAACCAGTAAGTGTCCTTCTTTGAGATGGGCTGCTCATATACATTCTGTACTCTCCCTCTATCCCTGCTACTCAGAGTTGGGCAAAAGAAGGGACTGGGGAGGAGGCAGGCACAGGGTCATATGAATAGCTGCTCAGTTCTGAGGGGGCGTCGACCATTGACCCCGCGTGGACAACCTTGGGCTTACTTTTTCATTACAATATATTATTTTATATATTATATTATTTCACAGTATTCAGAAGTTTGTTAGAAATAGATCATGGCATTTCTGCAGGCAACACTTTCTGGTTTTGAGCGCTGTAGATGGCAGAAACTGGTTGTGCAGAAAACGTGAGTGTGGACTTCTCAGTCTTCTATATATAAAGATTATGTGCTTTGCTTATAATACATTGCATAATGCTGTAATATTATTATTAGTCTAGGTTACTTCTTATTTCCCAATACACCATTTTACCTGCATCGTTATTCCAGGGCAGGGGCAACTCTTTTGGGCATAGGCCCTGGTGTTTCTGCAGGCAACATTTTCCGGATCTAACACTGTAGGTGGAAGAAATGCAGGGTGCGCAGGAAACGTGAGTGCGATACACAGGCAGGGATGATCTGCCTAGCTTGCAGTGCCTCGCATAATGCCGTGTTATCATCATCAGCCTAGGTTATTTCTTGCCTCCCAATACACCATTTTACAGGGACCGTTACTCCAGGGCAGGGACCAATCCCTTAGGGATAGATCCTGGTATTTCTGCAGCCAAATGCATTGTATAATACTCTGTTTTGCTTTGTTATGTTAAATGGTCTATTATTGTTAATGTACATTATTATTTTCCTTAAAATACATTATTTTACTTAATATGTTTTTTCACGGCAAGGGCAACTCACCTATTAAGCATTTGGCACTTTAAATGGCAGAAACTGTAGGTGCAGTAGTTTCTGCACCTTATAGGTCACATGTTCTACATTTAACATACTATATAACAGAAAATGTAGGTGCAGCAGTTTCTGCAGCTTTAAGGTAAAGATAACATATTCAACATTTAACATACTATATGCCAGAAACAGAGGGAGGCAACAAGTTTTGGATGACTTACTGTTTTTCACACTACACCAGCCCTCTTCACTGCCTATTGACATGCAGGGGCCAGTAAGGGACCATCTCCAAATTCCCAACCACACCAGGCGCTGCAGCTGCTGGGCTGAGCAGCAGGGGAACACGTTTGGGAGCTGGTGCGCCCTTGTATTTTTACAGTGCTGCCCGAGGACATGTCCTCCTTTTGCCAGACGTCCGGTAACCCTAACCATGGGCGAGGCAGTGGACAGGTGGCACTGAGGAGCCCGGGAGAGGAATGACTCCACTTTTTGGTTTTCAAGCGCAGCTCACTCCACAGCCGGTCACAAAAGCAGGGCAGGGGTCAATACTGATGGGTTTTAAGGGACTCCAGAGTAGAGCCTTTCAAATCCACAGATATCTGCGGATATCAGCCTTATGTCTGCATCCACGGATACAACATGGCTATCCTTGGACTGTTTCTAGTGGATGCAGATAGGATACGGATCCCCAGATTTTTTTATCTGCACAGAGCTAGAGCCGTGCAAATTTGTGGATATCCACACTGGCAGATACAACATAGATATCCACGGACCATTTCTTGCAGATGCAGATCGGATACAGATCCACTTATTTGTATCCGTGCAGGGCTCTAATCCAGAGCACACAGGTCTCCCTTTCCCTTATCTGTCCAGGAATGGGCAAGCAGATCTGGCAGCTGAAATCTGACATATGCCCAGCAAGGAGGGGTGTGGCTGCATCTGTTATTAACAAGGCCAACATTTGGATGATTTCTCAATCTAGGCATTTAAATTACAATACAGGGAACTGCTGAACATCACTATATCCACACCACAGGGGTTTTGTGACACCAAAGTACTTCAAGTTTTAGCATTATGGGTGGCAGCCTGGTAGCAGAAGCATTTTAGGGTGTGTCCCAGGGAGGCATAGAGATCACTGAAGTAAGATGAAGATGTAAGATGAGAAACCATTTATTTTTCTAGGAATTGTGTCAGTCATGGCACTTCAATACAAGGGCTGATGTTAATTATCATGAGTCATGGTGGAAGTTACATAGTGCCACTACTACCAAGTTACCCAAACAATAATTATTAAGTTTATAGGGAGCAGATCTTTTGAAGAATTTAGGCATTTACTGCACTTTTCAAAAGCACATAACTTCCATTGAAATCAATCATACTCAGTCATTTAAGCACCTAGTGGGGTTTTTTAAAAGTGCCTACTTACATTTTTAGGTACCTAAATACTTACAAACATCTGTTCTAACTAACTCCTTCGCATCATATGAGAAAAGCCATTGCAAAAAAGTAACTACGTTAAAGGATTGTTAACGTTGCAAAGTGAAGCACTCCAAAGTTAGGAAAGGCCAGAATCAGCGTTGCCTGTGCAATCTTAGTACCCATCCCACATGTCTCTATATTATTACAACAGATTTCACCCAGTGTAACATAGGAAATCTGTGTCAGAACCAGAAATAGAAACCCAGGTCATCCTGCAGTACCGTAACACGCAAGATGATCCTTTCTGTATTACCCTACCTCAATTGCTATCTATCCTATATGCTGAATGACATCAAGGAGAAAAAGTTAGGGTAACAGAAGGTAGGAACAGGCTAAAAGAATAGAGACACAAGGGAAGACTTATTGAGGGAGAGGCAAGAAGGCTACTCACTGGCCTGGAGCCTTTTTGCCCCCTTTCTTCTCTTGCCCTTGATACATTTTTCCTATCGGGAGCTTGATAGGTCATATGTCAGTTTCAATTTGGCCAGACCTGTGGAAAAAGTTAACACACACAGCATATCCAAACACAGATTTGGCACATATGTCTGAAAGGCAGCATAGCTATGGATAATTTTGTCTGCTCTTTTAGCGACTAGTTCTGTTCATAGCTTCCATAGAAATGACTTTACACAATCACTCAGTTTTCCCAGGAACTCAGGGAGAGATACTTGTCTGTCTCCCACAGTAGGAGGACTGAAGTAGGATTATTAACACAACAGTACAAGAGCTTAGACTTGAAGACTGTTTCCCAGTCCTGCATTCCTACCTCTAAGTCATACAATATTCTGCTGTTGATTATGTCATTTCTGACTATGTCCCATTTAAGTTATTAACTCTGTACTATCATGCAGGAAACTCTTTGGGGCTTGAGAGCATGTTTATGTAGATGGAATGTTCAGATTATAGCAGCAAGCCTCTAACAAACTGTAGTAAATGTATGGAAATAGTGATTTTTTTCAATGGTTGATGACTTAGCCAAATCTGTGTAGTTACTCACAGGGGCAGCATAAGGCTAGTCTCTTGCCCAAAACTATTCCTATGACTAATTCCAGTGTTCCTGTTCCAAAGTCTGGAGGTGCTAAAACTCCTCCAGAAAACAGAAATAAATGTGGGGTTTTAGAAAAAAAAAAAAATCGGCAAAACTACATTTTCCCCCAGTCCCATTATCAGAAACAGCTGAACCATTTTTGCTAAACTTCAAAAAGAATCAGGCTGTGGCAGAGAACCAGAAAGGAAAATTGTGGTCCAAGTTTTTACAATTTGCAAAAATTATAAACAACAAGGACCAGGGCTTTATAATGAAAAGTATTAGCCACTAGAGGTTTAGCTGTCAGCTCAGCCAATAATTGTCAAGTGGAGTGCCTCAAGGGTTGGTCCAAGGGCTGGTTTAGTTCAACGTCTTCATTAATGATCTGGAGCATGGGGTGGATTGCACCCTCAGCAAGTTTGCAGATGACACTAAGCTAAGGGGAATGGTAAATATGCAGGAAGGCAGGGATGGGATTCAGTGACCTAGACAACTTGGAGTATTGGGTCAAAAATATCTGATAAGGTTCAGCAAGGCCAGATGCAGAGTTCTGTACTTAGGACAAAGAATCCCATGCACTGCTACAGACTGGGGACTGAATGGTAGGCAGCAGCTCTGCAGAAAAGGACATGGGGTCACAGTGGACAAGAAGCTGGATGTGGGTCAACAGTGTGTCCTCGCTGCCAAGAAGGTTAACAGCATATTGGGCTGCATTTGTAGGAGCACTGCCAGCAGGTTGAAGGAAGTGATTATTCCCCTCTTAGGCTCTGTTGAGGCCACATTTGGAATATTGTATCCAGTTCTGTGCCACTCACTACAGGAGTGAAGTGGACAAATTGGAGAGGGCAATGAAAATTATTAGAGGGCTGGGCAAATGATGTGAGGAGGCTGAGGGAACTGGACTTGTTTAGTTTGCAGAAAAGAAGTGCAGGGAAGATGGTGATTTGATACCAGTCTTCAACTACCTAAAAGGGGGTTCTAGAGAGAATGGATCGAGGCTGTTCTCAGGTGGTAGGTGACACAAGTAGCAATATTCTCAAGTTGCATTGTGGGAAGTCTAGGTTGGATATTAGGGTAAAATACATCACTAGGAGGATGGTGAAGCACTATGATAGATTATCTAAAGAGGTGGTAAAATCTCCATCCTTAGAGGTTTTTAAAGCCTGGCTGGAGAAAGCCGTGGCTGGGATGATTTTTGTTTGGGTTGGTTCTGCTTTGAATGAGTGTTGGACTAGATGATCTTCTGAATTCCCTTCCAACCCTAATCTTCTATGATTCTATGAATGTAGTGTAGACTTGTGATGGACATGCCTAGATTAGAGAAATGGGACAAGATCCTCAAGTCTGTGTGCTTTTTTAGCCTGCTCAGTTTAAGCAATTTAAAGCAAATTCAGGGCTATTCTAAATTATGCCCTTTCTCCACAGCCCCCAGGAGATGTTCTAATGTTACCCCAGAACTTAACACCAGGCTGTCCAGCAGTCTGATTCTTAAGTATATAACGCTGGGATAAGGAGGGTGGGACCAGTGCTGTCTAAATGGGTAAAAAACCCCTAGTGGAAAATACAGCTACAGCCCGCCGATCAAGAACAGACCAAGAGCAATAACAGACTTAGATGCAGGAATTCTTTGAAAACAGGTAACTATTCATTTAAAATCTTACAAAATTATAATGAGATTCAGAAACTGAAAATATGCATTTGACTCAATACCTGTATATCACAGTGAGCAGTTCAGAGTGACAGCTTAGAATGGAACTCTGCTCTGCTGTGTTACACTGCTTAAAGGGCCAGACACCTAAGTACAGACTAACAGTTTAAACAGTTAACACTAGAACATACATATATATATATATATATATATATATATATATATATGTTTTTACAGTAAAGATCAGCAAGTGGGGATCAGTCACTTGCAGAATGGGGAGATCTCAATTTTTATTACATCTGTTTCCCTTAATGTTATGAGGGTTTCCCTAGCTTAAGCTTTTCCCACCAGTTTATCTAATGCTGCAAGCTGTAAGGATCGGGTCCCTACCAGCAGTTAGCACTTCTAAGCAATTTATTAGTTTCTAACCTCGGCTCTCGGTCTTTTACCCTTCCTGGGACCCTTTTCTTACCTCAATCAGATGGAACCAAGTTCTTAAATTAGTTGGCTTGCCTCCTCTCTTGCTCTCACTGCTGCTCCACCACAATCTCCTCAGTGACTGGGGCTATGGTGGCTCCACAGGTCCACTAAAGTTCGCAGCTTCACAGTTGTCACTTTGATACAACAGGGGTCTCTGCTGTGTTCTCTGGCTTGGAGGCAGTCTTACAGTGTGAGTGCAGGGTGAGAGCTTCAGGAATCTGAACCTTATGGTGGGACTCAGTTATCCGTGTGGCTCAGTCCCTTCAGCTTGTGTACCAAAACCTTCACGCAACCTGTACCAGAGACGGTGAGACACGAAGTCCCCCAACTGGGAAGGAGTCCCAGTTGTACCCTATGGAAACTCCTACCAGAGATGGTGAGACCCAAAGGTCCCCCAGCAGAGACTTCACTCTGCTGTCCCATCTGGGTTGAAGTGTCTCATGAATGAGAGATTTAGATTATCAGACCTTTAGGCAGGACTCAGTTGGCTGCGTGGCCTGAACTCTTTCGGACACAGAGCCTTCACGCAACCGCTAGGATAAGCCTAGTCACATGTGGTATGTTATCCAGGACTTCTGAGCAAAGATCAAGGCTGTCAGTTGAGCCTGACACGAGGGTACCCTTATGCTCCACCAGAGACGTTGTTACACTCTCTGAAGGTAGCTGAGAGCAATGACTCCTAGGCGATGTCCACACGTAAACTGTTATTTCGAAATGAGTTATTTTGAAATAAAATCCTTATTTTGAAATAAGTTAATTCGAATTAAGGGAAGCCCTCAAAGTGAAATAGCATGCCCGTTGTGTGGACATGCTATTTCATTTCAGGAGAGGGGCAGCATGGGAGGTGTGGCAACGTGGCCAACTCGCTGGGCCATGTTGGTACCCATGTTGCCAACCAATCATGTAACAGCTGGCACTGACCTCCCCTCCCTGTGCATTCTGATTCCCAGGCTCTTGCAAGAGAGATGGCTATGAATGCTCCCCGGCTCCCATACCATCCTCAAGTACTTGGTAGACCTGCTGCTAGCCTGCAGGGTGCTGTACTGCTGTGGGACACACTCTTCGCTGAGCCCAGAGCTGAACCCCAGACCATCGTCTCAGAGGCCCTCACAGCACCAATAGCTCCCTATTCCCCTTCTGTGCCACAGTGCATCTGGGCACTGGGCACCAGCACAGACTGGTGGGAGTGGATTGTCCTGCGAACCTGGAGCAACAAGCACTGGAGGAGGAACCTCCAGGTTAGCAGGGAGACCTTCACTCACCTCATTGCGGAGCTCCTCCAGTCCTGCACCGAAGGTACACGGTGATGAAGGCAGGCATCCCTGTGGACAAGAGCGTGGCCATCACTTTCTGGAAGATGGCCACTCCCGACTCCCACAGGTCCATTGCCAATCTCTTCAGCATTGGTCTATCATCAGGGAAGTACCCATATTTGAACTGCTGAGTCCTCACCTTAACAGTGTCTTCTACCTAGTTTTGACAAGTCTTGGTCAGTTAACTGAGGGGGTAGTGAGAGAGGTCAAAAGTTTGTAATATTTATATAAAATAAAAAAATATTCCCCTCTAACCCCTATGGGTGGTATGTGTCTTCCTCAACTTCGGGTCCTCTACCAGAGGCCTGGGAGTTTGAGGGTTCTGCGCAGTAGCCTAGCTGTTCCTAGCACTGCACTCTTCTGGATAGAGAGCTCTGATGTTGTTCCTGGGATCTGTTGGAGCCTCTCTCCCAGCTTAGGAGTCACAGACCCGAGTGCTCCTATCACCACTGGGACCACTTTGGCCTTCACTTTCCACATCTTCTCTAGTTCCTCTTTCAGGCCCTGGTACTTCTCCAGCTTCTCATACTCCTTCTTCCTGATGTTGCTGTCACTTGGCACTGCTACATCTATCACCACCGCTGTCTTCTGGTCCTTGTCTATTACCACGATGTCTGGTTGATTGGCCAGTACCTGCCTGTCCATCTGGATCTGGAAGTCCCACAGAATCTTAGCCCTGTTATTCTCCACGACCTTCTGTGGAATCTCCCATCTGGTCTTGGGAGGGTCTAGGCCATACACTGTGCAGATGTTCCTGTACACAATGCCAGCTACTTGGTTGTGCCGTTCAGTGTATGCTGTTCCTGCCTGCATCTTACATCCTGCCACTATGTGTTGGACTGTCTCTGAGGCCTCTCTGCACAGTCTGCACCTTGGGTGCTGCCTAGTGTGGTAGACCCCTGCTTCAATGGCTCTGGTGCTCAGTGCCTGTTCTTGTGCTGCTATGATCAGTGCCTCAGTGCTGTCTTTTAGTCCAGCCCTTTCCAGCCACTGGTAGGATTTCCCAATGTCAGCCACCTCAGCTATCTGTCGATGGTACATTCAATGCAGGGTCTTGTCTTGCCATGGCACTTCATCTGCTTGATCTTCCTCCCATGTCTGCTGCTGCCTCAGGCATTCTCTCAGCAGCTCATCTTTGGGCACCATCTTACTGATGTACTCCTGGATGCTCTGGGTTTCATCCAGGACAGTGGCTTTGACACTCACCAAACCCCGCCCGCCTTCTTTCTGGCTGGTGTACAGTCTCTGGGTGTTGGATTTGGAGTGGAAACCTCCGTACATTGTGAGGAGCTTCCGGGTCTTCACATCGGCAGCCTCCACGTCCTCCTTTGTCCAGCTCACTATACTGGCAGGGTATCTGATGACTGGCAGGGCGTACCTGTTGGTGGTGTGGATCTTGTTCTTCCCATTGAGCTGGCTCTTCAGGACCTGTCTTATCCTTTCGTGGTACTTGGATGTTGCTGTCTTCCTTGCCTCCTCATCATGGTTCCCATGTGACTGTGGGATGCCAAGGTACTTATAGTTGGTCTGTATGTCTGCTATGTGGCCTGCTGGTAGTTCCACCCCATCAGTCTTGACTACCTTCTCTCTCTTTACTACCATCCAGCCACACTTCTCCAGTCCAAATGACATCCCAATATCGTCACTGTAGATCCATGCCAGGTGGATTAGCGAGTTGATGTCTCATTCATTCTTAGCATACAGCTTGATGTCATCCATGTAGAGAAGGTGGCTAATGGTAGTTCCACTCTTGAACTTATATCCGTATCCAGTCCTTGTGATTATCTGGCTGAAGGGGTTCAAGCCAATGCAGAACAGCAGCGGGGACAGCGCATCACCTTGGTATATGCCTCACTTGATGGTCACTTGTGCAAGCTGTCTTGAGCTGACTTCCAGTGTTGTCTTCCACAGTTCCGTTGAGTTCTTGAGGAAGGTCCTTAGTGTCCTGTTGACTTTGTATAGTGCCAGACATTCACAGATCCATGTGTGCGGCATTGAGTCATAGGCTTTCCTGTAGTCAATCCAGGCTGTGCTCAGATTGGTCTGTCTAGACCTTGAGTCTTGGGCGACTGCTCTCTCTATGAGCAACTGGTGTTTTGAGCCTCTGGTGTTGTTCCCAATGTCCTTCTGAGCTGTGCTCAGGTACTGGCCCACATGGTCCTGTAGCTTGGTGGCTATGATGCCTGATAGGACTTTCCATGTTGTGGGGAGGCAGGTTATTGGCCGGCAGTTGGATGGTGCTGTGCCCTTGTGGGGGTCTTTCATGATCAGCACTGTCCTTCCTTGTGTCAGCCAGTCTGGGTGGGAGCCTGCTGCTAGCAGCTGGTTCATTTGTGCTGCTAGGCATTCATGCACTGCTGTTAGTTTCTTTAGCCAGTAGGTGTGGATCATGTCCGGTCCAGGTGCTGTCCAGCTCTTCATGTTCTTGATCTGCTGTTGGATGTCTGCTACTGTGATGGTGACTGGTTCCTGTTCTGGGAGATTGCTGTGGTCTCTTCTCATGTCCTGCAGCCACTTTGCACTGGTGTTATGAGTCTTCTCTTTCTCCCAGATGTTCTTCCAGTACTGTTCAGTTTCTGCTGTTGGTGGCTCTGCTGTTATTGTGTTGTTGCACTGCAGGATGGAGTACACCTTGGATGGTTCTTTGGAGAACAGGGCATTTATCTTTTTGGCCTCTGCTTCTCTAGTGTATCTCCTTAGCCTGGTAGCCAGTGCTGTGAGCCTTTTGTTTAGCAGTCTCTAGGGCTTCAGATGGAGTCAGGCCCTTGTATTTTTTTCAGTAGCTGAGTCTTATCCTTAATCTCTACACCCTTCTGTAGTTCCACAAGCTGACTAACTTCTCTCTGAGTTGCCTTGATCTTATCCTCCAACCTCATTTTCCGGGGGGGGGGGGGTATGTACTATTGTTCTTCTTGATCATGTAGCCAAGCATCTCCAGGATTACAGAGGCTGTAGCGTATACCAGTTCATTGGTTTGAGTTATGGTGGTAGTAGGAATTGTCGTTAGGGCTCTATTGGCATCTTCTAGCATGCTAGCTGATGGTACTTCTCCAAAGAGCCTTGGTAATCGGTCTCGTGGGGTTGACTGTAGCTAGTTTATTCATGATCTTATGCCTCATATCAGCTGCTGTTCTCTATAATGGAGGGGGTGGCGTTGAAGTTCCAGCTTCAGGTGTTGTCTGCACATCTAGTTGTTCTTCCAGGTCTTCTTCTTGAGTCCAGGATGTAATGTGGAGTTGGTCTATCTCAAGCTGTGAGAGCAGCTTCCTCTTTACTATGTTGAAGCGTTGGGTAACTAGCTGTTTCTCAGTTAGTTTGGATGTAGGTCTTTTGTCCATCCATAGTTCCCTCCTATGTTTCATATATCCCCTCTCATTAGGTCTACTGTTGTAGTAGCATTCCATCAATTCCAGGTTCTCTTGTCTCGTCCATGTATGGTTTGTTCCAGTAGCCCACTTATCATCAGATTGTCCTGGTTCCCCAACATCTGGTGCGGACCTTGTTAATCCGGATGACGTCTGATCCTCATGACTCTCCTAGTTCGTGTCACTCTCATATTCGAGGTAGGCAAGTGAGGCAGGTAGGTAGGTACCAACCGGGATTTGAACCCCAGTGTCCCGTATCAAAGGGCTGAATAGCTATATCTATCTATCTATCTAGCTATAGCTACTTATTTTGCATCATCCAACTAATTTCTATTGAAAATTTTATCAGATTGCCTTTATTCCATTCTTGATGTATAAATTCCTTTATTAATTTGAATTTATTCCCAAATTAATCAGGTGGCAAAAATCTCAGGCTACACTAAGTTAAGCATGACCTACCTGGGGGAATATCCCAGTCATATTTCTTTTCATCAACCTTCTCCACTTCCCCATTAGCTAGTAGGAGGAGATGGTGATGCTGCATAGTTATGGAATACCTTAACATAGGGAAAATCATCTAGTGGCTGGCAGCAAAAGATCACTGAGGGCATGTCTGCACTGAGATTGCTGTGCTGATCTGCATGGATTGACACAGTGGGATCAATTGAGCAGCCAGTGGAGACTTGCTCAGTTGACCTCAGAAGTGCTCTCCCTTTAACACAGTAACTCAACGCCCCCAAAAAGAGGAAAACTGTGGCAACTGGAGAGCATTTCCTTTTGGCACAGCTAAATGGAGACACTGCAGAAAGGGAGCGTAAGTAAGTCTATGGGAGATAAACATTCTACAGCATGTAGATTGTGTATCTCCCATCAACCCAGCACAGCAGTGTGGTCTAGGCCAATGTTGCCACATAGCAGGGAAGAATCTAGCGTCAACAGCGTAAAACATTATAGCGGTCCTTAGCTCTCCAGCTGTATTGTTTACCCTCCCAGTAAGAGACTGGGAGACCTGCTCCAACAGGAAAGATGAAATACAAAATAACAATAACAAAACATTCATAATATCCATATTCCATTTATTTCTGCACTTATTTTTAAAACTGCAAATTAGTTAAAATATATTTGGGGTATTTATTTATCAGTTGAAACCCAAAACCAGAAGCCCTGTTTATAAGGAAACAAACTGATGGGAACTTCCAGAAATATAACAATGACAGCTAATCATAGGGCTGGAAGGGATCTCATCAGGTCATCTAGTCCACCCCCCTGCTAAAAGCAGGACCACTCCCACTAATCATCCCAGCCAGGGTTTTGTCTAACCGGGCCTTAAATGTTTCCAAGTGATTCCACCACTTCCTTACATAACCCATTCCAATGCTTCACCACTCTCCTAGTGAGAAAGTTTTACCTAACATCCAATGTCAACCACCCGAGCTGCAGCTTGAAACCATCACTCCTTGTTCTGTCCTCTGTTACTAGTGAGAACAGCCTAGATCCCTTCTCTTTGGAGCACTCCTTCAAGTAGTTGAAGGCTGCTATCAAATGCCCCCTCAGTTTTCTCTTCTACGGACTAAATAAGCCTAGTTCCTTCAGTCTTTCCTCGTAAGTCATGTGCCCCAACTCCCTAATCATTTTCATGGCCCTCCGCAGGACTCCTTCTAATTTGTCAATATCCTTTCAGTAGTGTGGAGCCCAAAACTGGACACAGTATTCCACACGTGGCCTTACCAGTGCTGAACAGAGGAGAATAATTACATCCCTCTATCTGCTGGTAATGCTTCTGCTGATGCAGCCCAATATACCATTGGCCTTTTTGGCAACAAGAGCACATTGTTGACTCATATCGAGCTTCCCATGCACCATAACCCCCAGGCTCCTTTTCCAGAGTGCTGCTATTTAGCCAATTGGTCCCCAGCCTATAGCAGTACATGGCATTTTTCCATCCTAACAGCAGTAGTTTGCACTTTTGCTTGTTGAAACTCATGGGATTTCATTTGGCCCAATGCTCCAGTTTGTTTAGGTCTCCCTGAATCCTGTTCCTACCCTCCAGCATGTTTACCATTCCTCCCAGTCTGGTGACATCCACAAATTAATTGAGTGTTCAATCTATCCCATCATCCAGGACATTAATAAAGATGTTGACCAGAACTGGCCCCAGGACCAACCCTTGGGGCACGCCACTAGTTACTTGTTGCCGACTAGACATTGAGCCATTGATCCCTACCCACTGAGCCCGATAACCTAGCCAGCTTACTATCCACCTTACAGTCCCTTTACCAAAACCATACATCTGTAATTTGCTGACAAGAATGCTGCGGGAAACCATATCAAAAGCTTTGCTAAAGTCAAGGTGTATCACATTGACAGCTATTTCCACTTCCACTGTTACCTCAGAACTCAAATGTGGGGTTTTAAGCATCCTGAAAGCAACAAATATTTCTTTTCAATTTCCAAAGGGATAGCCGTGTTAGTCTAGTCCAGCAAAAAAACAACAAGGAGTCGTGTGGCACTTTGAGACTAACAGATTTATTTTTTGCGTGAGCTTTCGTGGGAGAAAATCCCACTTCCTCAGATGCTTCGAAGATGGGTAAACTTACAGAAAGGAATGAAAACAATGCAAGGGGGTTCAGAACCTAACAACTGCTCTGATTTGCTGTTACTGTATGACCTGAGCCTATGTTTTACACCCCCTTGCATTTATTTTCATTCCTTTTTGTAAGTTCACCCATCTTCAAAGCATCTGAGGAAGTGGGATTTTTCTCCCACGAAAGCTCATGCGAAAAATAAATCTGTTAGGCTCAAGGTGCCACACGACTCCTAAATATTTCTTTGCCTCTAAACCAGACTAGTTCTGAAATGGAGGGTCAGGGATCAGTGCTGCCCAAATGGGTAGAACCCTTAGTGGAAAACATGGCTATAGCCCACCAATCAAGAACAGATTCAGAGAAATGAACTTATCATATGTGGAACTTATCATATCATAGGGCTGGAAGGGACCTCATGAGATCATCGAGTCCAACCCCCTGGGAATTGAACCGAGGACCTTCTGCATGTTAAGCAGAGGTGCTAGCCACTCTTACACCTCCAACTTAAAGCTAGGAATTCTTTGAAAAACAGGTATTAACATTTATTTAAGCTCTTATAAAGAAAGTCAGAGATGGAAAATATGCATTTAAAATCAATACCTCTACATCACAGCAAGCAGTACAGCGTGACAGTTTAGAATGGAATACTGCTTTGCTGGGTTACAATTCTTAAAGTTACAGACATACAATTACAGACTTAACAATAAAACAAAACACATTAAAACATTAGAGACTAATACCTCTCATTCTGAGACCTAACAGAGACTATGTCACTTAGATTTAAAGGCAATGTACAAGGCTTAGCAGTAATACATTGACCACTATAACAGTTACACTCCTATGACAGTTATACATACAAGGATTTATAAGAAGCAGAACATGGACCCTGGACTTCAGAAAAGCAGATTTTGGCTCCCTCAGGGAACTAATGGGCAGGATCCCTTGGGAGGCTAATCTGAAGGGGCAAGGCATCCAAGACAGCTGGCTGTATTTTTAAAAAACCCTACTAAGGGCATGGGGATCAGCCACTTATAGAATGGAGAGATTTCAGCTCTTACTCCTATTTCCTTCTCTAACACAATGAGGGTTACTCACTATAAGCTCTTCTCTGCTGTTTTACCTAGCATCAAGGGCTACTTTCGTATGGATCAGGTCCCTGTCGGTGGTTAGTGCTTATAAGCAGCTTGTTAGTTTCTAACTGCAGTTTTAACTCAGGAGTCTCACTAATGATCATTTGGCTCCTTACCCTTCTTGGGGACCCTTTTCCCTTACCATAGTCAGATATAATCCCTGTCTTTGGTCTCTGCTTTCTTCCCAGATCTTGCTCTTGCCCTCTCAGTCTGATCACAACTGCTTCACCGCAACTCTCCTCAGCAACTGACAAGATGGTGGCTCTGCAGAGTCACTATGCCTCTGAAGGTTCTGTCAGGCTCATGGCTGCCGTTACTGCTTCGTGTCTCTGTTGTGCAGGGATCTCTGCTGTGCTGATGGTCTTGGAGATGGTCTTCCAGTGTGAGAGCTTCAGGAATCTGAATCTTACGGTGGGACTCAGTGAGCCATGTGGCTCAGATCCTTTAGCCTTAGAAACATGCACCTTGAGTCGGGACTCAGTTAGCCGAATGGCACAGCCTCTCTGGAATGAAGCAGCATGCGCCTTGAGTTGGCACTCAGTTAGCCAAGTGGTGCAGCTCCTTTTGAAACCAAAACCTTCACGCAACCAGTGCCAGAAACGGTGAGACACAAAGTCCCCCAACCGGGAAGGAGTCCCAATTGTACCCTCTAGAAACTCCTGACAGAGACGATGAGACCTGAAGGCCTCCCAGCAGAGACTTCACTCTGCTGTACCCTCTGACAGAGAGTGGTGCTTGGCGCTCAGGACAAACTTGATGTTAGTATATCCCTTGTGTGTCAGAATGTTACCCAAGACTTTTGAGCAGAGCTCAAGGCCATCAGCCAAAACTGATGCTAGGGTGCTCTTCATCTGCCAGAGATGTTGTCACTCTCTTTGGGGGTTGGCTGAGAGAATGACTCCTAATACAAAGGGAACATAGCCAGAGGCCAGTGGAACCGGTTAGGAGCACGAGAGATCTCTGAAGATCGGCTGAAAAGCTGCTCCTTTTATACACGTCAGACCTCTATTCACATCCCCTTGACCAATCACAAAGAGGATGATTTCATCCTTAACCCTTCTACCATTATTCCTCGCTGGCTTTGATCAGCCACCTGCAAGGGGAGATCAAAGTGTGCATGAATAGCTAATTGGTGGGAGGAGAGCTAAGAGTGTCTGATGGGCGGGGGAGCGAGGGAGGTCAAAAGTTTAAACTCTCTTTCAGGTTTGCCCTTATTTGGTCAGACAATGTATCTCTTATGCTCCAGATGGAGGATCATATCTAGCTTACTGACTGCATTTGAATACTAAAAACACTTGTTAAAAAAAGAAGTAGTAATCATATATGTATTGTCCTATATTCTAACTTACTCTAATGAAGATTTTTACCAGATTGATTGCCTTACACTATTCCCTACTCCTATGTTCCTTTATTAGATCAGATTTATTCTAATACTAAAGAGGTGGCAAAACTCTTGAGCTACACCACATACCCTGTCATATCATCACAGAAGGCAATCAGGTTGGTCAGGCAGGATTTGCCCTTGGTGAATCCATGCTGACTGCTCCTGATCACTGTATTTTCCTCCAAGTGTTTCAGAATGGATTCTTTGAAGACCTGCTGCCTGATTTTTCCAGGGATTGACGTGAGGCTGATTGGTCTGTAGTTCCCCGGGTCCTCCTTTTTCCCTTTCTTGAACATAGGCACTATATTTGCCTTTTTCCAATCATCTGGGACCTCCCCCATTCACCATGAGTTTTCAAAGATAATGGCTAGTGACTCTGCAATCACATCGGTCAACTCCCTCAGCACCCTCAGATACAGTTCATCCAGCCCCATAGACTTATGCACATCCAACTTCTCTAAGTAGTCCTTAACCTGACCTTCCATCATCAACAGCCATTTTCCTTCTCTCCAGTCTGTGTTACCCAGTGTAGTAGCCTGGGAACTGATCCTGCCTGTGAAGACTGAGATTAAAAAAGCATTGAGAACTTCAGCCTTTTCTGCATCATCCTCCATGAGGATACCTGCCCAAGTCAGTAAGTAACATACATCACCCCTGATCCTCTTCTGGTCACTGACATCCTTGAAGAACCCATTCCGATTATGCTGCACATCCCTTGGCTAGCTGCAGCTCCAATTGCCCTTTGCCGTTTCTGATTTTATCCCTACAGGCACAAGCAATATCTTTATAAACCTCCCTAGCCACCTGTCCAACCTTCCATTTCTTGTAAACTTCCCCTTTGTGTTTCAGCTCACCATAGTTCTCTGCTAAGCCACACTGGGCACCTTTCATATTTGCTGTTCTTTCTGCACATCGGAATGGTATCTTCCCATGCCCTTAGTAGGGTTTCTGTAAAATACAGCCAGCTCTCTTAGACGCCTTTCCCTTTCAGATTAGCCTCCCAAGGGCTCCTGCCCATCAGGTCTCTGAGGGAGCCAAAATCTTCTTTTCTGAAGTCCAGGGTCCGTGTTCTGCTTCCTTCCTTTCTGTCAATCTCTTTGCCAATGTTAGGTTCTTTGGATGCGATTGAGGGGAGTAAGACACCGTGACAAGCACTGGGTTGATATGATTTCTTTTATTAACCCAATCTGTTTGTTTACAACTAATCAAAACAAGTATCCTCTCTTAACCTTTTTAATGCTCTAAGGCAAAAAACCCAAACAGACAGACGAAAACAGAACAGAAGTGTAACTATAATCCCTAAACCCATTCCTATTACTAATCCCTTAATCAATGCTGGACTACAATCAGTATTGTTAAACATTATCTCTTATACTTACAGAACCATGGCTTATTCATTTAATTCAAATTCAGTTTTGATTCACTGGTATTATCCTGGACAGGCTGTTTCATTCTCAACCTGCGAGCTTATCAGCAGTTTGATTTGCCGCTGGGGAGGGAACTTTGGGTGATCAGGCCATAGTTTGACTATTCAGTATGTGCCTCCATGGACCTCCAATTTGCATGAGCTTTTCATCCCTGTTCCACAACCCACTTTCGGTTTCAAAAAGTTACCATTGCCTTGCTCTGCCTTACGTGGTGTTCTGCTGAGATATCACAACACCACCTTATTTGGCTTTGCTGGCTACAGTTTCCTAATCTGGGCAATGTTGACACTGTGCTGTCAATTGCAGTTTTTTGGCCAATTAGAATTGGTTGCTAGGCAGACATGGTTCTGCAAGATTTAACTTTTAGCTAAGTTATGCCTCATTGTCATAAACTTTCTCCATTATTGACACTTTCTTCCTTTGAGTAGGATCCTGAACTCTACCATCTCATGATCACTGCTGCCCAGGTTGCCATTCATTTCTACTTTCCCAATCAATTCTTTTCTGTTTGTGAGCAGCAGCTCAAGAGGTGTGAGGCCCCTACTTGGTTCCACCAGCATTTGTACCAGGAGGGTGTCCTCAACACTCTCCAAAAACTTCCTGGATTGTCTGTGCACTGCTGTCTTGCCCTCCCAGCAGATGTCAGGGTAACTGAAGTCCCCCATGAGACCCAGGTCACATGATCTGGAAACTGCTACTGCTTGTACATAGAAAGGCTCATCCACCTCCTCCATCTGGTCTGGTGGTCTGTAGCAGACACCCACCACAACATCCCCCTTGTTGCCCTCTCCTCTAAACTTAACCCAGAGACTTTCAATAGGTTTGTGTCCACTTCCATAGCAGAGCTCCACGCAGTCATAAAGGTCTTTTAAATACCATGCTGCTACTTTATGTCTTCTTCCCTGCTTGTGCTTCCTGAACAATTTATACCCAGCCATGGCAGTGTTCCAGCCATGCAAGCTGTCCCACCACATCTGTTATTCCAATTACATCATAATTCCTCAGTGCCAGTACTACCAATTCTTCCTTCTTGTTTCCCAGGCTCCTTGCATTTGTGTACAGGCACCTAAGATAATGGGCCAGTTGCCCTACATGCCCCTGCCGATTGTCTGTCCTGTTGCATCTTACTCATTGGATTTTCTCCTGGTGTCCTCCTTCCTTACTCACATCAAGAATTAGGGCTTCATAAGGACACCTAAGACACTGATTTTATCTCCCCCCCCCAGTTCTGACTAGAGACTCTCTTTTATTCTTGCTGTTACAGTCCCAGCTCCTCCCAGGTTTCATCCCTTCTTCCAGGTCTCCCTCATTGTGACTCACCAGTGGGCTTTGGTCACCTTCCCCCTTCACACCTAGTTTAAAGCCTTCCTATGTCCAAATATGCGCTTCCCTTCCCTCAATAGGTGGAGTCCGGTTACATCATAATGAATTGAGGAACATATAATTTAAAGGTGATATGTAGCTACCAACTAAGCTGTATGGACAGAAACACATGCAGCCTGAAAAGTGTCATTATGTTGGATCTGTAGCAGGAAACAGTTGATGAACAAATATTATACAGATGTAACAGGTTTCCAGGGGAAACCGAAGAAAAGCAGTTTTAAACCCCTATCCCTCTGAGAAGACACCAACATAACCAAAACCAACAGCCATCAAGAATTTTTATCACAGAGAAGACTCATAACTCCTATCATGTGCTCTCAGTTTATGGGTTGCTGGTTTATCTCAGAAGAGAAAAATCTACTTTGATCCCAGGCCAATTTCAAAGGATTACGAGTAAATCTAATTCACCCATGTTGCCAAATCCTTCATTACTTTAGAGGACGACTTTCAAAATGTCTTAATTCAGAAAGAATCCAAGCCTGGAAGATTTGGAATATTTTGGTCCATGGTGAACAGACTAACCTCTGAAAGATTACTGCGAAGTGTCACTAGAGGGCAGGCTTTCATCTTGCTTTATGAACAAATTTTGTGTTTAATTTCTTTCACCAACAAAATGCAAGAAATAAGCACAATGTTCTTCAGACTGACCAAGATAGAAGACTCTAGCCTGTCTCAGGATTGAAGTTCAAATGGTAAATATTTAATAAAATGTATTTGCCATTTTTGTCTTCTGTTAATATGTCTCTTGAACTAATTATTTTAGCTGCCAGAACTGTGACCCCACTCGAAATGAGAACTGGAAACCATCCTTCAGTTCAAATTCTGTGTCAGATATAGCTCTTCTTGTCTGAAACACTGCTGTGTCTCTGGGTGTTTCTCAAACTGTTAGGTTAGCCTCTCTACTTAGATTTTGCTTTCCTAGTTTCCTGAGTTACTCTGCCTCAATAATTACTTTTAGCCAGTTAGGCTAAAACTTTGCTAGCAAGATACAAACAAATCTACAGACATGATTAAAGCACATACTTTTTGAGTATTTAAATTAATATGTCCCAGTTATCAGTGGCAGAAAGGAAATACATATATAAGAGGTCCTGTTACTTTACAATGGAAGCTGATGTAAAGGTAGATGATTTCAATTATTTTCAACTATTTGCAATGCCTTTCTTCCCTTATGCTACAAAGCAGAAATGATGCTTTAAAAAATCAAGTTATTTAACAGCATATGAAACATCACTTTATATCTATTGTAGATACAATTTAACTACCTTAAAATCCAAAGGGTTAGCCATACTAGTCTAGTCCAGTAAAACAAACAAGGCGTCCTGTGGTGCTCACAGACTAACCAATTTATTTATTGCATCATCTCCCATGAAAGCTCATGCAATAGATAAATTTATTAATCTTTAAGTGCCACAGGACGCCTTGTTTGTTTTACCTTAAAATCATGTCAGTTGGTCTTGGTGTATTTTAGACTGTCCTTTACATAGCTGATCATGGTAGTTTTTTTGGGATAAACCACCTCAATACATATTAAAATGAAATTCAATAAAATCACAAGACAGATGAAAAGCAGGAAAGCCCTTATAGCCTGAGTTATTATTCTTGGCCGCTTGGTGGGTCTCCCACCCCATGCTCCGTTGTTGGGTAAAGCACAGGCCTGACTCACCCAAGCCACATTCAAAAATCGTTTGACTTGGTAGCGGTCAAGTGATTACATATGAGGGCTGTTCTCCCCCTGCTTGACCACTACACAGCACTGAGGTTTTTCTTCCAAAGCTGTTCTGGCCTGCCAGTTTCTGTTTAGAGCTGCTCTGTCCACTGATGCTATCTATATCCAATCTGCAACTACCTGCCAGCTCCTGTCTGGTGAACTGCTACCCTTCCACTAGGATAGCTCTGGTCCACTGTCACCATTCCCCTAGTTTGGCTTCAACTTGCCACAGTTAGCTCCAAAGCGATGATGAAGTTCAAGACTCTGGATTGGAATCTGCCCCAGACCAATGAGATCTCAGAAGCCTCACTCTGTCCTTCCACATATATGCAGTTACACACCATAATTATCAGTTCCTAAAAGACAACCAAGTAATATGAAACAAAACAACCTTATGCACATTATAAAAAAAGCACTATAGAAGTGCATGTGAATTATATCCAGCTTAAGCAGAATGCCCCCACCCCACTCCCAATTTACCTTTATCCCTCTGGGGCGCCAGAGAGTTTAATATACAAATTAACCAGGCAACTGGTAGTAACATACTCAGAATCTTCTATTTTTTATTTTGAGGGATGCAAAAAGCCTGTATCCTTTCCACATGGCTCATGTTTGTAATATGATTTATTTGTATGTGACAAGTATTATACAAATGCTGAATAATAGTTATTACTAAATTTCAAATTTGCAAACTTTTTGTACCCAGTTTTTTCTTTCATTAGCCACGACTAGTTGTCACGTTTGGAGAAACAGCTTTGGTTTCTGAGTTGCTGGTGATCAATTTTGTTGATCATTCTATTCAGATGGTGAGGCCAGAAGGTCTAATGACTCTGCAGTGACACATTGCTATGCAGAGCAACACAACAAATTCATCAGTGTAAAGTAATCCAGGCATTATCTACAAGCAGGAAAGAGCTTCAGTAGACACAGATCTCTGAAGCAGATGTTCCTGAACTTTCTGCCAACTCTCATGAGTGCTAGATGGGCAACGTAAGTTAAACATTCTCCGTTAACTACACAAACAAGCCAATTATAATCTGTAAGATCATGTTTCTGTACTTGGGAAATCTTAGTGAGGTTATAGGAAGAGTGAGTATATTGTAAGTAAATGTATAGAAAGTAGCATTTTATAGCCTACCAATGGCACACAGGAATTGATTGACCATGTTTTACAACCCTGATGTGACTTACTGGCTCAGTAAGAGTAATCCAGAGAAAAGGATTTAGAGATGCAGTTAATGTTAATGCATGTAGTATGCTGTTTCAGAAAGGCTGCTTTTCAGAAAGTGCCAAAAGAGGTAAAAAGATTTCACTGTATATGTATTATCAAGCACTTAACCTGTTTCTGCCAGGGAGCTGCGATGTTCCAGCTGTGCATGCGTGCGTGTGCGCACGCACACACACTCTAAAGTGGTAGGGCACATTTGAACAGCATCACCAAATGATGATTGGGAACTGTTTAAGAATACGTTATTAGAAAACAAGAAAAGGCTTACTTTGACAGTTACGAAAACAGCTACCGCCATTAAAAATCATTGTGTTAAAGAGAAGAGAAAGAGCAACAAAAATAATTTAAAAGCACTTTAAATTCAAGATTTTAAAGTGGTAGTGTTGTCACCTATAGTTAAGGCTGCTTGATGCTTTCCATTATAAGCGTCTGTTCTCGGGTACTTAGAACTTTCCCTAACTAGTTGTTTGGGTAGGAATTTTCTATGCTGGGTGTCTGTCTCAGGTTGTACTTTTTGAAAAATGTAAGATAAAGTGTTTCCTGTCATTTCTGAAAAAGGAATTAGGGAATAATGTGTTACACATTTAAAATGTTTTCACTAATGTTTTGCTGAGAAGCTTTGATGCAAGCATTGCAATATGTTAGATAGCTTGACCTGGTGTCAGGTAAGTGTCTCTTGCTGTCACTGAAAATTCACATAAATTTGGCCAAGTTATGAGCCATACAAGATCAGTTTACACATGCACAGAATAGGTTTGTAGGTGGCTAAATTCTCCAAGAACTTCATCTGCACTGTGACTACTCCAATGTGTGAAGCTCCTGTGTGCCAACTGAACTAAGATGTGCCCCTTCACAGTTGCTAAACATTCTTCATTTCAAGCCTGCAGGGGCTGAGCAGGATTTACTCTGCTGTTGTTGCCCCAGATTTCTGTGGGCCCAGGCACCAGAACTGACAGCAGGATTCTCTCCCCTGTTCTCTCATATGGCCCCCATTGCCATTTAGACAGCTTGGAGAAAAAGGAGACTCCCTCCTCACTTGAATGCAGAGAAGGTGAGGAGCTGGGGCAGGGGAAGGAGATTGCAGGGAGCAGAGGACATGGCAGGGAGGATAGGATTAGATGGGGCTTTATGTTATGGGTATAGCCATCCAGAGCAAGGGCAGAGGCTAGGAGAAGTTGGATAGGTGCACAGGGGGAAGGGAGTGGGTCAGGCGGCAGTGGGGATTGGGGACAGAAACAGAGTAGGAGCAGGGCAAGAGCTGGGGAGAGATTGGCTATTGTATAGGACCAGAAGCAGAGAGAAGTAAAAGCTAGGGCATGGGTGAGGGCACTGAACTGGAGCAAAGGATGGGGACAGAAGGTAGGGTCCAAAAGTGGTTGCAGGGCAGGAGGAAGTTAGAAGACAGATAGAAGAGTGGATAGGAGCAGAGGGAGACTAACACATGGGGCAGGAAAGGCTGTGACCATTGGAGAACACTCTAGAGCCTAAAATTGAACCCAGGAGTTCCAAGTCTTAAGAATCCTCTGGCATCAGCAAGCAGTCATGAAACCCACTAGGAAAGTGTGTGGTTTCATTCTTTCTGGAGTTCAGATTGCACAGACTAGAGGCAGCATTTCCTAACAGGGGCAGTACCACCCCCCCCCGGGGGGGCAATTTTGAAGTTCAAGAGGGTGGTAAAAGCTAAAGGGGTTGGGGGGGGGCATCAGAATTCATGTTCAGTGTTAAACTTTTTCAAAGGTGGGAAGTAGAAAAACAGTTTCACTGGAATGGGGAGCTGCTGCAAAAAAAAAAGTTTGGGAACCACTGAGAATAAAAGTCTGCTTCTACTAACAATTCATTAGTTCAAAGGGCTGAGGTCAGTGCTACTGTAGAGCTTGGGAGCCTTAGTCAGAGACCGACCCACCCATGCATTAGGTGCAGTACACAGAACACGTGCTATTTCATCACTATAATGTTTATTTATGTAGTGGAGAAGAAAATTACTTTCACTGCAGAAAGCCTGGGTGAAACTGTATTGCCTATTTTATGCAAGAAATCAGATAAGATTATTGTAATGGGCTTTTTCAACATTACGAGCTACAAACGTTCAATAGGTAACTGAGTAACTTGTTATCAAGCCTTCAATATACAAAATTAGTAGTTTGATTTAAAAAACCCTTATCACATCATTCACAAGCAATAATCAACTGTTGAACTCTACTAGAGTATTGAATACTGACAAAGTTTATGCATTTTTCAGAACCAAGGAAAGCCAGATTTATTTTTCCTTGAGTGAGACTGCACAGGTTGGAAGATGCCAAGACCATGTTTATATCAGTACTTGGAAGCTGAATAACTTGGCATGATGACTACCTTAACTAAATTGGAATTTGTTCAATTTTTTAGAGCGTACAAAATTTCTAGGATTTATTAGCAAAAGGAGTTTTGCAAGTACACTTGCCAGTTCCTAAACAAGCTGACTATAGTAAAAGTTGTTCTGAAATCATTTGTGGCCTTTATCTCCAGAAAGCATTAATAATTAGTACAAAGGTTATGATGCATAGGACACGTCATAGTGAGCTGCAGCGAACTACAGGCTTTGTGATGCTGATTTTTTTCTCCTTATTCTTGGTTGCTAAATTGCATTAAAAGAGCCAAAAATATACTATCCACTTTCCATTTATCACATTTTCTATATAGGCAACTATCTGTCACTGTATTAAAAAAACAGGAAAACTTTTAAGTGATTAAAGTCCCTTTTTCAACACACATCTCATATGCTAATACTTATTAATTAAAGATTCTAAATAGGGTACATGGCAATGTAATGGAGAGGCTTTTCAATTTCTTCTATGTATAGCTACCGCCAGTTGTGTATAATTACATGCTCCCTCATGGAACACAATCAATACAGTTATTTTCCAAAGAAACCATTGCACCCATCTCACCTCCAACACTGGTCAATTTAAACCCATCAGAACTGGGTATAACTGAACATCAAGTACTTAGTCTCTATCCAGTGGGACACCCCCCCCCAAGTTTTCATGGGTCTGTTTAGTTCCTTTCACCAGCTTGTTATCTGTTATCTCAGTAGGGCAGCAAACATGGTAAACATAAAGAGAAACGATAAAGGAAATTCTGTAAATAGAGAATGAAAGCTAGAGAGAGGTAAAATGAGAGAGCTCAGAATACCAAATATACAGCCTGTCTGATTCATGGTTTCTTTCAGACTATTAATTAGCACATAAATTGTGGGCAGTGTTTTCATGCTGTTGCCTTTTCCTCTCCCACTTTCTATCCTCCTGAGTGAAAGCAATGATTCCTTGTTCCCCCTTATTCTGATGCAGGAGAATCAACGTAATAAACAAGGAGTCCTATGGCACTTTTGAAGACTAGCAAATTTATCACATGAGCTTGCATGGGAGAAAAATCCCACTTCATCAGATGCTTGAAAATGGGGAAAGAAGCACTACTGATGTGATGATGACAAAGTGACTGTATAAAATAATAAAAATTTATTGTTAAAAATTGCATCATAGTTTTTAACTTCAAGTCATTTTTATGTCTTTAAGCATCATTTGACTGGGACAGAAAGCATCTTCAATCTCCAGGAGGGTACTGCACAGCATTTAGAACAGATTGTGGCCCCTTCCAAAGGTGTACGATGGAATAGTCTGACTGACTGCATCTGGTCAAGGTAACTGCCATTAAAATTTCTTCAGAAAAAAAAAACCAGACACAAAAGGAACCCGCTTCAAAGACTCAGAACGAGTATCTGCAGGACAAGGATTAGATCCCACTGAGAAGTGACTAGACCAGCCGCTGGCCTTTGTAGAACTGAACACAAGAATATAGATTATTGTCTAGTCTTAAGAGGGCCTTTAAGAGATGTAATGACTAAGGTATGCAAATAGCCATCACTTAGCTATCTTTCTTGAAAGGTAACATGACAAAATGCAAAGTAGGCTGATCCAAATAGGACAGAAAAGGAAGCTCCTAGAATCACACAAAACTGATGAGATCCTGCAAATCCTGCAGCAGTCTCCCATACTTTTGAAAGCAGAAACCTATTTTAGAAAAATAATATCAGTCCAACCCTATATCACTAAAGATCTACACCTCTTGGCTTATACAAATTTTGTTCTGTCTTCCCCCAGCTAGTCCTTTGCAGACACCCATTTTGAGAAATGATAGTTCAGAACTTCCTAATGCAATACTTCTCTTCCCCATGCTTTGATGAACAGCAGAATAGTAAACAACATTAAAATTTAAAATATTCTCATTGGCATCTGTTTTAGCACCCATTACAAGGCATGGGGAAATTCACAGCTCAGAGCTATTGTTTCAGACTCTCTGCAAACCCAGGCAGATGTCTGCTTTATGCTTGCCTCACGTTTTGAAGGTTGTTTGTAACAATAACAGCTAGAGAATTCAATTTTTTTAAAAAACAAAATGCTTACAGATAAATGTGAAGAAAATAAACGCAGGGAAGTTCAGACTTGGATAGCAAATTGGAGCAGTTATATAGATTCATATAGTGGAAAACAGCATATTAGTAGGAAGTGAGGTGAAAAGAAGGCAAAGTTACCTATAATGAGAAAAGAAGCTTAAATCCTTATTTAACCTAAAGCAACAGTGTCAAATCTATATATTAATTCTAATTCTGCAGTTTCTCTTTGAAGCTTCAGGAAAGGTGGGGTGGGGTGATCAGGTCCACCATTCCCTCACATACTTGGGCCCAAGGCTGAAGCAACTTCAAGGGAACAGATAAACAGAGCAAATCTGCCAAACATAAACAACTTGCACCTAGAACAAGCTCCAGCTGGTTCCTTGGTCACAAAGCCCAGGAACAGTTCATGGTCTGGTCGCTCATGGGAGGAGGGCTGCAAGCGCCACTAGGCTAAGCCGCCATAACATCATCCACTGTCTCCCAACAGTGCTATTGGACTCCTTGTTTGTTTTGATGAACTAGACTCAAACAGCTACCCCTTTGGATTTTTTAACAAAAGCTAAGAATGTGGACAGCATGCATCAAAAGAAGTATTACCAGCAGATCAGGGGATGTGATCATTCCCCTCTATTCTGCACTGGTGAGGCCACATCTAGAATACTGTGTTCAGTTTTGGGCTCCCCACTACAAAAAGGACAGGGACATGCTAGACAGAGTTCAGAGGAGGGCAACCAAAATGATTAAAGGGCTGGAGCACAAGCCCTATGAGGAAAGACTGAAAGCATTAGGCTTATTTAGTCTGCAGAAGAGAAGATTGAGGGGGGATTTGATAGCAACCTTCAACTACTTAAAGGCATGCTCTAAGGAAGATGGAGCTCGACTGTTCTCGGTGGTAACAGAGGACAGAACAAGGAGCAATGGTCTCAAGTTGCAGTTAGGGAGGTCGAGGCTGGATATTAGAAAAAGCTTTTTTTACTAGGAGAGTGGTGAAGCCTTGGAATGAGCTGCCAAGGGAGGTGGTGGAGTCTCCATCTTTGGAGGTGTTTAAGGCCCGGCTGGACAAAACCATGACTGGGATGGTTTAGTGGGAGTGGTCCTGCCTCTGGCAGGGGGTTGGACTAGATGACCTATGAGGTCCCTTCCAACCCTAGGATTCTATGATTCTATGTGAGAGCTCTGCCTCTAAACTTCCCAAGTAGTCCTTCATGGCCTCCAACAATGTGAGACACATTTAAACAAACATTGCTGTTGTCTAATCATCTCAGTGAAATATAACAATTACTGAGCTTAAATTCAACTTGTTTCTTCAAATGTATCTGGCACATGAAATTGCAATGACTTTTAACTGAAGAACATCTACAGAATCAGTTATTCCATATTAAGATCATTTTAGTTTAAGAAAAGACTGACAGCAAGAATTAATTTCTGCAAGTGCCCATTTTTAATTACTCAGCTGAAACTAATACTTATATTTATTTGTTAACTTCCAGAAAACTCAGCCAGCATCCAGAGTAAAAGCAATAATTTTGGGGAGGATACATGATTCTTCATGTATTACAAAGGAGCTGAGTCTCTGCTTTTAAATGTATTAACTCTACCTTAATTATGGACTCACAACTAGCATTTCCGTAACTGGGTATGTAGTGGCTTTCTGTACAGAATACAAATGGACATATGCAGTACAAATCAACCAAACATTTTTAGGTTTGCTATGCAGATGTTGGGTGTTGTACCTGGCCTGTGATATAAGAAGGTCAAACTAGATGACTTGGCGTTCCCTTCTGGCCTGAAATGCCTCAACTTTATGACTCTTTGTCTAGAAATATACTACAAAGTCCAAGCTACTTATAAAAATTTTGTTTTATCTTCTTTGAAACACTGTCACATACTTACTGTATCCAATAGTTGTTAAAACATATATAGAAAACATCAACTTGTAAAAGTCCCACAAAGACTACAATTTCACAGGACAACACTGTCCCAGAAAAGTATATTGTAAAAAAATATTTTTTGTACACAATTAATATGAATTTAGGTTGATATTCAACATTAAATAACATTCCTTTATAATAAGAAATGCCATCACAAAGTGCTTTTTTTTCAGTGTATTTTTATTAGGGATTCCTGCCATCATATCAACATACAAAACAATCAGGATGTTGACAGAAAAGTGAAATTCACTGTACAAAGATAAGGCTTGAGTTACTGGTACATACCACCCACCACCAGTCTTTTGTATTTTAATGAAATAAACCCATTTTCAATTCTTCCCAGAGTATCATTTATAAATATGAGACAAACCACAAAATAGATTTCAAGTACATAACATTTTACAATATATCCAAGCACAGACAAATACATAATACTGTACCTACAGATTCTTCATAGTCCAACTCTGTCACCTTCAGCACTAAGTACAACACTGTTTCTCTCTGTGTATGGATACGTATATGCCATACTATTTGTGTACTACACACTATGGCTATGTCTACACTAGGAAAAGTTAGAGTTTAATTTGACTCAAACTTATTAGTTTGAATTAATGAAGTGGATTAATTTGACTTAATGTTAAATTGAATTAGTCCACTTTGTTAATTCAAACTAACTGCTCCGAATTCAAATTTATTAAGTTCAAACTAAGGGTTAATCCTAGTCTACACCATCCTTAGTTCGAGCTAAGGATCAAACTAAAGGCTTAGTCCAAACTAACTGGCAGGTTTTACTAATTCGAACTAAGCTTTCATTAGTTCGAATTAAGGAATTGCTTAACTCAAACAAATGAAAGCCTGGTGTAGATAGATACTAAATTTGAATTAAGCCTCCTTAATTTGAACTAACTTGCAAGTGTAGCTATACCCTATATGTAAAGATTATACAGTCCTGGCCTTTTAAATTCTCAAGTCTTATGTCACAAAATGGTACATTATAGGAATTCTATGTTTCTTAGTGTGAATTTTAAAAGGCCAAGGTGTTATACATACATATACAGTAAAATACACAGACACCCTCTCTTTTGCACTTAATTCTACATATCTCTTTATTGCACTATCAGTTCTCTGAGGTCATCTTCTCATGCAATTTACTCATTTCTGACAGAGTTTTATCAAACAGAACAAATGCTCCTGTTTCTAGAGCTTTATGACTTTACATAGACAAAATTACACTTTAGAACTTAGGACCTACCTTTTTTTTAATAATTAAATGACTTAATAAATAGGATCCAGCCTGAAACCCAATCCCTGTATTCTTACAGGCTGCCAGCTTTCATGCCATTGCCACAACAAGCCCTAGGCTGACATATTTGTTTAGGAAACCATTTGTAGGAATAATGTCCTCATAAGGGTAAATGTCTGCTTTAGTTCACTATCAAAAGTTATGGTAAGGCTAGATGACTCTTGTCTAAAGGAAACAGATTGTTTAGGTGGAAATTATACACAGTGAAACACACACAAAACAAATCATCAATAGTCATTTTCAGTGAACCAAGCTAATGACAGCAGAGTGAGAGAACAGGAGACTAAATGGTTCTGTGTAGTCATTGTGCTTTGGGAAATGGGGCAACAACCCAGATGATTACAATGAAGGGCAATTCATAAGAGCTGTTATTGTTTATCCTTTAAGAGGTGTTAAAAAAAAGGAAAAAAATTCTCTGTGGGAAATTTCAGTTTTCAAACTGATCATTTGCAAAGGTTTAGAGGAAATGAATAGTTAGCATTCCCCTGTCAAGCATAAATTATTCTAAAGTTTATGAAGTATAGTTACTGCTACAATATGTATGTACAATATGAAACTACATAAGTATATCTCTGATTATAAAAAAAAAAAGCTCTTCATAAAGAAGACAGATGTTATGAGGTGAAGTTGCAGTTTGTGCCCAAGCAGAAGTTCCACTGGCTATAATGGGAATTTTATCTGTTGTAAGACTAAAGGATCAAGCTCAATGCTTTTGGTTTAAAAAAGAAAGCAATCTTCTATGAAGCTCCAGTTTACAAAATGCATTTTCATGTTTCTTTAGCATTTGGATTGGGTGGGGGTGTCTACAGATTTTTCTCAGTGCTCATAAGGTTTTATGTATATTGTCTGAACAATACAGTGAGCAAGTCCTCAGCAGATTAAAATAACATTAATAAACCTATGACTGGATTCTTATCAATGGGGAAATAGTGTGAATACGATGCAAGACATATATGGTAACTCATTCAGCATGCTTAGGAGATAATGACACACTATATGATGATTCTCTGGGATATGTTTTACAGAACACTAAAAAAAAAAATAAAGAACCAAGATATTTCTCTTAAAAATATTTTGTCCTTTTATTGTGATTCAGCAGAATATCTGCATGGCAACTATACAATTTAATGCCTTGATTATTAAAGTACTGCATACTTTTTATTTTCTAGCCATTTTAAAAAAGTTGGTTATTGATTTACCAGTATAGCTAGGCATTTTGCTAATCAGTATCTCTTCATCTTTCCATGTTATATACAATAATCTACATTTATTCCAAAGATCCATCACCCTCTGACAAAACTTACTTAAACAATCTTGTAAAGGCTTTCTAAAAGCACTGATTCAAATACACGATGACAGGACACAGGTGAAAGTAGATTGTCATTTTCTCACTTATATTCACCTCCTTTTGCTTTAGAATGCTGTCAGTAAAAGTCACTTGAGGATTCTATGTTATTTCATCTCTCCTTACCACCCCCCCTGCACTTGAATGAACTTTCTGTACGTTACCCAAACTATATGCCATCATTTAGAGTTATAATAAACTCATTGTCCAGCCAAAATATTTTAAAAAGAAATCATTCTTAAAATGTTAAAAAAAATCTCCCTATGTGCCCTTGTGCATTAATTTTACCTATCTGTACACACAGATAACTTCAGAAGTCATCATTTGCTAAAAATTTACCAAAATATTTCAAACACATACAAATGTAAAAAAAAGAAAAAAGAAAAAAAAGTCAATCTCCAAACAACCCCAAGAAACAAAAACCCAGCATAAACATCATTTGTATAGGCCTTGGTTAGAAAAGATTTTTACACCACTAAGGAGTATATTCAAAAACATTTTCCTCTTGGTTTTACTATCACTGAGATTCAGAATGTCATGGCTTGTAATGTTACAGATAATGAACCCTAGTACTACCCATCTTGTCTGATACAGTAGATGAGCAGGAAGTCAACAATGCAATAAAAATAAGACCTCTTTTTGGTTATTTAAAGGCCGCTGTACAAAACCTGTAACTAAAGTAACTGGTTAAGTATGACAAGCAAATGTTAGATCTTGAACAGTCTAACGTACCTGCTGATGGTCCAATGAGCATTATGAGAAACTAATACTAACCGCTATTTTGAATACAGCCCTTAGTTGTATCATATTTCTTTAAAATTTCAATATTTAAGAGCTTCCCAACATGTCACGAATGAAGTTTATTTTGCAAGCTATCCATTGCCTAAGAGGACAGTAATATTCAATATGAAACTGCTGAAACTCTGGCGTCTGACGGATTTCATGAAGAAAGGAGATATCAAGGTCCGACTCCAAGAGGACAAGGAGAAGTGGGAACACAAACAGCAACAGTCCAAGGCCTACAAAAAGAAGTCTGGAGAAACTCTTCACAAACGCATTTACCTCCATGTTGCCCATTAGAAAGTCATAACTGCACCTAAGTGCTCTACGGGCTTCTTTCAGCTCCTCTTCTTCAGCAACCAAAAATGCATTTTCATCTACTTCCAGTTCCTCAAATGAATCTGTATCTTCTCTCTCATTCTCTGCTCTTGATGGTGTGTCAAACAGCATGTCAAGCTCATCATCATCAACTGGGGTTGGCAGCAGGCTGGCACTTGGGTTGTACACCAGTTCTGAGATAGTTAAAGGCTCCTCTTTGATCTTCTCTTCCTCTTCAGGGGTGAGATCAGCACTCTCTCCGGCATCCTTAGCAGGGGAACTGGATATCACAGGTATTGAGATGTCATCTTCCTTAGGTAGCTGGATACCTAGAGAAGAAAGATAAACAAGGACTAAGAGTATGATGTCAAAGTCAAATTTGTCCTTTCAATAAGATCTTGTATAAGAGAGATTGTTCACATGAAATGTACTTTCAGAAAACAGTAGTGGAACAAGGATTCCAAAATCACTTGTTCATAATTTGATTACTTAAATCAGTAAAGTGTTAGTTCTGCATGGTTGTGGCTAGCCTAAATTAAAAACTAGGTTCCCTTTAAAATCCCACCTGTTCTGCACAGGAGTGTCTTTTAAAGGAACTCAATCCTCTGAAATTTGACTTGATTATTTTTTTATCTTAGCATACATAAATTAAGACGATGAATATCATGGTTCTTCTTTGAGCACTGCTCACATCATTCAGTTACAGGTGTCTACATGCTGCAGCACACGGTAATCCAGAAAGTCTTTTAGCCCTAATCTCTCAGGTCAGGGTCAGTGGCCAACGCCCCCTCCATTCCGCGACTGCAGCTATATATGTGACCCTGACCCTGAGCCTCCCAGTTCCTTCTTTCCACCCTCAGTGACAGTACTGGTACAGCCCACCCTTATGATTAAGCAAGCTCCTGTCTCAGTTAGTTACCTTTTGTTACCTTATGTGAAGATAATGCTGGGATTTAAAACCTGTGTGGTTTCCCACAAGGCATTCCCGATTGACAGTCCTCACGAGAGATGCCTCTCCTGCTTGGGTGAGTCACACCTGGCAGACAAGTGTCCCATATGCAAGTTGTTCAAGAGAAGAACTCATAAAGATAGCGAGCAGAGGCTCTGGAATATCACCCAGGATTGGGTGGTGCTACCGACTGTGGGTACACCCGCCAAGCCTAAGGACTCACTGGCACCAGAAAAGACCTGGTGCCACTCTCAGGCTATTACTAAAAAGCCACAATCAGCCTCTGACTTGGCACCGCGCTACCTCACCGCCAGCTACTCCACCTCGGGGAAAGGATCCAGTATGCATCCCCATCCTCTCAACACTGGAGCATTCACAGGAGCAAGAGCCCTATCGGAACTGACATCCCTGGCACCGCATAGGTCAGTGCAGTCAAAAGAGAAAGCAGCCCTCTCAGCCAAGGAGTGGTCCTCCACAGCAGAGGCAGCACCAACCTCGGAACCGACAGCAGAGTCTTCTCCAGTACTGGAAACTGGCACCATCCTGGGGCCAGAACAGGAGTCGGCTAATGGTTATCTTTCATTTCCCATATCGGCACACAAATCATCAGTACCATGTGCACAGGGTTCAAGAAGAGCAAGATCGACTTCGGCACTGTCAGACAACGAACTGCAGTGCCATCGATTTCCATCTTCCCTGGAACCAACTTCAGCAGGGGAGAAGGCTGCAGGTAAGTGGTGCCGTAAACACTCCCTGACTCCTTGCCGCTAAAGCAACTCACCCCTCAGTACCCAAGCATGTAAGCCTGCAGCACCGTCTCCTTCACTGACCCAGTTGGCAACAGGAGGGGGACACAGAGCAGGCTCCAGAGTGGCTCTTATAGCGAGGGTGGCTCCCAAAAGGAAAAAGGCCGCTCCAAGTTACCACGGAACTCCACCCTTAGATCGTTCCAAGAATGGTCCAGTAGGTGACTCAACTACCCTTCGGAGGATGAGCCTGCATCATTGCGACTCTCAGCACCATCATCTAATAGGACTCCTTGCTCCTCAGATGACAAACCCAATTCCGGCACCACATGGTACCATGAATTGTGAAGTCTTTCTTCCTCTTCTCCAGAAAAAAGAACCTACCAAAGACCTCTGGTGTACAGGGATAACCCTTGTGCCCAACAGGATCTGTCAAGGCTGGTTTCCTACTCTGGCACCCTGAGTGCAGAAGGTGGGGACCTGCAACAGGCCTTAAAAGCCATTGGCCTTAGCGCCTGGTCTTAAAACTCTCCAAGGTCACAAATTCCTGGCCTTGGAGTGGTATTGTTGCCACCACCCAAATGCAAAAATGTCTTGAAACCAGGAAGGCGCACTCCTCTGTCTGTCCTGTTGAAACTGTTCCACTGTGGATAAATAATTAAAGAGTCATTGGAGAAGAGGGGCTGGACCTAGGATCTCTCCCCTTTCAGGTGGGTGTCCCAACCAGTGGACTACAGAGTGATTCTCACATTCTCTCTTGATGGCCCAATGACAGTTTCACCGTGGACAAATGAAAGACTATTCAGCTATACCAGGTCAGACCAATGGTTCAATTAGCCCAGTATTCTGCTCTGACAGCAGTCAGTGACAGACACTTCAGAGGAAATGAACAGAAAAGGGAAATTAATGAATGATTCATTCCCTGTCATTCCAGCTGTTGGCAGTTTGAAAGTTAAGGACACCCAGAGCATGGGTTATATCTCTGAGAATCTTGGCTAGTAACCATTCATCACTTACCCTCCATGAACTTATCTAATTCTTTTTTAAATTCAGTTTTATTTTAGGGCTTTACAGCATCCCCTAGTAGATTGACTGTGAATTGTGTGAAGAAATACTTGAATTACAGCTAGTCCTCACTTAGTGACCTACTCGTTTAGTGACCCCTCAGAGTTATGACCGGCTCTCTGATGAGTTGGTATTATGGCGATGTACGAGAACTCACATCAACTCTCTCAGATTACCTATATTTACAGTACACTATGCAAACTAAGTTCAGTACATTAGAGCTTAAAACATTTAAAATATATATTAAAAATGTTATAAATGATGCAAAGGTGACATTAAAACTATCTACCGATGGTTGAAAAACCCACTACCAGTAAAGTACATTATGCCTGAAATACCGGTAAGGGCTGCTCCTCGTTACTGACCAATTCGTTTATCAACCGGGTTTCAGGAACGGAACCCGGTCACTAAGTAAGGACTACCTGTAGTTTTATAACTGCTGCCTATTAGTTTAATTGAATGACCCTTGGTTCTTGTGTTATGTGAAGACATAAATAACACACCCTTTTTGCTTTCTCCACACCATTCATGACTTTATAGACCTCTATCATATCTCCCCTTACTACTATCTCTCTATTCTAAGATAAACAGTCCCAGTCTTCTCAATTTCCAAAGGGATAGCTGTGTTAGTCTAGTCCAGCAAAAAAAAAAAACAAAAAAAAAAAACCAGAAGTTGTGTGCCACACGACTCCTTGTTTTTTTCCCCAGTCCTCTCAATCTCTCCTCATATGGAAGCTGTCCCACATGTTGCCTCCTCTCTATTTTTTCCAATTTGAATATATCTTTTGTGAGACTGGATGACTAGAACTGCACATGGTATTCATAGAATCATAGAACCATAGGGTTGGAAGGGACCTCACGAAGTCATCTAGTCCAACCTCCTGCCAAAAAAAGCAAGACCACTCCCACTAAATTATCCCAGCTAGAGTTTATCCAGCTGGGTCTTAAACATCTCCAAAGACGGAGATTCCACCACCTCCCTAGGTAGCCCATTCCAATGCTTTACCACCCTCCTTTTTGTAATGGGGAGCCCAAAACTGGACACAGTATTCCAGATGTGGCCTCACCAGTGCCAAGTAGAGGAGAATGATCATATCCCTCGATCTGCTGGCAACGCTTCTTCTGAAGCAGCCCAGTATGCCATTGGCCTTTTTGACAGCAAGAGCACACTGCTGACTCATATCCAGCTTCCCATCCACCAGGACCTCCAGGTCCTTTTCTACAGTGCTGCTACTTAGCTGATCACTCCCCAGCCTGTAGCAGTGCATGGGGTTTTTCCATCCCAGGTTCAGGACTCTGCACTTGTCCTTGTTGAACCTCAGGAGATTTCTATTGGCCCACTGCTCCAATATGTCTAGGTCTTCCTGAATCTTCTCCCTGCCCTCCAGTGTGTCCACCATTCCCCCCAGCGTGGGGTCATCCACAAACTTACTGAGTGTGCAATCAATCCCATCATCCAGATCATTAATGAAAATGTTGAACATAACTGGCCCCAGGACCGACCCCTGGGGGACACCACTCGGTTACCAACTAGACATGAAGCCATTGATTCCTATACGCTGAAACCGTTGATCTAGCTAGTTCTCTATCCACATTACAGTCCACACATCCAACCCATACTTCCTTAACTTACCGATGAAAATGCTGTGGAAAACTCTATCAAAAGCCTTGTTAAAGTCAAGGTATATCACGTCAACAGATCTTCCCGCATCCACAAATCCAGTCATCTCATCACAGAAGGTGATGAGGTTGGTCAGGCACGATTTACCCTTGGTGAATCCACGCTGACTGTTCCTGATCACTCTATTTTCCTCCAAGTGTTTCAGGATGGCTTCTTTGAGAATCTGCTCCATGATTCTTCTAGGGATTGGGGTGAGGCTGACAGGTCTGGCATGATGATACTTTGTCTTATTATCCCTATTTCATAATAGTTCCTACTATTTTGTTAGCGCTGGGGGCGGGGGGGAGATGGGTTGCTGCCACTGCACAATGAGAGGATGTTTTCCGAAAACTATTCACAGTGACTCCAAGATCTCTTTCTTGGGTGGTACAGCTAATTTAGACCCTACGATTTTGTGTGTATAGCTGGGATTATTTTTTCCAATGTGCATTACTCTGCATAAATCAACATTATTTTTATCAATCACTTTGTTGCCTAGTTACCTAGCTTTGTAAGATACCTTAGTTAAATCCAAAACTAACTGCAAAGGGTTAAAATCTTGAATTATTTTACATCATCTGCAAACTTTGCCACTTCACTGTTTACCTCTTTTTCCAGAGCATTTATGAATATGTTGAACAATGCAGACACAGTACAGATCTCTGGGAGCCCATACTATTTTCACCTGTCCTCTGTGAAAAATGACTATTGATTCCTAACCTTTGTTTCCTATCTCTTAAGCAGGTACTGATCCATGAGAGGACCTTCCTTTTTAATCCCATAACTGCTTACTTTGCTTAGAAGTCTTTGGCATGAGATCTTGTGAAAGGCTTTCTGAAATCCAGCTATATAGTATCAACTGTAGCTCCCCTGCCGACACGCTTATCAACATCCTCAAAGAATTCTAACAGATTGGTGAAGCAAGATTTCCTTTTATAAAAGTCACAATGACTTTTTACCAACATGCATTCATCTATGTGTCTGGTAATTCTGTTCTTTAGTAGAGTTTCAGCCAATTTGCCTAGCACTGAAATTAGTTTTACTGGGCTGCAATTGCCAGGATTGCAGTGGAGCACTTTTTAAAAAAGTAGTGTTAGATTAGCTAGTCTCCCATCATCTGGTACAGCTGCTAATATAAACAATACATTACATACTAGTTAGCAGTTCTCCAATTGCATATTTCAGTTCATCTAAAACTCCTGGGTGAATATCATCTGGTCCTGGTGACTTGTTACTGTTAAATTTATCAATTTGTTCCACAACTTTCTATTCTTCTACCTTGATATAGGATAGTTCCTGAGATTTGAAGACCTAAAAGAATGGCTCAGGTTTGGGGCATTTCCCTCACATCCTCTGCAGTGCAGATGGCTGAAAAGAATTCATTTAGTTTCTCTGTAAAGGCTTTGTCTTCTTGTGTGTTCCTTTAGTGCTTCAGTTGTCTGCTCACCCCCTCTGATTATTTGGCAGGCTTCCTGTTTCTGATGTACTTAGCTTTTTTTTCTGTTAGATTTTTTTTTCTTTTGCTAGTTATTCTTCAAAGTCCTTTTTGGCCTGCCTAAGTATACTTTCACACTTGACTTACCAGAGTTTATGCTCCTTTCTTTTTTCCTCACTAGGATTTGACTTCCAATTTTAAAGCATGCCTTTTGGCTTTTGATCACCTCTTTTACTCTGTTGTTTAGCCAAGATGGCATAGTTTTACTGTTTGTTTAATTTTGGATATTCATTTAGTCTGAACCTCTGTTATGGTGTTCTTAAATAGTTTGTGTCCAGTTTGTAGGCATTTCATTTTTGTGAGTATTCCTTTTAATTTCTGTTTAACTAACTTCCTCATTTTTGAGTAGTTTCCCATTTTGAAGTTAAGTGCTATGATAGTGTATTTGTCTGGTATCTTCTGCCTTACAAAAATGTTAAATTTAACTGTATTATGTTCACTACTGCTGAGTTGATCAGGTATATTTACCTGTTGGACAAGATCCTGTGCTCCCCTTAGGACTAAATCAAGAAATTGCCTCTCCCCTTTCAGGTTCCAAGATTAGCTGCTCCAAGAAGCAGTCATGAATACAGTCTAGAAATTTTAACTCTGTATCCCATCCTGATGTAGCATGTACCCAGGTCAATATGGGAACAGCTGAAATCTCCTATTACTGTTAAGTTTTCTGCTTCTGAAATCTCTCTAATTTCCCTGAGCATTTCACTATCACCATCTTGGTCATAAATACGTATTTAGTTGCTAGGTGAGATAGAGAGCATGATTCCCCTGATGCACATGATGCAGCTGAACACCTGTCTCCCCTTGTTTGTATATTGCTCTGGGGCTGAGATGAAAGATAGGTGTCCAGATGTGTGGGTGAAATGGCAGTGCAAAAGCCCTGAAACAGAAACTTAGGCAGCTACAAGGTTCAGTGGGAGTTTTGTGCTTTGCAGTTATCCTGAAACTGGGACTAGATGCCTAAAACAGGAACTCAGACACCCAACTGTTTTTGTGCATCCAGGCCACAATGCATTATAGATCATTAATAAAGCCTCACAACATCCTGAGGTACATAAGTGTACCTATTTGTGGAGGGCAAAACTGACACAAGAGATTAAACGACTTGCCCAAAGTAACCTTGATATCTCATATCAGAGTTGTAATTAGAACCTAGATCAGTTGTCTCCCAGTTCCTTGCTTAAACCAAAGACTAGAAACCAACAGAAACAATGGGCATAACTCACCTTTGCAGTTTAATAAGATACATAGATATAAAATTAGAGTTACACTGTAGAGGATCACAGCCAGATACTACAGGCCACAGAAGGTATAATATAATAAGATCCATGGTCAATAATTATTGGATAATGAGAAGTATAATGAAAGCACCATGTCCAATGCCACCTGAACTAGACCTGCAGTCTTTCGATCTTAAACAAATGGGTTGATCAATGCAGAGCTCCAGAGGCGGCTTTTGGGATAAGCAGAACAGGCAGTGGCCTAGGGCCCCCAAGCTGTAAGGGGGCCCATAGCATCTGCCTGCTTCACTTAGCTCTGCGCCAGTGGGGAAGCGGAGGGCGGCAGACAGGACCAGAAGCTTTGCCACCTGCCTACCAGACTGTCCTCTCTCCACTGGTGGCAGAGCAGCGCTCCCTGCCTACTCCCAGCCGGCTGCACGTACCCAGGAGGAGGGAGGAGAGTGGCCGGCATGGCGCTGCAGCTTGCTGGGAGTGGGGCCACCTGGAGCAACACGCTCCGAAGAGTTCAGCTGCTTCACCCGAGGCCACCACAGGTGAGGGTGGCATTGGGGGGGTCCATAGGGGGCCCCATAAAGAGCCTTCACCTAGGGCCCCCAATTGTCTAAGGCCGCCTTTGCAGAGCTCCATTGAGGACAACAGATACATGAGCCTTGTGATTAATTTTTGACCATCTCAGGCCAGAATTCCTTACAATGATTGGATAATTCAGGAGTAACCTTGTGTAGTCTGCATTTCCTATTCCACAAAATTTTACATTGCAACCTCATTTTCTTATTTTTTTCAGTTAATTTTTTTTTTCATCTTATGACCACCACTCCACTCAGTGCGGCATCTGCATGCCAAAAGGTTCTACAAAGAACATTTCTGATATCCTGAATGCCAAGGCCAAAATTTTCATATGTTTATGCCTAAAACTCTATTTATGTACCTGATTTTGTGAATTGATTTTCAGAGATGCTGGACTTTATCCAATGGGAGAAGAGGTGAATCAGGACACCTACACTTAGGTGCCTAAAAATAGATTTGGGGGCCTAACATTAGGCATTCAAATTTGAGCATCTTGGCCCTATGCCTTCTTTCACCTGTTTAGACACAAGGGCACAAAATACATTCTTAACCCATTTCCTACCACTCAGGGACGACTGTGACTGTTCCAAAGCAAGGTCATCCTCATTTATACCTCTGAGCCATCTCCCCATTCCATGGTGAACACAGACAAGGAAGATTATATAAGTTTGAGTAACACTGTTCTTCTCATTAAGGCATCTGGCAGACTTCATATGACTTGCTGCTAACATACAGGAAGAAGGAAGTGGAATATATTCCTTCAACTCATGATTTTCTGAATGTCTAGCACAAAGAGTTAAGAAATGAAGATGCAGTGGCAGCTTCCAATTACACAACAATATTATTCAGTCTGAGCTAATTATTTAGGAGAAAGACAATGAGAGGACCACTCATGGAAAAGCCAAGCCAATTAAGGCGGTCAACTCCTGTTATCCCAGGGGTCTCAAACATGCGGCCCATGGGCCGCATGCAGCCCCTACAGCTATTTCCTGCAGCCTGCAATGACACAATCAGCAGCAATGTCTGAGTAAATGTCCCAGTTCTGGTGGGAGGCCCGGAATCGGGACATGATGTCTGGCTGCTGCCAGATCCCAAGGAGGCAGCAAACCTCCTCGGCGGTCCAGACAGGGGCCCTCCATCACCCCCCTGCGGCAGTGCTTGCCTGGGAAGCCATGCCTGAAAAAAGGCTCCGGGCACACTGCCTGACAGGCATGCGCAGGCAGGAACTTCCTGTTCCCCAGGGTGCTGTGCACCCTGGGAAGAAGGTCAGACTGTTATTTCCAAACAACGCTTGTTTCAAATAACATGTCCAGATGACGGTTATTTTGAAACGAGTCGTTTCGAAATAACCGTCGTTTCGAAACAGCATGTCCCAACAGGGTTATTTCGAAACAACTCGTTTCAAAATAACCGTTGTTTTGAAATGGAAGGGGTTTAAGCCATTTTAAAACAACGGCTCGTTTCGAAAAAACAACCCGTTGTTTTGAAACGACAGAACGTCGTTTGGACATCCTGCTTGTTTGGAACCCTGTGTGGACATACCCTTAGTCTTTACAAGTGCCACCAGACTCCTTATTTGTTGTACTGTATATAATGAGTTTGCACCATAAATGTAAGTTTCAGCAGTTACCACCTGTAAATGTGGGACTGTGCCTAGAAATACTATCTTCTAAACATGTCAATGTATTAAATGGCTTTAGTTTGCAAGTCAAAAAGGTGTTCTACTTTCCATTACCACGCCTATCATGTTGTGCTTTATAGTGGTTAAAAGCCTATCAAATCAGAATGGTAGTGTTTTCACCTACTTGGCACAGGTGTAAATTGCTACCAGAGATGTATGGCAATGAAGAATATTGGTCAGTATTTCTGAATGTGAATGCTGCAAGTTCATCTGAAAAATAAACTAAAACTAGCTATTTTCTTCCTTCCTTCCTTCCTTCCTACTCAGCACTTAGTATAACATTTCTGGAATCAAACATTCTAGAAACTTGCATTGTCCACTTATTTCAAGTTAAATTTCCATTCCTGCTAGTAGACATTTTAGGGCTTATTTATTTTGACAGTGTGATGTCATGACATGGTGTCATATCATAAGTGTCATGCCACCATGGCAGAACACGATTCAAGACTGTGAGATGTTATATAATGATATGAGAATGCTCTGTCAAGGTACAGCAATGACATTATGCCAAAACATTTTCCAGCAAAATTTACATGATCTTAGAAGTTGGCCCCTTTATTAGTTTTTTAATACATTTCAAGAGCATTTGAATTGATGAATAACTTAAATGATGACTCTATATTAAAAGAAAATCCCTAAAACTTTGAGATCCTCCTGAAAGAAGGAGTATCTCTGACACACCTGGAAATATTTTGCAGATGCTCATGTATGAAAAAAAGATTACTAACTTTTTGTAACTATTGTTCTTTGAGATATGTTGCTCATACCCATTCCATGCTATGTGCCCAGCTACCAAAGATTTTTGTCTTAACAGTGTCCATAGGGCCGACCATGGCACCATTTAAGACAAATGTCCAATAGCTAGCATGGAATCACCATGAGCATGCGTTCTTCAAAGAACCACCTATTTTGTATTCAGCCCGATTCAGTTGGGGAAGGTATATTATTAAATAATATAACATACTCTGGAAGGTTTCACAGTTAACTGCTTTTTCAATAGTACTTAAGGTATTTTACTGTTATTTATTGGATTAAAAAAAGAATCTGGGTTGAATATTAAGTCAAATTCTGAGGCCATTGCCCTCTCAGCCTATTTTATAGGAACTTTTATTTCATACATAAAGATCTTTCTGTCACAAGTTGTATATCCGTGCACCCTGGATTATCATCTATATGATTCTTCTGTTAGCTTGTACACTGTGATTGTATGATTTGTTACCAGTTAGCTATACCATGCAATGTTTCTTTATAGACCCTCATAACCTATTCTACGTGAGTAGTATGATATCATGTTTCTTACAGCTTCATGCATGTGTTCAGATGAGTAGTATGTTTAGCATGGCTCCAGGGGTTGAGTGACCCATAGAGCTCTCCCAGCAGCAGTGAGCCTGAAAGAGACAAAGGTATGCTAATGGAGGTGGCGCAGAAGAGACAAAAGCACCACTTCTGCTGTAAGGGGAGGGGTGAGAGGAGTGTTGGGAACAAAGAGACCTGGAAGATTTTAGCAAAACACAGCGTACTGTGGCACTTTTAAAGACTAACAGATTTATTTATTGCATGAGCTTTCATGGGAGAAAATCCCACTTCTTCAAAGCGTCTGATGAAGTGGGATTTTCTTCCACGAAAGCTAATGCGATAAATTAATCTGTTAGTCTTTAAAAGTGCCACAGGACTCCTTGTTTCCTTTGCTGAACTAGACTAACATGGCTACCCCTTTGGATCTTGGAAGATTTTAGGGGCTTTTGAGCTGAGTGCCTCCACCTGAAAACAACTTCAACCAAGATCTGGACCCTGCCTGGCCACAGGCAGAGATGGGCTGTGCCAATATCTAACAGCCAAACACCTTAAGCGTAAACTTGTTTGGACTATGAGGTTAGTTTAAGTAAAAATATTAGGTTAGCATCTGTATTTTACCTTTTATTTCCTTGTGGTCTTCCTGACTCATTTATATTGTTATTCTGTCATGAGTGGCCATATTCTCACTTAGAATTATAACCTTATCAATAAGCTTGTAGTTGTTTTCTCTAAAGCTGTGTAATCTTTAGAGGGTGTGAGTGAAGAGGGCCGGGCACAATCCATTTCTTTGTTAAATGGACAGACTTGAGTGTATGGTGATTGGGAATGAGTCCCGATCACTGTAGACAGTGGCCCTTGGTGTAGTAACTGGGGCCATTGCTGGGGGACTGTTTCTTGAGTAGACAGGGTGCATACACTCACTGCTTGGGACCGAATGTACACTAGAGGCCAGAGTGAACTGACTCAGGAGTGAGCAGTCACTTGGCAAAGTGGCGTGAATCAGGATTCAAGAGTGGGAATTGGGAGGCCACAGCAGCACACTGGACTGGATCTGGGGAGTGGCATGTCACACCTTCCATACCCGTTACCTGCATCAGACAATTTCAGAATGGCATTCCTTTTATTTGCTATATAGGTTTGCAACATTTTGGGGGCAACTGCACTAATTTTACAGAATAAAATCTTGCTGTATAAACTAGGATCCAATCCATCCCTTCAACTATGTACTCTACGCCAGTGGTACTCAATCACTGTGTCACCACACAGTGGTGACTGTGGCACAGTGAGTTGGGGAGATGGCGAATTTGGCCTGGGAGAGGTGGGCTGGTGTGTTCTATAGGGTCATGACACTGACTATGTCAAGCATGTTGCAACCTGCAAAAGGTTGAGAGTCACTGCTCTACATTCCAAAACAGGTTGGGATGGCTGTAAACTTCATTTCCACAGCTGCAGTTTAGAGCACAAACAACTGCCTAAAAGGCAAGCGAGCACTCCATCGGTAGTACAGTGTGCACCAGGACCAATCTGCTCCCCTGGCATAACTTTCTTCAGCTATTAATAACCCAAAACCATAAGCTGAAGATTAGTAGAGTCTAGAGGAGCCCCAATTCCTTCATACTTCCAGCAAATATAGATTCTTTACAGTGGCCCAAAACTAAAGCAGTATACTTTTGCAAAAGTTCTGCTGTAGATGACTATCTATAATGCACAGCTTTATATAGGAGGTGAAAAAAATGTGGGTGGTTGACTTGTTTGGTTTTGCCTGTAGTATAAAATTACATGAGCTGCAATTTCAGTGCTGAAAATATGTTCGAGTAAAGCTAAACAATTGTGCAAATATTTCAAAATGACATGTTAAACAATGAAAACTGAGATAAGACAGATTTTCCCTCCCTCTCCATTCTTCATTCTGAAGTTTTTAGCTAGGAATGGAGAAAGAGAGAACTACTTCCTTGCACTTACATTATTAGTGCGGAAGGGTTGTCAGCTACAACTAACAATATTTACTCAAATATTGACTAACACAGAAGTACCATGTATTTGCCTACGGCTATGTTCAGCAAGAATGAAACTTACCTGTGTAAGCCCACCAAAGCATATAAGACTCACAGGAATACTGTATTGAGGTAATGAGTAAAATTACTATCCAGCAGAGGCCTTCACAATTTTGTATGGCAGCGGGGTTGTTTCCTTTGCACAATAAAGGCTGGCAGTATAGGTGATCTAGGCAATGAGGGGAAGTAGAATCCATGATTACTGGGACTCCTGAATTCAAACCTCCCCTCCAATTGGTTGGAGTAGAATAGGAGCTCTGTGGGAGCACAACTGGGCCTGTGGTGTGGTCTGAGAGTTGAAAAGAGTGGATTTCATCTCAAGCCTGCATGAATTTTGCATACATAAACCCCAAGTACCCTTGCTTTATGCAAATAAAATGATGAATTTCACTCTGAATAAGAGCTGAGTCTTTCATATCTACCTCATATAACCAGCCAGTTGTCTGCTGTCCTGTTGGTAATTTCAAGTTATTTTAGTTGTATCAAGACCATAAAGCTAACTAAAATACCACTAAGAAACTTTCTGGCACTTTTAAAGACTAACAAATTTATATATCGCAAGCACTTTCATGGGAGAAAATCCTACTTTGTCAGATGCAAGAAGACGGGAAACTTGTAGAATGGGAGGAAAATAAATGCAGGGAAGTAGAATTCATGGGATTTTGCTGAACTAGACTGAAACAGTTACTCTTTGACAACTTAAAATACCACAGCAGTTGCCAACTCACCACGTTGTTTTTTTTTTTTGAGCACTCTGATTGTATAGTATATTAAAACTAGCTTCTCATCAGAAGTGCCAGGCAGGTCTGGATTTCTGCCTCTCTGTAACTGATGCTGCAATTCTCCCTGCAGCCACCAGAGGCTGCTGCAGACTTTGGACTCCAAGTGCTGTGAACACAGGCTGCTGCTCTGCTTTTCATTTCCCACAAAGACCATTTCCCACGAAGACACCCTTTTGCTTCACTGAGATTGCAGCCTGTGCCCAGGAAGGAAGGAAGCAACCAAAGCAGCAAGTTGTTGTCTCTGGATCAGCAGAGGCAACTCTCACCCATCCTTCCCCTCCACTGTTCCCTCTAAGCTGTGCGCATGTGCGCACGCACACAAGTCATGAAACCTGTGCACACAGCAAAATAAAGCATGCACAAAAAAATTCAATAGTGCTAATATTGGTGCTCACAAAGAAATGTTCTTGTGCACACAAAGAAATTGTTTGCGCACACAGTCTATGAGTAATTAGAGGGAACACATTAGAGGGATTCCCCTCTACCCAGCATTAGAGTGGGGCAAAGGAAACCAAGCACAGCAAGCTGTAGAAAAGAGCTCCCAAGAGTATGATTTTCCGCTCCCGCTCCTCCCATCCGGCTTCTGCCTAGCTTCCCTGTCCCAGAATTGGGCATAGGCTAAAAGGAACATGAGGGGGGAGAGAGCTCAGCAGAAGAGCTCAGGGCAGTGTCCCGGAAGCGGTACACAGCAGGGGACAGAGTGTGCTGGGCAGGGCCAGCATCCAGGGAGCTGGAATGACTGCAACAGAAGGCTGCAGTATTACAAGCTGAAAAGTGCCCTGCACAAGCAGAAAGAGCAGAACAAGAGGCTGCAAAGAGCAGGACACTGAAGTGACAGCCGAGATCAGTGTCTGGGAAAGCGATGAGATGGACGCAATCAACCAAAAAGAAAAGGGAGGAGGATCCCCTATTTGCATGTGCCTTTTCTGAGCATTTTAGGATGAGATTCCTGAAACCAACTCTCACAAAATAAGACAATTTTCCCTAAGTGCTGAGACACCAGAAGACACTCCAAAAAGCATCAAGTTGTTGGCATTCTTTTAAAAATGATTTTTAAATCAACCCAATGATTTTGTGGTAGTTCTCTCAAGATTTTTGTGAGGTTGGCCTGACGATCAGTAGGTTCCTTATCAAGGGCTGTTTTCATGTTGGTTCATGGCTTCACTTGCACCTGCATAAAGCATGACAACAAAGGTGCAGAACCAGGCAAAGATACCTATCTGTCAGCCTGGTGTGGAGGGGAGATCCCACAGCAGCAGTTTCTGCCCTGCAGGGCTGGGCCCAGCTCATCATTCTGGATGTTACAACCGTCATAGCATAAGGTCACACAGTCACATTCACTTTGATCCCAGCCACTCCTCCATCGTGGAGCAGCCAGTCCAAACCTAACTGGTGATGTGATCCCATGCATCAAACTGCAAACACCACTTATTTCCATTTGACCTAGCTGCCCTCCTGGCATGACAGAAGGGCAACCAGGCCAAACATGAATGGTGCTGTGATCCTGTGCACCAGCTTGCAATTGCCAAATGAAGAACAAGGCCCAACCCACAGGACAAAAGCCATCACTGCATTCATATCAAGCCTCCTCTCTGCATCAGGCCAAGATTAGGGTTGTGTTGGGGCAGATAGTACCACTGCTGGTAGCGGTCAGCACCCTCCCACCAGTTTAGTGTAGGGCATCCATTGAATCAGGAGACTACGACAATCCTGTTCCTACTTTTATATTTTAATAGAGAAAGTGATCTTGTGTAAGCTTACCAATAAGGAGTAAAGCCATACAAGTAGAAATGTTTTAAATCAGAAGCTACTTTAAATCCCCATGGTCCAGATTAATCACTGCACTTGCAGCAGGAGAGGTTGCTTACACATACTCAGAAGCTGCAATGTGGGCCACTGCAGGGGTGCTAAATCTCCAGAGTGTAAGAACATCCAGGCCATTCTCTCCCCCTGCCATCTGCTCTGGTATGCCCCCAGTGATGGGGCATCCTGTTGGGAAAGATCTTGGTGGGGGCACACCATGAAAGCCCTGCTGCACTGAGGCTCTTACATCTCTTTGTAACCCCTTTGTACCCGCTACAGCATCACAAAGGCAGGCAATGAATTCTCCTGCAAATTTAGGTGTTGGTGGATGACAGAAGGATTTTAAAAACCTAATATGAATGAAGATATAGTTTAAAAGAACATTAGAGAAAAATACATTGTTCTATGCACATGAAAACAAAAAAGTGACAAAGTAAAACTGGCTAGTCTATTTACATAGCCCTTTCTGTTTAAAGTGCAATACTACAAAGTGTCACAGGAAATGACAGTGGCAAGGATATATTATATACAACTGGATTTGATTCTGATACATTTCTCTTTGAGATTTTTTTTTTTTTTTTACTTTCATGGAGTTAGCCCTGACATACATCAGTTTTGAGCCCATTATTTTCCAGCTGGCACCCCTTTAATAAATAAATGGAATACAATTTTCAATTACTGCAAAATAAGAAACTCCAAAATATACTGCCTTTACCACATGTTTGGCCATCCAACCCAGCCAGTTGTAAATAGTGAAATATTAGCCAGAAGCTAAGAATAGTCATTACTATTCCTTAGCTGTCATTCAAAAGGTCCCTAACTGCTCATTTCAAGACTGTTTTGTGGTTTCTCCACTTATCTGAGGTTTTATATCATCTTTCTTTTCTGAAAGGCTGCAGCAGTAAAACTACACTTTCTTATTTGCTAGCAATTCACACTTAAATGTACAGCTTTTAAAATAAGTTATCCCATGGATCTCATTCATCTTTTGAGCTTATCCCTTTTTCAAGTCTCAGTAGTTCTCCTTCCCTCTGCCCTAGTACAAATAGTATTCTGTCATTAACAATACATTTTGTTTCTCTCAACACAATCTATTTTTAGTATGACAAATTACAAAGAAAATCTGGAAATCAGACATCTCAGAAGAGTCCTAAAAGCAGTTCAGCATATTAGACTGAAACTTACCAGCACTTCTAGCTGTGATCCTTGACCCATGCCTCAGCAAGCGAATGCACACATCTTTGCTGCAGTGGTTAACCATACGCAAATGAATGCTTTTCCGAGTTTGGATTTTTACCAGACATTTCACCATATTGACTATTATATTTTCTATCACAGCCCTGTAAAACTGCCACCCATGCTGGCTTTGACCTTTCACTAAGTTTCCACTGGGTTTTAAAGGACTAAGGCCAGTCGCTGCAAATGAATCAAATGACAGGACCAACAAAAATATCCCACTAGGGAACAGAAGGGGAGGTTATTTTTAAACATTTCCAACTGTCTCACAATGTACACAATATCTTCAATAGCATCTTCGGATTTAGCAGTTGCTAATAAAACAGCTGAATCTCTCTCTCTCACACACACACACAAATATGTAATGCATTAAAATACAGTAAGGCGAAATGACAAATCATAAAAAAGAAAGAGAAAATGTCTGGCAAAGTGACACTATGACCCTCATTTTTTTTAAATTCAGTTCAGCCATCAGAGTTACAATGCCAGTGTTATCTGTGGATGCATTTGTAATTATCCCTGCATAGAACTGAAAGCTGCTTTCACTGGGAAGCTGAGGATTCCTCCTGCATGGGGAGGAAAGTTATATAGATATTCTGCATTTCAAGTTTTGAGACTCTGCTTCATCAACTAGTGTCAAAGTCTGACCTGTCCTGGAGTAAGTGGGGGAACAAAAAAATGCAACTGGTAAAGTGCATCACTTTTAGACATGTGCACTAGTTCTCAGTGATGGACAGAATCAGAAGATGCTCACATCCCTCAGGAAGAGGTGTAGCTCCAGAAAGCACACTGCCTTCATTGGTTAGCAAAGGATATGCTGGGTCCCTAAACAGGTGTCACCCATACGTGCTTATATCCAGCTGGAAAATGGAACCAAAGAAGAATACATAGTGCCACCCCAACAGTGGCATCAGCAATCCTTGCTGATGCCAATGACGCTACATGAGGAAGGAGAAGAGTATCTCACCCCCTGTTCAAAGACTTGTGGTATTGTCAGACCCTTCATATCAGAGGCTCTTGCTTTCTCTAACCATAAAGGAGAATGAGGTGTCCCCACACACTGTCACATGGATAGTTCTCTCCCCACTAGTTTGTCTTTTAACTCAGATTTTACTGCATCTGCATTTTAGCAAAGCATTTTTATATAAAAAACAGTGATGTGGTCTCAATGTAGATAAGAATTTGCACAGTGCCAGGATTCCATTTACTGCTCCCCAAAGTAATTACATGGAATAAAGCCTGTCACTGTCAATGCATCCACATTCCTTTTCATGGGCAAGTTCTTTGCAGAGAGGAGAAAGAACCAACTGGCCCCTTCTCTGTTTTGCCCCATCTTGCTACCTCTTCAGAAGTGACGTTCCTATGTGAACCTATCTGATTCATCATCACTCCCCTTGTAGCAATTATTAGGACATAAAATGCAACTCCAGGCTACCAAGAAGTGCTGTGGCTGCACTAGCTGTACATTTACAAAATCAAAGAAGGTCTGTTCTTGAATAAATAGCAAATGTGTTCTTAACTCAAGGGAAGCCTGACTTACTAAGAAAATATCCTTTGGCCATGCCTGTGAATTATATTCAGTGGTGACGAATACAATTACTCATGCAAAAAATAACCCATGTTGGGTTACGCAGAACCAGCCCACTGACTGTGTCTCTAAGAATGTGTGCTGAAATCATGTATCTCAGACAGTGACACTTTCACTCTAAACTTGACTCTCAGCAAGCAGGAAAGAAATTCCATCTCTTAGAAGAGGGAATAGACAACACATTTCCCAACTTCGGCAAAGAATGCTGTGTAATGTTCAAAAGACATTCCAAGAAGGGATTTTCTGACAGTGAGCTGATATCCCTGTAGCAGTCTGGCTCTTTTGTGCACCTCTACTAAAGAGCCCAGAAAGCTACTGACTCCTCCCTAGCCTACACTGACAGAGAAGTTCAACACAATGCTGCTTACCTCAACCTCCTGTGGCATCAGGGCAGGTCTACACCATGGCAGGATTTTGGCAGTAGTTGAAGGGAGGTACACAAAATACTTAAAATACCTTGCATATCTCCTTTCAACTGGCTACTGCCTACTTTCTATGGTGCACTGAGTCGAAGGGAAATACCATCTCTTTGACTCGTCACTATTTTTTTTTTCTTTTTGAAGGGCTGGTCTTCAGCAATCGACTTCCTGATCAATTGAGCAGGTCTTCACAGACTAACTCTCAGGCTCCGCTGTCAGAGCAGGAAAGGTGCTGTAATTCAACCTGATAACACCACCCCTCCAATAGCACTGATGTTCAAATCTGCAATATGAATTTAGGTCTGTGTAGCCAGAAAGTAGTGCTAATCTTGCTTTTCCAGTCTACTGCCACATAGCTCCTCCCCTGCCTGCAGCCCTGAAATGTTTTCAGTTAATTCCTCTCTCTGCATGCAGCACTGTGCCTCTCTGTTACACCTGCAGCAGAGAAAGCAAGGGAAGCTTTTCCTGATTTTTCTTCTCTTTAGAGAAGAAAGGAAGAAGAGTGAGTGGAGGATGACCACTTCTCCACAAGCCACTGCGCCTACTATCCACAGCGCAATGTGTTTCAGGAAGCAATGGAGCAGTGGAGATAGGAGACTCCAGCAAGGAATTTGCTGTTTGATCACTAATGTTCGCCTTCAGTAATTTGACAGCCTAAGACTGAATTACAGTCCCACCCCCAGTATAGAGAAGCCCTCCAAAAACAACTCATGTAGCTGAGATTTTAGTTTTGTTACGGAAGCACCCTTGTTGGCTGCATTTAGACTTCTTTCAAGCTGCCTTTAAAAGATGGAAATTGTTATAACTTCTCTTTAAGTGAACAGGTTTGGTTTGAGAAACAGAAGAAAACCTATGACCCCCCAAGACCAATATTCCCTAGTATGGTAAAGACAGATAGACCTGTGTGTAATAAGTTTAACACAACATCAAAAAGAAAGAGCAAAGGAGATATACATTCAATCCTCAAGATACTACTCTCGGGCATGTAGAATATTTGGTGCTAGAGGTTTTATAAAAGCTGTTTATGAATAAAGACAAAAGGTTAGGTCTAGTGTATTTGGAGTGGAAGGAGATATTTTGAGTCCTTCACCTAGGAGGCAAACTGGCAGCATGCTTATCTCATGAAAGAAGAGTTCCAGGCCAACCTGTCTGTAAAGTGCTTCAAGGATTTTAGATGAGCAATACTTCACAAGACATGAGATTATCCTATTAACTAAGTCTTGGCTCGAGAATGCATGTCATGATTTGATTTGATGTGCAATATCCAGTACTTCTGCTTCCTATCACTTGAGTCTTAGTGCTTTGTTTAACTTTTGTACTGATTTCACTGTAAACATATCTAAGTGCTACATGTTAAGTGGAGCACTGATCTGAGGTCAAACTGGTGAACTGAGCTGTACTGTTTCTTTAGCAGCAGAGGATCTGTGAATATGGTGAGTGTCCAACAGACCACGTCCTGGACACTCCAGGAGATGCTTGCAGAATTCAGGGGTTGGGGTGTGCCAATCCTGGAGAGCAAGTGAAGGGCTGGTGAGACTAGAGAAGAGAGCTTGGATAGCCCATGGCTGGTGTAGCTGGGTTGCTGACCCACAGCAGGCACGTACAAGGCTTCTTCATGAGTAGGACAAGTGGTAGTGAGATGCAGCACAGTCCTGAGTACCAGAGGGAACATCAAAATGTGTTCAAATGTATGTGAAGAATATTTGAAAAGTAAGAATTCATTAGGGTGTTCAGAGGGAATCTTGGCAGAGCTGCTAATTGCCTCTGAAGGACATTAGTTCTGTATGTTTTTTTAGGTTTTTGAAGGGGAACTTGGGAAAACATCTGTTACTTTTGCAATGACAAAACAATTCATGCTTTCAGAACTGGATGTTTCTGTTGTGGCTGGCTGGTTAAATCTTTACTTTTGTTTTATTTGATCACAAAGTTAGAGGACTATAAATTTGAATTAGCTCATGAAAAACTTTCTATTACACATACATCTGCAGTGCTGATCCCTGAACATCTGCTTGGGAACTTCAGACAGAAACGTTCAGGATACAGTACCAAGATAAGTAAAGGCAGACTCTTCAAGTCACACATTAGGATTTTGCTCTGTAAATGCTATAAAGATCTGATCATTCAAAAATAACTGAGTAATTAGCAAGAGATTAAATTACAGATAAATTGAGTAAAAGATGCCCATTATGTTTACAGGAGTTTGCAAAGAAATTAGAAAACCTGCCTCCAATTCATAGCAATCTCAAAGGCTATGTCTACACAGCTCTTTTATTTCGAAATAACACTCGTTATTTCGAAATAAAAGAAATTAGGTCTACATGACTTTTTCTTATTTCGAAAGGACGAATCCCATCCTTTCGAAATAAGAATCGTCATGTCGAAAAAGTAAAACCTGCCCCCCTCGAAACAGCCGTTATTTTGGAAGGGATATTCTGAAATAAAGCCGTTTAGACCTGTTCTTTTGAAACAACACCATGTAGACCTGTTGTTTCGAAAGAACTGTTCGAAACAACAGGTCCAAACGGCTTCATTTTGAAATATCCCTTCTGAAATAACAGCTGTTTGGATTGCAGGCTTTTCCTTAATTCGACTTTAACATTTTGTTAATTCGAATTAACTTATTCGAAATCCTTATTTCGAAATAACCATGTGTGTGTAGACATAGCCAAAAAGAACTTGTTAGTTAATTTAGAAAGCCATAGATCCTTGTGATAGCCTATTGCCTTTTTTAGACAACAGGCATAATCAGCACAAAAAAAATCTGTTTCTCTTAATTTTAAGAATAAAGGCAGTTTGTTTTCACAGAGCAAGATATTTCACATTTCTCACCATCTGACATAATCTGTGCTGTATTTTATGTTCAACTGGCATGATTTTATGAATGCAAATCTATAATCCTACATATGTTCAATCGGTAAATGACAGTTCTAAACTGAAGGAACAGTAACTTAGCAATACAAATATTTTTAAAAACTTAAAATGTGCGATATAATACCATTCTGTGTACTGCAAAAAGAAAATTGGACTAGATTACAAGTAGTACAGAATCCTTACTGCACAAAGGATCTTTCCAAAGTTATTGCATATTTCTGACCTGTAAAAATAGCATGGACTATATTATTTGGTGGTTTTATAAGTTTGTTTTAAAACATCAAAAACTGTTATGCAAAAGTGAGCAAATATTTAACGCTGTGATCCTAAGTTGTATGCATAAAATTTCAATGTGTATCTGCTGCATGCACAAAGTTCATATTTTGACACAGAAACTAGGAATTGCAAAATATGTGATGACAACTGTAAGTAACCAAGTGCGTGTGCAGTTACATATTTGGGTATGCAAATGTAGCTTTCAAGTGAAACATCAATGAAGAAAAAATTACAGGTTAAGATTACCATTTGTACAGGTTTCTCACTCAGAGACTGAGCTGCTTGAGGGATTTGTCATAATAAGATAAAGTAAGAACATTGCAACATACAATGCACAAATCTAGGCCAATGTCCTATGTATGCCAAATATACAGCTGTCTCTTAATTAGACTGGTAAAGATACTTATAAAGGGCAGGACAAGATAGCTCCAAATACAAAAAGAGGACAAACACAGCCTCTGAGGATATATTCACAGAAAAAGTGTTTGAATTTCACCAACTCAAACAGAAGACAAGTAAAACAGTACAAAACTATAGGTGGAGGAAGAGCTTGGGGAAATGGATTTTGGGAATTTCTTCTGAAGTGCTCAGAACCAGAAGGACTTTTTCCTGGAGCCATATCTCAACATTAAGGCATAGTAAAGTTGAGCAGAGAGAATCATAAATAAATCGTCTATCTGAAAAAAAAGAAAGCTAACAATTTGAGCCACTCTGCTTCAGACTGTTGTTCGTCATACGATCCACAGCCTTCTAGGGCAGTAATTAATGCAGTGTCTTAAAATAGTCCCTCAGCCATTTAGACATGGATTTTATAACAGTGCCTACTGAATTAGTGTCAGATAAAACAAAAAGTTGGATGGACTTTTTAAAGTCTACTCCAAATAATATATATTGAGCTTGTGGAAAAGGATATCAATGGGATGGGCATGAGAGTTTAAGAAAATGTTCAGAAGATGACTGGCTCACTGAAGTGAGGATCACTCATGAATTTTAGAAGGAATTTAAATTAAGACTATAGCATCACCTTTTTTCCCCCATAAAACTTGGCATAAGGTAGAAAGTCACTAGTGAGACTGAAGGTTGCTCACTTGCTCAGCAAGCTAAAGTCACTGCTACCAGCAGAATAACTTTCACGTAAGAAATCTGAGCTCACATGTATCAAGTGGCTTAAACAGCACTTTCATCAGTTTGTCAGAAGCACATTCATATCCCATGACTCATAGGGCCTTCTATTGGGAGGGTTTCAAATTTGTCAAGCCCTGCTTGGAACAGGTGACTAAGGGATCTAGAAACCCCATCTACTTTCACTAGTTGCTGATGGCCAAATAACTGCTGAATAAATACAAATAGAATTAGGCTTTATTACAAACACACACAGAGCAATCTATCAAGTTTTGTCAAGGTAGTGTACCAGGGCTCACTTGGGCCCAGAATGCCTACAGTGCAGGACATGGCTCATTGGTGTCTCATAATGTTGGGATGGCCCTGACACACAATCTGAGAAGCCCATGGCCATGTTACCGCCATCCCCAGGTACAGTGTTTCTCAACTAGTGTTCTGTGGAACGCTGGTGCTCTGTGGACATAGTGAAGGTGTTCAGCGACCCCTCCCCATCAGAGAAGCTGAGTGGGGAGGAGGGAAAGACATATGAAGCAAGCTGATACACATCTAGGAAATTTAAAATGCCCCAGTCGCAGCAAAGTTTCCAGGTGTGCATTAGTGTCCACATCCACCTTTCTCCTTTGCTATGGCTTAGGCATTTTAAATTTCTAGTTGCCATTACCACTAGTACCAATGACAGGAAATGTAAAATGCCCCAGTGCAGCAAAGCTTCTACACCTTTGCTTCCAGCCAGCTAGTGCTCTTCAGTCCTGGTTATTTCCAGTTTTAAGTTGTGTGCATAATTGTTATGTATGCACCTATTTTATTTTATTATTATTATTTTTTTTTTTATAAATAAGTGTGTTATCATAAAACTGTATTCAATTTGGTTTCCTGAATTATTTTTACAGGAATTAGTAATACACATGTTATAAACATTACAGCCTGTACATACTGGCTTTTTCAATAAAGTTTTCATTAAATGTTCTGCGTAAAGTAATTAATACCGTTAGATGTTCCCCAGACCACTAACAGTTAAGAAACACTGTCCTGGTGCTTCTTGGGTTCCTACCTGATGGTCGGAGGCAGAAAGGTAGTAGAGACATCTGGACCCTCCATTTCCACCAGTCCCAACCCAGAGTCCAATGGGAAAAAGAGTAAGGAAAGTCTCAGTCCCCTCTTACTGTACAAAAGACCAACCCTCCTTTGGGCCACTTCCTACCTTCTCTGTTCTTTCTTCAGTTTGGGGCATGATCCCAGCATTCTGATTTCCTCCCAGTTTCAATAACTCACACAGTCAGCTGAGGCCTCCCAACTTGCTGACTAGTATCCAATTGTTTACCCTTGTCAGGGAGAATAGGGGTAAAAAGGAGACCAAGGTCCTTGCTTTCCCAGGTAAGTCTTACCCAGAGACCATACTCTTCCCCTGTAGACCCCTCTGTTCCAGAAGCTACAGCCTGGCTGCCTTACTGCACACAGTTTCAGAATCCCCTTTTAAGCAGGTCCTCTGTTTAAAGAGTAAAAACAATGAGAATCCTGTGGCACCTTAAAAACTAACAGACTTCTTTGGGCATAAGCTTTCATGGGTTCCAACCCACTTTGTCAGATGCACAAAATGGAAACTACAGTTGAGAAGTATATATACATATGCCAGGATGGAGGAGGGCAAGTGTTAGCAAAGTCAGTTTAGAGAGCAGATGAGGCTCATTCACACCAGTTGATTAAAGGGAGAAAATGTGTGAACAGGCACAATTATATTTTGTAATGTGCCAACCATTCCAAGTCCCTATTCAGACCCAGTCTGACTGTGTCAAGTTTGGAGAGTACCCTGCTGCTGCTGAGGGGCAGGGCTTTCTTGCCCTAAAACTGTTCCACAATTCCCTTAGCCTCAGTGTGGGTCTGTAAACACCATCTCAGGCACCTAAAGAGATCCATATGTGCTCATTTACACCACACTGAAAACTTCTTCCTAGTAGACAATGTAGGGACTCAGCTTGGGCTCCTTCTTCAAGGCTGAATCCTTTGAAGTATTCCAAATGAGCTTACTGTATGGACAGGCATTTCTGAGGATTGCCTCTAGAACTGTCTTCAAGTGCTCCTCTCAGAGCCTGACAGCTCTTGACACCCACAGCTATAATGCTCAACTCCATAGAGATGTCATGCTCATCTTTGAAGGGCATCTAGGACCTATATTCTCGCTTTTTTTGGAATTACTGCACTTCCTTCCTCTTTCTGGTTCATAGCCAAAGAGAACAACATTTCTAGAAGTGAAATATACAGCAAAGCAAGACTTTGGATCCATGTTGACTACCATACAAATCTAGATGCACTTTAGGAAGAATCAGCACAGATAGATTGATCTGGAAAGCCTCAAATTTGACAAGTGTTGATTATTTTTGTTACCCCCTCCCCCCAAAATGCTGCAAGGCTGGCCCTGAAAAAAATTTTGGGTTTGGCATGTATGTGTGTGTGGTTCCTAACACGTTGGAGTCTTGCAAGTCTGATCACTAAGAAATACACCAAAGCGTTACATAACTCAGGACAAAGATTCCCTGTGTTAAGGCTATGGTGCCACAGCATTAAAAAAGCGCTCCAAAAATGCCCATGAAGCATACCAGATCAGCTCAGAAGCAATATGTAGTCGTGGATTTTGAAAAGGGTAACACTCCTGTGACCACCACGCCAACAGTGCAGAAGAACAGACAGATCAGCAAAAACTAAACTTTCTTCAAGCAAAGAAAAGATACCTGAGATACTGCCAGTGGAAGGGCCTGACTCCTGCAGGGAGCACTTTCCCTGCTTATGGTGGAGAAAGAGCCTGCTAGAAGGTACCAGGAACTGAGACAGCAGGAGCTGGAGTGTGGCTGGGACAGTGTGACAGTTCTGAGTGTTTCATATTTAACTCCACTGGCCACAGAGAATAAAAACTGCAAGGTAGGGGAGTTCTGCCCAGTGTTGCACAGAGAACTGGAGACTCAACAGTGAGAATCCTGAGAGGATGCTATCTTTAAAGAAAAATATTTTCCATTAATTATAAATAGAAGGATATTAACCTTCATTTCTACCATATCGCTAGGGAACTTGTCCTGATAATTAGTGCCATCTCCCAACCCATTTCTTAAACAAATCTACTGATTTTTCTTGGGCTTTGTATTCCTCTCTCTCACAAGATGAGTTAGGTTGCTCAGCAATATAATAAACAACAGGTACCTGTTAGTAGCCTGAAAAATGCATGAAAATTGTCGTTTTAAAAATACTTTTGGAAAGGGGGGAAAATGAAAAAGAATTAATCTATAATGTTGAAATGTCATTGTGGCCTGCCCAGGATGGATTAGGACAGGCTGCATGTGAAAAGTGCTGACCCCATGGCTTCTCAAGATAATGCTCCTGTGAAGACCAGCCCAGATTTTAAAGCTCTTCTAGATTATGAATGTGACCTAGTAGTTTTATTAAAATATTTTATATGAGTACAAAGAAGTCAAGCTTCAGAAATGCATCCACTCTCCCGCACTTTTAACTACAGTTGTTGACCATTTAAACTGGGTCTGCATGAGTAAGTACTCTGTCCAATGGTTGTCTCTTACTTCTTCCTGCAAAGCACTGATCTTTTGAACGCTTGAGATGTGGGAGTGCAAGGTCTGTGACACCTTGCAAAGGGGAGGTGCACAGGGATCCTTGCCAACATCAAAAATTAAAAGAAAATATTAGAGATACATTTCCATCTCAATTCTACCAGAAAAGTATTTTCCTGTTACTTATAAGCAAAATTTTGTCATGTTCCCTGAAGTCATTCTAGTCAGTACCACTAAGTATGAAGAATATTATCCTTATACTTGTAGCTATTCCAGCATCGGTCTGATAAAACATCCACTAGAATATAACTTTTAAGCTTTGGAGCTTAAGTTAGAGCAACCAGCTCTACACCGGGGTGCTCAAACTGGCAACTAGTCATCTCAACATAGTATCTGAGTGAGAACATGCAAATTTAAGTGCCCATAAAAAGAACTAGGCCCCAACGTTTGAAAATTAGGATCTGCTTGGTTGTCATAATAAATATTTTTCATTGTTCACTTTTAAAGACTGTCTAGATGACAGAACACTACTTTTGATGGCATCACCAAAATCCATTGGCTTTGCCTCCCCTGCAATACATTTTTATGACCTCTTGTCCAGAAAAAAAAAAACCTTCCTTCTATATTAATTCATGCTTAAACCCTGGAGAAAACTGGCAATACTACACACCATTAGTGGACAACCTGTGCTTTTATGGAAGAGAACTTAATTTTACAGGCAGGTCCACACAATGGACTTTGATTTCATAGGATGACATTAGATATGTTAGAAGATTGGGATTTATTTTAGTTTTTAGTCCCTACATTTTTTGTTTTCCTTATCTGAAAAAATTCTCCTAACACAGACAGGTTTGAAATTGTTCAACATTCCCTGCAGAAAATGTCTTGTGTTGGAGATCGCTCCAATATCTTTGTTACTTAGCAGCTTTCAAATAACTGGCATAAAATCTTCCTTGTCACCTGGCAGTTTCTGTAAGGTAATTTAGTTTCATAACTATACACAGGCTTGGCCAATCTCAGAATTAATCTCTCAGGCAATTTTATGAAGCAAAGTGATATTTTCAAGGAGCTCATTAAAATGATAACAGAAGAAACCACCAAATCGCTGTATACTGAGCAACTCATTCAGCTACCCCATATAAGAGTGACTGAAATTCAAGAACAAGCAAGAGGTGCTAGGCTAACAGATGAAATATTGTTAGTAATAACAGTGTTCTGGGAGCCAGGAAACTTGCTATCAGTTCATCAGGTGAACTCAGAGAAGTCATTTAAATGATCAGGGACTCTGCTTCCCAATCTGTGTAAAGGGACTATTAATGCTTACTCATGTTTTTAAAGATTTACACCAAACACCTGATATTCACAGCTTATACACTCTCCTAATAATATTTGTACAAAATTGTGTCTTGAGCTGTGTCATTTGAAAACTAACAACTCATTGATGATTAATATTATTGCATGATAAATTATGCAGTGGATATTGAGAGTTAGGAATATATGCTAGAATTGTGACTAACGTGTTTAAACCAAGCACGCAGGAGGAGTTAGCAAATAGGTCTGTATTTGATTATCAGACTGTGAAGGCCCATTTTTGCATGTTAGGTAAACAAAGCTATTATACTAACAAGTGGGGGAGGAAAGACCATGGCACTTCCATGACCACTGGACTCTACTGTCACCTTCCCTCCAGCTTGAATTAATTTTACTTTGGGGGGTAACCCTCAGAATTCTCTATTTCAAAAGTTTACTGGATACTGTTGAATCAACTTATGATAATATTATTGTATTACAAAAGTGTATCAAGTGAAGTCTTTTCTGAGACCTGATGGCTCACAGCTGATTAAACTAATTGCAAAATATATGTATTAACACTATATGAGGAAATATGGATACTTAATGAAATTATTCATTAAAGTCTGCGGCCAAATGGGAAGAAACAATTTCCATCCCAGACAAGAAGGAAGACAGCCTATGTAAATTATGCATAGTGGAATCAAAACAACAGAAGCCCCATTTACACAGATAGTAATAGGATGGGAAATTCATAGGAAGGAAAGGAAAGCTTAAGGTCATCCTGCCTCTTGAAATACAGTCATTGAATTTTGAAGATTTAAGAAAAGACAGAAGCCATTTTTAGCATCCATCACAAGACAGAAACAAGGGAATAGAATTCATAGAGGCTGAGAAAGATGGATCCTTCTATCTGGGGAATGGTGAAGGGAGAAGGTTTAATGTCTCTTGAAACTGAATATAGGTGAGAAAACTGCTTAGGCAACGCAGCAAAGATCTTTTACCTAGGAGGACAGCACTTTTTAGTTCTGTGGAAGTCCTGACTGAGGAAAAACCAGTCATGGCTGGGAAGAAGGAAGACTGGTGAGAGAAACCCTCTTGAACAGTCTATATCTTGCTATATCAAGTTTTAGACTTTTAGATGAATGTTTTAATTTCTATTTGCTTGCAATTTTTTCTTACTTTATTCCTTTTTGTGGACATCATTTAACCATTGTCCTACTGTTAATAAAATTGTTTTAATTTAACTATAAACTAATTCAGTTCTGTGTTTAAAAGGAAGAGTGTATTTATCCTAGTTAATAAGCTGTGACATGCTTTTGTATCTTCAGAGGAACAAAAAAAAGCCTTATTATTTTCTCTAAGTGCTCCACATGAGGGCTGAACATCATACAATATATACTGTTAGGAAAATTTGAGACTGAGAGTGCCCTGGGATCACCTTGCTGAATGTAACCAAGGCTGAAGGAAGCCACAGTAGGGCTGTAGACAAGCTGCTGGGGTCACAGCCACTGAATCAGGACTGCGTCTAGCACACATTCAGAGTGTGACCTGCATGCTTCCATGCTGGCTGTGAGCATCACAGGCTGCGAGCTCCAACAGCAAAGCATTGAGAGGCACCCATGGGTGCAGGGCAAGTAGTGGCACAGCCCGTCACTGGTCTGGACTACACCCCAAATTCCATAACAAAGACACTAAGATCTATAGAGCAAAATTCTACACAAGTGCTAAGTAACATTACTAGCAGTCATAATTTATGTTGTTGGTACCTCTTAGAAGACAAACATTTGCATAAGGGCTTACAACTTTATACCTAAATAAAGACAGTTACCTACCTTTTCCGTAACTCTTGTTCTTCGAGATGTGCGCTCACGTCTACTTCAGTTAGGTGTGCACGTGTGCATGTGCACAGCTGCCAGAAGATTTTTTTCCCCTAGAAACTCCCGTGGTCGGAGGAAACCCCTTGGAGTCGCGCGGCTATAGTGCTGCATATAATGGCCCACTGACCACTCCCCTGTCAGTTCCTTCTCAACGAACGAACAGAGAGGAGGTGGGTGGGTTTGGAGTAGACGTGAGCACACATCTCAAAGAACGATAGTTACGAAAAAGGTAGGTAACCGGCTTTCTCCTTCGAGTGCTGCTCAGATCAACTCCAGTAAGGTGATTCCTAAGCATTCGTTGGAGACAGGGTCGGTAGTCACCATGAGGTCGAGTTAAGCACAGTTCTGCCCAGTGATGCATCTTGCACCGCCTGCTGCGTGATCACATAGTGCACTGTAATCATGTGTATGGATGCCCACATCGCTGCCTTGCAGATGTCCTCAATAGGAACTCTGGCACTGAAGGCAGCAGTTGCAGCCTGAGCTCTTGTAGAGTGCACTATGACCTTTGGAGGGGGCCTGTGAGCAAGTAGCTAGCAAGTCCTAATACATGAGGTGATCCAATTAGAAATTGTTTGAGTGGAGACAGGATGGCCTCTGATCCTGTTAGCGACTGCAAAAAACAATTGATGGGATTTCCTGAACAATTTAGTCCTTTCCAGGTAAAAGGCCAGAGCGTGGCAGACATCCAGAGAGTGCAGGACTGACTGGTGCTTTGAAGTATGCAGTTTGGGGTAGAATAGAGGCAGGAAAATGTCCTGTGTGGAGTGGAAATGGGAGACTACCTTAGGTAGGAAAGCCGGATGGGACTGCAGGCGGACTTTGTCCTTGAAAAACACCAGATATGGTGAGAGCCCGGAGCTCGGAGACCCTCTGTGCCAATGTAATCGCAATTCGGAAGGCCATCTTCCATGACAGGTACAGGTCCAAGCAGGTTGCCATGGGCTTGAACAGGTGCTTTGTTAGGGTGTTCAAAACCAAGTTCAAGTCCCACTGTGGTACCGGTGTCCTCATGGGAGGAAACTGTCTCACTAACCCCTTCATGAAATGGACTGCAATGGGGTTAGAGAAGATTGTCCAACCATCAATCCAGTCATGAAAGGCGGAAATCACTGCCAGATGGACTTTCAGCGAGGAAGTTGAGAGACCTTGATGTTTCAGTTGCATCAGGTAATCCAGGATTGTATGGATAGTACATGATGTTGGTACACGCGAGTTCTGATAACACCAGAGAGAGAACCTTTTCCACTTTGCAAGGTACATTGATCTGGTGTATGGTTTTCTGCTTTCTAGCAGTATCTCCCTCACCTGGTGGGAGCATTGCAGTTCGTCAGCACTCAGCTATGGAGCTTCCACGCTGACAGGTGGAGTGCACTGAGGTCCAGGTGCCTCAGACGCCCCTGGTCCTGAGTCAGTAAGTGCAGGAGTAGTGGAAGTGACAGAGGGGCTGTCACGAGAAGGTCCAGGAGGTGAAGAACCAGTACTGGTGGGACCAAGCTGGGGCTATCAGAATGACAGACGCCCTGTCTCTCTTCATCTTTGCTAGGACTTAGCCCACTAAGGGAAAAGGTGGGAAGGCGTACAGCAAGGGACTGGACCATGGTATCTGGAAGGCATCTCCTATGGAATGAGGGTCCATACCCAGGAAGGAACAGAAATGTTTGCACTTTGTGTTGAGGCTAGTTGCAAACAGGTCCATGCGGGAAGTGCCCCACTGCTGGAAGATGGTAAGCATGACCTCGTCCTTCAGGCACCATTCGTGGGGGCAAACAGAGCGGCTGAGTGAGTCCACCAGGCCATTCTGGGTCCCTGGGAGATAGGAGGCTTCTAGGGTTATACCTAGAGGGCCCCAAAAATTCCACAGAGCCATCGCCTCCTTGCATAGGAGGGGAGACCGGGCTCCACCTTGCCTCTTTATAATAGAGCATTGCGGCAATATTGTTTGTCTTTATAGCGATGCAACAACCTGTCAGTTGGGCTCTGCAGGCCTGACAGGCAAGGCAAACTGCTCGAAGTTCTCTGACATTAATGTGAACTGACCTGTCGAAAGTCGACCAACGGCCCTGAGTTGAAAGGTGGCCTAGGTGAGCCCCCCAACCTGTATCTGAGGCATCCGTAATCAAGGTCAGTTCCAGAAGAGGTTTTGAGAATGGGACTCCAGCACAGACGAGTGTCTGGTTTGTCCACCAGTTTAGGGAGTCTAGGACTGATTTGGGTACTGAAATCACTAGGTCCAGGCCGTCTTTGGAGGGGTGAAAAACCGAAGCAAGCCATAACTGAAGTGGTTTCATGCGAAGCCTGGCAAACGGTACCACATGGGTGCATGCAGCTAGATGCCCCAGGAGTCTCAGACATGTGCCAGCAGTTATTAGGGGTTGCAGGACCATTCTTGAATAATTGATGCTATTGTCTGAAAGCGCTGCAGTGAGAGGAATGCTCTGGAGACAACCAAGTTGAGAGTGGCCCCATAAAGTCTTTGCTTTGGGCAGGGATGAGAATTGATTTCTATGCATTTATCAACACCCCCAAATCGTTGAAGATGTTTTGAACGATGGATAAGCTGGCTGAAACCTGGTCTCTCGATGAGTCCCTGACTAACCAGTCGTCGAAATAAAGGAACACACGGACACAGTTCTTGCATAAGAACGCTGTCAGGACAGCCATACATTTGGTGAAGACCCTGGGGGCTGTGGACAGGCCGAAGGAGAGAACAGTAAACTGATAGTGGTTGACTCCCACAGTAAACCTTAGAAAGCGTCTGTGCTTCAGTATGATAGAGATATGGAAGTAAGCATCCCAAAGATCAAGGATGGCATACCAATCTCCTGCATTGAGAGAAGAGATCACTGATTCCAAGGAGACCATATGGAATTTTATTTTCCTTATGAATCTGTTTAATGCCCTGAAGTCTAAAATGGGTCTGAGGCCTCCCTCAGACTTCGGAATCAGGAAATATTTTGAGTAAAAACCTTTCCCTCTGAGACTGTAAGGGACCTCTTCTACAGCTCCCAGCGTAAAGAGCTGACGGACCTCATCCAAAAGCATTTGGTTGTGACAGGGGTCCCTGAAAAGGGACGGGAAGCCAGGGGGGCGTGGGCATGAAGTAGTATGGAATTGGATAGAATAACCCAGTTCCACTGTGCGTAGGACCCATCTGTCCGATGTAATCTGGCACCACACCTGGAGGAAGTGGGCCAAGCGATTGTGAAAAAGATGTGAGGTTGGTACGTTGTCCTTGACTGAAGAGTCAAATATTCTGTTTGGGGCCCTGGGATTGTCGGGGCACCGTGCTTGAAACTAGAAGAGAACTGCCTACGTCTATTGTTGCCCTGGGCACTGCTATGCCTCCCCTGCCTACGGGTAGAGTCCTGTCTCCGATATTGATTGGCAGAGCAGGAGGAGAGCTGGGGTCTAAAGTGCCTATGTTGGATGGCAGGGGTGTGCATCCCTAAAGATTTAAGGGTGGCTCTGGAATCTTTCAGGCTGCGTAGTTTTGAGTCTGTCTGCGACAAAAATAAAGATTAGCCCTCAAATGGTAAGTCTTGGATTGTGTGCTGTACTTCGAAGCGCAACCCCGAGACCTGCAGCCATGAACTGTGACACATAGCAATTCTGGATGCCATGATCCGAGCTGCAGTGTCTGCAGCATCCAGCACCCCCTGAAGGGAGGCCTTCACAATCAATTTGCCCTCTTCTATGAGGGCACTAAAGTCCTTCTTAGAATCCGGAGAAAGGGTGTTAGCAAATCTCTCCACAGAGGATCATGTTTTGTGGGCGTATCAGCTCAAGACAGCCTGTTGGTTTGCTTCCCTGAGCTGCAAGCCCCCAGTGAAATAAACCTTATGGGCAAAAAGGGCCATTTTTTTAGCGTACTTCAACTTGGGGGTAGGGGCTGGGGCCCCTTGTCTTTCTTTTTCAAGGGTAGTTGTTACCACAAGTGAGCCCGGAGTAGGGTGGGTATACAAGAACTCGTAGCCCTTGGACGGCACAAAATACTTCTTTTCTACCCTCTTAGCCATGGGCGGGGCAGAAGAAGGGGTCTGCCAAATCTCCTTTATATTTTTCTCAACAGGTTTTATAATAGGGAGAGCGACCCTAGAGGGACCCAGGGATGACAAAATGTCCATCATGGGATCTGAATTATCTTCTATGATCTCCTGGGCCTGGATGCCCATGTTTGATGCCACCCTTCTTAGGAGATTCTGCTAGAGTATGCCGTCTTCTGAGGGGGAAGCAGGTGTGGTGCCGGCCATGTCCTTGCCAGGGGTGGACAACGACATGCCTTTGGCGGCAGTGGCCTCTGCTCTGTCAGGCAGTGCTGTCGGTGCTGAGGTGTCTCCCATAGTAGCCCCTGATATGGCACTGCTAGTTTCAGTGGTCGACCTCCGTGCCGATGTATGGGAAGGAGTAGGTTGAGACTCCGCAGCCATAGGTGGGTGGGAGATAGTCTCAGATCATGAGCGGGACCTTCTGGCTGTCAATGCTGAGAAGGACCTTGTAGACTGCACTCCCTGTCCCTGGTGATAGGCCCAGGGTGTCCAGAAAGGCCAAGGTCCAGGGGTCTGCCACTGAGGGCCCCATGGCACCGGAAACTGTGGAGGGACTTGAGGGCTTGTGAAGCAAGAGGTAGATCTGGAACGGCTCCTCAAAGATGCTACCGAGCTGGCCTCTGATTCCGAGGGGGACTCTGACCTTGGAGACCATGGCGGTGCCGAGAATCTTGGTACCAGGGAGGAGCGGTGCGGAGAGCATGGCAGCGGGGTAGGGTTGCCCCTAGAAGGGGAGGGGGTCAGTCCCAAGGCGTCCCTCCCTTGTGCTGTACTTTCAATTAGGTCCCTTGCCACTTTAAATGTCTCTGGTGTTGAGGGAGACTAGACCACCTCCACATCTTCCCCCAAGTCCCCTACAGGGGAAGGCACCAGGTTTTTTCCTGTAGTGGAGGTTGCTTCTGGGCCGGGGGCTGAGTTGGATGGCCCAACTCACGTCTCTCTGCACCAGATTCCTTGACTTTCCGGTTATGGGGGAAGCGGCCCCTATCAGTTCTCAGCTTCTTCATCGGCTTCGGAGATTGCGATCGGTGCTGGGCCAGTGCAGGGGATGAGGCTCTTCAGTGCCGTGAGTTTGCCGGTGCCGAGGTTTTACATACGGTTGGCATGCTTTTCGTCGAAGCCATGCTGGTTGACGGGTCTGAAGCGGACGAGGGTGGCCTAAGAGCCTCCTCCATGAGATAAATTTTAAGTCTCTGGGACCGATCCTTTAAAGTCCTGGGTTTGAACTCTTTATAGGGGACTCTTAACTTTAAGTGCACCTGGCCCAAATCCTTAAACAAGTGGAGTGGGGATCACTCTTAGGCGTGGGCTTTTTGCAGGCATCACAAGCCTTGAAGCCCAGGAAACCAGGCATTCCCCTCTGGGGAGTTGAGCCGCTGGTAGCGGTCCCCCAGAAGGGGAAAAACAAAGACTTAACAGCTACCTATTACTATTTAACTAAGTTTTAACTATTTACACTGACAAAAAGTAAAGAAAAGGAGGAGAGAAAGAATAAGCTAGGGGAGCGTCTCACACAGAGGACGAGAGCCTACTAGCCGCCACGGCGGTTGAGAAGGAACTGACGGGGGAGTGGTCAGCAGGCCATTATATGTGGTGCTATAGCTGTGCGATTCCAGAGGGCTCCCTCTGACCACTGGAGTTGCTGGGGAAAAAAATCTTCCTACAGCTGTGCACGCACGTGCGCGCTCACCTAACTGGAGTTGAAATGAGCACCACTCGAAGGAGAACCATCTTTCTGATTAAAAGACAAAGTGACTATTGAACCATACACATTATTTAATTGAAGGGCATCAAAATTATCTAGTGTGCATTACCCTTGATGGTTTTCAAAACTGGACTTCACTACTGCATACTTTTAATCATACGCAAGAGTAGATTCAGTTGCTCCAACCATATATACTTCTCTAGCTAGGAAACCCAATAGAGGGGTCATTAGCTGATTTTGCAAGACTGTTTTATTTATTTTTTATTTTACAAGTAATAAGATGTAATTATTCTATAATTGTGGTAAATGTCTTCTAGTAACACAGCATTTGGTGGCAATCAGGTAACAAGGTAATGAAATCACCATAAAATAATTTCAAGGCAATAGCTAACAAGTAATTTATTGTAAATTAAAACTAATTACATAGTTATCTTCAGTAATGGGTGAATGACCATATGTTCAGTTAACATTCGCACGCTTAGCCAAACATCATGCAATCCCTTTGAATGGTTCAAAGGGGCAGCCGTGTTAGTCCAGTTCAGTAAAACAAACACGGAGTCCTGTGGCACTTAAAGACTAACAAATACATTTATTGCATAAATTGTTAGTCTTTAAGTGCCACAGGACTCTTGTTTGTTTTCCTTTTGAATGAAATCCCAATCTCTTTAACATAAATGGCAAAACTCCCAGTGACATCAGTGGGGTCAGGATTTCACTTTCTGGGACTGTAAAATGAAGATAGGACTTTTATGATACTTTTGTGAGGTTTCTAGTTCCTCCTGCTGCAGTAAAGTAAAACCACAAATTATTTCATCTGCAGCCCAATTAAGTCAAATTCTGTGGTGAAATCTGACAAAGTAGGTTGTAGCCCACGAAAGCTGATGCACGAAGAAATCTGTTAGTCTTTAATGTGCCACAGGACTCTTGAGGTTTTTGCTGTATACAGACTAACATGGCTACCCCTCTGGAAATTCTATTGGCTTTGCATATTTTTACTGAATCTATAGGGAGGAATTGTTAGGTAGAGAGAGTGCAATTACATATGTAGAAATTTGCCCAAGATTTTGAGATTCATACCCCCTAAATTTAAAAACCATGCTATGTGATCTTTAATGAATATATTGTTTGGCTCATCTGACATTTGGGTGCAGAATGTGAGCAAAAAGTACTGAATAAGCAAACATGAGGACATCTTCTTTACATAAAAAAATATGGCTCAATCTTTCAGAGAGTCCTCAGAATAATGTCCACTGGTACCAATGGAGTTACATTAACCAATGATATAGCCTGGTATTCTTCACGATGTCCTAAAGTTCTATGTAGTGTTGTTGTGAAATATCAAACAGCAGCTGCCTTCCATCAGAGTTCATTACTTAATGCACGGGTCTCAAACTCGAATCACCACAAGGGCTGCATGAGGACCAGTACAGTAGCCCAAGGGCCGCACCACTGGAAGCTTTCCATACAACGATATTGCAAATATTGATAGTGATGGTGTCATTGCGGGCTGCAAGAAATAACTTTCGGGGCCTCATGTGGTCCTTGGGCCGCAAGTTTGAGACCCCTGACTTAATGGAAGTTTCCCTATACTTCTCACATATTTTGCACATATGTTTTGAGGCTTAGTTTGTTTTTGTTGAGTGCCTTCCACCTGAGGACCTCAAAAATTCTTATCTCCATTAATTCCTTACCAAAACAATTATTCTTAAATCACGCTACTTGCACCACACAGCTCTCAGAATTAGCAATAATTTTTCAATACGATGCATAAAGAGTTAATGGTGCAAGTCCCAATGGTATCTATACAGCTGTTTCCACACTTACTAAGCCAACACTGCACCTTTTAATTACTCTTTCCATAGATACAGGAATGTTTGTAACAGTTACAATTTCAAGTGCGAACCAGTCAGGTAACTGACTTACCTTCATCTAAAGAAACATCGTCCTCCTCACTTGGAGAAGGGAGAAGTGGCTGCAGAGGTTCCATGTTGATTATGAGTTGTTTGTTCAAAGAATGAGAGCTACGACTCTGAGTAATGTTGGTTCTAAAGGCAAAGATAAACAGCATCAGTTTGTTCACAAGAAATCATTACAACTAAATACAACTGCAACGTCCCTTGCCTCCAAATTGTTTTGAATAAGTTATAAAGGGCCTCCAAAGGAAACATGCTACAGAAAGTGATTAAATTTTGACTCCTCCCATATTTATTAGGTTGCACCCTTTGCTGAATAGCAAATCTGCATGTGAACTGCTGCAGAAAAGCTGGTAGTCACTTTTCAATAGTGTGGCTTCTTGCTTCATTTAACTTCACAGCTTCCGATTTTACACCACATTTCAACTTTACTGCTCAGTTCCATACTGCACAGCAGTGAGGAGAATATGGCTTATTATAAAAGAGAAGAAACAAAAAGGATGCTAATCATTTTGCTGAAGAACCATGGTCTATTGTCTCTGGGATTGAGTCTAGGATCTTCTGTGCTTCGAGCAGTGTAGATTTAAGAATAAATCGTGAGGGTCTTTATCCGTCTATTCAGTGAATGAAGAACAGTTTTCTCTCCAGATACTGACACAACAACATGCCCACAATCCTCAATCTTTTATTTATCATCATCATCATCATCTCCTCTTTAGAACAGCCTTCCCTGTTAGGAAGTGCTGATCTTGTTAGGGAAGATTAAGAAGATTTTATTGAGTCACTCAGTCAACTGACTGAGCATTTTAGTCATCCAATGTTAAGAAAACCGGAATGGTTTTTTTAAGACCTCAGAATGTTCTGATAATTGGGCACACGTACGTATTTACCCTAGTTGTGAGTTTAACAGTATGGAGTAAAAGTTCATGAGATGTAACAATAACTTGTAACAACATATGCTGATGGGAAAAGGTATGAAAGGGAGAAAGACTGAACTGATTCAAATAAAAAGGCTTATTGATATAACTCAAAGACTGCGTTAAGATCACACTTCGTAAGCAACGAAAGCATGGAACCAAGAATCAGTGAACCAAAATTGTTGTGTCAAAAACTAGGTCTCACTGGTAGACAAAATTATGAGGGGATAGATTCTTCCACCCATCACTCCTTTTGTTTGTCCTTAAACAGAAGGACTTTTGGGAAAAAAATTAGCTAGCAGAAGCAGCTTCCCATTCCTGGCTGCTATCACCACTATCTCTTGCTACCCCAGACTTCCTTTGTTCTGACCAGACGCAGCCAGAGAGATGAACTGAGACGATATCACCACCTCAAACATTTCCAGCTGAATCCCAAATTCCACATGCTATGAAACAGGATCAGACTTTAATAAGAACAGCAACAATTAACACTCCCAGCCCATCTAAACTGACTGTTACTCTCTTAACTAACACACATCTAAGAGACTGTCAATCAAGTGGACTTCTCCTTCTAAAAGCTCTCTGCAACTAAACAGAAATGGAAGGGGATGTTGTTAAAATGAAGGCCTCACCTAATAATTTTCATTTCAAATGCTCCAACTATTTTTCTTTCTTTTCTTCATCTTTAATAAAAAGTTAAATAATTTTATTATGGTGTGTTTGCAATGGTACTAAGCAGGATGAGGTCTCTGTAGAATGAACTTCGTTTACCAGTTTACTGGACAGTGAGTGGGTAAGACTAACACTTTTGTGCTATATTTTCTATTTAAATTAAGACAACTGGGTGTAGGTTAAGCAGTCCTGAGGCACGGACCTCAGTAGCAACCAAGCCAAACCCCTGAATGAGGGTACATTTCTGATTCTATATACCACGCGGACCTTGTTTCAGGGAAAGCTGAAAAAAGCACCTGCCCACACTCTACCAGTGCCGTATTCTTCTCATTCATTTTAGAATATCACGAAATTAGATGCTACTTAAAACAGTAAATAAACAAAAAGGCAGACAAGTTCATGCAGCAATTTCTTGCTATCTAAAGTAAAAATCTCAGCGTTGGCAACAGAAGGGATGTATTTTCTCACAGTTCACTAATTTTATGTTATTTTTGTAATGCTGTAAAAAAACACAGAAAAGCTAAATATAAAAAATATTTTTTCTAAAAAAATCAAAATCATATTTATCCCTCAGAATGGACTTATAAAAAATGGACAGTGAAGGATTTCAGTGTCTTTGAATAAATCAACACAGCTTGGACACTGAAGTGAATCTTTTATGTTAATGTGTATTTGCACACTTATATAGTATGTTCAGCCTCAATGGAAGACCTACTCACTTATTTTTGTACCCTTATTTGGACACCTAATAATTTTTGACTCTCAGTTTGTTGTGCCATTAAATATTCCGTGTTAATGTTATTCATAGACTCTAAGGTCAGAAGGGACCAATATGATCATCTAGTCTGAGCTCCTGCACAAAGCAGGCCACAAAACCTCATCCACACATACATACAATAAGCCTCTAACCCAGAGTATGACTGAATTATTAAAATCCTCAAATCATGATTTGAAGACATTAAGATACAGAGAATTCACCAGTAGGTGAACTATGCCCCATGCTACAGAGGAAGGTGAAAACCCCCCAGAGCCCTAGTGGCAATGTCAAGTCCATCTCAGGGTGTGCAACTCAATTGCACCTTTATGAGTATTACCTTTGAAACATGATATAGAATCTAACTTAGGGTAAAGAATACGTACTCTCCCTCTCCACACCTCACACCAAGTGATAGCTAATACTCCAGGATGCAGTGGGAAGGGGAAAAAACACCAAGACAAACTCCATACACAAAAACAATGGAAAATTAACTTAACAGTAGCTGTGGCTGCAAATATTCAAAAAAACTAAGCAATCACTCCTGTCACTGCCATAATGATATGTTTTTCAAGCTTTCTAAAGTGTTGTTTGTCTTTGTCCTAGAATTTCTTCTCTCTCTTCTGCTTTGTTTCTAATCATGGAGTCTGTGCAAGTTTTCGATTTCCATTTGTTTGATCAGGATCAGATCAACTCTTGTTGGCTATACAATGAGTGACATGTCTCAGGAAGATACCTGTCTCTTCTCAAAGGTCCTGCAGTAGAGCTTTAGAAAAAGCTAACCTGAGAATATTTTCCCCAGTTAAGGTAAGAACTATTCTCTTTAAACTTAGAAAGAAAAAAAAGAAAAAATCCAAACAATGACTGAGGCTGAAATACAAGTGATTTTTTTTCTGCCAGGGTCATACCTCCTACTAACAAACTATTTTTCTCATTGATTAAAAGGAATTACAGGTCAATTCTGATTTAATTCTCTTGTCTAAGAGAGAAAAAGTGACACAGAGAGACCTGCATGACACTAACTTAGCATATTTCACTAGTTTTGATACAATCAAATGGCTGCTCAGAATGATGGTCCCAGAGAAACCACAATGACTTTTTCCATGTGAAGCAGACTCATGTGCTTCAATCCTTAAATTTACAACATCAAAGCATACCTGTGCACTTCGGGAGGCTCTCTCTGGATTTTAGAACTTGCTTCAACCACCTCTTTGGCAACCTTACCACTGTAATAAAACATGAATTAAAATATTCAAACAACTTTTAGGGGATTTTCTAAATTTATGCCAGTATTAATATGTACTGTAACATTAAAAATAACAATTAAAATGGCAACAAATAGCAACACATTTTTAGAAGAAACGATACAAAAGTGCATTGTTTTCCATTTGATCAGAAATCAGTTTAGTGCTCTTACTGAAAATACTGGAGATCATTTATCTATAGAACAAGTACAGAAGAGCAGCATCAGCATGAGCTTCCTCTCCGCTGTCTCATCTATGTACTTCTACCCTGATTCTAGAGGCATTTGGTGCAAGTAGTTCAATCTCTATGCTATCCAAGTTTGGTCCTAGGTTGCAACAAAAGAGGACATCCAGTGCCAAATATTGTACTTGCAGGGCAAATGGGGGAAGAGGTATTTTTATGTGAAACACTGGATCTAAACACAACCACCAACTCATTTCATAAAAGACACCAAAGAGCATCAGATTGTAATGGTTTTGAATCCCCATAGAGCTGGGTTGAGTCCTTTAGAGATAAAAGCTCAATTTCCCATTAATAACTGTCTGATCTCTCTTCTACTCCTAGAATAGTTAGTCAGAAAAAGAAAGATAAGGCCCAGAAAACACCTTACCTATATCGAAATCTACTGCCTTTAAAAAATATTTTGCTGCTGGACATGGTCTTGATCTGACTCGATTTTGCATACCTTACAGAAAAAGAAGAGAATATGGTTATCACCTTTTCAAGGTATAGAAACTACTTAATATACAGCAGTGAGCAAGATAAATGACAATCTGTGATTCCTCCACAATAGCGTATCTGTAATTGACAATTTAAAATTTCTATTATTGGTATGTGTAATAATTTCAACATAAAATTGTATGTGAAATGTAACAAATCTCGCAGTGTAGACTGTTAGGAAAGAATTCATACAAATGAGTGATTTTCTGAATAACAGAGCAAGAAAATACAACATGTGCTCCTACAGGATTTGTAGAAATTTACAGACATTGTGTGAGCCAAGCATCAGAGAATGCAGCTGCCCCTGGAATGGCTCTTATTAACAATATTTTGTATGTAGAAGGATTAGGACATAAATGTAGCTAATATCCAGCTATGCTGGAAGAAAGACAGTAGGCAATAGATGTGGTTTAATTAGGAAACATCTTTTTTCAGTTAAAAGTTTGGAATTACTGGGCAATAAATTACACAGTTCAGGTCATCGTAACTTGTTTAAACACTTCCACTTAAATCTTCAACTGGTCCTGGCCAGTTCATTGCTGGGACCCTGGCACTCTTTCCCAGTATGATATAAGAGGAGAAGGAAATTGGCTCCCTACTGTGAGACACAGAAACCCCAAAACCCCCACCCTCAGCTCCCTTAAGAGATGCTTTCCTTCAAATCCTTTTCCAATCCCTTTTATCTGCTAACTGTATACCTTGCATAACAAGTAGTTGCACTGGGCATCGGTTGTGAGTTTTATATACTCAGTTGTGACATTATAATCTAACACCCCCACCCCCAACACACATGCATGCCACCAGACCCCAGACCTGCCATGGGCAAGACAAAGTACTCTGCTTCATCTCAGCCATCTCATGGAAAAATTATTTCCTGGTCCCCAAAGAAAAGTACAACTAGCGTAGCGAGTCATGAAGGAACCCCCTGCCCTTTTACAAATTTCTTGGGTTTGAATGCCAGCTTCATCCACGTAGGAGAGGCTTTTCTGGGACCTCCTGGAATATAAGTATAAATACCCACCACACAGTCTTCCTTCACCTGCCCTCCCTTAACCTGTCCCAACTGCTTCCTGCTCCTTTCCCCTTCTCTGCTCTATGCCAGTAAGCTTCCCCTCTTCCCTTCTTCTTCCAGCTGTAAAGGGGAGGATGCCTTAAAAGGAGCATGACCCCCTTTTCCTCCAGCAAACCACACCAGGACTCACTATATGGATGCTGCAGAGAGCACATTGGTATCATTGAAACAAATACGAAACAAAAGAACAAGAATTCCTCGCTCAGAAAATAGCCATATTTCCTGTGTCCTCATACAGCCTGTATATGTATAGTCTACACCAGAGTCTGCCCAGTCTAGGCACTTTGAGTCAACACGCCACGCCCTTTGGCTACATTAATCAGAGCCTGGAGGAAGTAGAGAATCAGATTTATAAACACAGGAATAGTAGTATGGCTCCAGGCTTGCCACCTCTCTGGTATTTTTTAGTTTTGAAATATCAAATGGATTTCATATTTCTTCCCCATGCTCAAGGGGTCCCTAGCTATAAGAGTCATACAAAGAGGTCAGAATTTCAGCTTTTACTTTTAATAAATTAAGTTTCTATCTTTTATAGTTGAAAAGAAAAGCTGGAAACCATTACTCAAATTTAACTGTCACAACGTCTCACTCATACAAACCATAAACAAAATTTGCTTGTTTGAGGGGAGGGAGGGGGGTAATTAAAATACTTTATGGGTAGCAAATTGCTTGTAAATAATTTTGTGCAGTCAGTCCAGGATTTGTACTTTACGTATCATTCTGAAGAAAAATTATTCAGAGTCCAATTTTATTGATTTTGAATTTGATTTTGCTGGACTTCCAACAGGGCTGTACAAACATCATGCTGTTATATCACTTAACTAAGAGACACCTATTTTAACTTTATGTTCAGAGACACGAGCAATTTTAAAAAATTCCACAATTTTAGGTGAAAACGTGGGAGGTTTCTCTGAATCCAAAATCTGATCTTTACTGATTCTATACTAACCTTCTAGCATTCCTCAGACCCTCCTGGCTTCCCTCTGATTCTTCCCTGAGAGTCCTTGGGCCTGCTTTCTTTGTTGTGTGACCTTTCTGTGATCCTTTTATCTCCTTGACATTGAGGTCTTTTAGCTGTACTGCCTCTTTTCTGGTCTTCTCAGCTCTGTTATCAATTCCATAATGTCTTCATCTTTACTCTCCCACATTTCCAATTAGTGAAACAATCAGAATAATCTCTCAAATTCCTCCAGTAGTAACAGGTTAAGGAAGCACTTTCTACTTTCTTGTAGCACATTAGTAAATTTTGAGTGTAGATTGTTTTGCAATGTTAAGCAACCTATCTTCATTTGACTTTAACTCTGCAAGCTATTGATTTTTAGCAATCACTATTTCCTAATCAACCAATGTATTCCTGTCCATGGAATGCTACTTTCAATCCTCACTCTGCCAAATTAGTAATATACTTCCATTCTGTCACCTGAACTGGAAATGAAACAGACACATAAATTTCAAAATCTTCAGCCATGTATATTTCCAATTTTGAAGAAACAACCTCCCAGGGTTGTATAGAAGCCCCACAGAGAGTGGGGCAAGAAAACAACTAGATGGGGCAATGATGTCTGAGACACAATTAACGAATATTGCCATTAGCACAAGAAAGTAGAAGAGATAGCATTTTATACTAATCCACATTGGCCATTCATGCTTTGACAGCTGTAACAGCCTGAGAAACAAAATGACACAACTCCTCTCCTTTGCATATAGCTGGGATAGGAAGTGTTGTCCCCATTTTCCATTACTAAAAGTGATTACAATCAAATCTGACACAAATCTTTCAAACTGAACATGCTTGCACAGGTTATCTCCCCTCCATTCTTCCAAGGTCAAACATCTTCTTAAGCAGAAGTCAGCTTCAAACATAAAGAATGTTCAAATGGAGAAGAACTAAGGTAATGGCTATACTGTATCAGACCTCTATTTTATACTGGTGCATCAGTGTTAAACTGAAAGAAGGAAACTTTTCCAATATAAAAAAAGATAATTTACACCCTTGTTAAGACATAAACTTGGTCTACCCAGTCATAAGTCATTTTCCCCCCCACCTCATTGTTGGCTACTTTCCAAGCACCACAGACAATATTTTTACAAAATAAAGGATGCCAGATGCTGTAAAGAAACTCAGTGTAGCAGAATAAAAGAAACATGCCCAAAAGGAAATATTAATATACAAGGTAAAAGATCTAATTAAGTAACTGGGGAAAGCAAAAAAATGAATGAGTGTTTGATGATTTACCTGCTTGGTAACTTTTGGGATGTACAAAAGAAGATAGGCTGTGGACTCTTCCTGTCTCTTGGAATTGACTTACAGCCATTTACCTTTCAGAACTTTCCCAAATGCACCCAATAGCATATTACTCTTATTGAAGTGTACTAACCCATGCTGTGAAATTCTTAGTTACCAGTTATCAGCCCTTGTAGAGTCACTGGAAAATGTTTATTCAAAAAAGGGCTCAGGTGACTAATACTTGATGCTTAGCACTCTCCATGCATAGATGTGAAAGCATCTTGTAAAGGTGAATAGCATTATTCTATCCATGTTACTCACAGGTGAAGCAGCATTACAGATTTATTAAATGCCTTGCTCAAGTTTATATAGGTGGTCAACAGCTAAACCAGGGGGTCTGCAACCTGGGGCACTAGAGCCACATGCAGCTTTTTGGCTGCCCCCCTTGTAGCTCCAGGATCCAGGCCCCCTCCTCCCACCAGGAGATCATACAGGTGGCCTGCATCAGAGTGTGAGCTCCTCTTGCCACCAGGGAACCCTGCAGGAGGCCCACTAGTGGTTCCAGGCTCCCTCCCCCACACCATGGTATCCTGCAGCAGGTACTGTGGCCCAGCTTCCCCTCCTCCCCGAGGCTACACCCACTGCAGCTCTCAAAACACTAGGTTACTTAACAAATTTTAAAAAATGACTCATCGTTTGAGTTGCCGACACCAAAAGTAAAACCCATATACCCTATCTGTTGGTCAGACATCCTATTCACTTAACTACACATTGCCTCTGCAGTTTTAGCTAATACAGGCTATTTGGAAAAAAAGTTCTTGATCCCCAACAATGGAAGCTTCAAATCCTCCTCAAATGACAAATCCTATGATTCTCATTTTTAATTAAGCATTGCCTTCCAGCATACAATTTGTATATCTATCAAAATATGCCTTTTTGGTATCTGCATTTACTGATGCAGTATTACTTGTTATGTCTTCCATTCTGTTAACGACACAAAAAATTCACATGGACCCATCTTCTAGTCTAGTGCTTCATACTTTCTTTTACTATGATGAACTGATGTAGATTTACTTACTTATAAAAAGCCTGGTTCTCCACCCCACACTTCCAAAGATGCTTGCAGGCTGCTGGTGTAGAAGTATGAAATGACAACATAGCCTTTTTCTGTAGAAAAAATAAATAAGAAAAAACATAGAAGTTGAACTCTTTAAAACTGTGAAATAGTCTTCCAGGGAACTGATAGACACTCCATCCACTAGATATTTAGGACCACATTTTCCAAAGTGATATACGCCCACACTTCATTGCAACCCATTTGCACTTGATTTTCCCTCCATCTGTGAAAATGGATTTTTCAGATAAAGTTACTTTTGTGGGTGAGAAGGAGACAGTTGAATGATTTCTTAACAGACAGATGGATTCAAGATCATACCTGTTATAGCTGTAGTTACACAAAGCTGAGTTTTACGCAAATAAAGCAACATCCTAATATTCACATTTAATGAATATGCAATGACAAGTCCCCAGCTGTCAAATCCTTGAGTTATAAAGCCACCACCTCTCCTTGGATTCCCTATCCCCTCTGACCTGGCCTCTTCTTGACTCTCCACTGTTCTCTCTTGCTCTTGTTCCCACATACCTCCTTCCCTCTCTCCGGCTACTGTGTCTCCTTGCTGACTAGCTCTCTTCCTCACTCCCACGTCCACCCCTATCTTTGGCTCTCCTAATCCACTACTTCAAGCATCTCCCTGCCTCTGGCTGTTTCATTTGAATTTCCTCATACTACTGGATTGGCTCCTCTTACATACCCCTGGCATAACACCCTCCATAGCCTTCTCCCTCCCCCTCCCCAGTTTCTCATTCCTCATGTCTCCCTCTCTTTCTCCTATTCTCCCTTCCCCATGCACAGTGTGGTCCTCAGCATGGCCACAGATTTGAAGACAACAATGCCAAACATCACTCTGAGCTACGTCACTCTAGCACCATGCTGATGGTGCAGTAAATAAAATAAATAAATAAAATAAGAGGTCTGCTGTAAGCAGTGCCACTGTGGTCAGAATACTGGATAATAAACAGAGTTTCTGACTAGAACTTACTATTCCAAAACTAGATTGTGTGCTTCTCCCTCAAGTCTAAAGTTCTCCCATTTGGGAGAATGAAGTACATGCTTGAGAGCCCAGCAGGATATACATCAAATCAGAAGGCTCCCAAACAAATCAACAGACTTAAAAACTCTGGTCTGGGTTAAGGTCAGCTGTCTCTCAAGTACATTCTTGTGCCAGGGATGTTCCTATTGCACCCTGCCTCAAACTCCCTTTTGGGACTCAACAGCTCCTAAAAAGGCTTTCACAAGTCAAATAACTACAACCTTTCTTGGGGTCTAGTTATTAACATAATGTTCAAAATAATTTAAATTGTTCTCAAAGGCCCAACATAATTCAAGCAGCTACACCAAGGCTTCTCTTCCCTGGAGTCCTTCTACTGGTCTCCATCTGTCTTGCACAACTTTCTTTGGTTCTGTGGGTATATCCACAGCTACTAAACATGCATGACTGACCCAGCTCAGCTGACCCTGCTCACAGGACTTGGGGCAATGAAGCTGTAAAACGGTGGGTTACTTACAAGTAACTGTCCTTCTTCGAGACGGGCTGCTTGGATTAATTCAGTAATAGGTGTATCTGCACCACAGCGCATGATCAGTCTCAACTTTCTGCCCTAGCCTGTCAGAAGAGTGCAGGCGGCCAGTGCCTCCTGCACCATGCCATGGCTATGTACGTGGCTGCCGCCCAGCCCCTCTCCAGTTCCTAGGAGTCGCCAACTCCAAAATGTGGGGAAAGGGGGAGGGTTGTGAATGAATCCAAGCAGCCCATCTCAAAGGAGGACAGTTACTCCACCTTTCTTCTTTGAGTGCTGCTTGGATACATTCAGTAATAGGTGACTGCTAGCTGTGCTGACGGATGGTGGGTGGAGTTGGCTTTTCCACCTTCAGCACAGCATTTCTCCAACATGGGTAGATGTCCAATGAGTAAAGTCCTTGGAAGGTCTAAGGTATTGACCTAAGGACCATGGTCCAGGTAAGAATGACCTGGGATGGCAGGATCTAATCCAGTGAAGGACTGAAGGCCAAATTTGGCAAAGCACTAGCTGATTAGTGAGGACAGAACGGCCTGAGGTCACCATACTCTAAGGTGTAAGGCAAGACATATCGTGGCTATGACCAAGGAATGTGTCGCCAGTGGCATACCTGAGAAGGTGTTAGTAGAGGTATGCTGACACCAGAGAGATGGGTATTCTGGCAGTAACACATGTTGGTGCAAGACCAGTGGAGGGATTTAAAAGGGGATCTGGAACCGACAGACTGACCGTGGTGGGTACCGGATGCTACAAGAATCAGGAAAAGGGAGGAGAAAGCCGTCCTTTCCTCAGTCGGGCCAAGACAAGTACAGGTAGACCAGGACCCAGAAATGACTATGTGAATCTGGCACATCCCGTGTCCTACAGCAGGGGTGAAGTTGCAAGGAGTGAGGCAGGGAGGTTCTATGAGAAAATTACCTCCTAGTTTAGTGGAGGGAACACAGGAGGCTGGAGGTACTAGATGACAAACTCATACAACACAAGGTATGAGTGGTGTACCCAAATCGGCATAATGGAAGACTGGTGCATGACCCACACTATGGTACTACCGAAGTAGCCATGGGGAGGCTTCATACAGGCCTGCAGAGCATTATCCGAGGCCAACATAACCCTACCAATGGCATCGTGACACTCCCTTCTTTGTGAGGTGACCTGTCAACACCTAAAGCATCACACTAGCAGTAGGAAATGGTATTACTATTTCCTTTGTTACTATTACTATCAACATTACTATCACTGTTATGATTTAATTCGATGACTAGCAAATGGCCCCAGGGACAGGGCCAAAGGGAATCTGGGCCAGGAACTTACACAACTAAGGGTAAAGCACGAAGCCTAGGCTCATGTGCCCAGAGGGCCCCAGGTGTCACTCCCCGTGGCCTACAATACCATTCTCACTCGGCACGTGTGACCCTGTGACACGCAAGAGTCACCACATTGTGGCCCTGACCCTGAGAAGGGCGGATCGCGGGGAGTGCACGTACTAGGTTTGAGGTTCTCTGTGAAGAAGGAACCAAGAGAAAGGCTCGGGGACCTAAGAGGGAAGGGAGGGAAAGGATTTCCTCTAACAGGAACGTAGTGAGGGCCTGTCACCCAGGTGGGGCAGACCCGGCCCTTCTCATTAGACATTTTCAGGACTATCTGTTGTATGCTCCTTGTTATTGTCCTGTTGTTATTGCTATCATTAATATTTTACCAAGGAGGACAGTCTCCATGGAGGGTTAGCTTGCTCCTGAATTCAGGTTGCTGCTCGGAATTTCAGGGATGGTTCCAACGTCAGGCTCCGTCGAGTGTGGAAGGACCTAGCAGCCACTTAGGGCCAGAGCTTAGTATGCCAAGTGGCGGTACTAAGACTGAGGGCGACCCCCGATTGATAGTGAGGAAAAAGGAGTTATACGTGATGGAACTCCTAAGAGAGAATGCGTTGAAGCTAGCCTAAAGGGCAAACACAGCACTATGGCTGTCCCCAGGAGATGAGTTCCTGGAAGGACAACATTGGGTAGGATCTTCTGGGTAAACAACGTTGCGACCCATACTTGTACATCTACAGAATCGGTCTCTGATCCATATCAGTGAGACCAACCGCCAGTGACGAATGTAAAGGGGAATGTGGGAAGTCCAAAATTGCCCCAACCTTTGGCCGGGGGGGGCAGTTGATATTTGTTTGCTCTGGTGGTGGGGTGGAGCCCAGATGCGTTTGGAACACCCCTAGTCCTCATGGAGTGACTTTAGGTTGCATCTGTCAATAAGCAACTGTCCCTAGGGAGCTAGGGGCAGGGTTAGGGTCATGGAGCTGAAGCAAAGTGCAGGCTATGGTATTCAAGAACAAAGGAGAAGTGCCTCCCTTTTATGTTCAGGTAGCCCCTTTCCTGTACAGAAGGGGGGGAAGCACGGTGAACAGAGTAGAGGATCCATCCCAGTAAGGCCTCTCTCAAGGGGTATGTTCACACAGCAGTCTTATTTTGAAACAACAGAGGTTGTTTTGAAATAAGAAAGGCTATGTTCACACGACGCACTGTTGTTTCGAAACAACGGGTTCCATTGTTTCGAAACAACAGCGTTGTTTCAAAACAACTTAAACCCCATATGGGGATGAAACAACGTTGTTTCGAAATGATTGTTTCAAAACTATGCCATCCGAACATGTTGTTTTGAAACGGTGACTCGTTTCGAAATAACTGTTGTCTGAACTCGCTATTTCGCTTTGAGCTTTTTTTCCTTAATTTGAATTAACAAACTGTTAATTCGAATTAACTTATTTCAAAATAAGGTGTTATTTCGATAGAACTTGTTTCGAAACAACTTGTATCGAAATAACCCCCTGTGTGTGAACATAGCCAAGCGTGCCCACCAAAGCTATCAACCAGCTGACGGGAATAGGAGCAGGAGGGTTTGTTCCCCTAATAGGAGTCAGGAGTAATTGGCCAAATGTGTGTGGGGGGTAAACAAGCTCCAACGTTTGCATCCGTTGCTTGGCAGGCTGAACCCGGTTGGTCCGCTCCATGAGTTTGGAGCGGATGAAGCACCACCTGATGGAGAGAGCGTACCCTCAATCCCTGGTTGGGGATCATTTGAATGCGAACTATATCATGCTTGGTGACTTTAAAGAAAAGTGCGGTGTAAATGGCAAGTAAGAGGGATTGATGATCTCCAGCAAACCATACTGATAGCGACACTTTAGTCCCTTGATTGGAAGTCATTTGAGCATCGGTTAATCTGTGCTCAATAACATAAGGGAAAATTTTCTTGCCCCAAATGGCAGGTAAGAAAGAGTGAGGGGCTTCCGCCCTGCCCCGTGTATAGGGAGGGAGCGCCCTCTGGAAATGGGGGGGGGGAGAGAAAGAAAGGATCCCTCCCGGGGGGGGAGGGGTCTTCTGGATGTCTGCTTTGAGATGCATAAGGAGTAAAACCCCATCGAAGGAAGAATGTGTGTGTCCCTGTTTTCCCGGTCTTGAGAATAGCACCTCTGGGAAAACTCCCAGTCTACCTCGGGGTAGCTGAGGGGAGGCATTACACCCTTTGGTGTTTGTGGGGTGTCCTTATTGTCACCTTATATGTTCCTAATGGGCTTGGAGGAGGTGCCCAGGGAAGGGGGAGAAGGGGGACTTTTCCCCCACAGAGGACTCAGCAGGGTATTGGGTGTGGCAGTCCTTTGAGCTGGAGTCAAACCAGCTACTTAAGGTTGCCAGGGGGAGTTTAGTCTACAGCCCTCCACTATAGCGGCTAAGCCATCAAGGAGAGGCTGTGATGACGGGAGGAATTTGGTCTCCTCCGATTATTACAAGCATTTCAATATGTAGAGAGGGGGTATATAGGTGGCCCTTGTTGGACCATGACCCTGCCTGAAAGAGGGCTGTCCATCAGCGTGTAGGGAAAATCCCGAGTCAATGGGCACCATATCAGGTAGGGGTTGTCAGGAGAGGTGTCTCAACACCTAGCCTGGCTGGTTTCAGACAATGCCCCTTGAATGGAAAGTCGGCGGCACCCCCCCCCCCCGCCCCCAACTTGCGGGGTTGGAACTGGAACAAAGGGAGCCTCTAAGCCGAGTTCCAAACTGACATTGTGGTGGTGGGAGTTAGCTCCTCACCACTGGCTGGTGCAGGGGAGGGTCAGATTTGGTGTGTACCCTACAGGGCTGGAAGAGGCCCCAAAGGGAGAAGACCCAGATATTTTAACTTCCCCCAAGGGTCACAGGTGGTTCCCAAAATGGCAGAGGTCTCTGGCGGGAATAGGGCGTAGCTGCCAAAAAGGAGGTCAAAGACCACTTGTTGGGAGATCAGGGGCACTTTAGCCTCCCGTAGCAAAGCTGCGTGTCGCAGGATCACAGCCAAGGCCATAGTGCAGGCTGCTGTGTCCATGGCATCCCAGGCAGATAATAGGAGGTCCTGAGAGGCTATCTTGCCCTCCTCAAGGAAGGCATCATATTCTTCCCTGTGCTCTTGTGGGAGTAGGTGTCTAAACTTGTTTATTGACTCCCAAATTTCTAGCATATATCTGTGCACTAGGGCCTGGTTATTAGTGACATGTAACGCCTTACCTACAGACAGCCACCCAATCTTAAACAGATACTCACCAGCAACTACAGATATAACAACACAAACATTAAAGCAGGCACACACCCCTGCAAGAAACCACGCTGCCAAGTCTGCTCACATATCTGCACAATAGATACCATCATAGGTCCTAATCAAGCCTGCTACTCCATCAAAGGCTCATTTACCTGCTCATCTACTAATGTGATCTATGCCATCATGTTGCAGAAATGCCCCAACACCTTATACATTGGACAAACAGGATGATGCCTGAGCAAAAGAATAAATGAATATATAGCTGATATCAGAAATCACAAAACAAAAAACCAGTTGCTGAGCATTTCCATCTTTCTAATCACTCGATAAATGATTTGATAGCAACCGTCGTCAGAGATGGGACTGGGACATCAAGACTTCAAAGAGAAACAGCTGAACTCAAATTAATATGCAAATTAAATTCTGTGAAAGCAGGATTGAATTGAGACTATGGGTTCTTTTCCCATTACAAAAGGTAATTTGACTTCAGGCTTCCCAGGGTTTGAACCTAACAACTGCTCTGATTTGCTGTTATTGTATGACCTGATCCTATGTTTCACACCCCCTTGCATTTATTTTCATTCCATTCTGTAAGTTCACCTATCTTCGAAGCATCTGACGAAGTGGGATTTTCTCCCACGAAAGCTCATGCAAAAAATAAATCTGGTGGTCTTAAAGTGCCACATGACTCCTTGGTTTTTTTTGCTGGACTAAACTAACACAGCTATCCCTTTGGAAATTGACAAGAGGAGGAATATACCTTCCAGCCCAGCAGCTCTAACTCCCTGGCATCCCTTGATGTTGGGAGAGGATCGCAGGAAGCTTGCCCAGGCCCTGAGGCCACTTCTACCACCACTCGAGGCAGGACTGGGTGTTGGGTGAGTGAGGGGCACTCCAACCCTGGGATTCAGTATTTAAGGCCCGCCGTATCTGATACCAGAGAGATGGAGCCCGGGTTTTGCCAGCGGGATGAGTTTAAGTCCCAAATGCTGGGGTGGAGGGAACCATGACAGGTTCCACCAATGCGAACACTGGCCCGAATAAAGTGTCAGTGGGCCCTTCAAAAGATTGGACCTCCATTCCTATGTGGACAGAGACATGGTACAGGAGGTCAAATGCACCAAGAGGTCCCCCGTGTAAGAACACGGCACCAGGTTTAAGGCTCTAGCTGGTGCTGAATGAGATGGTGCCACAGAGGACGCAGCGGTCTCCTGGGGGGACCATTCATGAGGTTGGTACTGGAACGGCAACAGCGCTGAACGTCGGCAACAGGCTTGTTTAGTACCCCTCGAGGCCCCTTCCCCTGGGCTGGGAGAAGGGGAAACCGCTGGGTACCCTGAGGATGGTACCAGGGATGGGAAGGTAATACAGTGCTGAGGAGAAGGCTCGATGGTACTGGGACTAAGAGGAGTGGTAGGTTCTGGTGTTGGAGAACATGGCACCGACATCAGGGACAGCATTCGGTGCCGCTTATGATGTGCCCAGACCTTTGAAATGAAAGCTGGCTTACCCCTTCCAGCGGGTGCCAGAGAGGGTGGGGTAGGCAACAGGAGGAGCCCCTTCGCCAATGTTCCCTCTAATTTTTCATAGGCTGTGTGCGCAAAAAATTTCTTTTGTGCAAATTTTAGGAGTCAGTATCCAAATTTGTGTGCACTCCAGTGAGTGCAATCAAACTTGTGAGTGCAATGAAGTAAGTGTGTATGATTCAAATAAGATCTAAATTTTATTTTGATCTAGTGATGGAGATGATTTTATAAATTACTAAACCTTATTTGAAACACGTTACTTGAAATTGCCTTCTCAAAAGTGGCATAAAAATATTAGCACTCTTGAATTTGTGTGTGTGCGCTTTACTTTGTTGTGTGCATGGATTTCACAACCTGTGTGCATGTGCACACGTGCACAGCTTAGAGGGAACATAGCCCTTCGCCGCCTCGAATGACTCCAGAGTTGTCAGGAGTGGTACCAAGCCTCCCCGGGCCCTTGGGGAGGCCTGTGTCAGAGACCGGGAGTGGTGCCAACGCCATGGTACCATCAGTGGTACCGAGCTGGTCCTGCGTCCTCTTGTGGCACGGTGCGGGGGAGGCTCTGGTGCCGAGCTGGCATGCGGCGCTGCAGGAGATCCCGAGGCCTCAGGGAAAGACTGCTGAGCCTGCTCTAAGGCCAAGGCACATTGCCTTTGCTCCCTGTCCTTGATTGTCCTTGGTTTGAAGGACAAGCAGATGGAGCAAGTAGTGACTACATGGCTCTCGCCCAGGCACTGGATGCAATTCTTGTGGGGACTGCCCCATGGGAAGGCCTTCAGCGCAGGGTTTAAACCCCAGCACAGTGGACAGTGGAGGAGCGTGATGTCGGTGCTCCGGCTCGAGGGAGGGAACCTTCTTCGGTGGAACTAGGTCCATGAATAGGTGCTACCAATTGAGCGAAAATCTCAAACAGCGAAGACGAACGACAGGCTGCTTGCAGACGCAAGGAGCAGGCTGTTCTATGAACTGACACTGAGGCAGACAAAATGGAACTGGGGAGGGGCCAGGCGGTGGCCACATATATAGCCACAGGGTAGTGTGGGGGGTGGCAGCTGCCTGCCCTCTTCTGACAGGCTTGGTCAAAAAGTTCTGACCAATCGCGTGCTGCGGTGCAGATACACCTATTACTGAATGAATCCGAGCAGCACTCAAAGAAGAACTGCTGTTTAGATGTTTGGCTTCAGGCTAGAGCCCTGTCTCTGGGACCTCACAACAGGATTGGGTTCCAGAGCCAGGACTCCAGCCCAAGCCCAAGTCTTTATTCAGCTATCTTTAGCCTCGCAGCCTGAGCCACACTGCAGTGTAGACATCAGCAGGAAACCCTTCTGCTACTCTCTTGGTTTCTCAAAGTCGCTACAGGAGCCTTCTGCTCAATAGAGATCTTTTCCAGTCTCCACTGAAGCATCCTCTCCGTTTCCTGTTCTTCACTTTTTCTAGACACCAGTCACCCTCTGCCAGGCTCCATAGTGAGGACATTAATGAAGCACAAGTGCCTGGACCAGTTCCTTGTTTAAAAAACTCAGTCCAACCTATAACAGCCCACTTGAAAATTTAATCATACAAGCCAAAGACATGACAGGTATTGTCAGCTCCAATCTCTTTGTCAACTAAATACCTATTCTCTAAAATAAGGGGCTCAAACTCGTGGCTCCTAAAGTTATTTCCTACAACCCACAATGACACGATTGCTATCGACATTTGCAATATCACTGTATGAAAAGGTTTCAGTGGTGCAGCCCTTGGGCTAACATACTAGTACTCATGTGGCCCTTGTGGTGATTTGGGTCTGAGACCCCTCCTCTAAAACAATAAAAAGAGCCATATTTATTTTATGTCATCTACAATATATGAAATGTGATCATTCGTCAAACTGTCTATTAAAAAGATCTGTTGTAAAATTAAAGTTAAAATACATTAGTAGATTTGTTTACTTAAATCTTAATCATACACATAAATTTAACATAAAAAATACTCAACCTCTTTCTGAGCTCCAAGCACATAAAATGTCTTCCCTTCAAATTTCAATTTACAGACATCAGCCCTAAGAAGAAAAAATCATTTAAGTAAAGGAAAAAAATTACAGTGAACAAAAGTGATATGCATTTTTGTGAAAATTTAATAGATTCACAAATGTAGAATAAATGCTATTAATTCATCAAAAGTACAGTCTTGATAAATAGAGTAAAATCCATAGTATAAAAGTAAATTATAGACCAATTTTCTTCAGAAGGAGAACATAGACTTGCAGTATTATGCTTTCCACATTTTTGTAAGCCTTTAAAGAGTTCATTTGGACCAGGGAGGAAAGAGAAGGAGGTTGGTGAGAAGCAGAAAAACTTATATTCGTACTTGAGAGTTTTTCGCGTCTTTAAACGCTTAGAACCCATTTGGTACTGAAAATGAGAAACAGGTGATACCATTAGGAGCCAGATGCTGCATAGAAAGGTACAGAAGTTTCCAAACAGGATGCTACAAATGCATCTTACTTCTCACCAGCAACATTCCATCTGTTTATTTATGCATTGATGTCACTCATCACTGTATCTGAGTGCTTGCAAATAGGGCATAATACACCAAATTTGGTGGGCTTTTCTAATGCTTGGTATCTCTAATATTGGGTGCAATGAGAACAAACATCTATTTTACTGTGTGACCTAATCAAGATTTAAACCATCTTATCTAAAATGACATTAGTGCAATATCCACGCTCCTCTTCTAGTTTATGTATTTTCATTTAATAGCATGACAAATTATTACATGAATCAGCCTATAATAGAATTACTATAGTTTCTTATAAACATTTCTAAGTCTTTGGCAAGCAGATGCTTGGCTCTGAAGAAATCCCAGCGGCAAACAGAAATGTGCTACAAAGAAAAATCTTTCTGACAGGTACTGCATTGCAATCATAAACATATCATGTTAATCAAAGGATTGATGATTACTTAAATGAGGCATTTTAACTGACGCTCAATGCTAAGGCTATTATTTTGCATATTTTTTCTTCTTTGACCTATCCATTTATTTCAGATTAGCATGTTTTGCCTGTATACAGTGAAAAATTTGAATGCAAGGAAAGGTGCCTGAAGGGAAGAAATCAAATGGTTACTATAATAGTACCAGTCTAGGTCAAGAAGCCCACATCTCCCTTCCATCCCTTAAAATTCTTTGAAGAGGCACAACATAATGCATTTTGAAAAAGTTCTAAGAAACGAGGTACAAGAACTCTATGAAAGGATACTTGGTTTAGTCAAACAATAGGAAGGTGATGACTGAACAAGTCATGTTTACCAACAAGCCAATCTATATTACCAACACAAGGGCCACTGAATACTTTATTTATTTTGCCTAACCTTAGCAGCATGCAGTGTAATGATGCATTCTGCTGCATTTCTTTTTACAAGCCCTTCCTTGACATACTCAAGACAAATACTTAACATCTTATGTTACGTCCATCATAATGGTGTTTCTTAATGTGTTAATGGAACTTATTTGTCTTGAAAACTTAAATGTGTTGAGAAGTCTGTTGAACAGAATCAGTAAAATCTTGAAGCAAAAGCATATCAAAGGAGATACTACCTGCACTTGAATCATGTGCCTGATTTTTAGAGGTACTGAGCACTTACAACTCCAGTTAAAGTCAATGGGTACGTCTACACTGGAGCCTTAAGTTGACTTAACCTCCCTTAAGTCGACTTAAGGAAAGGCATGTCTACATTGGACTTTTGTTACGTCAACTTAAGCACTTGCTTAAGTTGACTTAACTCCAGCCCTTAAAGTCAACGTAAGCATTAAAGTCGACTTTATTAAGTCAACTTTAACACATTGTAGATAGGGGTGTCTACACTATAGGTTTTGTTAAATTAACTTAACAAAGTCAACTTAACAGAGGCCTCCAGTGTGGACATAGCCTTTAAGTAGACTTTGTTAAGTCGACATAACTTTTAAGTCAACTCTGTTAAGTCAATTTAAAGTCAATTTTGTTAAGTCAACTTAACTGAGCCCTCTAGTATAGATATAGCCAATGAAATATGCAGGCACTCAGCATCTCTGAAAATCTACAGATAATTAAAATCACACTTAAGAAAGAAGCAGCATGCATAATTTCATTGCATGTACTTTCCTTCCAGTAGTGTAATAATAAAAAAGGCTTTTCATCTACAACCACTTCACATTGTCCTCTGGCCCTGTTTAAGTAATAGTGAATGGAGCAAACACGCAGAGATCTCCAAGAGTGCAAATTCCTCATGTTTCTTGATGAGAAACAAAGTGGAAAAAAAAAAAACCCACCATCAAAGACCAGTTCCAAGTTTGGCTGATTTTTGCTTGGTATATACTAGGTAGCTAAAGGTGGCTTTAAGTCACTGATTTGTTCCTCCAACCATAGAAATTATCCAGCAGCAATCTGACCTTTGGCATACTTCAGTACCTCTTCATGGATGTTATCAATGAAACAAAAATGGCCCCAGAAATTAATAAGTAAATTGAAGATGACCAGCGCTCCCTGTATTCTAACCACATCCCAACACCACTCATAGCCACCACCACTCATAGCCACACCCCCAAGAATGCTCTTATTTGATTGCAGCTTAGGGAGAAAAATACATGGAGGGGGCTACACTGATTTTAAGCCACTGGGGGATTCCAAACTGGCCAACTATATACATTTTTTAACTGTTTCAACAACTCTGCAAGGAAAAAACAAGTCTACAGAGAAATCCTCATTTGTATGGCTGCTCTTCCTACCCTCTGCCTTCTGGGAGATGGCAGTCAACCGCAACTCCATTCCATTCCCTTCTAAATGATGGTTTAAGTAGGTCATGTGAAGAGTCATCTAGGTCAGAGGCAGTTGTTTCTGCCATCTATTCAACAATTGCTCTGGCTTCTGAAGTCATCTGTTCAGCAATTGTTCTGGCTTCCTGAACTGCCCCACTCAGTTTTCTGGTGGCGCAGGGGAGATGGTAGAGGAGACAATGAAAACTCTCCCAGTGCTCTACACTATACTTCTAGGCTTCTAATGGTGTATGGGGCATGTTTTGCAATTAAACTGATATGGGGAACAGTGAAGTATTAGTTTGTGGGGTTGGCATTTTGTTTGGTTTCATCTTGCAATGAAGGTGTTTATTTTCAGTGGGACTGCTTTAATTAGCAATTAACTTCATTTGGTGGAAGAGGTCTGTAGTGTAAATGATTGGGGAGCTGGAATTAAATACTTATAACAGCATGAGTCAGTTGAATAAAACATTTTTCCAGGGAACAAATAGTGATAGCATAAAATGCTGAAGACTTTTGTATCACTCCCTTCCTGTAGCATTCTTTCTCTTAGCCTTGTTGTGAAGCTCCAGAATTATTCAAATTTATGCAAATTTAACAAATCAAAGTACAAAGGTTTGCTCCAAGACTGTTGGAAAGTATGGGATTAGGCTCTGTCAAGAGACTCTCCCATCTACTTCTTGGGAGCAACATTCATTTCCTTACAACAACACAGTGATATAAAAGGAAATTAGCCTTTATACTTTGGCTTATACTCATCAAATTCAACTATGATAACTGCTGATAATTTTAACCAAAGCAGTGGCCTAGTATAGAATCTGATCATTAACCTTCTGCATAATCCACTGTGTTTAGCAGAGCTATTTAAGATAAAAGTAAGTGGAGCACACTAATTTCTCACTAAATTACTTCTTCAGCTACTGAAAAGCTGGAGATTTATGAAAAAGACTGGAAATGCTGGCCAAAGAGCTTCCATCTGTCTTCACTAATGTTGTCATAGCTCCAGATGTGCCCCTGAACACTGAAATCTTTGAGATATGAAGCATGCTATCTTAAGAAAGAAAATGGATAGGGGCCAAATCTAGATATCTGTAAGGGAACGATAATTTATAAACATATAAAATCACACCTCCTGTCCAGAACCTTAAAAGTACTTTTAAAAAATCATCTAATTTTTCCTTTGGATATTTGAATGAGGAAGAGCTTGTACAGCGTAGATCAGTTAACACGTGGATGTCGGGGGATAAGCCATCAGGACCACATGTAAAACAGACCATGTGTAAATGGGACCATGGTGAAATGTCCTAAAACAGTGGTTCCCAACCTGTGGTCCATGAGGATACTGTAGGTGATCCACTAGGGGAAAAACATAATTAGCTTCACAAAAATCCTTGTGTAATATAACATTCTCTGAATTTAGATAGTGGCATTTCTACAAGATGTTGTGAACCAACGCTTTTTGCACATTTGGTGGTTAGAACATGGTCTGCAAATGCTTTTGATGATGATACAGTGGTCTGCATAAAGAAAAAGGTTGGAAACCACTGTCCTAAAATACAATATCTTCAAAATAAATCCATACACAGTGCAGTTGGTGTTCCTTAACGTGGGCTACCTAGCTACCATAACTTGATTTTGTTTAGCACAATTAAAAATATAAATGTTAATTCATAATCCAATTTTTAAAACACAGAATATGCAAAAAAAATCATTAAAACATAATAAAATTATTTGAGCAAATTTAAGAATTAATGTTTATTTAACCATGAAAACATTGATGGAAATAGATACAAATCAATGCATGAAAATACTAATAAACACAGTGGAATCCATTTTGAATATTTATTACCATAAATGACATATTAAATGATTCCACACTGAGTCCACAGAATTCATAATCTAAGAAGGGCGCTTATATAAAGTTCATGTAGTCCACAGGTTCATCTTGCTGGGGATGGAGGTTTTATGAAGTACCATGTTATTTTGTGCTGTTTCCCGGGCTCAGCTTTCTTTTTCTTCACAAAATCGGTCATCCCATGTAGGTGTAAAATTTGGATGTTTTCCGCGTTTTGCTCCTCCATATATCGTGCAAGAGTTTCAGCAGCACTTAGCACTTCTGAATGGGAAATTTTAGCTTTTTCAACATAATTCTCATCATCATCACCTACTCCTTCCTGTAACCAACCGTTCCTCATCACTTCTGTGGTCTGACCCAGCCTCACAACCTGCTATTATTTCTTCTTCTGTCAGATCTTTTGTAGTTCAGCCATTTTCATCTATTTCTAGCCACTCATTTATGAGTTCGGGTGATCTATCTAATTTAAAATCTTTAATTGAAAAAGAAATTTAACTTTGTTTTCTTTCATTTGTGTTTTTGTTAGCAGGATGTCTTCTTTTATAAACCCTTCAAATTCTGATTCTATGGTTTGGGTTTTCAGAGGCAGAACCGTCAACAGAAAAAGCTGGCCCGAGAGCCTTTGTCCAGCAATTTTCAAAAGATTTTTGTTTTATGCCACCCCAAGCTTTTTCCACTAAATATATGATTTCTTTTATGTTTAATTCTTTTAGGAATTCAGAAACGCTTGACACCTTACACAAAATCATTTCTGAGACCCACTCATTTTGATAATTACTTTTAAAATTTTGAATAACACCTTGGTCCAAGGGTTGGATTTTTGATGATGTGCTGAATGGCAGACATAGCCCATAGATTTGTCCATTGTTTGATACCAATAATTTGGAAGGAGAGTGGGCCAGACAATTGTCAATTAGCAAGTTATTAGGTTCGAGTTTTTTCTTGAGGAGATGTTTACAAACAGGTGGAACAAAGGAGCTGTGGAACCATCCTTCAAAAATGCTCCTAGTCATCCAAACATTTTTACTACTGGTGTATATGACAGGCTGTTTGGTTTTGTTAAGGTGCTTAAAGCACTGAGGGTTGTTAAACCGACCAATGAGAAGCGGTGCAAGCTTGCGACTGCAGGTCTTGTTTGTACAAGATAGAAGGGTGATCCTGTCTTAATTTTTTTTTAAAGCTTGCTGTTTTTTGGGTTTCATATTTCAAAGGCAAAGCTTTTGCCAGACAAAACTTTAGAAGTACAGCCATTTCATCACAGTTGTATATTTGTTCTTCGCTATAATTTTTAGTTTCTATTATAGTTTTTAATTTGGTGGAAAACTCATTGGCAGCAGTCTCATCAGCTGATCGCCTTTCTCCAGAAATGCTAACTTGGGAAATACTGTGGCAACTTTTAAACCAGCTTATAAAGCCTTTGCTGGCTTGATATGTTTTATCGCCCATTAAAGTTCCAAATTTAGTTGCTTGGGCTTGGAGAACGGGCCGACTTGGTGGCATACCCTTACCTCTCCCTTGGGCAAACCATGCACAGCACTTTGTCTACATCAGGCTTTGCCAAATAACACATACGCTTTCACTCCAGGCTGACTTGAGAATCTATGTTTTGTACAAAACTGCACAGCTTTGTTTCATTTTTTATTCAACCTCATAGAGGTGATTTGGGAATCCCAAGATTTCTAGAAATTTTGGCTTGGCTTTCACAATTATGTACCTGATCTATAGCTGCTAATTCTTCTTCAGTGCTGTACGAATGTTGACGCTTGTCTCCTACCATTATGAACTAAAGCCTATACTAAAATATCTATTGCACATAGTGAACTAAGGCCTATACTGTACTAAAATATTTATTGCACTTAATGACCTAAAGCCTATACTAAAATATCTATTGCACCTAATTACACCTAATCAAAAATACATATGTTGTGTGACAACATGATTAAGTGTGATACTTCTTACCAAAATAGCAATGAAAAGAAAAAGGAAGCACTAATAAGTCTTACAGCACATGTTTCCGTGCTTAGGACTACTTCCGATTTTAGGTCAGTAAGTGAGCATATATTTAGCACTACACTGCAGTTTTATATACTGTGCATTAATGGATTTCCATGTGTTAAGCTGGTAGCTTTGGGGGACATGACACTAGTGCATGTTAAATAAATTTGCAGGTAAGCCGATTGTGGGTAAATCAGTCTGTGCTGTATATGCAAGAGCCAAGCATTATATGGTAGGAACTGTGCATGCTTCTCTAGGCACCCCTGCCATTACACTACATTAGTAACCTCCAATATCAGTTATTCAGTTTTGAGCATCTCTATGAATTAATTTGACTTGTCCAAATTGTCATCTTGAGTAACATTTAAGAAGTAGAATGAAAGCACCAACTGCATTTTCATTTGTGATCTAAAAAGCTTTAAAAAATAAAAAGTGAAAGGGCAAAGTAGAGATTCTTCAACATTCCACTTGTAGCTTCTTTAAAGGAATTAGAAGGGGAAAACACAATTAAAAGAAACGTACATAATAATCAAATTATAGTTGATGTGCTTACCATTTTAACAAATGAATTCTTTTATTTCCCTGGAAAACTACGAAGCCCATGGCTGTGAATCCTAAAAAAGTAGTGGTCCCAGTTGAATCCTTCAAATAAAATAGACAAAACATAAAAGAAAGGTATTTGTTTGGTATTTTTCCAATATACAGAACATTTGTTGATAATGGCATAAATTCTTAGCCCACTGCCATCACAGACATGGCATCTGCATTCTTCTCTTTAGGATAAGTCTTATCTATCTCCTAATCTTTTCTCAACATCTAAGTTCAATCCTAAGTAACAAAAGGTCTTGTTTTTTTACTTACTGTTTTATGCTTTGTTCTTCTTCATAGGTAGATGTTGGCCCATATGTAGCACTTAAAGATTTATTCATGTCCACGAATACATACTTATATAATAGTCCCATTGTATATCAAAATGTTCACTAATGTGAGCAAGAAATTCGTAATTTGGCCCAGATTTGGTATTTTCATCTGATGTACTTCGGCCTTGAAATGCATAGTGACAAGCTCTTTCATATGATTTCCAGTACTTAAAGATATCATCCGTGAAGGAAATGTAGCCACAAGATACCATTTTTGCTATAGTCAGATATTTCCAATTTTGGTTTAAACTAGAAGTGCAACAATATGTGGCTAAATCAGTAAATCAAGCTTTTTAAAATCACACACACACACACACACACACACACACACACACAAAGAGGTTGGATTCAAGTTTCAGAGCATAAGTTCAAGTCATTTTGTGTTTTGCACTAACCAGTTTTCCTATCCCTATTTCCAAAATCTCAGTGTACCTGGCTTAATCTGCTTCACTATTGTATATACTTTATTTCAAATCATTAGGCAGTCAAAGAATAAGAGGTTTTTAAGCTTTCTGTGGAAGGTAAAAGTAAAAACATAGAGGACACAGTTTCAAATGTAAGAACCTTACTGTGGTTACTATTTAAAAGTCTGTAATTACCGTGCAATGATATCTGAAATAATGCAGAATGGTTCTCATCCAAAGCTGTTTGAAGTAAAAGGGAGTCTTTTCATTGAATTCAATGGGCTTTGGATCAGGCCCCATATTTAATTCAGACAAGAAATACCCTCAATAATGCAGACACAGTCATGGTTGACTGTTTTATGGTGAGTACTATAAATAGCTGAATGTGTGCATGGGATCGATAAGTAACTTAATTTGCCTCCATAAAACCAGGTGGGATGCAGTATTGTTGAAATATAATAATGCAAAGTAACAATCAGAACAGCATAAAACAGACAACCTTAAAAGCAAATTATAAATGCGAAGCATCATCACTAAAATGCAGACGAACGGTGGACTTCATCTGTACATAAGACAAGTGATTATAATCAAGAACACTTTTGTAAAAAAAATACAGAATAGTAAAATAGCGGACTAGGAAGCTGAATACATAAATATATGTCCAATTCATTCTTTTGTATATGTAATTTTCTGTTTGTGTCATGGTTTGTATATTTTGTAGCTGCAAATGAAACACTTGCACTTAAAATATCTACCTAGAAGTCCCAGCAATTGGTTATGGCTTCTGGATAACAGTAACATGCTATTACTGAAATTCTTGGAAAATGTGAAGTAATTTCCATCTAGATATTTGTTTAACTACAGTGTATAGCTTGTCAGGAATTAAAAGCATCATATATGATTGAAGAACATAACACTGTTATTCAAAACTCTCTAATAATGCAAATGAATTATCAGTCATCAAAGCATTTGCCTCAATACATTTAGCAAAACAAACTCTACCATGTATGTTTATTTAGGCTATTGATTTCTGTTGACTAGAAGTAGTTATGAGCAATAATACTCTTGTGAGAGGACAGCAAAGCACTACAAGTTGTTCACAGGGTCAGGATGAAATTACAATACTTGTGACCTGCCAGGATCTCCCTAAATAAATAAATAAATAAATAAATAAATAAACAAACCCACCAACCTCCTCATGTCACCATGCTAGGAGTGTCATACTGTGAAATGCTGCCTATGGAAGGCAGTACTTCTGGGACTGACACATTGGTATTTGCCAATCAAATTTTTAGAAAGTTGTAATATTTCTTTCATCCTTTCTGGGAAGGCTCTTTTAGAAACATTTTAGTACCCACGGCAGGATAAAAATGGGGCTAATTCATTGGATCTGATGGTTTTATTAGCTTATAAACTAATCATTTATTAAAATACCTGAACTATTACCTTGCAAGGGTGGGGATCAACACCATAGGTTTCCAAAGAATGTGCTCTCAGTAGTAAATTAAATTCAGCAACAGCTGGGCTCTGTCCCCTGAAATTACACACAAAAAAAACCCATAAAAGTTTTACAAAACTCAGAAAAAAGGTATACTTCTCTTCAGTTGAGTAGGCTAGAGTCATAAAAGTCAGATGAAGAAAGAAAAGCCTGACTAATACATGCACAATTTTCACCAGATAACATTTACAGTAAAGAAGCTGGGCGACCTTTCATGTGATTTCTGCTGCTGCTCTGCCCTAATGTCTAATCTTCCCAGATTAAGTCTTGATGCTTATTGCATACCATCAGGACTCCAGTGATCGGTGCAGTTAATCAGGGTTATCAAGTATCCATTAAAGATTTGTTATCTTTTGGTGTATGTGCAAGTCTAGTCTTACCACAAAATAAAACTCTGCATGTTTTTTCCACACAACCCCTCCCAAACTCATTTAAAAAGGATTGTCCAGATTAAGATACATTCCTTCCCGCTCACAATATCAGCAAGGCACTCATATTACACAGAATACTGGGATACATGTCTAATTATAGACAAGCCTCTTTCCCTCACCATAGTTTAAAATTTGACTGCATTTCCATGACAGGCCTCTATTTTGGGGGGGGGAGGTCCATAATCAACCACAAATATTCACTAAAACCTGAAACATGGAATGCCAAGTCTCACCCCTGAAGAAAGTTTTACCGGTTCATTTTAATTCCTCCATTTTCAGTTTCCATTATAAACCACCACAGGATGCTACCTTAAAAACACTGTAGAATACCAGTATTTTCAATTATATGTATTAGGTGGTGATTTGAGACACAGAGCTCTTTGTAGCATCCTAATATCTAGTTTGCTTTGACCACTGCTGTGCATTGAAGCTAGGACTTCATTAGGGTGCCTATAGTGATGTCCAAGTCCCATTTCTGAGGCAGTAGGATGAGTTTAGAACTCATTCTAAAAGTGGTGGGGGTCAAATATTATTATTATTATTATTGTCAAATTTCAAAAAGAAAGCTAAAAAATGCCCTACTTGTCCAATGTAAGGGAAAGAGCTCTCCAGATTCAATTATCTTTATGTATGTCATGTTGCATGACACACTTGAAATATGACAGGTGGGAGGATTAGTCTTAATTAATTACAGCCATAACTCAAAACAGCTGTTCCACAAAATACTGAAATAAGAATATAAAAGTGCAAAACATAGTAATGTTTTAAAAATCAAACGCAGTATCAATTTAAAAAAAAAATCTTTGTTTTCTATCAGGGGAATTATATCCAAACCTTGGTAAATAGACTGCACTTGCCACAGATCAACTTAACTGACAAGTTATAAACATTAATATCAGAAATAGGGGTCTTTTACATATCAGAACATAGAAAGAGTTCAAACTGAATAAGGAAGGCTCAAAAGAAGCTGCTTGAGAAATGTCCAGGTTAAAGATGTCAATCATTGGCCTCACTGAAACCAACTGTGAAGATAGCCATGAGGAAAGAACAGGCAACTGCAATCTCATGTGGTTGGGTGCACAGTATACACAAAAGGAAGGAGAAGGACTCCTCTTTAAATGTTATATATGCAAATCAATCTTATTCTGTGAACAAACTCCAGTGGCCTATGTAAAGCCCAGCTCCAATGTAAGCATAGAAGATGGACAATTATTCTGTGCCGTACACAAACCACTAAAGCTTCTAATGAAGACAAGCTGGAGTTCTACAATTAACTGAGATCTCTCCTTTCAACTATCTGAAAACATGACATCGGCAATTTTAATGCTACTGTTGGTGATTCAAAAAGGCAATGGAAAAAATGTTATTGGATTGGTTACTCCAGATGCCTTAAATGACAACAATAGATGTCTCTTGTTACCACTGTGTGTTTCTCATGAACTTGCCATTGCAAACACCTGGTTTCTGAGCAATCATATTCACCAGATTACTTAATGACATACTTTTGGCAGGGGGTTGGACTAGATGACCTCGTGGGGTCCCTTCCAACCCTATGATTCTATGATGGTCAAACACAGACCATGACTGATTATGCTATCACTGGAAATTGCCCATCAGAGTTGCTGAGCTCATTGGTCTGCCAAGCTCAGTAACACAACCACAAATTAGTCTCTGCAAATTTCCTTCTTAGACTGAAAAGCTCTGGCAAAGTGTCATTTGAATTTTGGTGACCCAATCATCTCATCTAAAAACCAAGCACTTGAGATTATGATGGTGTTGAAATCTTATATAGGTTGGAGACCCTGGCAGAGTCTATGAATGCTCAATCCATCTGGGTAAATTTAAGATCTCAGACAACTGATGATGCTGTGACCTTCACTGGTCCCCCCAAAAAAGCCAAGAACCTCAATCTCCATAAATAACTTCACCACCACTGAACAGCATAGGGAGGCTCTTTTAAAGGCAATATGGTCACATAACATAAACCACAGGTCACAAACGCCTGGCCTGTGGGCTGCATGCAGCCCCTAAGGTTATGTTATGTGGCCCGCAATGACACTAGTGCTATCAATATTTGCAATATCATTATATGAAAAGGTTTCAGTGGTGTAGCCCTCAGGTTAATGTACTAGTCCTCATGCAGCCCTCATGGTGATTTGTGTTTGGGACCCCTGACCTAAACTAAATTGCACTCCTAATAAATTGATACACACTGACCAGAAAACTTCTTTGGAGGTTAAAGCCATTACAGTTGAGGACACTTTTGCAGGAATAACATTGCTTTGTTAAACAAGCACTTGTGTGACCTCACTGACGAGAGAGGTTATTCTCTTGGCACTGCCTACTCCAACTCTTGTCAGTTAATCGCTATAGAAGCAAAGTACAGCTAGCTGGACTGACCATTTCAGTCAGCTGCTAAATACCACACCAATTTCTTTGGAGCCTGATGTTAAGGCCACTGTTAAGATGACCTGCTCTGCATAAGCTGATTTTACAAAAAGTTATGAGAAATAAAATGGCAGGAATCTGGAATTCCTGCAGAACTGGTAAAAAGTGCCAAACCAGCCATTCTCTTCCAGTTGCAGACACTGATAATAGAACAATCGGTCCCATCCAAATAGTAAAAAGGCATTATTTTACTGCTTTGGAACGTAAAGGCAGGAAACAAAAAAGTTATAATTACAGCAGCATGATTTTTCTGTCTATCCTGAGGAAAGTTTTTTCCTTCTGACTTATTGACTTGAATCTCTGATATCTTAAGAAGCAAAAGACCACAACAATTGTTGGCCTTTACTCCCAGCTATTCCGCAGCAGAGCAAATCTTCACAAAAGGCCAACTTTTTGAGAATGCCTGAAAATTCAGGCATCCCATTCTTCCACATGGTGATTTTGACCATGCTATGGATTTTACCATCGTAATAGGCAATCACCAAGTCAAAATTGTTAGTGATTTCATCCATTCTTCTCTGTGGTCAATAACGTGGTCAGCATAAAAAAAAAGCATTTGAAGCCCCACTGCAAAATTGTCATCACTGTCATTGGTGTCTCATCAAAAACGTCTTTCACAAACCAAACATTCTGATAATCAGAGTGTTGAAACTAAGGATAGATGGAGAGCTTTGGTGGTCAAGATTATGAATTATGGCCGTTCATCACTTTCATGATTAAAAAGAAGTTGGACTCTAGAGATGACATGAATTAAAGTTAAATGAAGAGAACTGCTTCCAAACTAGATAGATCAAGTTCTCAGATAGCTGCCCAACATTCTCTACTGTGGCATGGTTAGCTAGTCTTCATGCCTACAAGCTTCCCTTTGAGAATGGTCTTTGACTTTGACCCAGTGAAAAAAGGTTGGAAAAGACCCCCAGAAGTCCAAAAACATGATGGCTGAAGGGCATCAACAGACATGCCCCTCACAGGCATGCTACTGTGTAAAGTGCTGAAATTGGCTCAGGACAGGCACATAACATATTTGACCACCTCTCAAAGCAACAGCATGTGAATGAACCAAATCTAACCTTGAAAATTTAATAGGCCCTTCTCATCTGTCTATGGTAAGGAGATCAGTTCTCCTTTCTAAGTAAATGTCCCTATATCAAATTCTAACATCAGAGCAAGCAGCAGACTGATTGCTGCCTTAACATTAGAGGCTACTTTTGATCAGTGAAAGGAGTCTTTCAACATTCTGCTTCAGACTGCCTCACATGGAGACAAAACCCTTTCATCTGGGGAAATCCTCCCATTAAAACAGGAAACATAACAACATGTGTATGTGGTTTATATTTCACTTCAATCAGGAAAGCTGGCTATGCAGTTGTTATATTTTCAGTAAGACCGATATGCACACATATATAATTTATTCAGCATGAAAGAGAATCCTAAATATATTAAGTCTCTTGAAATTTCAACCATTTTAAATGATCAGTTTCCATATCAGAAAGCCAGAACTGTTCAATCAGAAATAAGGACTTCATTTTGTTTTGTGCAGAAAAACTTTTCATCCTGCAATACAAAATGAGAAAATGCATTTCTGATGTGAATTCAGAACTCTAGAACTGGGGTAAACTTTTGAGTTAGTGATTTATTCCGCATTCACTCTGAGACTGTCCCATAGGAATCTATTTCAAAGCTCCAGCTAAAACTTTGAAGAAGAGATAGTTCAACTGAAAAACTGAGCAGCTCATGACTTGGGGTCTATTTTCTCTTAAGCTAATCAAAAGCATAGATTAAAGAAGGTACAAACTCTCACTGTTTACTTCCACATGCACCTCCAGCTCTGAAGCTCTTTATAGGCCAGAGAGTTACGTAGCTCAGCGGAAAGCTCTTTCCAGGGACATGAACTAGGGGTGATGCCACTGATGCTGTTTGCTGTTTTTTTCTGGCTCTTCATCCTATTTCACTTTTAAAATCGTTTTATTCCTTGATCCCCTATCATTTGATGCCTGATCCTGTGAGAAACAGAGAACATCCTCTGCTGTAGACAGGAACAGTTGATGGCGCACCTCAATGAATTATTGATCACTGGTTTCTTTAAATAATTCACAACGTATTTGTTTCTGTGAACAATGGAATACTGAATACAAAAACTCTGGTCAGATTTATTTCCTGCCACTGGTCTGTTGAATGACCACAAACAAGTCTGTGAAATGGGGATAATGATACTTAACATCATTTGTAAAATGCTTTGAGATCTATCAGTACAAAGCATTATTTAAGAGTTGTTATTATTTATGGTTTTGTAATTATTTCTATACCATTTGGAGCCACCTGCCACTGAAAACTTATATACTATGGTTCCTAAAGTCATTGCTCAACATTTAGATCTAAATTGTGGACAAGTTAAAAGCAATTCAAAGACTTACAAAGCATTATTATAATATTATAATAAGTATTATAATATTAGTGAGATAATATTCAGAAATGCTAAGCATTCTCAGTTTCTGCTGAAGTCAACAGAAGCTGCTAGCCCTCTAAGGATATAAAGCTTTAAATAACAGAATGAGGCCCTCTAGAGATTCCTTTTTACTCAGATTCAAAGAGGCATCCATGTTAGTCTAGTAAAGCAAAAAAAGCAAAGAGTCTTGTGTGACTTAAAGACTAACAGATTTATTTATTGCACGAGCTTTTGTGGGAGAATATCCCACTTACAGAATAAGCTCTCCCTCTTCAAAGCATCTGACGAAGTGAGATATTCTTTCATGAAAGCTCATGCGATAAATAAATCTGTCAGTCTTTAAGTGCCACAAGACTCTTTGCTTTTTACTCAGTTATTGATGTTGACCATCCCCTGTTACAATCTCAACAAGACAGGAGACAAGAACATTCTGTGAAGGACCTCCATCTCTGAAGTTTTCTCTACTTCTGAGGTCCGCAATCTTCGCAGACCCCTGTGCCGGTCCTTCCTCCCTGACCCTTAGCTGGTGCCGGCAGCCCCCTCTGCTGAAAAAATGTGGTGACTGTGTGAAAATACAGCAGCAGTCATGGCTGCAGTGGGAGTGCTTTGGGGGCATGCCAGAGAAAGTAGTCGCCTAGAGTGCCTCATCTTGGCATTGTGCCTGGGGACAGGGGTCCCCAGGCATGCCACAAAAAGAAGTGGCTCCTTTCAGAGGTTCCCAGGCATAATGCGGAAAGAAGGTACCTGGAGTTGCTACTTTGGGGAGCATCATACTACAGAGAGAAGCCACTCTAGGCAGCTTTTTTCTGTGTCACATGGAGGTATAGGCATGGAGGGACCCCCTGTGTCCCAGCTGCACCTGAAAGAAGTTGCCCAGAGTGGCATTCAGTGGCAGGAGTGGCAATTTCTGTGGTACCACAGAGGCTGCTGCATGACATGCTGAATGGGCTCGGGTGCCACTGTTGGCAGACATGGTGGGGGTTGCCTACCCCTGCTCCACTTCATTATGTGCTAGATCACGTGGCGTCTTTTAGCAGAACTGAAAACATTTTAGTTTTCTTTTAAGTGTATGTGTATTTACTGATATTTTATAAAAGATTCTCTGTGTGATTTATTTATCATGTATGGGACAACTACTGAATCATCTGGAGTTGCTGGTTTTTCAGTCTCTTTTTTTACATACTGATTGAGAAGTCTGTCAAGCCATGTGCCCTTTATGCTGATGTCCTTAAACAGATTTTAGTTTGCCATTATTCAGGCAAACTTTCTAAGGGTTCATGAACAATTTTGACTGACTACATTAAAGTCTAAGACTTCAGGGCTTTAAATTTATTAGAGCTTTTTTAGTTTTTGATGGAGTGGCTAAGTGGATTAAGTACCTAAAAATCTGCAGGAATGGGGCTTCACAGACAACGGCAGCATGAAGAATCTTCTAAACTACTTTCCAGTCTTGCATAGTCTGTCACTGAGTCTTTTAAATTAACTAGCAAGGCAAACAACTTCGTAGATTATTTAAGCAATCTTACTTCTGCTCTTGGAATTCCCATGACAACCAGTAACACAGCAGAGCAAAAGCTTTAAATTATTCTGTATGTGAACAGGAGAAAAACTACCAACTAGATAGCAGCCTAATTGCTGAGATCCTAGTGGAAAATATGAAAGCCTGGAAAACAAACACATCAAAAAATACAAGTCCATCCAGAGACCAAAATCCTTTTTGTTCTTTATGTGAACTTCCCATTCATGATCATAAAAATTCAAATATCATTTAAAACAGACATTTACACTGGGTATGATTTAAGACCAAAGTAACAATTTTTTTCTCTTATTTACTTCCTTATATTAATTAAGGGCTTTGAAATCACCTAGGAGAGATTACTAAGATCACACAATACCTCAAACAACTGTATTTAGCAAACCACCTAATAGCTAGTTGCATCTCAACATAAAGACATTCCACCCTAACTTAAAGCAGTGTGAAAACAACAGTGTGCTCTGGAAGCTTACTGCAGGAAAGGTACAGCAGTGAGGCTGACCCTAACTCAAACAGCCAACCCCAGTAAACCCGTCCCCTGACATGTAGTTCTCAGTGCAAAGAGGAAGAAAAAGCTGGCTGCTTCTCCCTTATGGATAAAATAGAAAAAAACCCTCAACTTCAGAAACCCTTAACTGGAATGCAGAACAGCATCTAGATTCATTCCACCTTGTGGTGAATAGCAGAACCCAATTCCAAAAGTCCAGATCAGCTAGAAGATGATAAAGCTGGAGAAGAGAACAAACACATTCCATATGCATGTTCCACTACCTTTTCTAGAAGAGAACTTTGCTGGGAAAGCAGCAGTCTTTGGGAAGCTCTAACAAATGGCATAGCATCATAACTAAGTTGAGCATATTTCTTCCTTTTGCCAATACTCCTATTTCCTTTTCCATAGTCCTATGACTGAACATCTTGTGCTCCTGATTCAACAGTAAATCATACAAACCAGTGTAAAATTCTGATGCTCATTATTCACAACAGAACTTTCATTTTTTAACACGGAGGGTTGCCCTAGAAGTTCCAGTGATGCTCCAGTTGCAATTTCTCAAACATAACATCTGCTGGTTTCACATGGAGATTGCTACTTAACTATATGCCTCCAGAAATTCTCACCACCTTGTTGTGTAAATGTTAGTTCTGGTCTGCTTCACTCTCTCCATCCTCCATTACCCACAGACAATTACAGATGGAACTTGTTTCAAAAAATGTCTTTGAAATGTTTTTTGCCTGGGAAAAATGGCTTGTTTTCCCCCACAGAAGCTTCCAATTTTTACCACCATTTTTTGGGAGAGGTTACATTGAAAACCCCAAAACAAAAGTTTTGTCTCATTTTTTGGGCAAGCAAAAAAATGCAAAATTTCCAGTTGGAAGGATTTTTTTTAATGTTAAATCAATATTTTTTTGCTAAAATGGGTGAAAATTTTCAGCTTTGGTTGCTGATTCTGGTTTTCAATTAATAAAGATTGCAGAAAATATGACAGTTATTTTCCCCCATTTTTGTCAAAATATTTTATAATAATTACAGGACTTGAAATGGAGCAGATATTTTGTGCTGGATTGGGTCTCCTCTGATGCTAACTTACATTGCCTCCTAAGATCTACAGCAGGCATTCAAAGGTGGCAGATTAATAAAGAAGTCTTCCAAGTGTTTGATTAAGTGGGATTTTATTCCCATGAAAGCTCATACGATAAATAAATTTGTTAGTCTTTAAAAGTGCCAAAGGACTCCTTGTTTGTTTAACATAGTAGTATTACTAGACAAATAACTGTCTCCTTTAAATTCTGACAAGACAACATCCTTAGACTGAGGTTTTTCTGAAGTGATCTACTCACAACCTCCTGAAAGTAAAATTTCTCACTTCAGTTAGACTCATCCGCCTAAGTATTGAGACCAACACAGCTACCACAAGACTGCATAAAACCATCTGTCCAGGTCATTCAAGAATGAACTGGAAGCTCATTAATCCAGACTTGTATAATGAATTAACAAAAAGAAGGGTTAATTTGTTTGTTTTTCTAAACATTCTATATATTTTTCAGTACTCATTTAAATACATGCTGAAGATGTTGAGGGTGTTACTGAAACTGTTGATGCTTCTTCCCCCAGACCCTATATGCAGTTATAGAAAATGGGCATGTTGAATACAACGAATCAAATGTAAATTCATTCTCTATCAGACATTTCTGATAACTGTGTGATATTGCTATGGCAACATAGGCTAGGCAGTAGCTAACCAGCTTGGATACTTCTAATGCATCAGTAGAAAGAATTTTCAGTGTTGAAAGGCAAGATCTTTACACTGATATATTTATTTCCATCCCAAAGGATATAAACATGCTTTACAAACAAAACAATGCACAAACTAAATACAAAGATCACTTCATCTACCACTGAAGTTCAGCCATCTCTAAATATGAACCACCTATTTCAACAGCTTCCAGATTTAAATCAGCGCCCAGGAAAAAACCAAAACAAATGACCAACAAAATAGCTCTTTTCATAAGACATGCCAACATTTAGCATAGAAACATCTGAGATTATTGGAACTGGGGGCATCTACCTTACAAAATCAGGATGAATGTACATAACAATATTAGTAGTAAAATACACTTATAGCAGTTGAAATTGCAGGAATAATTCAGATAGGCAGAATTTTGGTAAATAATATACTTTGAGTACATAACTTATGAAAACAATTGAAAGATATATTAATTCATTTAAGTTGACTAAACTTCAATGTTGTTCATGTCTGTAGCCTCATGTCCTTCACTTAGACCAGGGGTTTTCCAGGTGTTTTGTTTTTTTGGTTTTTTTTTTTTGTAATCAAGGCCCAGTTGAAAAAAAAAAACATTTATGCCTGCGACCCAACAATCACATCTTTGAGCAATGTATTCTAGCCTTTTGGCAGCAGCAGCAGGGGGCGCTGCGAGCCAATGCCTGAAGGTCTGTAATCCAGTACTAGGTCCCAACCCTAACTTTGAAAACCACTGACTTAGACTGCAAGCTCTCTGGGTGAGAACGATCATTTTGCTCTGTATTCATACAACACCTAGCATAATGGGTCTAGTCCATGACTAGGTGTTAAGGTAATAAATATATAAACGAGTATTTATATTCGGTGTGAGAAAAAGAAAAACAGAGACAATTAATCAGCCCCTGGTGTAACAGATAGCCTTCATTTTCAGTTACTGACACTCATGCTTGTGTACTTTCCAATCAAACCAGCAAAACATTTTTCAGACCAATACAGTCTTGAAAAGGAAAGCTAATGATCACAACCCTAGTCATCTCAGTTCTATTCATACCTCATCTCAGGGAATTCTGGCGAGCTGTCAGCAAGCTGTCAACAGCTACTGGACTGTTATCAAAATGGCAAATCTTCCATTAGAAAGTCATATGATATACTATATGGTTTACAATGAATTTGTGGCTTTGAATAAAGAGAAATCATTCTGATTCCAGTAAACATGTGTGCTGCTCAGTACTATTGGTCAGTCACTTGATGTGAATGCAAATATATCAGCCATGGGAACACCATTTTGACCTGGCATTTTTTTTCCCCCTCTGTAAAAGATGATTCATAAAGTCAAACAGGAAGAGATGTATCTGTAGTTTGGCCAGTAACAGCTATGACCTTAGTCCAAGCAAGCAGAGCCAGTTACATAATGGAAAACATACAGTTTGGTTAAGGGACTACAGAAGGAACTAAAGCAACACAGAAAAAGGGGGAATTAAATGTTAAGATGTTCATCTCATGGAGGGGACAGTGGCAATGTTCCCTCCAAGCTGCGCGGGTGCGCAGCCCACTGCAGCTGCCCAGCGCAGGGAAGGCTGCCGGCCGCGCAGGGCCAGCAGCTAGAGTCCCAGCTCAGAGATCCTCTGGAGCAGGGAGTTATTAAAACTCCTGCCCAGAGAAGCTCTAACAGAGCATGCCCAGAATGTCTGAGCATGCTCCGTTAGTGCTTCTCTGGCCCCAGGAACTGTGGCTGGGCCATGCTGCTCCAGTGGCAGGGTAAGATTGCGGGGAGGGGTTGGACAGGCTGGAGGGCTAAACAGGGGAGCGGTCCTGCAAGGAGGGGTCCGGCAGGATCGGGCCCGCAGGGGGTAGCAGGATCGGGCCCGGGGGCACCACATAGCGAGCAACATGAGTTGCTCAGCTGTATGAGGCTCTTACAGGGAACACTGGACAGCAGATCTGACAGCTTCAGGGTGTTGGATACACAGCAGTTAAAAAGGAATAGTCTGAGAGGGAAAAATCAGTTAGGATATGTCTACATTTAGAGCAGAATTCAAATTGACTGTCATCAATTCGAATTCTAGTTTGGCTTCTCATCAGATCTATCTATTCTCCTCTGTCCCCATACCACTAGTTCCAAATCCCATTCTCCTTGCCTAGACAGTCCTAGTCTCTCTCCATCACTTTCAGTCTCCTTGCCTAGTCATTCCTAGATTCCATCCCACACTGTGGCTTCTCATCAGCAGAAGTCTTGCTCTGTCCCCTGCAGCCTTGGATTGGAACAAGCTCAGATTTTGGAGGGGTGGGGGAGATTTTGTTGCTAAAATCTAAGAAGTTTGTATTGAGCATGTACAAACCGGAATTTTTCAAAAGCTTGTAACTGGCCAAATGTACGCAGATATTCACAAGAACAGGACAGGCAAATCCTTAATACAAAGGCCAAAGTCCTAACAAATGACAAGTCCATGCTCCAAGTTACTGGTATGATTGAGTTTTTCCAATTAAAATGTTGCCAGATTTTTTTTTTCTTTTAAAACATTGGCAGAACCAGTATATCTTCTCCTAGCCTTATTCTCTCAAATGACTAGATCAGTTTGGCTGAAGTTCTCCAAAATAAATACAGCCATAGACAGATACCCACCATAGAAAATTTGAACTCAAATAATTAAAGTTTGGCAAAGACATAGCAACTGAAAATAAGGCTTATAACAGGAACTGTCAAGCAACAGTGCTACAAGACGTGCCTGTGAGATTTGGATGTAAATATATATTAACTAAAGCAGGAATGCCTTCTGTTTCAGCAAGGAAATGCATCTGTTTCTCCATTATAACATCTGGCATATTGTACTATGGTTTGACCTTACTTAAATACCAGGGCTCCTTGTTGAAGGCCATTATTAGAATTATCAATTATTTTGAAATTAAAATAATTATGAAATGAAACTTGTGTATGAATCATAGCATATAATTTGTGAACTTCAACTGTAATCCACATACCACATCTGATGTAAGAGAAAGGTCTTGATCTTGCAAAACTCATAAGCATCCCTCACTTCATGCACAAGTAATACCTGTTTGCTTGAGTAAGGATTTGCAGATTCAAATCCTCAAGATATAAACTTGGAGACACCTTTATCCTATTGTTCAGCATTTAATAAAAAATAAATCTTTCCATGTTTATTTTTATTCTGTCTAAACATCAGATATAACTCGACTTTATAAATATACAGTAAATTTCTCAAGTGTGTTTAAAAGAATAATCATCATGGGTTAGTTTTTAAAACAGAGCACTGCAATTATATTTCCTTAAAATACTGTTAGATTTATAAACTTCTTTCAGGCCATGATTCAAGAGGACATCTCTATTCAGGACAGCACTGAACCTTGGAGTGACCCGGGGGAGCTTGCGAACAGGGGGACTGAAAACAGGGGAGTTTGAGAAGGAAGGAGTTGGTGAAGCCCTGAGAAGGAGGCGAAGGCGATCCCCTAGCTGAAGAAGCAAGGGAGAGAGTGAAGCTTGGGTGAGTGAATTACTGTGTGTTTGTCTCTTTCCCTGCAGGTGATTTCTGTTAGTTGTTAGCTACTGTGGGAACTGCAACTGTAATTGTATGATTGTCTGGGGGCTGTTTGGATCATTGTTCCCTGCTCACCTTTGATCACCAGCTTCAATCAGCCTTGTGATCACTCTTCCCCTGTATCTTTAAAGAGGGGCAAGGGCTGACCTAGGTAAAGAAGGCCTTAAAAGCCAGTGGCTGAGTGACCAGGGGGACTGAAAACAGAGGAGTTTCAGAGGGAGTTTGGGGAGGCCACAATGGTGAAGAGGAGCCACACTGCTTGTCCCAGCCCCCCTTCTGTCTCCTCCACCAGTGCCTGTATCCAGACAGACATCCTGAGGATGAATATCTCTCCCCAGATCCTAGTGTGGACTTGCAGGGACTGTGGGCTGCATTTCCCTGTCTCCAACGATCAGGCTGGGGAGATCAATCAATGTGACAGATGTCTTCTGGTGGAATCTCTCAGGAGGCAGGTGGGAGAGTTACAGGAGGAGGTGTCTAGGTTAAGGAGTATCCATGCCCTGGAGAAGTTCCTCGATAGTATCCATTAGAAGACATGCAAGGATGAGGATACTATCCAGGTGTCGAAGACTACCACTGCACCACTGGAGACGGATGGGATGCGTATGGCAGAGGGACGACACTGGCAGCTGGTTACCTCTGGCAGCAGACAGTGCTCAAACCCTGCTCCTGTCCCACCCTCCATTGTGATGAAGAACCGTTACACAGTGGTAGAGACGATGAATGAGGTGGAAGAGGAGATGCCATGCACCCCCGAGGCTGGAAGGATCACAGCCACCACAGCTAGGAGGAAACGTAGGGTTGTGGTGGTTAGGGAGTCACTTCTAAGGGGGACGGAGACACCCATCTGTCACCCTGATAAGGCCTCTTGGGAGGTATGCTGCCTGCTGGGTGCCTGCATCCGAGACGTTATGGAGGGATTGTTGAGAATCATCCACCCCTCTAACTACTACTCCATGCTACTCATCCATGTGGGAACCAATGATACTGTGAGAGGTGATCCTTGGCAGATCAAAGGTGACTACAGAGCTCTGGGTGTGCGGGTGAAGAAGTCTGGACCACAGGTGGTGTTCTCCTCGATCCTTCCAGTCAAGGGTAAGGGCCTGAACAGAGACAGATGCATCCTGGAGGTGAATGACTGCCTGCAAAGATGGTGTCGTCAGGAGGGCTTTGGCTTCCTTGACCATGAAGTGCTGTTCCAGGAAGGACTGCTAGGCACAGATGGACTCCATCTGTCGAGGAAGGGGAAGAGCATATTCGGACGTCGACTGGCTGACCTAGTGAGGAGGGCTTTAAACTAGGTTTGAAGGGAGAAGGAGACCAAAACCCACAGTTAAGTGACAATGTGGGAGACCTGGGGAAGGAATGGAACTTGGGGAGTGCAGGGACTGTAACACCAGGGATAAAAGAGAGGGTGGTTGGAACATGAGGGAGGGAATCAAATAATTGTGTTAGATGTTCTAATGAAGCTTTAATACCTGAGGCAAGTGTGGGAGGACAACGTTGGGAGAAAATGCAAGGAGGTAGATGCAATAAAATTGAAAATCTACATGGGAAAATAGGGCAATCAGCATGGTATCTTAGGTGCCTGTACACGAATGCGAGGAGCCTAGGAAACAAGCAGGAAGAATTGGTAGTACTGGTGCAGACAAGGAACTATGATATAATTGGAATAACAGAGATGTGGTGGGATAGCTTGCACGACTGGAGTTCTACCATGGATGGGTATAAATTGTTCAGAAGGACAGGCAGGGAAGAAGAGGGGGAGGAGTAGCGCTATATGTAAAAGAGCTGTATGACTGCTCAGAGCTCCATTATGAAAGTGGAAACAAGCCAGCTGAAAGTCTGTGGGTTAAGTTTAGAGGAGAGGGCAACAAGGGGCATGTCGTGGTGGGTGTCTGCTATAGACCTCCAGACCAGAAGGAGGAGGTGGATGAGTCATTCTATGGACAACTGGTGGAAGTTTCTAGGTCACAGGCTCTGGTTCTCATGGGGGACTTCAATTACCCTGACATCTGCCGGGTGGCCAATACACCAGTGGCCAGGCAATCCAGGAAGTTTTTCGAGAGCGTTAAGGAAAACTTCCTGGTACAAATGCTGGAGAAACCGACTAGGGACCTTGCACCTCTCAACCTGCTGCCCACAAACAGAGAAGAAATGATTGGTGACAAAGAAGTGAATGGCAACCTGAGCAGCAGTGACCATGAGATGATAGAGTTCAAGATACTGATTAAAGGAAAAAAGGAAAGAAGCAAAACGCAGACCCTGGATTTCAGAAAAGCAGATTTTGGCTCCCTCAGGGAACTCATGGGCAGGATCCCTTGGGAGGCTGATCTGAAGGGGAAAGGCGTCCAAGAGAGCTGGCTGAATTTTAAAGAAACCCTGCTAAAGGCACAGGAAGATACCATTCCAATGAGCAGAAAGAACAGCAAATGTGGAAGGCGCCCAGCATGGCTTAACAGAGAACTCTACGCTGATCTAAAGCATAAAAAGGAAGCTTACAGGAGGTGGAAGCTTGGACAGATGACTAAGGAGGCATATAAAGATATTGCTCGGGACTGCAGAGAGAATGTCAGAAAGGCCAAAGGACAGATGGAGTTGCGGCTAGCAAGGAATGTGAAGAGTAACAGGAAGGGGTTCTACAAGTATGTTAATAACAAAAAGAGGATCAAGGATGGTGTAGGTCCCTTACTGAATGGTGCAGGTATCCTCATGATGGAGGATGAGGAAAAAGCCAAAGTGCTCAATGATTTTTTTACTTCAGTTTTCGCAGGCAGGGCCAGTTCCCAGCCCACTACAGTGGGTATGGCAGACTGGAGAGAAGAAGAGAGGCTCTAGGTGATGGAAAGTCAGGTTAGGGTCTGTCTAAAGCAGCTGGATGTGCACAAGTCCATGGGGCCGGATGACCTGCATCCGAGGGTGCTGAAGGAGCTGACTGATGAGATAGCAATACTACTGGCCATCATCTTTGAAAACTCATGGCAAACGGGGAAGATGCTGGAGGACTGGAAAAAAGCAAATATAGTGCTTATCTTCAAGAAAGGGAAAAAAGAGGATCGGGGGAATTGCAGGCCTGTTAGCCTCACCTCAATCCCTGGAAAAATCATGGAGTAGGTTCTCAAAGAATCCATCCTGAAACACTTGGAGAAAAATAGAGTGATCAGGAACAGTCAGCATGGATTCAGCAAAGGTAAATTGTGCCTGACCAACCTCATTGCCTTCTATGATGAGATGACTGGATTTGTGGATGCGGGAAAAGCAGTTGATGTGATATACCTCGACTTTAGCAAGGCTTTTGATATGGTTTCCCACAGCATTCTCGTCAGCAAGTTAAGGAAGTATGGGTTGGATGTGTGAACTGTAAGGTGGATAGAGAATTGGCTAGATCAGCAGTTTCAGTCTGTAGGAATCAATGGCACCATGTCTAGTTGGCAATCAGTAACGAGTGGTGTGCCCCAGGGATCGGTCTTGGGGCCAGTTCTGTTCAACATTTTCATTAATGATCTGAATGATGGGATTTATTGCACACTCAGTAAGTTTGCGGATGACACCAAGCTGGGGGGAACGGTAGACACGCTGGAGGGCAGGGACAGGATTCAGGGAGACCTTGACAAATTGGAGCAGTGGACCAATAGAAATCCCATAAGGTTCAACAAGGACAAGTGCAAAGTCCTGCACTTGGGACGGAAAAACCCCATGCATTGCTTCAGGCTGGGGAGCAATAAACTAAGTAGCAGCACTGTAGAAAAGGACCTGGGGCTCATGGTGGATGGGAAGCTGGATATGAGTCAGCAGTGTGCTCTTGCTGCCAAAAAGGCCAATGGCATACTGGGCTGCATCAGAAGAAGTGTTGCCAGCAGATCAAGGGATGTGATCACTCCCCGCTATTCAGCACTGGTGAGGCCACATCTGGAATACTGTGTCCAGTTTTGGACTCCCTACTACAAAAAGGATGTGGACAAATTAGAAAGAGTCCAGCAGAGGGCAACAAAAATGATCAAGGGGCTGGAGCACAAGCCCTATGAAGAAAGACTGAAGGAAGCAGGCTTATTTAGCCTGCAGAAGAGAAGACTGAGGGGGGATTTGATAGCAACCTTCAACTACCTGAAGGGATGCTCCTAAGAGGATGGAGCTTGGCTGTTCTAAGTAGTAACAGAGAACAGAACAAGGAGCAATGGTTTCAAGTTGCAGCTGGGGAGGTCGAGGCTGGATATTAGGAAAAACTTTCTTACTAGGCGAGTGGTAAAGCCTTGAAATGGACTACCTACGGAGGTGGTGGAATCTCCGTCTTTAGAGATGTTTAAGGTCCAGCTGGACAAAACTCTAGCTGGGATAATTTAGTGAGAGTGGTCCTGCTTTTTAGGCAGGGGGTTGGACTAGATCACCTCATGAAGTCCCTTCCAACCCTATGATTCTATGTGCTCGAAGATAAGAATTTCCTTACATGCTGTTCTGAAAAGGGATGGATTTAAGTGCATTTAAGTGCTTTCCTGGGTCAGAAAGGTCCATACGTATTTATCAGCACAGCTCCTCCTGCCATAGCTCTGCAGTACAGCCAGCCCCCCCAAGTTGTTCTTTTGCTGGATTCCAAACTAATAGTTTCAATGCTTGCAATATTAATTACAAAAAACTCAGACAACCTGAAAAACAAAACAAAACAAAACAAAAAACCCTTCAGATTCAGGCTTGCTTTGAACAAAAAAGGGCAATAAATTTGTAGCTGAGTTTCTCTCCAGCCTTCAACCTGCCCTTTCTGTGAACATGTAATGAAAAGGCCCTACTGTAACATACCATGTACAAACAAGAAGGAAAATTTTATTCATGCACTGGCACAAGTTTTGTTGTTTTTTAATTGTTACTGGTCTAAAAAATATTCTTTTTTTTCACTTATCAATCATCATTGTAAAGAAAAAGAGAGAGAAGCCAGAAATCCACAGAGCTTTGAAACAAAAAACAAAGGACAGGGAGGTTCATTTTCAAAACTAAGTGCAACTGATAGACTAACATTAATGGAAGGAGCTCCAGTATTAGGAGAAAGGTGTTTTTTCTGTGCAAAATGTTCCCCCTCTTCAGATTCTTTTAGGAGCAGCATCCAAGTATGCTCTGGGATGTGGAGCATGTCTCCAGGCTCACTCAACTCTGGTGGGTACAAATTAGGGTGACCAGATAGCAAGTGCAGAAAATCAGAATGGGGTAGTGAGTAATAAGAACCTATATAAGAAAAAAGCCCCAAATATCAGGACTGGTCCATTAAAATCAGAATATCTGGTCACCCCTGTACAAATCCAGGACCAGAGGTCACATCTGCTAGCACCCCTGCTCCTTCCACATCACTCTGCCAGCCAGGGTAACACCTGACATCGGGGTCAATCCTACAAGAAGCTGAGCCCCTCAATTCCCATCTACTTTAGAAGGAGCTGAGAATACTTAATATTTGGCACGGGTGCTCAGAATCCTACAGACCAAACCCTAAGAGGAAGTCCTGAGTTCTTTAAGTCACAAAGCTTCTAAGGGTCACCTCTGTTTGCTTGTCCTCCCCCATGTAAAATGAATGCTCAGAAATCTGAGAGGGCTACATAATTCAGTTCAGACAGCTGAAGATTAAACAGCTATGATTTATTTTAAGAATGATTCATCAAGGCCTGTGAATGCATCTTGAAGCTTCCAACATCTACTTTGCTTCTAGTACCAAGTTACAGAAACAGCTCCTCTCTCTCTCAGGTTTGCTGGGTTTCTGAAGAGTCTTTATTTGTCGTGACAAGAAAACAAGAATATCTGTTTTGATCACGACATCGATTTAGCCCTTAGTAAGGTTCAATTAGATTGTTACAGTACCCCTCCCCCCAGTTTTACTGAGGTGGACAACCATTAATTAAAATTCACAAGACAGTTAATCACAGCTCTATAAAGCTGTCATGTGTGTCTGCCTGTCACCACCTCTGTATCAGATTCAATTTGTGCAGCCAGGTTCAAAGAATGGTCACTTGAAAGGTCACATTTTGATAAAAACCTGACAATGTTTTCCCTACCACATAAAGAGAGAAGAGACAAGAGCAGCACATTGTACATCTTCTCTAATTAATTAGAACAAGCCTTCGCAGTGAGTCACCGTCATTTGGAGCTTCCAGCGTGCACTATCAGCTACTTCCCAGGCATTTAGAATCATAGATTTCCTTCGTTGTTTCCATGGTCCCATCAGGAGACAAGTATTTCCATCATGCATTGGGATAGAAGAAAAGATGTGCCTAGTTAATGAGCCATGAGAATAATGAGATGGGATTTAATGAGGAAGCAGTTTATTCCAAGCAACAGGAGACTGATGATGCAACAACATTCTGCAGAAGTAAGAGTCCTGATTTTTATTAACTCATTTAAACTTGCAATGAAAAGAGAGAGCCGGATTCACTTTCACCAGCAAAAATCAAAAATGCTCCTCTGAAGTCACAGAATCACACATGTCAAAATTTGTGAGAACAGAATCAGGCCTGAACACTTTTCTAATCCTTTACATTACATAATTCAAATGACTTTCTTACAAAACTCATTTTCACTGTTTTTGTAGTACTGCTTGACTGACAAACTCCTGATCATGAGTTATCAGTTTAAACAAACAAGGAGTTCTGTGGCAATTTTTAAGACTAACAAATTTATTTATTGAATGAGCTTCTGTGGGAGAAAATGCCACTTCATCAGATGCTTTGCAGACAGGGAACTTACAGAATGGGAAGAAACTAAATGCAGGAGAGTCTAAGTCATGAGATCAGGTCAGACTGTTACAGCAAATCAAAGTAGTTATTAAAATTCAAACATAGAGACTATAGTTTATTTTTCCCCATTACAACTGTTGATCTGACCTCACCTCCCTCTATATGGTTTTTTCCACTGTTCTGACAAAAAAGAGATACAAAATAAATATGCAGGCTTTGGAGGGGGGGGCAGGGAAGCAGGGAAACATGACAATGCTAACAGGGCTCCCTGCCCTGCGGTGTAACAACTTTTACTAGCTGTACTGAATATGACAGCTATTTCTGCATTGTCATTGAGGCTGTGTTCAAGATGTAAAAAAAATTATTTAAAGCTTTAATGACCTAAAGTCTTTGAAAACTTGCAGTTTATTCAGGTTTTCCATTCCTCTCCTCCTTTATGGTAAAAGTGATATTTTTGCATAGAAAGAGACTATACCTACCTAGCTAAAGACAGTAATTATTTAATATTAGAAATAAAAAACAAAAGTAAGTAGAGTCAGCTGCAGTTTTAATTCCCGAAATAACTATCTTTCTCCCTCCTCTGCAAAAACAAACACAATGAAAATGACGGAAATAGCACACAGGTCATGATATTCTGTTCAGGTCACTACGTTTCATTGCAGTTTGCAGAAATATGTTCATTTTTGAGTCATGAATTTTCATCTGTACACCTCACTCTTACTGTCATGTCATGTTCCATCACCTAGAACAAACCCCTATTTGTCCTGGCTACTCTTAGTTTATACAATGGACTCTGGATTGTAAACTAATTCTAAAGGGGTGACCGTGTCTAGTTCAGCAAAACAAACAAGAAGTCCTGTGGCACTTCTAAAGACTAACACATTGATTTATCACTTGAGTTTTTGAGGAAGAAAATCCAACTTCATCAGATTTTCTCCCATGAAAACTGATGCAATAAATCAGTGTGTTAGTCTTTAGAAGTGCCATAGGACTTCTTGTTTGGATTGTAAACATTACATTACATAATCAAATCTATTTTTCTTTACTTTTTTCCATGCCATGGTCCTCTTCCAGTTTTCCAAGAACTGCTCCTTTCCTCTAGGACTAGGAACATACTTTGTCTTTATTACCACTATCAATGTCATTCTTATACGCAATGTAATTGTAGTCATGTTGGCCCCAGCTTATTTGGAAAGACGACATAGGTGAGGTTATATCTTTCACTGGACCAACTTCAGTTTGTGAAAACTACAAGCTTGCAAACTTGCACAGAATTCTTCTTCAGCTCAAAAGCTTGTCTCTCTCAACAACTGAAGTTGTTTCAAAGGGTATTAACTTATCCACCTTATGTCCTGTTATTCTTAAACAGTCCTGATAGGGGCATTCTTGCACAAAGCAGAGCTCGTGCTCCAAAGAAACAAAACACTTCATCTTAGGGGCATATATCGCTTCTACAGACTAAGAGAAGTATTTTTTTTCTGCTGTTGGCTAATATTTAATATCAGAAGAGAAGGAGTGAAAGGGTCTTTAATGTAATCCCCCTCAGCCTTCCAAAAAGATTGTTTGAGTATATTTACACAGAAATCATGGTTATTGCTGTCTGTCTCTGTTTGCAGCACGTGCACATCCATAAAGGTAAATGTACATGCACACCCTGTAGCATTACAAAGACTTACTGATTCCAACTAAACGTGTGACTTAATAGACTATATCAATGACTAAATCTCATTGTAAAAACCTTCTCATGGCTACCAAATTTTCATTTAAAAATCAGATGCATGTGAAAAACACAACTCTCTAAATCTCAGCAGTGACCATTATAGTATAAGCCAGGCCCATTTACTGGAGCATACATTTCATGCAAACCACATGCTATGGCTCCAGTTGCCAGCACCCAAGCATCAGCCAGTTGTGATTTAATAGTGAATTTTGTATTCCTGTTAATGTTTTTAAACTGACATGGCTTTGTCAAATAATGCAAATTCGACAGCATATATATATGGAACACATGTGATAAGCATGGGAGGGAACCCATAGCTTAGGCATAATTAGGACCTCCCATTTTTGTTTTTTTTTTCTGAAAACCTCTGGAGAATTCCCATATTTTGAAAAACCCAGCACTTAGATTTTTCCAGTTTCTACCCAGAGTTTGTACTTGCTTCAACTCCCTGGACCTGGTATTGTGGCCACTCAGACTTCCTGTCAGCCTCCTCGGCGCACTTGTGCCAAGCAGAGCAACTGCTGACTGGTAGGTGCAGCTGCAGCTCTCTAGTGGAAGAGCAAAATGGCCAGGGGGGCCTGCAGAGACCATTGACCACAGCAGTGATAGGGTGAAGAGAGAGGAAGGCTGTAAGTATTGGCCCCCCTCTGACCCTGGCCCTTACCCTGTCTAGCACTACTAAAGTATTGGGCACCTCCTTCCCACCGCTGTATACCCCATTTTCCACATTTTCCTTCCTTTTCTGGGTTCCCCCCCATGAGTGCCAGGCACTCCTCCAACACCTGCTGCCACAATTAGTACTGGGACTCCACTCCTCCTCGGTACCCCATCTCCTCCATAGCCACTGCAATCAGTTGGGTCCAGAGACATGTCACTGCCCAGAGAGAAACCTCAAAGCACAAAGACCCATCTGCTTCATCTGCATTATTTGCCAGAGCCAGACAGAGTCCCCTCCTACTCTCAGGACAGGAACAGCGATGGGAGCGGAGCTGAGCAGCACCGAGACACACTGAAAATCCTGTTGCAAGTCTGTGCTCTCGGGATTTTTGGAATTTACACAGTGAAGTCCTTTGCATAAAGTGTGACCTGCACAAGCCACCAACAGTGAACTGTTTTCCTTTTACAGTGGCTTTATTTTTTAAACAGGGATTAAATATAGACTCTCTACTGTTCTCTATTTGTTGTTTTGGTTCTGTCCTCCCACCCCCAGTATTTTTTATGCGCTACTCACCTAGAGAACCCTCATGTTAATTTTCTGCACTTTTCAACCATTTTTAATTTTTGAAACAAACCTTGATAGATTCCTCAGTTTTTTTTAAAAAATACCTAGAAACCAAAAGGCTTATGAATACAGTATGGAAACAGACACACACTAATTTGTAACTGCCCCTTTCACAAGCAGAGCTCTAAATTACCTGAATTCATTTTTATGTATTTCAGCAATTTTCCTTTCCAGTTTCTGTGATTGCTTGGGAAAAATCTTGAAGTCACTGATGTAATCGTCTGGGTGATCTTCAGGATCATAATCACCAAGCTCAGCTGAACAGGTTAAAAAAACAAAACAAAGCAGCAGAATGAGTTAAATAACAGAGTAGGTTAATGAATGCCTATGTCTCATCCTTTAGATCAGCCTCCATGTGTCGTTCAACAAGTTGCCAGGTTCAGTAAGAATGCAATAGACTATATTTCCAAAAGAAAGCAAGCTTATTACAACCATAATTAAACTAAGGCTACAAAATTATGTGAGGTTCACGCCAGCCTTTGAGAAATGTGTATTCTTGAGATGGCAGCACAAACTCTCCCCCATCCAATAAACGAGTTTCAAAGCTGAAGTTCATTAATTATAAAAGTAACTGAAAATTGTTATTTAGTGATGACAGGCTCGGAAAAATGCAGATAGTTAAAACAAAAGTCTTTCCTTCATCATTCTGTTGACATGCAATTTAATAAAACAGACCAGAACATTCTGAACTAGATTCTCCTCTCACCAATTCCAGTGTAACAACACTGAACTAAATGGGTTTAATTCTGCCCTAATACATAAGCACAAAAGCTGTACTTACTAATATTAGTGGATTAGCAACAGTTTATGCCAACAGTGAATCTGGCCAAATAATTCTGATGGGAGCTGCTGAGTATTCAGCTCTTCAGAAAATCAAATCACTTATTTAAATACTTAAATGTGGATTTAGAAGCCTAGTATTAGGAACGTATTTTTAGCTTTGTTGGCCTTTGCTATCAAGCTATGGACTTAATTTTAGGAACACTGCCCCATCTGGAAGCACAATACTGCCTCTGGTCCAAATCTTTATACATTCCTGATGATCATGCTAATAGCTTAGAATTATTGCAACAGATAATATTAAAAACCCAAGGCAAGTTATAAACAAAATTGTAAATAAACTGAGCTATTTACTAGGGACAGCATAAGGAATAAGAGAAAGAAGTGTCATTTTAAAATACTAGAAAATTTTTATAAGATGATTTCAAAAGAGAAATCAGTTGAATTCTTTTTCCTCGTACAGTATTTTACCACTCTTTCATGTAGATGAAAAATTGTCATTTACATCACTGGATCAAACTCTTTCTATACAGGCCCACCTTCTTCCTGGTCAAGTTCCAAAGGGGCAGCCATGTTAGTCTTGTAAAGCAAAAAAAGCAAGAAGTCTTGTGGCGCTTAAAGACTAACAGATTTATTTATCACATGAGTTTTCATGGGAGAATATCCCACTTCGTCAAGAAGATCAATGGGACATCAAAACTTCAAAGAGAAACAGCTGAAATCGAACTAATATGCAAATTAGATTGTGTGAAAGCAGGGCTGAATTGTGACTATGGATTCTTTTCATATTATAACAGGTAATTTGACTTCACCCTCCCTCTGTGTGCTGTTTCCTAGAGTTTGAATCCTTACAAATGCTCTGATCCCATGTCTTATACTCCCCTGCATTTATTTTCATCCAATTGTGTAAGTTCTCCCTCCTCAACGCATCTGATGAAGTGGGATATTCTCCCATGAAAGCTCATGCAATAAATAAATCTGTTAGTCTTTAAGTACCACAAGACTCCTTGCTTTTTCTTGGTGTTTGTTGCGTATGCAAAGAATTGGCCAGGCACTAGGGCAAGTGTAACTAGAGGAAATGTTATTATCAGAATCCCCCAATCTGATGGCAGAACTTTAAGAAATGCTTCCAACACATTATTGCTGTGAAATTACTGCAGAAAATACATGCCTATACATCAAGTATTTGTGCACGCAAATTTCCAAGCAGACATCTAACTAGCAAATTGTGTGCACAAACCTATAATTGCCTGCACCAGTATATGCAGTTGCATATCCAGATTCTGCTAGTGAATTGCCAGTGTTTCTCAAAATTTAGCCTTAAAAGTCAGGCCAGCAGAGAATAGCAAAAGAGAGCATGTCCCAGCAGTTTTAAGTTGGTGTCAGGATCTTCCAGCATCTCCAGCATTCCTGGAATGGCATTGTCATATCCTATTTCCCTCATGCTCATTCCTCAGTTAACATGAACAGGCCACATATTATAGTGCTCATTAGCATTTCAAAAACTGAGGTAGTACTGGCTTTGATTGGCCACGAGGGAGTGAAGGAATATGAGGATGGTACTCCTGTCACCTAGAGACTAAGACCATCACCACGGTAATTTACTTGTCTCCCTCTACCCTAAGGTCCCACTATCACTCAGACCTCCTTTGTTTAAAGTGCAAAAATGCAATCTGAATCACTGCTACTGAATCAAATAACTTATCTTTTGTTTAGTTTGTATGGAATTGAATATATTTATACTCAAAAACGTAAAGGAACAAAATAATGATCTCCTTTATAGCTAGAGCTCTGTATCATACCCAAAATACTGTATTTTCCTCATTTAAAAACTAACAGGATTAGTTTGGTTTTTTCCATGTCTTAATTTGTTGCTAGGTTCTTCAGATTTTGAACTATTTGTACTCTCTCCATTTTTGAAGCACTTGTTAAGATTCAGAGGGTGAAATAAGGATAAAAAGATCTATTTTGTTTTAACCTGCTTCTGAAACACGCTTCTAAAACCCTCTGCTGTTTGTACTGAATACCACTCTCAAGATGCTGAAATAATTCACAATGTGTTGGTGTTACACTTACCTTGGACAATACAGGCACCCAAGTAGGCAGCATCAGAAAAAGAGCACAGCAAACGACCATGGAAAATGTCCCGTTTTATTTGTAGATACAAAAGATACCTGCAATATATTTTTTAAAAAGTAGTTTAGCATAATAGTGATGTGGCCCCTTTGTGATCAGCTACTGTGATCAATCATTCTATGTATTTCACTTGCTGCATGACAGGCAGTGAAGAGGAATGACCTGTAAAACATTAGACTACTGACAAGATGAGAGTGGTTGATTTCCCTCTGGAAAAACATAATTGGGAATACAAGAGTGACAGTACTTCATTGAGAGAATAACAAAGAGTACAACCTAAGGTGTACTCTATTGTAAATGTAATGTAAAAAAAAACTATGCTAAGGTTGTTTGGTGGAATGTGATCCCCTTGCAGAATATTCATCAGAGCAAAACTCAAAACTTCTAAAAACCAGGAAATGCACTGTGAAGGTTGCCCATGCAATCTTAACTCCACCCTTTTTCAGCAATGCCCCAATATACCCAGTTAATAAAAATATCTTTAGTCTGACAATCCCACTGTTGCTGAAATGTACAACCTCTTCATCTCCTTTTACAAGCCATTCACTCTCAGACACAGGATTCTACCTAACACTATCTAAAGCAGGGCTCTCAAACATGTGGCCAGTGGGCCGCATGTAGCCCCTAAAGCTATTTCCTGCAGCCCGCAATGACACTACTGTTACTGATATTTACAATATCGCTGTATGAAAAAGTTTCAGTGGTGCAGCCCTTGGGCTAACGTACTAGTCCTCATGTGGCCCTGTGCTAGTCCTCATGCAGCCCTCGTGGTGATTTGATTTTGAGATCCCTGATCTAAAGAACAAAAAGGGGAAGGAGGAGGAGGGTGAGATGGCCCCTGCCACATTCATCAGAAGATCTGGTAGGCCACCACTTCTTAAACTGTCAGATTCTGCAGAGTGGGAAAACCACAATGTGAATGCAGGCCATCTCCCCCTACTCAAATCACACTGTAGACAGCAATCCCTATGTCATGGTTTACTCCTTGCTCTCCTGCAAACTACTGCAACCTCATGATCTAGGAATCACCCAGTATCCACACACTGGCAACCCCGCCAATTCACATAATTAATTTCTGTCAATGGCCAGGGTACTGAGCTATCAGTTCCAAATCTCAACACTGTGCATCTTTGGAAACACCATATTAATCTACCCCAAGATCAGGAAGTAACCACACAGCCCTACTCCCTTGGGACTAATAAAATACATGTTTTCTCAATCAATCAGTCCAAGATATGCCTACTACCCATCCTCACTTCCCACCCCCTCCCACAGCCAGAACCCCTCTCCCTGTCTTCCACATCCTCACTGCCCCACACAAAGTCCCCTGTCTCCACCTCCTTTCTGCCCAACATAATAAAACTTTTTGGTCAGCCCACCTGCTGCGTATTTTGCTATGTTCACAGTAAACCTTCCCATAAAATAAATGTTACAACAGATCATTTGTAGCAAGCAACATGAATTATTAAATATTCATAGCATAGGGTTGGTTACAAAGGCTCAGACTAGAACGTCAGTGAGAGGGTGTTCATGTTCACTAGGGAAAATGGCATTGGTACATTCTCTCAAACTACTTCGGCAACCAAAAAGTGGCTGCTTAAAAAACCTCTCATTGTTTTTTTACTGGTGCATTAACAATGCAGTCCTTCCCCATCTACCAAGCAAAAACATCAACATGTTCTGAAAGACTAATCTTAGTTTTGATCACCAGAGATTTAGTCAGTTCCAAGCACTACCTCAGTAAATCCTTGACAGACTGAGACCATTTTGACCCACATCGCATCAATAGTTGGATCTCTATATCCATACAAAAAAATCACCACCTAGAAACTTTTAGAAAAATGACTTTTTTCCAAGGCCTTTATTTCCACAATGCCCATCTCAAATTACTCTAAGTCTGGCTTACTGACCCGATCCTCCAACCTCCTGAGGCACACCAAATTTCAAAGTAATCTGACTAATCATGTATATTTCAGAGGACTTGGAAAGGTTGACCTTTAAACAGAAGTTGTGATGCAATGCACCAGTATTGTATACACTGATTACAATACTCACTTGTTATCTGAAATGCATTCCAATATTGCCAGAATGAATTATTAGTTAGTTTGGACCAACCCATACACTTAAACCCCATCCGTATTATGGATCTCCCTCCCATAATTCTACAGACAGTAGAAAGAACATCTCTGATGAACACACTGGCTCCTCCTGAAACTCCCTCCTTTAGTTGTACAGAATCTGAGAAACTCGCAAGCAAACATGAGAGACTTCAGGGCAGAACTGAGAATTGGGGCACAGGACACCTGGTGGTGAGAGGTTTCACAGTTCCTCCCTCTCAGAGCAGCTCACATTAGAGCAGAACTGATCAAAAGGAGATAGTCAGCTTCTGTTTGCTGCACCACCGAGCAGCATTAAACACCATAAGCAAGAAGACAGGCATTCCTTTAGGGACAATATCCTACTGGACAGCATTCCAAGAACTCAAATTCAGCAGTGCCACCACCACTACCAGAAATAGATTATCTTGGAGCTCATCTGCCAGCGTTAAACTCTCTTGTGAGCCAGCTGGCTCACTTCAGCTCCACCATGCAGCTTGCTAATCCCTGGTAGGAAAACAAGCCATTCAAGCACATAACAGTTCACAGCAAGTGACCAACCAGACAGGCACCTCCTGGTGATGGAACTGTGGAATTGCTCAAGAGGCAGCTCCATCCAGTAGTCTGTGCCTCATCTTTTCTCTGGTCTCTAGTCCAAGTCTGGTTCTGGGACCTCAGCCCTTTGGCTGAGACCTCTCAGTTTCCCCCCTTCTGGGTACAGTCCAGTCCTAGGCTGGCCACTTTGCCTAAGTGGCTGCCACTAATCCTTGCACCACACACTGGCAGCCTAGAGGGAGGCGGGAGGGACCCCAGCCTGCCCACTTCACCCAGCCCTGGCCCACGGACTCTATGTGCCCCAACTGCGCTGTGCCTCAACCCCCACTTCAGTCCATACACAGAACTGTAGGTCCTTTGGGCCATGTCCACATCTCCCCCAGGTAGCTTACGCCCTTTGTCAGGGTATGGGCCATCCAAGTCCCAGCAGTCAACAATGAGCCATCCTTGGTCCTCTACCTAAAGCCAAGCACACAGCCTTCTTCCTTCCCACAAACTACAGCAAGACTGCCCAGAGCACGGGCTGCTGCCCTCTCACATACTAGCTTTCAGGCCCTGCAGCTGCTTGTACCCACTGGCTATCCCTTCTGCACTAGGATTTTAACCCCCTTCCTGCTGGAGTAGGGAGATGACCCTTCTACAGATCTTTTAACAGGGGTTAAAGTACACCAGAATGCCCCAGAACACCATTTTTAGGTGGTCAGCATTCTGGGGCCCCTAAAAATAGAAAATGGAGCTGAAATGCTGCATTCCGGGGCCCACCATTTAAAATCGTGGAACGCAACGTTCTGGTTTCATTTTCTATTTGGGGGGGGGGAAGCTGACTGCCTAAAAATAGTCTATTTTTAGGGGGCCCAGTATTCCAGGGCCCTCAAAAATAGAAAATAGAACTGGCCATTCAAGCAGCACTAGGAGAAGGGGCGAGGGGTGCCTGCCCTGCTGTGAAGTGCCAACTGGCCCCTCTGAGCATGCACATGCTGCACTCTGAGGTAGAAGCCTCAGAGTGCAGCCTGGAGGGGAGTAAGGGGTGATGTGCTCTCACCCTGCTCTTGGGAATCCCCGTGCTGCTGGAGGGCAACTGGAGGTGAGTGACGGTGGCACAGGGCCCCAGGCTCAGCCTCCCCTCAGGCGACTCAGCATGAGGGGTGGTGGGAAGAAGGGGTCAGGATGGTGGGGTGGGGAGGTGTGGAGGGCATTGGGGGGCTGAATGGGATAGAGTGAAGATGGGGGAGATGGGGGGTTAGGAACACTGGAGGAGGGACTTGGGGGCAGGAAGCGTAGGGAATGGGGACGGGGGCTGAGGAGGACATGGAGAAAGAGGGGTCTGGTGGGGGGCAGTAGCTGGGGTGGGGAGCAGGCATTTGGGTGGCAGTAGCTGGGATAGGGGCAGGTGGTTGGGGGGGGAGTAGCTGGGGTGTATGAAGGGGGCCTGGATGTTCACTAAGGGGACCCAGAAATTTAAAAGGGTTTCAGGACCCACCAAATTATACTTTAACCCCTGTACAGAGTACAGTTGCAGGAAGCTAACCAGCCAGGAAGTATGTCTGAAAGGTCTACACACTACAGGAATCCTTCAACACTTGTATTGACCACAATGGGTCCACTCCCACCTTGACCTATGGAAATGGATCTCCTAGGCCCTTGAGGCAGCACTGTCAACAGAAATCCTGGCACAGGTCTCTGACTACATGTCTAGCACTATCTGGCATACATCCTGTGCCACGTAATTTTACCCATAAGTCTATAATGAACTCTAGAATGGAGCTTGACTCAAAAGTATTAAGTCTTCCACCAGTCTACCTCTTCCTTTCCCCAGAATAGACTACTACTAGATATTAAATGAATAAAAGACTACATCTCTCTTACTGAAAGGTGACCATTTCACTAGCTTTAATTCCCCCTTAGTGTGTTTGAGAGCTGGAAGTTTCTGTAGGACTCTGGTCCTGAGAGGCTTCATTTACTCTGGATCTCTATTATTTTTGTCTGCTTCACTGCTGTAATCTTTGTCCAGTCACAGCTCACTGATCCTTTTTAAACTTAACATTATTGGAGCGCAGGTGGCTCCCAAGAGAAAACATTCCTTCCACCATGGTGAACTGAAGGCCTTGGTCACATGAAAAATCTTTAATCTGCAATGACTACCTGCTAAAAGAGGCTGTGGTTGAATTGCTTTGGGGGCAAAGCAGCTGTCTCTAATCATTTATATTTTCATCAACTTTTCCAGTATGTAAATCAGCCTGCAGAGCCCTGGAAATGACTGCAACTCTGGGAACAAACTTGGGAAGGTGTGTTCATTTTCTCATGAGTAACAATACAAATCCTAAGAAAGGGCAGCTCATGAGTTCATCACAGCACTGGGGCGGTTCTGAAGCAGACAAGCCTGTTCTAACATTCTAGTTTGATGGTTTCTGAATCAGACAGTGGGGTGAAGTGTGAGACAACAATAAAACCAGCAAACGGTGAGCAGAACTCTGAAGAAGTTAAATTGATCATTTAGTCTTGGCCTATACCAGACATAATGAAGACTAAGAACAAAAGGTACTCATGCTTCTAGAATATAGAACAGGAACAGCACGAGTCTAATTTGGAACTAGGGAACACAGAATTGATCTGGAAAGTAGAAGTGAATGGCAGTCTGGGCAGCAGTGACCATGAGATGGTAGAGTTCAGGATCCTGATCAAAGGAAGAAAAGAAAGAAGTAGGAAACAGACCCTGGACTTCAAAAAGCAGATTCTGGCTTCCTCAAGGAACTGATGGGCAGGATTCCTTGGGAGACCAATCTGAAAGAGAAAGAAGTCCAAGGGAGCTGGCTTATTTTAAAGAAACCCTACTAAGGGCATAGGCAGATATCATTCCGATGTGCAGAAAGAACAGCAAATATGGAAGGTGCCCAGCATGGCTTAGTAGAGAACTCTACAGTGAACTAAAACACCAAAGGGAAGCTTACAAGAACTGGAAGATTGTATAGATGACTAGGGAGGTGTATAAAGACATTGCTCGTGCCTGTGGGGATAAAATCAGAAATGCCAAAGGGCAACTGGAGTTGCATGTGAAGGATAACAGGAAGGGGTTCTTCAAGTATGTCAGTAACATGAAGAGAATCAGTGATGGTATAGGTCCCTTATTGAACAGGGAAATATCCTTGTTGAGGATGATGCAGAAAAAGGCTGAAGTACTCAATGCTTTTTTTACCACAGTCTTCACAGGCAGGGTCAGCTCCCAGGCTACAACACTGCATAATACAGAATTGAGAGAAGGACAGCAGCCCTCGATGATGGAAGGTCAGGTTAGGGACTACTTAAAAGAAGTTGGATGTGCAAAAGTCTGTGGGGCTGGATAAACTGCATCTGAGTGTGCTGAGGGAGTTGGCCAATGTGATTGCAGAGCCACTAGCAATTATCACTGAAAATGCATAGTGAATGGGGGAGGTCCCAGATGATTGGAAAAATACAAATATAGTACCTATCTTCAAGAAAAGGGAAAAGGAGGACCCAAGGAAGTACAGACCAATCAACCTCATCTCAATCTCTTGAAAAATCATGGAGCAGGTCCTCAAAGAATTCATTCTGAAACACTTAGAGGAAAACAGAGTGATCAGGAAAAGTCAGCATAGATTCACCAAGGTCAAATCGTGCCTGACCAAGCTGATTGCCTTCTATGATGAGATGATGGGATATGCGGATGCAGGAATAGTCATCAATGTGATATACCTCAACTTTAGCAAAGCTTTTGATATGGTTTCCCACAGCATCCTTGTCAGCAAGTTAAGGAATTATGGGTTGGATGAGTGAACCATAAGGTGGAGAGAAAGCTGGCTAGATCATCGTGCTCAGCGGGCAGGGATCAATGGCTCAATGTCTAGCTGGCAACCCGTAACTAGTAGTGTGCCCCAGGGGTCAGTCCTGTTCAACATCTTCATTAATGATCTGGATGATGGGAGAGATTGAACACTCAGTAAATTTGCAGATGATACCAAGCTGGGGGCAATGGTGAACACGCTGGAGGGAAGGGATAGGATTCAGGGAGACCTAGACAAATTGGAACTTTGTGCCAAATGAAATCCCATGAGGTTCAACAAAGACAAGTACAAAGTCCTGCACTTAGGATGGAAAAGTCCTATATATTGCTAAAGGCTAGGGACTGATCAGCTAAGTAGCAGCACTGTAAAAAAGAACCTGGGCGTTACGCTGGATGGGAAGCTGGATATGAGTCAACAGTGTGCTGCTCTTGCCAAAAAGGCCAATGGCACACTGGGCTGCATCAGTAGGTGTGTTGCCAGCAGACTGAGGGATGTGACTATTCCTCTCTATTCGGCAGTGATGAGGCCACATCTGGAATACTGTGTCCATTTTTGGGCTCCCCACTACAAAAAAGATGTGGACAAATTAGACAGAATCTAGTGGCGGGCAATGAAAATGATTAGGAGGTTGGAGCACATGACTTACAAGGAGAGACTGAAGGAACTAGGCTTATTTAGTTTGCAGAAGAGAAGACTCATGGGGGATTGGTAGCAACCTTCAACTACTTGAAGGGGTGCTCCAAAAAGGAGGAAGATAGGCTATTCTCAGTAGTAACAGAGGACAGAACAAGGAGCAATGGTTTCAAGCTGCAGCTGGGGTGGTCAAGGTTGGATATTAGGAAAACCTCTCTCGCTAGGAGGGTGGTGAAGCCTTGCAATGGGCTGGAGGTAGTGGAATCTTCATCTCTGGAAACTTTTAAGGCCTGGTTAGACAAAACCCTGGCTGGGATGATTTAGTGGGAGTGGTCCTGCTTTTAGCAGGGGGCTGGACTAGATGACCTCATGAGGTCCCTTCCAGCCCTACAAGTCTATGATTCCATGAATATGGCAAAGAAATTAAAATGACCACCTGCTCTTGTCATCGTGTCAACTGCAGCTGATACTACAGCACTGTGACCCCATTAAATTACATCCCTGTACACAATAATCAACAATATGCTAAACACAGAAATCATCCAAAACTGTATATTCCTTAGCCAATCACTTATATCCAATGGTGTCCTGTAGCATTTCTCAGGCAAAATGACAAGGACATTGTAAAAAGTGTTATGTTTAACAAAGTTAGTATATAACAGATTATTTAGTGTTGACTTTGAAGCTCCAACTCATCTGAATTGCGTTAATGAAACCAAATGGTATTAAAATAGCAATGATTTTCCTAAATATATCACTTTTAATGCAATGGAGAGAAAGGTCTTGCACTGTAAGGGAAAAATGTAGCATTTTCTGCTTTTACTGCTTCATTATGAGGGTACCAAAAGAACACCTAGATTCTTACATGTTGTTAGGCACCCTCATCCAGAAAAATAACACCAAAACACATACATGGTCATTTATGAGCACTCAAAAACAGACCTACAAATAAGTGAGAACTATCTTGCAGCATCAGTGACAACATTCTGCACCATGCCGCTAAGATACTGCTGTGCTACTTAAGGTCACTAGCAGCAGAAGCAATATATCTAGGGCAGCTGAAAAATTAACCAGTTTTTCATATACATTGTTGTAGATCCACATAGAGGTAAAGGGAACAGGTGATGGTGTAATATTTCTCAGTAGTCTGAGCAATTTTAATCTCATGAACAGCAATATATTAAATTTTAGAAAAAAAAAAAAGCAAGGAGTCCTATGGCACTTAAAGACTAACAGATTTATTTACCGCATGAGCTTTCATGGTCGAAAATCCCACTTCATCTAATGAAGTGGGATTTTCTCCCACGAAATCTCATGTGATAAATAAATCCGTTAGTTTTTAAGTGACACAGGACCCCTTGCCTCTTTTTTTTTTTTTTTGTGCTGAACTAGACTAACACGGCTGCCCTTTGGAACTTTATTAAACAAGTTTGACCACAATAAAAATACAAAGTGTGTGCTTTCTATTCTCCCAGAATAAAGTTTAAACAAACAGAAATTTGAAATCATGTCATTCATTTAGATCTTAAGTGTGGAGGATAGTGGTCAGTAACTCCAATTAACCCAGTATTCAAAGACTTCTTGTTATAAAATTAGAGCTGTACATCCACCATTAATCAAAAACTCAATGTCCCAAAGAGTCTCTATTCCTATTCAAGGTTGGGGGACAGAAATCTCATAGCATCCATCACAGCAAATGTCTGATTTTCTGTTATTACCAAAAAAAAGTTATGAATGAACTGCAGAACACAATAGAACCCTCATTTTATAAACTAATTGGATATTGAGGAGTTCATAAAATTGAACATTTATGAATTACAGTAGGTACATTGCCTAAGTTGCAGTGTGGTATACTATATCACATTCTTCTTGTCCTTTAAACCACTACAAATTAATGCATTGAAGGCACTGAAATATGAAGAGATGTCAACTGGTTCACACCACTGTCATGGGACAATATTTTTTCCAAGTCAGGAACGGTTTCTGTAACATTGTTTGTAATACTGGTATTTGTAAAATTGAGTTTCTACTGTACTCCCATTTTATTACTATAGGCCTACTTACAATATAAGGTACTAAGGTTGATTAAATTCTTTTCTGGCACTAAATTAAGTCATTACCATGATTCCTATAAACATAGTAAGATGTAGGAGAAGATAGAAGCTTTTTGTCTGTCTTTTGCTTTTTTGTTGTTTGTTTGGGGTTTTTTACTTTTTCTGTAGTGCAAGAAATGTCATTAATTTATTTTATAACTATCCTCTATGAAAATAAAGAAAATATTTGAAAGCTTCTGAAAGGAGAAAGTTGTATATAAATAAACACAAAATAAATATCTTTAACAACTTGCATGCATCTCTTTCTTTTCATTTCTTTTAAGCCATGCAAGTTTTTGCCCTAATATAAGCTGCTTTAAAATATAACTTTCATACACGGGCCTGATACTCAACAGTAAAAACTTTTCTAAATCTACGAGAATGAATACAAATAATGTACACTGCCTTAGATGCAAAAATAATTATTGAATGTGATGGGCACAATAAATGATATAAATCACAAGAACATACAAGAATTGATGGTAATCAAATCTAGCATTTGCAACTCAAGAGCTGCACCAACACATCCTACTGTGCTGCTGCTCAACCACTGATATGACCCTCTTTAAAGAAAAAAAATACCGTTTTTCTGATGTAAACATTAAGAAACCGAAGTAACAAGAAGCAACAGCTACAGTTCGTAAAAACCCACTACTGCATAATCAGCTGCTTCTCCTTAGCAGATTTCCCTTAGTCTCAATCTGTCCAAACATCTGTGCCTCTGCACAGAAAGCAGTGTTACAGTTCCCATGAACAGACACCACTGAAGATTTGAGGTTTAGTATCTTGGAAGCTAGTTTTTAACTGTCCCTCCTGTAGGATTTTTATCTCAATGATGAGTAAGCATATTATTTTTAATTCTTCTGATACAGAATTATTGGTGTGAGAAAATATCAAAAAGCTTATTTTGTACATTGGCCAGGAAACAGCTAAAATTTTTTTTTGAAATTTTGAAAAATGTCCTTTGTAAAAATATTCTAAAAATTTGTTTTATTTTTGTAACACATCTTTTTGCCTGCAATGCAAACCAATTTATTTTCTTTGGAAACTCAATACAAAAAATAAACATTCATATTAGGGGGCTTTTTGAATCTAAGAATAGTTACTTTTTTTATTTCAGTAGTGGATGTACATAAGTTGAACTTAAGTGTCGTACATGTTGTACATGTCATAATTTTACAGATCACTAAATTTCCCTCCATCAGAGGTGACACACTAATTCATCTAAACATTTGCTTTTTAGTACAGATAAGTGGTTTTTTTTTCAATTCAAGCAAATAAAGACCATGCTCTGTCATCAGTTTTGGGATGAATGATCATTTGTATGAATTTAAATTAACTTTCAGGATTCAAAAGTAAGCCAACAGTAATCACCATACTCTCCATGATTAGTCATAAAAATACTCTTTATTCACAAGAGATCCAATCCAGACAAAGGCTTGAAGGAATAGGGCTCTGTCTCCTGACTCCCTCTATGATTTTCATGGCATCTCTGGACCTTACGTCTAGAGGCACAGAAGCATAGACGCATTGTGAACCCACTAACCCCCACTCATCCCAAAGCAAGTGAAGTTGGTGTAGACAGAGACATGACAATGGTTCAGGCTCACCCCACTAAAGCAGTAGACAGCATAACCAAGTTACTACATGGTAGAGCTTACTACCGTTTGGAGCAAGGAGGAGCAAGTCAGGAATCATGTTCAGAACTACAATTCTCTTTGTGTTGGACTTTGAATAACACAGCTATGTACAACCATTTATGCAGAATAGATTGTCAGCACAGTCTAGCCATTCGTGTGTTATTTGACTAGTTCTACTTCTAATTATTTATATATCATCACCCACATTTTAAATTTGCAGCAGGAAGCTCTATTTATTCCCTCTCCCCCTCCTCCCACTTAGAGGAATTTTCCTAGTTTTGTCCATCCCTTGACATGCTCTCTCAGTAATCCCAATATAGTCACCCTCTTTCGTCTTCACTGAAGTTTTATTCAGTGTTGCAGAACTCCTGCATTCAAGATCCCACTCTTGACATCAGGATTGTTTCACAGATTCAGAAACAAAGGTTACTTACCTTGGTGCAGTAGCCACGGTTCTTCAAGATGCATGTCCCCAAATTGCTCTACTTGAGGTGTGTGGGCGCTTCCTACACGCCGGATCAGAGACTTTTCCTAGCAGCATCTGCAGGGGCATGCGAGGCAGCAGCAGCGCTGCCACTTTTGCACCACTGCTGACGCGCGTGCCCCAGTTCCCCCCCCATTCCTCCTCTGCTGCAGAGACACAAAGATGGTGCATGTATTCCAAAGTAAATGGGAGGAAGGAAGGTAGCGGAGCATGTCATGGACATGCATCTCAAAGAACCGTGGCTACTGCACCAAGGTGAGTAACCTTCATTTCTTCAGAGAGCAGTGTCCCCGACTGCTCCACTTGAGGTGACTATATAGCAGTTCCATGAGTGGGGGGACGGACAGACTTCGGAGTCTATTCTGTGTGCAGATTTTAAAATGGCCAAACCAACTGCAGTGTTTGCAATGGATATTTTGTCAATAGCGTAGTGTTTCACAAAGGTACCGGTTGAGGCCCGAGTGGCAGCCTGGCATATGTCTAATATAGGGAAATTGTGCAGGAATGCAGTTGTAGTGGCTACTGCTCTAAGACAGTGTGTGTGGATCATTTCAGGTGGTTGAATTCCGAAGAGAGCGTAAGCAGTTTGAATGCAGGTGGAGATCCACTGAGACAATCTCTGTTTTGAAATAGGCTCGCCCTCAGAACGTTCCATGGTGGAGACAAATAGTTTAGGAGACTTGCGGAATGGTTTGGTTCTGTCTAAGGCCAAGGCTCATCTAACGTCACAGGTATGCATTATAGCTTGCTGTGGGTCAGCGTGTGGCTCCGGGAAGAAGACCGGTAAGTATCTAGTTTGATTCAGATGGAACGATGAAATTATCTTCGGGAGGAATCTGGGATGGGGATGAAGGGACACCTTGTCTTTATAGAACACCGTATGGGGGGATCTGCCATAAGGGCTGCAAGCTCTCTGATGCGTCTCGCAGAAGTAACTGAGAGTAGGAATTCTACTTTCATAGACATATGGAGGAGAGAGGCTTCTGCCAGGGGTTCAAAGGGTGGTTTTGTGACAGCCTTGAGCACCAGTCTTAGATCCCACTGTGGTGCAGGTGGTCGGATATATGTGTATAAATTTTGCAGGTCACTCATGAAGCATTTTAGAATTGGGTGGGCAAAAAGAGAAGAGTCTTCTACATGCCTATGAAAGGTTGATATTGCTGCCAAGTGCATACGAATTGTATTAACAGAGAGGTTTGTATCTTTCAGGTGCAGGAAATAATCAAGGACATCTAGGATAGGAACCTTCAATGGATCTAGAGAGCGTTGATGACACCAGGTAGAGAAATGGTGCCACTTTTGCAGGTAAGTGTTTTGTGTTGCTGGTTTTCTACTATTTAGTAGAATATTTTCGATGCAATCAGAACAGTCTGCCTCTATCCCTTTGAACTATCCAGGTACCATGCTGTGAGGTGAAGTTTGTCGAGGTGAGCATGAAGGGTTCGACCACTGTTCTGCAATAGGAGAGTCGGCGTTAGAGGAAGAGTAATTGGAGGTTTAATTGACATTCGGATGAGGTAGGTATACCATGTTTGGCGAGGCCATGCCAGGACTATTAGTATTACTTTGGCCTTGTTGCTGTAGATTTTTCAGAGTACCCTCGGTATTAGTGGTATTGGAGGAAAGGAGTCCAGGAGCATATGGCTCCAACTGAGGAGAAACATGTCTCCTGTGGACCCGAATCCTATCACCCCCCGTGAACAGAACCTCTGGCATTTTTTGTTTCTGGGTGTGGCAAAGAGGTCTATGACTTGCAGGCCCCACCACTGGAATATCTGTTGCAGGATGTCGTATCTGATCTCCCATTTGTGATTGTCCATGAGAAACCTGCTCAGGGTATCTGCCCTTACGTTGTCTTTGCCAGGGAGACAGACTGTTGATATGTGGATATGGTGGGCAAGACACCCGTCCCAGAGCTTCATAGCCTCGAAGCAAAGGGATTGCAAATGAGTCCCCTCCATTGGTTGATGTAATACATGCAGGGGACAGACTTTGTTGGTACAGACTTTTATGGCTTTGCCCGATATCAGAGGGAGGAATTGTTGACGTGCCCTCTGAACAGCTCTGAATTCCAAGATATTTATGTGGCGTGTCCTCTCTTGTATGGACCATCTGCCTTGAGCCATATTGTCTAGTAGGTGAGCTCCCCATCCTATTAATGATGTGTCCGTGGTCATCGACATCGATGGGTTGTGCATCATGAAGGGTACGCCTTGTAGTAAATTGTGTTCCTTTGTCCACCAGGTGATTGATTCTTTGACTGGCTTTGGGATGACCAGCATGTACCGACAGGAGTGGTGTCATGATTTGCAGTGTTTCATGAACCATATTTACAGAGGTCACATATGAAGCCTGGCGTGATGCACTAGATATGCAGTAGCTGACATATGTCCCAATACTTGCATGCATAGGTGCATTGTTACTTTGGAGAAGTCTGTATAGTATAAACCAGATCCCTCAAAGCATTGAGCCCGGTTACTGGGAAATATGCCTTTGCTGCTACTGTACATATGTGGGCGCCTATGAAGTCGATCTCTTGTTGTGGTTGTATAGAGGATTTCTTGTAATTTATTGTGAGACCTAGGGAGATGAAGAGGGACTGTACTGCTTGAATTGCGTCTAGTGTTGTTTGGTAAGAGCGATCGCTTACGAGGAAGTCGTCCAGGTATGGGAAGACTGTGATGTGTTGTTTTTGGAGGTAGGCTGTTGCCACCGACATAATTTTTTAAAAGACTTGAGGTGCTGTACATAGGCCAAAAGGAAGTACAGTATATTGGTAGTGTTTGTCCATAAAAATGAATCTGAAGTACTTCCTGTGTGAAGGATGTATGGACACATGAAAGTAAGCATCTTTCAAGTCGAGGGATGTCAACCAGTCCCCTTGTCATAAGGCAGTGAGTATTGAAGCTAAAGTTACCATTTTGAACCTCTGAGTTTCAACATGTTTGTTGAGAGCCGGAAGATCTAGTATGGGCCTCCATCCCCTCTTTTCCCTAATGAAGTAACAGGAATAGAACCCCTTGCCGATGTACTGGCTTGGGACCTCCTCTATGGCACTGATGTAAAGAAGGTTCTTTATCTCTTCATGCAGGACGTGTACGTGAGAGGGTCCCTGAAAAGGGACGGGGTTGGAGGATGGTTGGTGGGTCTTGTTATGAAGGGGATAACATATCCTTTGCTGATGACATGTAAGACCTATTTGTCTGATGTTATTGTTCTCCACTGGGGGATGAAGGGGAGTAGTCTGCTTCTGAAATATAGAGGTGTCACTATGGTAGCGTCCTGCCTTTGAGAGGGGTGGTCAGACAAACCCTCAACCAATATCTCAAAATGACTGTTTAGGGTTGGTGGCTTGGGCAGATGAATGTGGTTGATTACCCTGCCTGAGCTTTTGTTGTTATTGAGGTCTATTTCTAGGGTTGTTGAATCTTTTGTTTTGTTGGTTTTTATGGTATCTCTTGCCAAAACCTTGGTGTCGATTATATTTCTTGCGGTCTGCCAAGGCACAGATCCCTAGAGTGCGAAAGGTGGCTCTGGAGTCTTTACGTGTATGCGTGATCTCATTTGCTTTATGTCCAAAGAGTTTGTCCTTATCGAAGGGGAGATCCTCAATCGTCATTTGCATTTGCTTCGGTAGGACAGCTGCATGGAGTCATGAAGCCCTCCTCATAACTATGGCAGTACCAATTGTTCTGGCTGCTGTGTCAGCTGGGTCCAAAGATGCCTGCAGGGCCACCCTGGCTGTGAGCTGGCCTTCACTGATCAGGGATTTAAATTCTTCTTTTTTGTCTTCAGGAATAAGGTTCATAAATTCTGATAGCTTTGTATAAATTTTGTGGTCATAGTTCAATAATATGCCTGTGTAATTGGCTATTCTCAACAGCACCGTAGCAGAAGTGTAAACCTTTTTGCCCAAAAGGTCCAGTTTCTTGTTGTCTTTGTCCACTGGGGTGGACCTGTTATGGGTCTGTTTGGATCTGTGGTTTGCAGCTTCGATAACTAGAGAGTCTGGTCGTGGATGTGTAAATAAGAATTCATTGTCTTTGGGGATGATGAAATATTTCTTATCTGATTTCTTGTTGGTTGGTGTGGATGACAGCGGTGTCTGCCACAGTGTATTCGCTGGTTCCAGTATGCCCTCGTCTATAGGTAGAGCAACTTTTGTGGATACAGATTCTTGTAGAATCCTGTAAAGCTTGTGCTTAGTAGTAGATTTATCTTGTATATGTATATCTAAGTTATCTGCTATCCTTTTGAACAGTTCCGGGAATTGCTTGGAGCTGTCATTCATTGGCTGCGGTTGTGATGTTGGAGTGCCGTACCCCTCGGACATAACAGATGTCTGGGTGCCCAGTTGTGTCAAAGGTGGTGTTGGTGTCATGATAATTTTGTTGTTGTGTATATGCAGTTATCTGTGACGTAGTAGGTACTGCAAGGAAGGACTCCACACTGGGGTCAACCTCCCCAGTACATCCATGGCATATTCATTGGGTTGTCCAATGGCCATGGGAGGAAATCAATGGCATTTTGTGGATAGGTGGACTGTGTGTGCTCTGTCTGAAAGTGAATTTGTGGAGGAGATCTGTTGTCATCGAAGTAAAGACTTGCCCCTGAAGAACTCGAAGGGGATGAGAGGCACTCTGATGAAGAATTTACTCCATAGAGCAGAGAAATTGGGGAGGATCCCTGCAGAGGGCCATCTTCTAGTATAGTATGATGGGTCTTCCTCTTATGTTTCTTTGGAATAGATATAGGTGCACTAGGTGCATTAGGTGTCACTTGCTGCCCTTGAAGGTAAGAGTGATGTGGCAGAATCACAGCAGAGGTCAGAGACTGCAGTACCTTGCTCTGTAGTGCCAGCATCGGTGCCGGTGGTAATGAGGGCGGTGCGGGTCCAGGTGCTGATACCTGAGTTGAGGTTGGCAGCAGAGGGGAAAATGGCGCTGTCGCTACCATTCGGGTAAACGTTGTGGCCGCTGGCGGTGCAGAGCTGGCTGTCAATAGAATTGTCAGTGCCGCTCCAGCATCCGCGGCTTTCCCGGTGGCCCCGCACTACTTCAAAGAGACTTTGGGGCTTCCACCCCTATCAGGGGTGAAAATGCCAGAACGAACAGGAGCGTCTATGGTCCTAAGCCCTCTTTCAGCACCCTGAGGCTTTTTTGAGGGCAATGGTGATGGCACAGATGAGTGTCTTTTCTGCGAGCCATCTGGAGCTCCTGGTGAATGACCCAGCTCTGATGCCGATCGCAGAGAGCCTTCTATGAGGAGAAGTTTTAACTCTCTTTCTCTTTCTCTCTTCTGGCTCTGGACATCAGGTTTCTGCAGTGCTGGCTTTTAAAGGAGAGGTGACCCTCTCCCAAGCACTTCATGCAGTCCTGGTGGCCGTCCAAAGTGGGCATTGCCTCCTTGCATGAGGCGCACTGCTTGAATCCTGAAGGGCTCGGCATTATTGTTGTTGTGGTTTGTTTTTTGTTGTTTTTTTTTTGAATTGTTTATGTCTTGTGTCCTGTTTTGTTGTTTTGTTCTTATACTACTACTACTTTTTTCTTCTCTCTTTTTGTAGGTATGCAGTTTGGTCGAGCGGAGCTATTGGAAGCCGCGTCCAGAGTCGGAGGTGGTAAGGAAGAAACTGGGGGGGGGGAGGGCCTGGGGCGAGCGCATCAGTGGTGGTGCGAAAGTTGCAGCGTTGTTGCTGTCTTGCACGCCCCTGTGGATGCTGCTAGGAAAAGCCTCCAATCCGGCGTGCGGGGAGCACCCACACACCTCAAGTGGAGCAGTCAGGGACACTGCTCACTGAACAAATTACAAAGCCAGAAAGGACTGCTGTAATCATCCAGTCCAGTGGTTTTCAAACTTTGGGTCAGGACCTGATAGTGGGTCACAGACCCTCAAGCACTGGGTTCATGGCACCCCCTGCTGCTGCCACCAAAGACTGGAATGCATTACTCAAAGATGTAATTGTTGGGTCTTGGGCATAAATGACTTTTTTTCAACTGGGTCCCCCAAAAAAGGTTGTTTGAGAACCCCTGATCTAGTCTGACCTCTTCTATACCACAGGCCTTACAACACCCCCAAAATAATTCCCAGATTAGATCTTTTAAAAAAAACCATCCAGTCTTGATTTTAAAATGGTCAATGATAGAAAAGCCACCATAACCCTTGGTAAATTATTCCCATGGCTCATTATGCACTGTTAAAATTTGACACCTTATTTTCTGTCTGAATTTGTGTAACTTCAGTTTCCGGCCATTGGATCATGTTATACCTCTCTCTGCCAGACTGAAAAGCCTATTATTAGATATTTGTTCCCCAGGTAGGTACTTGTAGACTATAATCGAGTCCCCTCTTAACATTCTCTTTGTTAAACTGCATATCCCTGAGCATACTCCTATAAGAGACATTTTCTAATCTTTAAATCATTCTTGTGGCTGTTCTGTGAACCTTCTACAGTTTATCGATATCCTTCTTGAACTGAACACCAGAACTGGCCCCAGTACTCCACAGCCAGTTGGATTTATGTCAAATACAGAGGTAAATAACTTTCCTATTCCTGCTTGGGATTCCTTTGTTTTGCATCTCTTTGAGGCCTTTAGGAACTAAGTCATTATAATTGTTAGAAATACCACCACCATAGAAAAATGCCAGCTAAAGGCAAAACTCACTTGTGTGATCACAGAGGGCTCTTTAATGCATATTCTCCTGTTACTTCACACGCAAGAGTCCCCACTGAGATCAGTGGATGCTCAAATGTAGAACATGAAAGAGGTTATCCTCATGTGGTTGAAGATCACCAAATATTTTAATCTAAACAACCATTTTTCTTCTATTTTCATGTCCATTGAGCAAATAAAATAACCTTTTAGTAACCCTTGTGCTGTTTTGCACCTAAAGGCTTTTTTGTAATTTAGGCTGTAAAATAATTTTGTTGCTTCCTCACACTACAGATCACATCTCCCCGCTGATAAAATTTCAAGTTATCTTGTCACAAATATCATACCTGATCATACATCTGGCTTCCCATAGGTGGATCCAAAAGAAATTCATTATAAGATTTATTCAACAATCACGAAAGTGAAGGGAAAAATACAACTGCCCGCTTCAACCTTATTTTATATAAGTTCCCCCACTGTACTCTCAAGCTCCTAGGGGAAGGGAAATCTACATTACTGATCAGAGTGCACAGAACAGAACATGGGAGAATAAATTCCTACATTGGCTATGTGGCAGGAAGGGCAGGGGGGGGACGGGACATGGAAAGTAGTGGCTACACAACAGTCCTCTGTAAAACATCACCTATCCCCCATGGCCACACAGAAAGCCCAAAAGTTGGAATGCAGGATTTCTACCCCTTACCCACATTTTTCTTGCCAAAGGGATGATATAGCTCTCAGTTTTTTTATTGAAAATTTTGAAAGCAAGAAAAAAAAATTCTGAATATACAGCAACTACTATTTATGTTGGCCAAGACTTTTCAAACCTAAAATTAGGCTCTTAAATCAGGATTTATTTACCAAATCAATTACCCTAATTTTTCAAAAGCATTGAAGACCTACCACTAGGGCCAGATCAACGCAGGAGCTTAAGGGATTGCAACCAACATTGGAGGATCCTGGAAAGATACAGCCTTGGCTAACTGGTCCCTGCTCCTGGGGAGGCACTGCTTGGAGGGAAGGTAAGAGAACTTCCTAGCCCCCTGCTTGACGGAGCATCGTCTCCCAGTCGTGGTCTGGCTGCAGGGGGAAGGTTTGACCCCAGCCTGCTGAACTGGCTGCAATCTGCCCCCTCTCCTTCTTTCCCGCCCCCAGTAGCTGCAGCCAGCTGCCTTTGTTTGTAAGGCAGGGGAAGCAGCCTACTTTGGGCTGTGGCTGGGTCCATTAGAGACAGGCTGCTGTGTTTGTTTTATATCAGTTGGCTTTGTCAAACAGAGAGCCACACACACTATAGAAACAGTATGTGGGGCCAGTTGCTCAGGCTATAGAAACACCTAGTGAATTATAATGCCTGCTCTACAAATATCCTTTTTATTCTTCACAGTTCTGCCACATAGCTGCTTTTTCAGGAAAAGAGAGAGCTCTCATGTGTACTACCCCTCCATCACTCCCTGATCAGTATAAAGAACCCAGAACTCTGACACATTAACTTCCCTGTAGGCGGCACCCACCTGGTCTTTGAATTCCTATTTAAGTTCTACAATGGTTATCACTTCTCTCATTCATGTGAATGAGCAAAACAAAGTCAGCAATCTGATACAACTTTTTTTTTAAGCATTAGCATTGAAAAACAAAGGAAATGAGACGCCTCTTGTGAATGACCTTCTCTCTTTAACAATATAGAGTATGCCATTAAAAATTATTTCGATAAAGCTCTATAAAGACTACAGTATACAATAGTTTATGTTGTCTATTTAGAAAAAGTCAGCATATGTTAGATTTAGCCTTATGTATCAAAAAATGCAAGGGATGATGTGATACAATAAATACGAATGTATATAGTACAGAGAGCACAAAGAGCAATGCTCAGAAAGAACTGCAGCTAGGATTCGTTACCTGAAAACAACAGGACCTTTCCCATTTTTTTCCTTGTCATGTATCTGTTATCTGTGCATTTGAACAGGCTTGCTTTTGACCCTAGCAATCACAACAAGAGATGAAAGTCCAGATTTTATTCCTGAATCTTCAACTGACTTTTATGCATGGCTTTGAGCAGACCCCTCCACCTTGCTGTCTTCATTTCCTTATTTAAAAGGTGGGGTTCAGACTACCTGTACATAGGCAAGATACAGCTAACTCACTTGGATATTTGTGAGAATGACTTTGGCAAAGTATTTGATATCTGCAGGTGCCAGGTGCCATTAGGAGGGCTGAGGGCAGCATGCTATCAATATGAGTCTGCTGACCGTCCACCACTTTACAAGAGAGAGGGAGACACTCCTGTGGAACACAACTCATACAGACCTCAAGGTGGCAGAAGGGCCTTAATTTTTTCCGCTGTAAAGTATCTGAAAACATCCACAGCATGTGATGTAACTCTTCAGTGAAGAAAGGACAGGGGATGGTGGAGTCTCCTTTAAAAAGGAGCCAGAGGTCAAGAAGCAACAACTGCTTGCATGCTGCTAAATACTTTTATATCTTTTTAATCCATTTTCATTTTGATAAGAAAATAAATTAACTTAATTTAGTGTAGAAGTAGAGGGTTTTTAGCTCCTGTGTGTAATCCCATATACTGCCTCCAGTTTAAGATGCTGCAGCAAACTTTCAGAGTCAATGTGGTTATATAATTACATTTTCCTACATTTTCCCTACTTTTCCTACTTCCAGATGGAGCATCTATACAAGCAACAAACAAAACTGCCTAAATGACAATATAGGGAAACAAGTGAAACTGACTGTGACACTGAGCCAGAAAGGCTAAGCCAGTAGCAGGCTGAATAACCCAAACACAACCTTTAAGAACACACTGAAAGAAAATACAAATGGTAATTAGAGCCACTCAGTAAAATAACTAAAACTTTGAAGTTTAAACTTATACCGTCAGAAGGCTGGAAGTAAATAATAGCAATTTATGTCTGTATTTACCCACTGTTAGTGATTATTGATGTAATCAAACAGTTCCTGTCAGTCTTTACAGTTTCTTAATTTAGAAATCAAAAGAAAACATTAACATCTAGATGAGATCAAAATGCAGTAACATTTTCATTTCTTTTTGAAGTTTAACCAGTAACTATCTGGGAACAGTTCCAATAGCCAAATACCTTGAACTAATGCAGCTAGTTACCAATATGCACAAGAAAAGTAGGTTTCTATTTCAAAGCCAAGACAATCACCTATTAATTACTCAACTAAGAAACTGATATATGGACTTTATTCTCATCTGAATGTTTAATGAATCACTTAACACTTGGTCTCTCTTTTTTATAAATATAATTAATTTAGCTATAAGCATGTATTTGGGTACGATCTGAAATATTTATTGATCTGGTTTGTAATGCATCTCATTCTTTGAGAGTAGTAGAACTTTTCATAGGGTGGACAAAATTTTCATAAATTTTGATCATACTTCATTTGGTTCTCTAATTGCAAGCCAGTGGACTGGATGGCTTTCAGGAAACTGTGTTATTGGCTTCTGAATAATCAGTGAGGCAATAAGAAGTTATTTTTAGAAATACCACTAATATTGGAGGTTTACCTGCCCCATTCTTTGCAGTTTTGCCCTAAGTAAGCTACCAGTATGGCTCCCTGGACATTAAAGTCACAATTACTGTATACAAATGCTCTCAAATACAAAAGTTAAATAAAATGAAAAGAGATTTTTTTTCCTTTACTTCTTAGCCTTTTGAGTAAAATAAAGAATGTTTTGCCTTTAGTGTCTTTCAATTGATAGTAATATTAATTTTTACTTCAAACAGTAAGTAAAAAAAATTAGACAGCTATGTGTTTTTACAACAATAATGTTCTTTCAACTAATCCAAAATCTCTCATGCAAAGCCTCTAGCTTCTATGATAATTTGATTGCCTCTCTAGGCACTGTACAGTGCAAAATTCCTAAAAGAAACCAACATAAAGACAAGCAATAATGCTTTGTTCAATTAAAATTTGCATACACACAAAATACATCAAGTAGCTTTACTTACATATAATTGCTTTATACCTACAATACACCTCTTAAAACATGCATTCTATATAATTTTTAATATGGACGCTTTGTACTTATATAAAACTTTTCATCAGAAAGTCTCAAAATACCTTAGAAAGATTAACAACAAAGCCTTACAGCAAAGTGTGTTGGTGGCCCTGAGTTACATCAAGTTTACACAGAGACACATAAAGGCTATGACCACAGTGGGAATTTAGTTTGAATTAAGGAGGCTTAATTCACAATAAATTAGTCCCAGTCCACACTGGCTTTCATCAGTTTGAACTAAAGAATTCCTTAGTTCAAATGAAGGAAAGCTTAGTTCGAACTTGTAAAACCAGCCCTTTAGTTTGAACTAAGAGTTAGTTCAAACTAACCCAATGGAACTGCATCAGTTCGAACTAAATGCAGTTCAACCTTCTTCCTCCCAGGGCCTGCCCTGGCCACCACTCCTCCCCACCCTCAGCAGTACATCCTGCCTGCACACCACACTGCACAAAGCCTGGGCAGCATGGCAGAAGCCACTGCAGCAAGCCAGGGACAATGGAGGGCACCTGTGTAGAGCCACAATGAGGTCCTTGCCCTCCTCAGCATTTGGACCAATGAGGAGATCCTCTCCCGGCTGCGGGGTAGCCAACAATGGAGAAGGTGTGGGTCAAAATCAAGGCCCTGCACCAAGACTACACCAGGGTCTGGAGGGCGAGCCAGCACTGGGGGGCAGCATATGCCACCAGTTGCCCCTACTATGAGAAGCTGGATAGCTTCCTGGGCAGGAAGCCAACTGGCCTTGCAGCTGGCAGCATTGACTTGCAGAGCCCCCCTCCATGGATGACCTCCAGGAGAGGGACTCTGTGGATGAAGATATCCTCCTGGACATGGGCGACATCAGCTGCCCGGAGGGCATCTCACCAGCAGCTGCCCAAGCCGCCAGCCCAGAGTTCTTCCCTGCCCCCCTGGAGGGACCAGCTACCCCAGAGGAGGAGGATCAGGAGGGAGAGGAGGCCCCCTCTGCCAAGGAGGACCTTGAAGAGGGGATGTAGTGGCAAACCTCGGCAGCCCCCACTGGTGAGTATACCCTCCCTCCCTCTATGCAGGCAGGGCAGGGCCTGCCTGTGGCACAGGCAGTGCAGGGGGACATGGCCCAGGGACAGGCAAGGGCATGGATGTCTTCCGACGCGGCAGAAGAGCTGGGGACTGTGCAGCAGGAGGGACTAAGCCCCGAGTGGAGCGGGGTAGGCCTGTTGGCAGAGAGGTGGAGGGAACCAGAGATGGCAGCTTTGAGGGCAGAAAGCATGCAGCCCACACCACTGGTGCATGGCCTCGGGAGACACCCTAGGTGCAGAGCAGGGCCGACTGCTGCTCACCACTGTGGGCACTGCACCTGACCTGGGCAGCACGGCATGGCCACACACACCTTAGGGGCCCTGTCCCACAGGACATGGATCAGGTGGCAGAGTCAGTCAGGACACAGCTGCTTGCAGCTGTCAGACGGCACACAGCACTAGCTAGCTAGCTGATGAGACTAACCTTATTCTCTGTTTCCCTCCAGCTGCTCACGCAGCCACCCACCATGCCACTCCAGGGAGCCCACCACCCACCACCAGGTGGAGGAGGAAGAGGGGCCACACCACTCAGGACCAGCTCCTCCACGACCTCGTCCAGCTGGGGCAGGTGGCCAAAGACTGCATGGGGGCCTGACGCAAGTAGTTGGGCACCCACCAGATGCCTGCCCTACAACTATTCTAGCAGTCCGTCAACCTGGACGAGTGCTCGACTGTGGCCCTGCAGCAGCAAAGCCATGCCCTTGTGGAGCTCAGTGTGGCCATCCACCAGCTGGCCGACCACTTCGTGCTCCCCGCAGCTGAGGGTGCTGCTCCTTCTATGGACCCCACCATTCCTCACTGCCAGCACCCCCAGACCTGGGGTGACTGTGGGAAAGGCCAGGACATGCCCACCTAGGGCACTGGCACTGCCCCCTGCCCCTGACCTACCCACCCCCCAAGTCCCTTGTTCTCCCCCAAGTCCCAAACCCCACCCCCGCTTTTAAATAAACCCCATCATGTCATTCTCTTTTGTCTAGTTGCTTTCATTGATTTGGAGATGGGGAAGGGGTGGGTGAGTGTGGGTGTGAGGGAGGCAAGCATGAGTGGGTGGGGATGATAAGGGTGCCTGGTGGCAGGCCCAGCCCTCAGCCCTCCTCACTGAGGAAGTGGTCCTTCAGTGCCTCCCTGATGCTGAGCACTCAACATTGGGCTCGCTGTTTTTGGGGCACAGCCTCAGGCTGCTCAAACTCCCCAGTGAGGCATTCAGCTTTGGTCTCCCAGACATGGAGGACCCTCTCTCCCCCCACAGTTCACACAGGTTGTGAAGTGCAATGCAGGCACTGACAAGCTCGGGGATGGTGCGCTCCGCAAGGTGGAGGCACGTCAGGAGGGACCTCCAGTGGGCTTTGAGCTGTCCAAAGGCATGTTTCATGACCTGTGGCATCTGTTGAGCCTCCTGTTGAACACCTCCCTGCTGCCATCCATGTGGCCTATGCATGGCTTCATGATCCAGGGGAGTAAGGGGTAGGCGACATTTCCCAGGATGAGGATGGGCACATGAACATCCCCAAGAATGGTGATGCATGTGTGGGAGAAGATGCCCACCTGCATGTGCCTGTATAGGGAGGAATTTCTGAGCATGTGGGCATCATGCACCCTCCCTGGCCAGTTTATGTAGATGTTGATGAAGGTGCCTCGGTGGTCCATGAGGGCCAGCAGGAGCATAGAGTAGTAGTCCTTCCAGTTCCTGTACTCCCTGGCCTGGTGTTCCAGGGCTCAGACAGGGACGTGTGTGGCGTCCAAGATGCCCACGTAGTTGGGGAATGAGTGTGGCGAGGCCGTTGATGGTGTCCTGCAAATAGCTTAAGATGATGAGGCAGGCTAGCAGGATCCAGTTGAGGACCCCTCTGACCTGCAAGAGGGCGGTCCCCATTGTGGCCTCCCGATCCCAAAGTGGTGGGCAATGGAGCAGTAGGACTCTGGGGTTGCCATCTTCCAGACCACAACAGCCACTCTCTTGTCCACGAGCAGGGCAGGTCTGAGTCGGGTGTCCCTGTGCTGTAGGACCAGGTTGAGCTCGCAGACCAGCTTGAAGAAGGTCTGCTTATTCATCCGGAAGTTCTGCAGCCACTCGTCATTGTCCCAGGTCATGAGGACTATGCATACCCACCAGTCGCTGCTGGTTTCCTGTGGCCAGAAGCAACAGGGCACAGAGGGCAGCATGGTGAACACGGCAGTGTGGAGGGCCAGCACGGTGGTGGTGCTGCTGTCTGCTTCTGCACTGTCGGGGTCTGTGAAGAGTGTGCTCCAGGCAACAGCAGCACTGTGGAGTGTGGAGTGGGTGCTGGGCACCTCTCAGGCAAGCTGCAGGAACTGAGTGAAGTCCATGACTTCCTCACTCTGCATCTTACCAGCCACAATGGGCAGAGGTCACTTCTTGTATTTATCTGATTAGTGAGGAAATGGCCGTTCTCGGGTGCCATGAGGTACATGTAAGCACTTGCGTAAGTCGACTTAGTAACTCCTGCCCTTAAAGTTGACTTTAAGGGTTAAGTCTACTTTAAGTCGATTTAATACAATGTGGCCATTTAAGTTGAATTAATGAAGTCGACTAAGTGCACTGGGCCCATTTAAATTGACTTTATAAAGTTGACAATGCAATGTGGCCTCACTAAGTCAACTGAATAATGTCTACTTAAAGGCGACTTTAAGTAGACCTTATTAAGTTAACTAAACTGAGCCCTGTAGTATAGACATAGCCACAGTGCCCCCCTCCTAAGCTGACCTAGCGAGTCCTGTGCATGGACATGTTAGATTGATTTAGGTTTCTGGTGGGGATATGCTAGCTCGAAGTAAGTTAGTTTGAAGTAACTGAAATTAGTTCAAACTAATTAGTTCAAACTAACTCAGTGTTCTTAAGTATAGACATAGCCAAAGAGAAAGAGATTTGTCCAAGCAAAGATACTAATGATTATCTCAAATCTCCTAACTTACAGGCTTGTGCCCTAACCACTGAACCATTTTTAGTTCTAATATTTTACCCTAAGAAAACAACTGTAATATGAAATCATTTTGTGTCTGTTCTAGAAATACATACATTTCCAGAAATGCTTAGCAGCATGCAAACTGTTACTGTATCTTTCAGTACAATATTCAGTAGAAATGTGACCACTCTGATGCATCGAATTACTCACTTATATAAGAGTCTGAAGAATTGAGGACAACATTAGTAAAGTTCTTTGACATTTTCCATAACATATGACTTACTTAATTGTACTTCCAGTTGTGATGCATTCACACATCTCTGAGAAACAAAGCTGGTGCACAGGTCAACAGGGCCACTCCCAATTTTTTCCAATACATTCTTTGAAAATACCCATGGCAACAGAACATACACGTTAAACAAGCGAGGGTGCTGCTAAAAAAGGGACAGCACACCATCCTTTGAACATGATTGTTTTGTTGCTACAGCCATCTTGAAACAATTTATTGGAAAAAATTCAGACTGATAATAGCCTTCGATCTCAACACCCGCTGTGCTTTGCAGGTGTTCGTGTATGCCTCACAACTCAAAGTGTAATCATCTGAGTAATAACAGTAGAAGCAGGCAGCACATCTACTGCATCTCGTGAAAGATCTCCAGGCTCTTTACAAACATTGTTTCCAGTTCTTCAAACGTGTGTACATATAAGTTCAATGGCACTAATCATGTTTTATGTGAAATTTCTGGGTCATTACTGAATTAAGTTTCACTCGCTCGGTGGTATTATCCTCCTTATTTTAATATGAGGTATCTGAGCTACAGAGCAAACTTACTCAAGACCATGCTGCTAGTGTGCAGCAGAGCCAAGAATAAATCCTAGCAATCTAGTTCCAAGTGCCCTATTTTAACCACTGCCCCACTCTCTGGTGCATTCTGCTGGTATTCCCATGCTGTCACCACTCGCTTATGAGCAATAGTTAAGTTCCCAAAGAGTGCTTGATAACTGAAGGATATGTTAAATAAATTGTAGAAACAGTGCAAATGTTTAGCACAGCATACATAATGTTACATTTGGTCATGAACTGATCCTGCAACTAAACGCATGATTTCTTGACTTGGTAAGATTTATATTAAATGCACAGACAGAAAAAATACCTGGTGAGCTCTTCTTTAATCTTCAAGGGTTCATGTGGGTAGAATTTCACTCTAAAGCACATGGTGTATGGTGGATGAGCTGAAACATGATAAAGAATAAGCATGAGAACAGCAGCAAAGAACGTAACTTCAGTCACACTCCACAAGAGGCTTTCAACACTCTTGCAGAGTAGCCTGAGAGATGGTTAGCTCTAAAATAGCAGGCAGTGCACCAAACAAAAACAAAAATAAAAACTTCAACAAAACATATGACAGGAAAGCCAAAAGCATATGCAGGATCTAGCCAAACTACACAAATCAATTTATACATGACTCTGCACTTCAAAGTATTTATTGCTTGTGCCAGGTGGTGGAATAAAATTTAATTGTCTTTCATGTCAATTAACATAGTAAATTGGAAGCATTAATCTCCTATCCTATTGCAGTGAGGTGCAAAGATGTCATGTGTAATTGTTTTTCCTAGTAACAATAATGCCTAGGGTTACCCAATGGAACAAGCCATTCTCTGAATTTCATTTGCATATCTTAAAAGAGTGTCTGCAAACAACTTAATGTGAACCCAAACCAACAGTATCAGCAGTGGGGCTTGGTTAAATGCAATGTTTTAAACTGTCAAAAGATTATAAATGTGGGGCTTAACTTCTCCAGTAAAATTACAGTAACAGAATCTATATCTATTTCACTGATTTGATATTTCAGCTCTCATTGCAGTGTTTGCTAGTTCTGTATACATAACCACAGCACTACACTGTCTTATTTCATGACTTAACATGGCAGCAGAGATTCTGTAGTCCTAGTCCAATAAGCTAGTTTCCATTCAGTCAAGAGAAATCCTCATAGCTATTTATATCTCATTTTCACTTTTTAGATTTAAATAGGAATTAACCTTATTTTTTAAGTAAATACAGAGAGTTGTGGACAAATGTCAATATCACATTACCAACCCACCAAAATTGTCAAGCCTGGCTGGGAACCTCAGAAGAGATACCAGCAACAGAATAAGCACAGAGACTGCACTGTCCTCTCAAAAACTCAACCCTTTATACACTTACCAATATGTTTTCTCCCAAAATTTGCCAGCACAGCTACCAGTAATCAGCCACAAATAAGATGCTGAGATGAAAAAATAAGTAAGCAAAAAAAGAAGTGGTTTGATAACTGATGCCCCTTATGGAAAAATCCTATAGAATGAGATAGAGTAACACTTTCACATACAAAAATTATTGGTTCTGAGAAATTGTATAAGAGGGGTATACAGCTCACTACCCAACTGTGTAGGTTGTTGAAGTAATTTCTATAAAGCCTATTGGTTTAATCTGTATTCAATTTTTAAATGATTTTTTTTTGAGAAAGGGTAGTGTTAAAAAAGCACCAGAAAATTTCAGGCATAATAAAATGTATTTTGTCAACACTAATTTAAAGAGGCCTTTAATTTTAATGAATATTCATGTTGGCATATATCAACTCTAAGCTCCCTAATGCTGGGGGCACAGCTTTCCTGAATGCCTAGTGAGCTTGGGAAAGAGAAGAGCTTTAAAAGAAATAAAAAAAAAGATAAATTCAGGAAAGATAATAAAAGACAAAACAAAGAGCAGAGGGGAGAGAGGGGAAAAAAGGAAGATGAAATTATTGTAAGAGATAAGACATTTGAAGGAATATGATCACATAAATATCTTACTAGACAGCTGGACATGGACTAACTCACATGCTAGTATAAGAGCTGTGGAAGTTTGCCATATAATTGTGAAGTATTTTTGGCAGTTATCTTTATATACTGTATTCTTACCAGAATATTATTTAGAGATGCCATGTTTTCATGTGATGTAAAGAAGTGGTAGAAAACAAACATTTGTTTTGTTCTCCGTGATGATTGTTTCTTGAGGGTTTTTTCTTTTCTTTTTTTTGTTTTTGTTTTTGTTTTGTTTTTTTAATATGAGGTGGCTGTAATATTTGTTTGTTTTGAAGAGGAGTGAATTTTTACAAGATTTGCTGTTTCCTATTGTTATAACATGGCTAACTTCACTACAGAATTATAAGTTTCCATTTTTTGGAAATAGTCAAAAGAAACAATGGGAGTGCAAAAAGAGAGAAAAACCAAAAATATGAAGAACTCAAAATACAAAAAGACAAAAATAAAAAAAGGAAAGGGAGACAAGCAGGTGTTAGTGGAAAACAGAACAAATAAGTCTGTGGTGACAGAGCATGACTTTGGTTCAAACCACAATGACACAAAGTTTTCCCTCTTTTGTCTGTATATTTCTATAATTCCACCATGTACAGAGATTGTACTATAGTCAGTCTTTGAACACTGAAGCTAATTGATCATGGGCCTCACACAAAGCCAGCTGAATTTCAAATTGGCTTCTGCAGACTTTAGATCTAGTTCCCTATTAGCAAATACAACACCATCTTCCTAATACAACTGTGATCCAGCAGTAAAACAGAAAAAGGAGAGAACTTCAGGAGGCTTACTATATACTCTTCAGGTGCACTATCTGGGGCAAAGTAGAAGGTCAAGTAACTTCAACCTTCCAAAAAGTAAAATAATCCCCAAGATACGTACTGACTAGGATGCACACTCCAAGGGAAAAGCACAAACACCACAAAGGATAGTGTCTTTTGAAATGGGACCAACTCTGACTCTGCTTGCAGCCTTTTGAAGATGCTATAGCAAGGTGAAAGCCCTGTAGTTTCAGAAAAGTTGCTGCTGTTCACAAAAAGTCTTTGACTGAAAAGCACATTTTTATTAAATGAACTGGCATTTTCCCTGAACCAAAGAAAGTTGAAACAGCTGCTGTCAAATTCAGAATTGGCCATGCATGAAATCACACACAAAGAGAGCTATGAATATATACGCTAATGCAAGGCCCTAATGCAGAGCAGACCTGATCTAAAGACCACTGAAGTCAATGAAACGATTCCCATGGGCTTCATTAGGGCTTTGGTTTAGGCTTATAGGCTATGTCTACACCTAAAACCTTAATTCAGACTTGCTTAGTCTGAACTAAGTAGTTTGAAAGTTAGTTTGAACTAGCCACATTTTTTTAGTTCAAACTAACTTCTTAGTTCTAACTAGCTGCATTTCTTTTAGTTCAAACTAACTTTTTAATTTGAACCAAAAAAAGCACAGCTAATTCAAACTAAAAGTTAGCTTGAAGTAAAGAAACTGCTTAGTTCAAACTAACTGCTAGTTCAAACTTATTTGGCTCAAACTAGCATGTCTGCATTTGGCTAGTGTGAACTAAATATGCAAATAAGTTCAAACTAAGCATTTAGTCTGAACTAACCAGCTGAACTAACTAGTTCAAACTACGCTTCACTGAATTCAAACTAAAAAAAATTTTAGTTAGAATTTAGGCAAAGCCTAGTGTAGACAGGGTTCAAATTAAGGCTCCTTAATTCAAGCTAATTTGCTAGTGTAGACATAACCATAATGCTTTACATACAGGTAAAAACACATTTAAAGAGGGAAAGAAAGGTCAGATTTTGGCCCCCATTCTGGCATTCTGTAGTGGATAATGGAGTCATAACAGCCCCAAAGAGAACTCCCTAGGAATAAGAACAGCATACGGCTGGCACGGGGTCTTGGATGGAGAGTAACTGTAGGTACAGTGCTTTATGTCATGGGTATTTTGGGCAGCAGAGTAACCCACAGCTAGACAGACATGGAGAGGTAGCCATAAGTTAGAGGTACACTGGGGCCTGACTGACTGAGGAGCCATACCAAAACTATGAAGCAGGCAGCATTTGGGAGGTTAAGGAAAGCCAACTTTCCAAATTTCTTCCTGGTTCTGCATTCAGTGCTATGCCTCCTGAGAAGTCCTGCACAAAATCTAGCCCCAAATCATCAATATTATTTCCCTTAGCATCTGACATTTCATTGACATTTTGAGGAGAGAGACTATGACATTATGAACAAGCTCTGTCCTGTGATCCTAATTACAACACATAGTGTTCAGAATGAATGTTTTGCCATCTAGCCAATCCAATCCTAGGAAAATGATAAGATAACCTTTTATTCAAATAAATAACATGGGCTATTAGGCACTTTCTTCCCTTGCCCCCCCCCCATTGAAAAATGAAGCAGAATCAATCAACGTGGGGGGTGGAAAGAAGAGGAACTTGTATAAATTCTCCCTCTTTCTACCATTTTGCTTTTTAAACTAATCATAAACCTAATGGAATCCTAGGGGGGAAAAACAAGATCTTTCATTGCAAGTGAACAGCTAGTGGAGTACTTATTTTGTGTATATTAGAGCACTGAAGTCTACAGGAAAAAAAATCACTTCTCTCTCACATTACTATACCTTTTATACCAGAAAGCAAGACCACAAGACCAGCAACAAACATTTACAAATTCAGGGAAAACATCATTACCAAACTTGCCAATCACCTTCCTAAAACAGAATTACATTCAACCAATTACTCAAATATTAAAAAGTGGAAACACTGACAACCAATAAAACAGAACTTCATTTTCAAAAGCATATTTGCACACAAAAACCCCCCCAAGGAGAATATAATTGGGTTTATAATAGCGATAAGGTTTTTCTTTCCAAGGAGTGCTTTATCTATCAGATAAGGACCAGCTGTCATAGAAAAATGCCCCAAGACTGTCATGATTTTCTCCTATCCGTGGCTTTGCCATACTGCTTGAATATATTTAAAATTATAATCATTTCAAAAGATTTTAACACAAAGAATTGTATTGGATGCAACTTCCTTACAATGAAGCTATTAATTCACCAGTTGATATACGAACAGAACTCATGAGATGAAGATGCTAAATGGAATAAAACCTATTTGAATGATATCATACCCTGAAACCATCAGCACCAGTAAATCATGAAAGAAATCCCATATGAAGGAACTTAACACATTACATGGCATGTTTCCAGGCAATAAATTGTAATGTTTGTATTTACACCTAGTTACATTTCACTAAGAAACAAAGACTATCCTATGTGCTATTTAAAGCAACACTTAATTATAAGACGTTCTTAATTGAAAATAAGCATTAAACGTGTTTTCTAGAATAATGAGTGCTTTTTGTCCTTTCAATACATACACTGGAGTACAAGTATTTGACCCATACATGTTTCAAAGCAAACCCACCTGAAGAGCTCTCTTCAAATACAAGGCAGAGAGTTGACTAGACAGTTTCAGGAGAATGATATGCCTAACAAAAACTATAAACTCAATACTTCTGTTATTTTGTTCTCACATGATCCAAACAGGTAGCTGTGTTAGTCTAGTTCAGTAAAACAAACAAAACAAGGAGTCCTGCAGCACTTAAAGACTAACAATTTTTTTTTATTTTTGCATGAGCTTTCGTGGGAGAAAATCCCACTTTGTCAGACACTTTGAAGAACAAAAGCATCTGAGGAAGCAGGACTTTCTCCCATGAAAGCTCATGCAAAAAATAAATTTGTTAGTCTATGAGTGCCACAGGACTCTTTGTTTGTTTGTTCTCACAGTGATCATCATCAAAAAGCAACCCAATTCTGAAGAACAGGTATTTATATAAGAGCAATCCTCTGGAAACCAAAACTAGGGAAAAGCAGGTTTAAAAAATGATCCAGAAACTTCAGGTGAATGTCAGCCAAGTAGAGAAGCATGCCAACTGGCAGGATTTCTTTAACAAGCTCGTTTTGCATATGGAAAGAGAGATAGGGCTCCATACAGACTTCCAGCAATACTGTTTCTATCAACAGACAATGTGCAGGAGAGGCAGTCACTGAAGTCCAAAAGCAGATGTCTTAAGTTATCTCTGTATTCCTGAGAATGCAAATATGACAAAATTTTCTGCATACTTCAGTTATGTTCCATGTTGCCTGAGCAGTGTTAATCTCTTAGAAGCTAGTGGGCTTTAAAAATAAATCTAATTCCAAACATTCTTTTATGTTCATCTACTCTGCAGAAGAATCCCCAGAGAATCCTGAAACTTAAGTCACCATTCTGCCTCCCCTCCTGGAAAGTAAATTAATTGTTAATGCAATCCGCTAGGTTGTACATGGTGAAATTTTAGGGATTTTGTTTCTAGGGAGAGGGCTATGATATATGATCAAAAATTCCAAATCACAGATGCTTTCTCGCTCCACTCCATTACTGTAGAATACAAGTTGAAAGATGGGTCTCTCAATAGGCCGTTCCAATGTTAAAGTACTTTAACATGTCTTTGAAGGGATCCTATAGGATGAAATATAGGGCTTTAAGTAGTTTTATTAACAGGGATTCACACAAATCCTTTATCCCCATTTTGCTTTGCATGGAGTCACATCCACTAAATTTTTCTCTGTATCTGTTTCTGCAGAAAAATCATAAGAGAACTCAACCAAAATCAAGTTTCATACAGTTTCTAAAACTCAGAGAATTTAGGAAACACCTACACTGCAATTAGACCTCTCCCTTCAGAGGGCCCTAGATTCCCATCTCTAGCCTGAGTCTAAACACCTCCATCAGTGGTTTTCAAACTTTTTCTCTAGTAACCCAGCTGAAAAAAAAATCTTTTATGCCTGTGATCCAACAATTACATCTTTCAGCATATTCCAAAAGGGTAGTTGCGTTACTCTAGTTCAGCAAAACAAACAAGTAGTCGGGGGGGGGGGGGTATTCCAGTACCAAGACATGACCCATGGTTTGAAAACCACTGATCTACACTACAATTAAACAGCACTGCATAGGCCATATCCTGCGATCCTGAGTCAGCTAGTATGGGTTTTTAGTTGCAGTATAGACATACCCAGAGATCAGGGGTGGGAAAACTATGGCCTGTGGGCTGCATCCAGCCCATGAGCACCCATCCTCCGGCCAACCAGCTGCACCAGACCAGCAGCTGGGAGAGCAACTGCCGCTGCTCCTGCAACCACTTGGGGCCCTTCTCTTCCAGCCAGCCTGGTGGCCTCGCCCCTTCCCATCACCTGGGCCACGGCTACCCGGCCAGAGCAGCACAGCTGCTCCTCTCTCCCTTGCTGCCAGCTTCACCCTTGCACCCCAGGGACTGAGCCTGCAGCGCCCTGAGTGCATGGCAACTGGTCCTAGCTGGCCAGGGGTGAGCAGGCGATGTTATCCCCTAGACCAGATTAATGTGGAAGGCACCCCAAGTTTGTGATAACCTGCAGCTCCTGTTCTTCCCATCCGTGGCAGGGCTGGCTGGCCCCGGAGGTGGGGACACCCTTGGCAATCTCTCTTCCCTTGGAAAGCAGCAGGGAGCTAGATGATGTTGCCTTTTTAGAAGCAGCCTGGTCATGTCAGGTCTGAGAGTGCAGAGCCTCAGTCTTGGTGGAGTCTCTGACTCAAAGGAGCAGCTGCCACTCTGCTGTGCCGGGTGAGCCCATGCTGATCAGGGGTTGGAAGGAAGGGACACAGTCCCCTCTTCTAGCTGGGAGTGAGGGCTGAGGAGACCCCCATTTCTGACTCCCCCTCTGCCACCCAGCTGAGGAACACAGCCCTGCCTCTGCCCACCCAGACTCAGGGTTACCAGATACCAAAGCATGGAAAGGAGGACAGGGAAGTACAAAAAGGAGGACACTGGAGGACACATACACATCCGGGGCCCTGTCCAGACCCCCTTTATCCCCCAGCCACCCCAGCTACTGCCCCCCCAAATGCTTGCCCCGTTGGTCACCCAACTCCAGAGGAATCCACCTAGGCCCAAGTTACAGTGTGAGATTAATTGCAAGAACAGAAGCTCATGAATATCAAATGAATGGCTTAAGTATTTTTCATCTTAACATTAAAGTAACCATAAAGCCAACCACTTTAAGGAGTCACAAAATTAAGTATTTAATATTTATATCAAGGTGCAAGGAGAATCACACTGCAGAACTCCTATCCAGACTGATATTTTTACATTGTGAATTGCAAATGGAAGCACCTCCAATAAATTTAATGTAGTAATTATGGAGTAAACTGATTTTAATCCTAACACAGTAAGTTCCTTCACAGAATTCACTCTCATTGATTGACACTTGGAAGGGCAGGCCCTTGACTACATGAAGTCTAACTTTTCACTCTCAATAAAGGTGCACCTGCCCAGCAAGGGATCCTCTCCAAATTCCCAAACCCGCCAGCAGGGGAACACATGCTGTAGCTGCATGCTTCTACTTTTGGAGTGCTGCCCCAGCCTCCAGCAAAAAGCCAGACAAAAGGCACTTTTACACTAATGCTGGAGGACGGAGGACATGTCCTCCTTTTGCCAGACATCTGGTAACCTTACCCAGACTTCACCCCTTCTCCCTTCCCTCTCAGCAGAGGCTGGGTGGCGGGGACAGCTGAAAACACAGCGCTGACTGGGCTGGCCAGGCCTGGCTGGCCCAGGGGTGCCTGCCTTGGTGGAGCACGGCAGCCACTCTGCCCCAGAACCCAGCGGGATCCCGTCCATAGCATAGCAGCCACTCACCCCAGGGCCGCAGCCTACCTACCTGGCATCCAGCTCCCCTCTCTCAGCTCCCACCTTTCTCCTGCACTAGCAAGATTTTTAAAAAGGGACGGGTGGGAACTGTGCAAAAATTGCCAGCTCCCACCCCCCCATGCTACCAAGTAAAACATAAATAAACAAACAGCCGGGGGGGGGGGATTACAACCCATAGCCTCCCAGATCCCTCCCCTCCAGGTTCACACCCTTCCCCCATGCTACTGGGTAAAAAAGGTACAACAGTACTAAAAGGCAGGGAAAAGAGTGAAAAAAACAAAAAGTGAAAAAAACCTACTTCCCTTCTCCATCTTTCCTCCCAAAAAATCCTGCCTATCTCTGCCCCCTCCCACCGTGTGTGATGGGGTGGTGCAGGGACACTCCCCGCTTCCAGCCTGCCATAAGTGACCATACTTTAGATGTGGCCCTCAGGCCAAAAACCTTGCCCAGCCCTGCCTTACCTATACCTGGCCTTTGTTTTAGGTTTCACTAAAACAGCGAAAGTCAGGTGAGCTTTGCTTGACTGAAGATTTTGCTATGAACATCTGAATAGCTCTAATTTCTGCATATTTCTTCCTTTGGCACTGCCTAAAGTTCACCTCTTCTCAATGAACATCAGCTGTATGTGTGTTCTAAGAGAGCTGCTGCCTGTACCCTTTTGGCTGCCAGGGGAAGCAAATTACTCCCAGACAGCAATGTCATTAGGCACTGACACGATGAGAGATTAACAAGTTGCAAAGGTTCCCTGCCAAGAATGTCACCCCAGATCATCCTAGGAGCAAGACTGCTGAAGCCTAACTTGAGCTCTGATTTCTTGCAGAGTAACCAGCCAAGCCACAGAACAGGTTCTCTCAGATTTTTCTCCCTTCTACCTATCCTTTTCCTTCCATAACAATTATAAAGACTAGTTATGAACCAGACCCCCTAGACTGTTTCTCCCCAATAAGCCAAGTTTCCAGGATTCCTATTACATGCCCAGTTTACTTTAAAAACAAAAAGTTTCGGCAAATTGTGCCCTTCAATACACACAACACTGTTTAAGGTCAGGAGGAGACACTCTGGCATAACCAAAGGCAGAATTTAGCTCAAGAATCTTGGCAGGCGTGGTGGAGGGGCCAAGGCAGAAGGAAAGGGGAGTGTTGCTTAGGAAAGGGGAGTGTTGCAGTGTCTTTATGACTCTTAAAATAGCAAATTCACCCCAAGTACCGATATGTACAGGAGAACACAGAAAAGAAATAATGTAGGTAACAAAAATACCATTCCTAGATCAACAAAGATATGCCCCTACTTACCAAAGGGACAACTTTGAGAATTTTCCAATAAAATATTAACGGAAGTTGATTGTGCTGGCAAGAAAGCTGAAGTGTGCAGCACATACCTACTGATTGTTAGCCCTAGACAGACTTCTTGACCAGTGCAAAGTAAGATTGGCAGTAGTTCAAGAAATTGGAGACCTCTGAGAGCCTCATACAGTACGATTCCTTTCACAGACAGAATTAAGGGCAGTAAAAATAGTGAGAAGGTATCCTTAGAACTTGTGCCCCATCTGTTATGATGTACTCAGTTTACTAATGAAAGTGGAAAACTAAAAGTAAAATGCTCGGAGAAAGACTAACGGTTGTGGCAGCACTTATTAGCTGTTGTCTGAAAGCAGACTGATATATTATTGTAGGACAAAACAGAACATGTGCAGAGATTCCTCCCCAATTCCAGGAATTGTTACTAGATATAAATTACAACCCTTAGCATAGTTAAACCAGAGGAAATTGCAGAGTATCATATAAGAATCAATATATCTTATCCGGTATACCTTAAGACTTTCTAACAACAGATATTATAATTTATAATCTGATATAAATTATAATCTGATTGATGAAATATGATAGCTATGTAACATGACTAAATATAGGCATTATGCTTGAATCACTTTATGTATTATTCAACACCATGAAATCTAGTCCCTGCTAAAATATGCATAAGAAAACATTTCTCATCCATTCCTGTCTGCTCGGCAATACTGTACTCTGTGAACAAAATATACAGAAAGTTTGGTACTGTGCTGGGGGAAAATTAAGTCCCACATATGCCAGCTGTGATCAAATAAACAGTCCAGTTAAAGACACAAACAGATTTTTTCCATGCTCTTCTCTACTTTTGTTCTACATGTCCAAGAGCTTTGTGATCCTGCCTAAATTGTAGTGGTCAATTAAGTTTAGAACATTTTAAATCATTAGTGGTAAGCACAGCCTATTTTTGCATCATACAGAAACAGATGCACAGCATGACTTGTATACATATACTGCACAGTCCACTACTGTTTTCTGAATTCTCTGTATTATGCTTATTATTATTCCTGACTTTTCATGCGAAGTCCTCATCTAATATACTCCAAGTAAAATACTTCCGGGTATCCCTCTCCACCCCACCCCCACCTCTCCAAAAGTTTTCAATTGAAGGCCATACTAAATGATTTGTTTATCAATCAATTACTTGCTCTTGTTTTCACAATTTTCATCCTCTACTGATCTTGGTTGTTCACAATTATGATTGTATTATTTATTTATTTGTGAATACTGTAACTTACAAAACCAGCTTTTGAGTCTGAACCTCTCTAAGATACATTGGATACTGTTGATTTACCCAAGAATAAAAACACCTTTTGCTGGATCAAAACATACATTAATTTGGGGTATTATTTTTTTAAAAAATGTATATTAATCATCATCATGTAATGACATAGGTGTATATGCCCTTTCAAAGACATTTAAAATTGCAGATCCCTTCTGTGAGATGTTTACAGTATAAAGTAGTACATTTTGCTCTTGAAATCTCTATTTTTAATTAATTTTATATTGTTATTAAAGGCTAGAAAAGAATTACATTATGACCAATAAGTCCTGCATTTATCTACATGTCAAGAACAATACATGTACACTGACATGAAATTCAGAAAACTCTCATGAAAAGCTACATACTTCTAAATCATGTTTCTAAAGCTGCCTAAACTGCTCACAGGACATCCATCTAGCTTCTTATTCTTTTATTGGAGTGATAAATACACTGACCCTGATCTGTATTTTATTTTTTGTTCTATTTTTTGATCCTCCAGGTTTCCTTTTGGAATTCACAGTAAAATTACATATACCTCCTCTCTTGAGTGTCCTTGTGCTTGTGCACACCCACAGACCTCAAACTAAATATCTATGGTATGTCTACAATGGAAGCTCTGTTAAGTCAACTTAACAAGGTCGACTTTAAGTCAACTTAAGGTTGATCTTGTGAAGTCGACTTAGAGAGTCCACATCAAAAACTCCTGTCGACTGCCTGTGTCTACACTGGCAGGTGCTAGGTCGATGAAGAAGTGGTACATTGAGGGTAGTTATCAATTAGGACAACTTAAGGGCTTTCTCCGTCTACATGGGTTTAAGTTGACTTAACAAGGTTGACTTAAGCGTTACGTCGACCTTAAAAGGTGGTGTTATTAATTCAACTTAAGGAAGCGCTTAAGTCGACTTAATAAAAGCCCAATGTGGCTGCAGGAGTCTGTAGGTCAACTTAACCTTCCTTAAGACTACCTAAGGCTCCACTTGAGACAGACCCTCTGTTACTTAAAAGACACCAGTGGCCGTATTGATGCACCACCTACACACTTGATGAGTTATTATGCATCATTGCTTTCCTGTAGCAAAGCTCTTTTGGCAGAGCTCCTGAATACATCTCTAAGCAAAGAATGGAAGGAATCAAATTCTTCCTTGCTGGCCAAAAGGAACTCTTAGATGCAGAGCAAGTGCCAAGTCCTTTTAGAAGTTCTCTCAGTTTTACTTTGGACTCTATGCATTTATAAGATCAGGAGGTGACAAGGACCGTAAGCACTTTCAGATTATAGAGTGCAACCACAGCTAATCAAAGGACATATGTAGAATATATATGAGATATTTAGATACAGCTGGAATTCTGTAAGTGGTTCTTGCCTTTGTTTATATGTGAAGCACCCCCATGCCGCATTTCAGCTCCCCGAAGACTCAGAAAATCTCTAAACAAACATTTTTTCTCATTTCCTAAAACAGAATATGTCTTCAATGGCATGTGGCCAAAATTCTCCTTCTTATCATAAATAAAGGAAGATGTCAATGATCTTTTGTAAAGCAAGCAGCAGATCCCAATGGCTAGATTCAAGTCTCTAAGGACTGCGAAGAGAACATTCTCCTAAGTTCCTGGAGGGAACCCACTGACAGGTGAAGTAGTAGTAGAGCAAGACTTAATCACTCCATTTGATTTAAAAAAAAAAAAATCCTGGCCATAGCATTTCAAAAGCAACTTGACTGGCCTAGCAGCTAAAGAGTAGGTAGCGTTTGGAAACTGAGGAACTTCAGACAAACGTGAAAAGATCTGACCTAACATTTTAGAAATATTTGATCAGGTCCTAGTAAATGGAAACTAAGATGTCATTATCCTTTTCCCTGCTGCTTCACTGCTTTTTCTCAACATTCCCAGAGGGCAGATGTGTGTAGGGTCAATAAAATACAAAAAATAAATAAAAATAATTACAACCTTTATACAAAAAAACAAAACAAAACAAAACAAAACAAAAAAACAACCCTTAAATGAACCGATAGCCAAACGCTACAAGTGCTATAATTTTCTGCTTGACTATTGCTAATATTTACCAGCCTATTGAAACTTACGTCTAGCAGTTTAGATCACTGGACTGAACAGATGGGATAAAGTTGTGTCTACAAATAAACATTACAGCAGTACAGACGCAACAGTGCAGCCACACCACTGTAAAGCCTAGAAACTTACTAGAGCAATGGGTGGGGGTACTCCCATTACTGTAGGTAATCCACATCCCCAGACAGCAGTAGCCAGGTCAATGGAGGAATTCTTCCACTGACCTAACACTGTCTACATAGCTGGTTGGGTCAATTTTAACTACATCTCCCAGGGAAGGATTCATCATACACTCAAGAGACACAGCTATACTTATGTAACTTTTCAGTGCAGACCAGCCCTCACAGTCTGTATTGCCACAACGCAAAAGACTCCAGTTTGACTGACACTCTGTCTTGTTTATCTAGTCTGAAAGGGATTGGGGTGCATGACAGAGCCAGAGCACTCATTTCTTTTCATGAGGGAAGGATGCACTGAATCACTCCAGAGACGTTGGTTGTCATCTGGCTTTAGTCATAACCCAGACATAATGAAGGACCTAGGTGGTAAGTGCTATAAAACACGGCTCGACAAATCCCAGGCGCCAGGTTGCCATGGCGACCAGAATTTCTAGCCTGGTGCCTAGCTCTGCTGGGGAGATGCAGCAGAGGAGCACTCTCTGGTGTCCAAATTAAAATTGCAGGCACCTTTACTAGGCAATCGACAGATTCAGCATCACTTTGGCAGTAGGGGACTTTTCAGCAGCAGGGCAGTTAGGTGCCTTCCTTTGAAGCTGAGTGCCCACCAACTTTGTCAAGCTCCACTATACAGTAATAGAAATGGTGATGACAGCATAGAATTTGCAGGGCTTTGCAGTAAGGATACAAAGGACACTTTTGCACTAGGAAACAAAACATAGCTGAAACGACCGCAGAGAAACACAATGCAAGCATGGGCATTTCAAAGGAGAAAGCCGTGTTATAAAGTGGACTGTTAACACTTACATTTCATTTGCTTGAAGATAGATTTGTTGGGCTCAAGCCAGTGCTGAAAAGGAAGAGCAGAGATCAGCAGTTAACTTGCTGCACAGTTCAGCACATAACTAAAGTTAAGAGGCTGTGATAAACTGACAAACAATATTGTTCATGTTCATATATAAGCCAGTATATAGGAGTACTTCAATGATAAAGAAAACAAAAGCCCATTGTGTTACAGTATAATTATAGTAGAGAGAGAGAGAGTATGCTACAACTATATACATGAATAATGTTATGATACTGAAGCGTGAATTATTGTCTGTTGTACCTAGTTGTAAAATAAAACAAGCATTCCAAAGAGATCCATTCAAGCAGATTAGCTCCACACACCAGAGTCCGCAGGAACAGACTTTAACTGAGACCTTATTTTTTTCTCTCTTTCAAAAGAAATGTTTGCGCTTGTGAAATAAAGGACAGGCAACTGCCTCAAACACTGCTTGTATTTGCTAATCCCAATCATGAACTGGACACGTTGTGTCTTTACAGTTGCTGTAAATGCTAAGTCTTACATTCTCAACCCATCTCAACTATTATCCTTTTTCATCAAGAACTGGAAACTTGATCAAAAAAACAGAAAAGAACAAATATATTTAAAATGAGCACTTATAAAATCATACAACGCACAATGGACATGAGTTAGTCTTTCACAACCCATGGAGAAAAGAATAAAGATGGCTAAAATTAGTATATTTTTGTCTGCTGTAATGAACAGGACAAGGCTGAGAGGATGGGGAGAGATTTTTAATCCTACAAGACTGACTTATACCAATACAGATATCTTTAACGCAAAGCTCACCAACGGATAAAGTAGGGAACTTCACTAGCATTTGCGATAGCATTGAGCTGAGCCGCTAGGGTAGCTGTTTTGACTGATTGTCACTTTTGCCCACAGTCAACAGCCTTTCCTCTTAAGATATTTCCTGTAAATGAAAAATCTTCACATTAAAATGAGATTTTTGCTGTAGGAGTACCAAGTCAGCAAGTGTGCTGTGCAGCTTAGCTAAGCATAATCAATGCTGTTGGACCTTGCTCCACAGAGCTCTCTTTAACTTATTCCATGTCCGCTCTTAACCAGTGTTTAAAAGTTTATAAGTGCACTAACCACTGTAACACACACACACACACACACACACACACACACACACACACACACACACA